>CM059585.1:20629642-21832857 GCA_030407085.1 Trichopria drosophilae
AAATTCGAATGATATCGATGTAGAAACTCATCCCACCTACATGTAGTGAAACTCCACTCGCATTAGAATTAGATTTCACCGCGTATACTTATTCGGTAACATGTTTACAATAGTCGAGGTAAAAGTAAACTGTCCAATAAAAAGACATAAATTTTTACAAACTCGTCAGAGCAGCCTAGGAATTCCTAACGATCCGGTGTACCGCAATAAACAACAATGCATAAGATTCCTACACGTTCAAAATTTGAATAATTTCGACACCGTCGAGACGCCGAGCGCTAAATCAAACGTCATTCGAGATTTGATAATTGCCGTAAGCCCCAATAAATACTCGCTGCCTCGGCTGAATAATGACGTAATTTGGCTCCGGGACCGTTTCCCATTGCAAAGCCTCGGGTATTCCCGACTTCGTGGCTGCGCCGAATTTTCAAAATTCCCCCTTGAAAAAAAAAAGTACCGTAAACCCAATTATAAGTCGGCACATTTTTCCTAGAAGACGAGACTCAAAAAACCGGCCCCTACACGCAGTATTTGTGGCCCGATTAGCATTAGATTTACATTATATGCTAGTCCTGTACTTGACTTTGAAAAACAGGCGAGGAATTTTTAAGCAGGTTCCTCACATTTTTTGGTCTCGCGTTACCGTCAAATATGATGAATTGCATTTGTAAGTTATTTTCTTTATAACGTGAGATACAACTTTTATACTACTAACTAGTTAATACATCATACTATGTTTGATTAACATAAAATAACGAAAATATTCTTTAATTAATATATATATGAGCAGGGAATTAATAATAATACGGAGTTTTTTTCTTCAAATACTTAATCGTTGTGACTAACTAAACTCCACGAGTTTTCGTTGGTATTTTGCGAGCAATATCGATAATCGAAAATTATGCATGAAAGAGTGCTTTATCTGTTTCGTCGAAAACGATTGACGCCCGTGACTAATGACCTCGTTCGGTCATCATCAGAAGACTGCTATATTATCTTAATTAGTACATCTGATTAAAACAAAAAAAAAAAGAAATTCGGTAGTCATACCCGTTTCGAAGTATACCAGACACGTGCGTGCAAGAGGCATTAAGCGAAAACCCATTTTCAGTTCGGCGATTCGAGTCGTTAGCGGGTGCCTGGCGAATTTCAATGCCGCCACCTACGTGCATCGGACATGACGTCATCGGGCCGCTTTAAAAAATTCACCGTCCGGTACTTTCTAACTGACTCACGAGAGTTTAACGGACTGGCAGTTTAATTCGAAATAGTGGCGTTCGTTCGCTTCGCAACGAATAATGAAGATTTATTTGATTAGAATAGAAATTTTCGGATTCGAAAAATTAGAAATTAAAAAAATGTTTTGTTTTGTTATTAATGGATTTAATAAACGTTAATTATTTTTCATTATAAACTTTAATATACCAACTTAGATCATGAGATGCAAGTGGCGCCCAACGAAGGACCACGTATTAGGTTTACTGTAAAAATGACTAGTTTGTTTTAATTAATTACGTTATAAAGGAACAGATGTTTCTGAAAAAATGTGGAAATGATTAAAAACAAAAATTTGCTTTAAAAGTTGACTTTTAAGTTCGTGATAGAATTTTTAATGCTACTTGATTTTGTGTACAAAAAAAAACTGAAGCTGAGGTCTTTGAGGCGAATTCCAAGGCGTCGAAAGTTATGTGCATAGAATATGATTCCCGCGACTCTCTATTTTTTAAAACGACTGTTAGATCTTACTGTAATAACCCAGGCCTACTTTTCGGATTAAACTCTCACGGAGGTCCGCTTCGCAACTTTCGGATAAGGATCATTTTATTTCTACCTTTTCTTATTTTGCCATCTTGTACATTTTACTATCATCACAAAGCATTTTGTACATATTCGCAATTAAACATTTTTAAAATTGATGTCAATAAAATTTCTAACAAAAAAATTGTTCGATGTTCATTTCAGGAAAAAAGCGTACATTAACCCTGTTGATATACTATCGTTTTTTTATCTTTGTTGACGCATGCATTACCCGCATGAAGACCTCGATTAAAAAAATGACATAACCTCTGCGGGGTGGTATTGAAATAATTATGTCATCGCAGCGACTCGCAAAATCCAACAGATCAAAATCCGGTCGCAAAAGTCTCGAAAACGGTATTTCGAGCACAATTAACAATGTAAATAAAATTCGGCGTCGTTGAACCCGTTCGATATCCGATAAAAATTGCACATTGTTTATCAACAGCCTCTGGCGATAAGAAGCTATCTCGTTACACGTGTCCGAGATTCGCAACGTCGTTAATTAATTAAACGCTGCATGTTTACCAAAATTCTGATCATCGGAAATTATAAAACATCATTTTTCAGTACTTTTTTACAACTTAATTTTGACTTGAAAGCGTAAAAGTCTGAAATGCAAGGATCGAGAACTCAAAAAAACGCGTTTTATATCCGAAAGCATGCGTGTCACTGCGATACAACGTTTTTATTTTTAGCGCACTCGAAATAAACGAGGGGAGCTTCCATTCAGAAAAATAAATTTATTCGCCTCGGCAATCATTTCGTTTTATACACATGGTTGTTACATAATAATTTCCAGTTTATTAGTCCGCGAAAGTGAATGCACGGATTAGTTTTATTGTCTTTCACTTTTATTATTATCACGTCACTTTGTTCCAGACGACGAAATCGCAAATTCCATTCGGTTTGTTTTTGACCGCACGTGTTCTTTCATGACGCTTGGAACGAAAAATGGGAAACAATTTTTCTTTTTTTTTGCTGCACGAGAAAGAATAAATTAGTCTTGACGGTTATTTGGAGCGTGATGAAAATCATTCACTAACAAGTTTATTTTTTACTAACTTATTAGTAACATCTGTTTTATAAAAAAATTTACATTAGTTTTAGATGAAATAGTAAAAAAAAGTACTGTGCAAAAACCAATTTTAAACGATAAAAAAAAGAAATTTTTATGTTTATTATTTTTTGTTGTTTTTTATTTAATTTTGCTTTTTTTAAATCACTAATCTTAATTAAGGATACACTTCAGTTTTTATAGCTTGTTTGTAACTAATTCCGATATTTAATTTAGTAACAAATTTTACAAGTAACGAATTTTTATTTTTAATGAAAAAGTGGAATCGCTAAAAGTTTAAAAACAACAAAAAAGTCCAGTGGGAATTTATAATTTTATGTTTTTATAAATCAACTTAATGAAAATTGAGTGCAAAAAAACTTTTATATTTTTGTGCTTCATTTTTCTACCGATTTTTTAGAAAAATATTGGAAATAAATTTCACTACAAACTTTATTAAACATTATATAATAATAAAAAATTGAGAATTTCTTAATAAAATTTCCATATGAAATAATAAATTTTTTCTTTAAAAATCAGAGACTTCTACACAAATTCACAATTTTGTAAAGGTTTAAAGAATTTAAAATTGTACTGCAATGCAATAAAAAATATCAGGATTATCTTAATTGAATTTCGAAATGGTTCTGTACTTTTTATAAACAAAAATGCAGCTATTTTTGTAATTACCAAAAAAAAAAACTATTAAAACGTTGAAACGTTAAATCTTTTCTCAAAAAAGTCTTACGGAAATAATTTCCGAAATAAAATCGACATATCTATTGAAGACTGAAATTTTTTGGTCAATTTTAATTTATCAATTGTTAACCTTAAGAAAAAAAGTTCGAAAAATGTTATGAAACGCAAAAATGACGTTTCAAATAATTTAAATAAATTAATTATCAAACCGTTTACAAAGAAAATTAATTTTTGTATTGAAAACAATATTTTTATTATTTTATATATTGAATTTTAATGTTCTAGTGAACGAAAATCAAGATATGATATGTGAATAGACTATAACGCCTAAAATACTAAAAAATACAACGGACAAAATTCAAATAAAAAACCATTTCGCAAAAAACTTTGATTTTCCGGATATGAAAAAATGTTGAGCCTATAAGGGTATTGAATTTTCTATTTTAAGTTTTATTCTGACACAATTTTAGGTAAGAAATAACTTAAAAAGTAACAAAAAATAAACGCTTTTTTCTGCATTTTTGGCATTGCCAAAATGAAGGAAACAAATCAAAATAAGAATTATCGAAAAATATTGAAATTTGTGGAACAAGTAGCATTTTTTATACTATTTTTCAAGTTTTTCCTCTAGCCTGTTTCCTCCAATTTGTCTCAAAGTAAAAATTTTGCAAAATCTATATCCCTAATAGATACAGAGAATGAAAAAAACAAAACAGAAAAATAATTCTCAAAAAGTATTGAAATTTTAGGAAGTAGAAATATTTTTGATACTTTTTGTTGCAATTTTTGAACAATGAGAAAAAAACTGTAATTTCTCACCCAAAATTGTTTCAGAAAAAAATGTTTTTTTAATAATTACTTTACATAATTGACAATTCAGTATTTGGTCCCCTTAAATCCTTAACTTTTCAAAATACTATTTAACGGTATTAAAGCTGATATATAGAAATGCAAAATTGCAACATTGAAAATTCAAAAAAATTTCTCAAAGAAACTTATTAATCCAATCACTAAACTGCATATCAAATGTCAAAAACGATTCCACCAAATTCATTTCTTTGCAACGTACAAAAATCCAACTAAAAATTAAATCTGCAATCTTAATTACTCTCAACAATAAAATAACTGCAAAAAGCTGGTTTTAGCTTCTTTAATATAAATTTTGTATTTAATTTTTTTAACGTAAATTGTTTCCCTTTCATTCCATTTGCATCATTTATCACTTAATCACTTTAAACTTTTACACCACACATGCACTTATCGTTATCCAATGTCGAGTCTTCAAAAACTGCATCCTTAGTATAATTCCATTTTTTGTTTCGTTGTTAAAATAATTAAATAACAATTTGCAAAATATAAGAATAACAACACAGTAATTCTACTTAAATAAAATTAGTACCAAAACATTACAAAAAATCTAAAAGAAGGGACAAAAAAATTGCAAGTCCCCGATGAACGGCAAGAGCGATGCACTCTCGAGTGCATTGCAGTGTGGTCGGTAGCGCACTGCCGTTCGGATTGGCCGCTCGCTCGGGTCTTTTCGCAGGTTGCACTTTGCGAACTGCATCGTTGCCAAGATTCGCGAGTAAACTGACTCTGCGCGAAATGGCGAAGGCCCTTGGATGCGATTGGACCCGGCACGCCGGGGGCGCAGCCAATCGTCGGTGCATTCCACGTGCCGATGCACACACCCACTCACACCCGATACGCGAGTAGCGAATATCAGCTGCAGGTCGGCCATGACGTCATCGCAGGATGCACAATTCTGCATCACATGCGAAAACACGTGCCCCAGGAGGCAACAACCGCTTCGATCAGCCGGCCGGCGCCCCAGCTGTTTTTCAGTAAACAAAACTGTTTTTTTTTTTAAATTTTTATTTTTATTGATTTATTTTTATTATATGAAATTTGAAATACCATTATTAACCCTTTTCGACATGGTGGCTACTAAATTTCGTTCGAAAATTCGAGTCTTCAGCCATTTGCTGCATAGTAACGTTGTCTCACCTAGCTTTGTTTTCTTTTCCATTATTTTTCTCGCAGAATATAAAAGGTACAGAGACGAAAATAGAATCCAAAAAACTAAAATAGAATAATTTTTTCGTTTGGTGTTATTAATATGGTTATTATTAACCCATTATTGCCCAAAGCACAACTTTTTTTGCGTCAATTTCAATCGAGCATTTCGTATCAAAATCGATATTCAAAAAAATCACAAAAGGCACTATATTCTTTTCGAAGATTTTTGTAAATAAACTAAAATTTTGAAAAAAATGTTGAAAAAACAATTTTCAAAATAACGTTAAAAAAATCTGAAAAAATTCTGAAAAAATGCTACTGTATTTCTCTATGAATTCTACGAACTTTTCATTCTTAGCATTTTTTAAAAAAAGCTGATAGTTTTTCAATGAAATTTTCATTGTTGACGCTATTTTGAGGTCGTTAGAGTGATGTGGGGTATAAAAGTAAAATTTTTCCTAAAAATTCAAGTATTTTATGCACCTTTGTGCATAGTTTCAATAGAATCGTAATATTCTAATGGCTCGTAAAACATTTATAAGTATAAATATTTACCAATTTTGTTAAATTGTTCGGAAATTCGACGCCATTTTGGAATTTCTGAAGGCTGAAACTCAATTTTGACCTAGGAATCTTCAAGAGCGATCTCGAAAATAGTAGGACATGTACCTTTCAATTTTTTGAATTTTGAGTTTGATAAGAAATACTCGATGAAATTGAAGCTAAAAAAGTTGTGCTTTGGGCGTTAATGGGTTAACAAATACAATTGAAAAAACGCATTTTTTTAAAATAAATTTATTTTTCTGCTAACTAATTAAGTTCTTTTTACTACCCCTTTATTTATAAGCGTTTTTAGGATCGCTGATTGCGAATCCGATGATAGTTTTCTCAAGTTCAAAATGGCAGATCTAATATGGCGGACAAAAATAGTAAAGGTACCTTCATTTGAATAATATTTGTTACTGGGGGCTTTTCGGGGTTACTGCTTATCAATCTGATGCTAATATTGTCAAATTTATATTGAGTCCGCAATATTAAGTTTGAGAACATTAAAATATAACAAATTTTTGTTCAAATATAGTTATTTGCAAAATGTTAGTTTCGAATATTTGATCGGCCACTTTTAACGCAGTAAAACTAACGTCTGATTCGTAATCAGCGACCTCAAAAAACCCCGAGTGGCATATTTTGCTGTAATGGTGGCATTTGTAACATTTTTGTAGCAATGTTATTAGTTTCTGTCACTTTAAAAATCTTATATTTTAATTAAGTGCGTAATTATCTCAAATTATGCAATAAAACTTACCAATTTTCGTAATTTTTCACAATTTTTGTGATTAACTCTTTAACGCCCTGTTGTCCAGAAATTGTACTTCAACTTCATAAGTACATAAATTGTACAAATAATTTTTACTTTTCTTCAAACTAATATATTTAAACGTTTTCATGGACGCTTTTTTCGATTTTCAAGTTTAGAGAGTATAAAAGTAAATCTTTTCATTATATTTTTAATGTTTTTTGTAAAAATATCGTGTTTTACGACATTTTTTCACAACGAATCCAAATTTTTTGAAAATTTTGTATTTCGACCGATTTCTAATACACTTTATCGGTGGACACGACAGTTATACTAAAAAGTTGTGGAAGAAAACATTTTTTTTACAACATGGCAGATTCAAAATGGCAGCTGCAGTGACAATTTTTTTCTTCTGAAATTGACAAATTTTTATCTGGAAAAATATAGACTTTAGAAAAAATGTGCTTAGAACAAAACTGTCTTAGAAAAAGTTGTAGAATACTCTCAAATTTTTTCGAATTTTTTAAATGATTTTTTACAAAATTTCTACTTGAATTTTCAAAAAACCGAAAATTGCATCAAAACATTCTAACAAAATTTGAGGGTATTCTTTTGTCAATTCTAAGACACTTTTGCTAATAAAATTTTCTCTACATTCTATAGTTTCTGAGAAAAAAAAATTGTTAAGTTTTAGAAAAAAAACTTATCATTGCGGTTATCATTTTGGATCCGCCATGTTGAAACAACAATTTGGTCCTCCCCAGCTCTTTAATACAACTATCGGGTCCACGGAATATGTGTATTTGATATTGGAAACGCATAATTTTTAAAAAATTCGCATTAATTCAGAAAAAAATGTCTTAAAAACAGGACATTTTTAAAAAAACTTTAAAAATCTAGTGCAAATATTTACTGTTAAACTTTCTAAACTGTATTAATTTCAAAAAGTCACTATATCCAAGTAAATGTTCCAGGTCTTATTAAAATATTAAAAAAATAAATTTTAGCTTGATTTATTGTAGAGTCGGATGGTAGTAACAAATTATTTTTTGTATAAGAACATAATCCGTATTGATTAGGAACTGTTGGTGTTATGGATACAGTCCTTCAATGTGTAATTCCGTTAAAAAATTCGGTAAATTTGTATCCCTTCGCACGTAATGCCACTCCCATCAGCTGCTTGTAATGCTGCACGCGCATTTCATCGATACAACAAACTATGTGATTTCGTAACACGTTATATTTATTCTTTAAACAATTCATAGCAAAAATAAACAAAAGTAAACTTCCAATACAATATTATCCAAGTACGATTTTTTAAAATTTTATATTTACTTTAAAAATGTTTTTTTTGATCAATGATTTTTAAAATAAAACTGTTCATGCGTCAACAAAACAGAAATTACAACGTGTTTTAAAAAAACGTAATAAATCATTAAATTATATAATTTAACACGAATATGCAACTCAAGAAAAACGAAAATAACTAAAATTAAAAAAAAAAATATAATCATAAAAAATGATGCAAATTCGTTAAAAGGTTAGATATTACACGACGCTTATGTTAAAATCGTATTTTCAAAATGTCACAGAATAAATAAAATTCGAAAAATATTTGAAAACGCAATAAGAAGATAAAAATCCTCGAAAACATTAATCACAGTCGCAGAAAGCAAAAAATAACAAAATCTATCAAATTTTTTGCAATTGCAATCTCACGTTTCTGCGAATCGTCATCGATTTTCGCAAAGGATCCTGAATGAATTTTACGCAAAAAACAAAAACGATAACGTGCGTATAATTCGTCCGATAACGATTGCCAATTTCCCTCAGCAGGCGTGCGATGCAGTGCAAAAAACTTTGATATTATTTCACGTGTTGGCCAACACGTGCCGGTGTTACGAAATTATTGTTTATTTTGAATGCGCATTTTACGGTTCTTCCTAAATAGCTACGTAATGTTTATTTTGCCAGAAAATGTTTCCATGCGAAAAAGATACCGCGGACGTGTAGGTTCGCACGAAGTAGTGCGAATCGTCGACTGGGCAGCCTCCAGTGAAAGTTCAAAATCATTTAAAATGCTTCATGGCCTACTTTTTTTTACCTTAGATAAAGTTTAGAAAAGGAAGTTCCCACGTCATAATCATGTTTATATTGACAATAAATTGATTTTTTTTTTAAATTCAATAGTATCTTCAAGGAGTCTCCTTTTAAGAGTAAATTTTCTCAAAATTTAATCAATAACATCCGCACGAAATAAAGTGTAGAAAAGGTCGTGAATCCAATAAAAAGACCTCAATTTCCACGTACTATTATATATTCTAACAAACTCATTTGTATTCCCCCTTCATTAAAAGCCTCAATCGAGGAATAAAGTTCGTAATTGCCCAGTCCCGTGAGCTAAGTGCAGAGAACGCCGTTGGGCTTTGAAAGAAATTGATTAAAATACGATTTTTTTTAAATGCGCACTTGCAAGGTGTTTCTCTTTTCTTATATTTATGTATCTCTCATCTTAGTGATAACGAAATGCCTATTTTAATTAATTTATACGGAAACCTTAAAAATGGAAGGGTTCACACAGCTTTTTTCTTTTCTTTTTGGAATTTGGCCAATGATTAAGGTGTAATATGTTCGTAAAAAATTTGATATTATAGAAAAAAAGGACTATTTTTAAAGCGTAACATTCATTTAAGTAGAAAACATACAAAATGTACAGAATATGTCTTATTTATTATCCACATTTAAAAGAAAATAGTAAAAAAAAATCCAGCAAAATATTACAGGTTTTTAAATAAATGATTTTTTTCTGTAAATTTTGTTAAAATTAAGTAACTAAATGAATCTGTGACTATCATCCCCATCTTTTATAAATAAAAAAAAGATCACAAGTTTTTCATCAAATTTGTTGATATCGTTGAAAATAAGGGAAGAAAATTAAAAAGAAAGATTTTTAGAAATGGAAAAAATCATCTCTAAAACAATAACATACATAAAAAAAAATAAAAATTTGTTCCTACTTTTTTTCAAAAAATTTACGACTATATTTAAAAATCTTATTTTCTAATTAATATCTTAACAGTAACGATTAAATATCATAGGTTAGTTGGAATCCGTGAGTGTCTTCTCCAATCTTCTCAAATTCAACTTAAAAATAAAAAAATAAAAAAAATTCTGCGGGGAAAAAAGTTAACAGGAAAATATATATATTTTTTTACTTTTTTTTTTTATAAAAATTTAGGATGTACTGTAAAAATCACGTTTTCTAGTTAATACCTTTACATTAATCGAATAAATACCATAGATTACTTGGAATTAATTATATAAATATCATATATCGAATTAATATAAAAATATCATAGATTAATTGGAATTTTTGAACATTTTTTCACATGGTTAAAAACAACAAAAAATGATTTGAAAAAAGAAATGATAGATTAATGAATATGGTGAAAAAGTCAACACCAAAATTTTTCTATTTTTGTTCAGTTTTTTTTCTATTTTTTCATTTTTTTTCTATTTTTGTCAGTTTTTTTTTTACTATTTTCTCATTTACAACTATAAAAATCATATTTCCTAGTTGATACCTAAACTAACGAAATGAACCAAACTCAAAATCTACCATATTCAACCCCAAATTCTCCAATAAATTGCCTAAAAAAAAGGGGGGGGGGCCAAATTTTTTTTAATAAATAACATGGACTTACCTTCGCAAAAAAGGGTAACGTCGGTGAGGCTCTCGCTTTTGAAGAGGTTGGAAAAGGCCGTGGCCAAGTTGTTCCCGAAGCTGTTCCATTTCAGGCAGAACTGCTGTTGCGAGTCCATGATGGACCCCCGTGGGCCAGCACCCTGACTCTCGCCACCCCTGTCGCTACTACCCTCCAGTACGGATTTTCGTTCGTCACACCCGTGCCCAATCGCTCCTCCAGCTAGAAAAATAACAGACAAAAATGGGCCATCAGTATATAGGTTACGTTATGATAGGTTAGGTTTTCGCGAGGGCTTTTTTGAAAAATCATTTTTGCTCGGGGTCGGTGCATCAATCTGTCATGTTTCCGCGTCAATGGGCCACAAAGGGCGTAATGTGACGTTCACATCTACATTATGCACCTGTAAATTGCCTTTACTGGTTTTTTTCACTCTCTCGAGGTTTTTCGTGGGCGTGGATGCAAAACAGGGCTCGTATGTATGATTGTGCATTTTTTAATGTGACGTAATGAGTTTGTTGTGATAATTAAGTAATATTATGTTAGGTGCAATCATGAGATTTCTGAATTTTCGATATTATTTAATAAATTGCTGTTTCTCATCATTTTTTTTCGTATTATATAACAGAAAAATCTGGATTTTTCATAAAAAAAGTACAAACTGATCAGATTTTCTTTACTTTTTTAATGATTGCTTTCTTTATGTTTCGTTATTTTTTTTATCATTTGAAGTAGTAATAAAAAAACTAATTCGAATTTTTTAAATGAAAAATTCAGATTTTTTGACATTTTCATTTTTTCTATTCATCCTTTTGTTTTATACGACAGAAAAATTACTAACAAATAGAAATTTATTTTTGTTTACCGTTAACGAAAAATAATTACGATTTTTTAAAAAATCTGTCAAACTGACAAATTAGAAGGAAATTTTACTAATAATTAAGGCAATAAACAGCAAGTATCATGTTGGAAATTACGATACTGAGGAAAAAACCACTAAAAAAAATGACTAAAAAACTACAATTAAATAACAAACAAATTTTAAAGAAACTAAATATTTTAAACTAAAAAATGCTTCTAACACTCAAATACCAAAATCGAACCAAGACAAAAAAAAAACTGGCCACTACAAATCGACATTTTTGGAGGCTAAAAATTCACTCCTGCATGTTAAAATCTTGTTTCTAGCTGGTTAAGAAGATCTGACGTTAGATATCCATTCTATCTTGGTTCGAAATCCTTGGAACGAGTTAAAACATTTCGAAACTTTCAACGTCTTAAGTTTGCCTACGCACCGCTAAAGGTCAACAGTTGCCGAAAAATGCAAGGAATAACGGGACTTTTTCTTTTTTAGTCACTAGGCGATTATTCGCGAACGATATTATGATCTAGCACCTTTCTAATAACTCAACGAGCTGCTCGTGCGGGCGTGTCCTACTAACCTAAAACGTATATTAGAATGTTAGGAAGCGTCCTGTCGTGAGAAAGAATAGAAGGGAAAAAAAAGAATCGAAGATAGCCAGCACGAATTAACGTTTGCCTGCGTACTAACTAAAAAGTAATGCGACATCCTAACGGTTGCTATGCAATAATAATTCCTAAAACAAATTGTATCCACTCTTAAAATTGACAAAAATCTGTCTTCGTGATATTTTTAACAGAATTTATTTAATAGACTACAATATTTTCTTACTTTTATTAAGAATTACAACTAGTCCATTAGGTACTAAAAATTTAGCAAACCATTTGTTGGCCCCTCGTTACAATAGTTTAGAATACGATGAAGGGGCATAATTAATTTCCTTAATTCTAATAAATATTTACTTGTGACTATTCTAATATTTAGAATTTTGTTATCAAGCAATAAACCAAAAATTCGTAAACATATAGTCCAAGTTACGAGGAAACTCATAAACAAACCCGACCGATTGTACGTTACGTGATCGAATTACCGTCATTATCCCACATCGAAAAGAAAAAAATCTTTTTCAAAAATTTACGACGTCCTGCGTCGTCGATTATGCATAAACTTATTTTTACGAGGCCGCGTTAATTATAAATGACGAATCTTTTAAGTTTCCTGTTTGCTCATTCCCATTTCCGGGTTAATCACTGCACTTTTGTTGCGTATTCGGCAAATAAGGAAAATTGGATAAAAGTTTAAGAAAAGGATTCCAATATTTGAAAAGTCTTGGATTTGCGTGTCACGTGTTTGGTCATTTTTGTGCATGTAAATAAAAACGTAATTTTGCTTCGAATTATTTGACGTTTCGCTGGTATTCGCTGATGAATTATTGTGAATTAGTATTTGGATTTAGTTGATCGATGGGATTATTTGTGAAATTATCACGCAGTCGCATTTCATCACACGGAGGAAACGTGATCGATCGTCATGCGTTTTCGGTTGGCCTTTGCGGTGCATTCAAACTTGTTGCCACGAGGGGCCAGTAACTAGTTCAAGGTTCCTAATCTATTTAACTAAAATACTAAACCTGCATAGACGGCCTCTGATTACAATGATGAAGGTTCAGCCGAAAACTATAATCGATGCAACTAAACAGTCAACTTACTTTATAACACTACAAATAGTACTTTTTAAGAGTGATTAAATTTAGTAAATCCAATGATCAATGACGAAGCGCTTTTAATCCTGTTGAATTGTATAAGAGTTAATAAGATTATGCATGATTACGCTAGTATACGATAATGCAGAATCTTGCAACGGTGCTAATGGTTGTAATTTTAGGTCACAAATGTAGTTCATAAAGAGGTCACGTGATCATTTACGCAATTCACGAATGCATCGATCATTTTCCTTTGATACGATACACTAAGCATATTTACTGCGCATATTTACGCGCGCAATAATCCGTTTTTTTTCCTTCTAATTTGAGCTTGCAATAAAAATCTGCTATTATTTATAGCAACAATAACGATACGTTTTCGAATGTTTACTATTAGTTCAGACATTTTTACTACAAACAAATGTTCAATTTCATATTAAGAAAATTCTTATTTCAAATTTTGATCAGCTTAAAATATAATTTGACAACAAATAACGCGTAATTTTTTTTTTTTGTAACAAATACTGCATTTTAGTTTTCGAACGTTGGCAACAACGACCGATACAAAAAATATAGTAATTTTTATAATAAAATCAAACAAATTCTGTTAAATTACAAAAAAGTTTCGTAAAGTGACAACAAAAATTTCTAATTTTGAAGAGTAGAAGTTTAAAATCAAATATTTTTTACAATTTGTCTCAAAATTTATCGATTTAGATGGCTATAAACATTTTTAAGATTTCATATATGATGTGTTTCCATAAATTACATGAATTTGTACTTAAATAGTTAGTATTTACTTTGTTTAATGTATGTTTATGCGTATTCTTCGAGAATTTAGGGAAAAATCACATTTACATAATCAAGTAAACATGACATAAAAAAACAAACAGTTTTCATGATTTTTCATGTACGTTTGTGTAAAATCAATCATTTTTGTTAAAAACTAATTTTCAATTGATCCTCACAAATGAAATTTTTTAAAAATATTACATATAATCGCAGAGGTATACATTTTCAATAGATAAATGAACACAATATTTTTACTTTTATCCCAAATATAAAGAAAAAAAAAACTAAATACACTTGAGCAATATAAATTCAACAAACATTTAGTACAGAGATTTCACGACTAAATTTTGTCGTAACTAAAAAAATGTTTAGGGTCCATATAAATGTGATCACTATTTCGAAAAATCTTTTACCTAAAAATTGTCAATTTACTAAAATTTTCTTAAAACGTAATAATCAACGGCAAATTTCTAAAAAAAAAATTTTATTTACGTACAATTTTACACAATCATCCAATTTGAACACTTTTAATACATCACCAATCTTTATTATCAACAAGTCACCATAAATGACTGATCATTCCTGATCTCATATAAACATTTTTACTATATTTGACATCAATTTTTCCTGAAAAATCATTTGTAAAGGCCATCACGATCATGCATCAGGAACCGGCATTTTCCTTGTCATTATTGATCATCAGACATTTTCCGTGCAATAATCTCATCCTAACCTAAAATCTAGATTTCCCGTTTGAAAAAAAACTTCAAATGAAAAAAAAAATCGTGTCACTCGGTGAAGAAGTTAGGACCTAACCTCAAAGTCAATTTTTCCTCGATTCACAGGGGGGGACCACCGCGATTTATAGCTCCTGGACCATTTCGAAAGGTTCCGAATGTGACTTTTACTCTAAGTACAGCTACTCGATGAAAGTGAACCGAAACCCATGAAAAATCTATGGGGAAACCCCCGGTAACTGCATCCCACCCGCACTGTCGATGGCATGAGAAAAAAAAACCGTCGATTCACCCTCGTTCCCGCATTTTAGCTAATCGCGAGATACTCACACATCCGTCCCGGTTTCTCGTTGATCCTTAAAAAAGTGGGTACCCTCCGCTAAAAAAATTCAGCTAGTTGATGGGATAAGCAGCACCGCCCGATCTCGACAATAGGCGACGTTAATCGTTCATTTCCGGCGTGCAGTCGTCAAAACGAACGCATCGAACAGCTCTTCAACTGGCACTTCACAACTTCGCACGTTCAAAAAATTGCTTTTAAAACCAAACAAACAATGAACAAAAACAAACAAACAAATGGACCAAGATGTAGTCCGTTGACAGAAAACGTTTCTTCCCCGCAAATTTCACTTATTTCGCCACCGCGCACCGTTCAAAAATTTCCAAAATTCCCGGGGTGCCCCTGCTTTTTTGGTCAATTGCAGCTGCACTTTGGTCGCGCTCACGGACCCCGTGGTGAAACTCGTAAGCCAAGATTTGTTCTGGGCCGCGTCGCTCGACGAAATGAAAACGCATATACGTGCTTTCGAGACCCGAACCTCGTGGCGCGTGGCAGCGGCGGCGCAGCGCCGCCGAAATCGAGAGTCGAGATCAGAAAACCGCGCCGCAAAAGAAAGGCCCGACCCACGTTGTAGGTGGAACAAGCGAGATGGTCTTCACCAATAAGACAGAGAGAGTAAGATAGAGTGGCGCATATATACAGGGGGTGAGGGAAAGGCCGTGAGGGCGCGAGTGGGAGGGGAGGGCGGAAAAAACGTCGTTACGACCAGGCATATATATGTACGCATACACACACATCCAAGGAATGCGTATATGGGTCATCGCGGTACCCGATGCAAATGCGGTTTCGTCGAAATAGTTCCAGATTAGCGGCATTTCATCCGATGGGGTGGGAGTAAGAGCCCGGGAGGTGGGGGATACGCATCGTAAGTGCGAGCGAAAGAACTAGCTCGAGCACATCTAGTGGTGGGGAAGCGAGCCTCGGGGCCACGATTGCCAAACCCGTGGTGGGCTCTTCTCTGTATGTGTATGTGTATCCGCCATGTGAAATCTCACTCCGAGAATTTTTGGATTCCGGCTAATGGCGAAAGTTGCCCTATGGATTGGAAATGGCTGGTAATAGGGGTATCCTCGCGGAAATGACCGACCAGCCGCTCGGACACGATGGCGCAACTGGTTAAAAAAGACAGCTAACCGGTGGTTTTCATTAATCGCCGGGGCCTTCTTTCTATCGGCTTGTATGTATATGTCGTTTGGTTCGAAGAAGCTTACCGAAAGATGCAGAAACGATGCCCCGTAAAGCCATCGCCCTCTGGTTTGGACGGCGAAAAAGTTTGGCATCAAATTTTTTGAGATCGTTAAAAATAATCGAAGAAAAGTAAAAAAAAAAAGATTTTTAGAAATGGGAAAAATCATCTGTGAATCCTCCAATCTTCTCAAATTCGTCTTAAATACAAAAAAAAATCTATTGGAAAGAAAAGTCAACATATTTATTATACAACATTATTATATATTTTTTGTACTTTTTTTCCTCTAAAATTGAGGATCAGCTGTAAAAATCACGTTTTCTAGTTAATACCTTTACATTAATCGAATAAATGTCATAGATTACTTGGAATCTATGACTGTCTTCTCCAATCTTTATATTTCAAATAAAAAAATAATTTTTGAACATTTTTTGGCAAGGTTAAAAAACAACAACAAAATTATTTGAAAAAATAAATGATACATTAATGACTATGGAGAAAAGTCAACACCAATATTTTTTTTTCTATCGTCTTCAGTTTTTTCTTTCTTTTTTTACGTTTTTTTACATTTTTTTTTCTTTTTTTTTAAGTGTTTTTGTATTTTTTCAATTAGAACTATAAAAATCTGGCTTGCATGTATATGTCGTTTGGTTCGAAAAAGCTTACGGAAAGATGCAGAAACGATGCCCCGTAAAGCCATCGCCCTCTGGTTTGGACCGGCGAAATGCCGTAGCGAACGGAAATTGTTTCATTGGTTTGGTGGGTCCACTTTTCTAGTAATGCACGATAAATGGGAGAACATGTTTTTGATAACTATAAAAGTTGATTTTTTTTTAAAACAAACGCGAAATCGGTAAAGTAGATTTTCTAGGTATGATTTTATTAATTAGATCGTTAAAGGACCAAGAGGACACTTTGTCATGCAAGGTTTTCATTGTCTGTTTGTCATATATTTCCGGGATTGAAAAAATTATAGACCACTCGATTCTGACGTGAAATTGATTAAACTTCACGAATCTGTGACTACAATATAAGAAAAATGCAAATCTAAATCGCTGGTTCCGTTTATTTACCAAAATTGTTTGTCCAAAATGATGAAAAATCCAAAGTGAAGAAAAAGTGTCAACTGTATAAATTCAAAGTATTCAACCCAAAATTCAAAATACTGAACCCAACATTCGTGATCAACGATCCAAAAGCCCTTATATACAAATTATTATCAAAATCACAAAGAAATTAAAATTGTTGACCGCCATTTTCTGTTCTCCATTTTGAATGTCTAACGTTGATTAATAAATTTGTTATCAGGGATGTCATCTTACCTAAAGGTTTCACGTTATGCAAGCCAATCTTGTTCTGGAATCATTATTTTCGGAAATAACGAAATAGGGCCAAGATTTTTCGCCATGTTGGATTCAGATATTGTGAAATTAAAATTTTTTGACTCTTTTTATGCGATTTACAGAGATTTCTTTGTTTGATTTTAATGCAAAAATCTTTCTAAAAATAAAATTTGAGTAAAAAGAATGACTATTTTTTTCAAATAAAAGTAAGGTTCGAAAAATATCACGCCAGAAATCTAGAATTTTGTCAAAGAAGAGTTTCCGTCCGGTCCTTAATGAGTTAATATGCAATAGTTTTTGTTTAGGGCCATATCTCGCAATATGAAGGACACGAATGATAATATGATTAGTATATCACTCAGATACATGCTTTTAATTGTATCGAATTTGTCGAAAATATGTTTTACAACAACAACAAAATCAAAATGGCGAGTCCAATATGGCGGATGAATTGCAAAATGGTCTTCTATATTCGGCTTTTCGGTATTTTTCGTTTAAATGTGCAGATCACATTTCTATACATTTTCAATATTAGTTAATATGTACACGTGAGTATTCGAGAATTATTTTAGACCTAATAAGCGTATTAGATAATCTAATAGGAAAGTGTGGCACCAATTTACTAGGATACTAACAATTAATTCAAACTTTTAAGGCAGTTGACAGTATTAAATATTTCTTTGGGAATTTTCTGAAACAAAATTTAGGGATTTTTAGTTACAGTAAGAGAAAAAGGTGGATAAAAAAAATTTGTTTGCTTCATTACATAATATGAACATGTTTGATACAATTATGTAAACTCTTGCTAATTTAAGTTGATTTGTTGTTAATTACATGAATAAATTATATAAAACATATCAAACTTGTTAGACCAGTACTGGCACATAAATTTCCAGCTTATAATAAAATATTATTCATATATTGTCATTGAACTCGGACGTATCCACGTCATAATGATTTTATGTTATTCCGATATGAAATGCTTTATGCACTGAAACGAAGATGTGGAATCCTTTATGATCGAATCCAAATCCAACTTCTACAGCAGGAATTACGGACGTCTCTTGTACGAATGCTAACGTCGCTTCTACGCCTGGCGGCGACAAACCAAACTACCTTCACCTTTGCTGGTTGATTCATATTCCTATTTCGGTTACAAGTTTCGTAATTTTCTCATACTGTTGCATAATTTGTCTGTCTGTTACAGGTTTTAGTAAAATTCTGTTACTCCGGTAACTTAAAAGTATCTGAATTTTCGGACATTTCTAATAGTATTGTACGAAACGAGCACCCTCGGACTAAATTTAAGAATGGTAAATGAAAAAGTTGGCAAAAATTATGATTACTAAGTTTAAAATTAATAATACTGAATAATAATTTCTTATTTACAAACATAAAACTCATTTCTTTATCGGGCGTGAACGGAATCATGACGTAGACTAGCGGCAGTTCGGGTAACTGCATTGCGGGAATTGTTTACGCAAATGTTTTTGTTTTCGAGCCTCAATTACTCCAATTTTCTTCTAATTATTTGACAAAATTAAACTTCTGTAATAATATAGCAATATACATATACAATTTGTAATTTATATAACCTATTTGCAGGGGTTAAGTAATTCCTTATTCACGGACTGCAATTTAACTAATTTAACACTAATGTATAAGTCAAATGTTATATTGATATTTAAAATAGTAAAAATCCTACTAATTCAGGTGTCGGGAGTACAACAAATGTTTTCTATAATGTGCGCAGACGTAACGTGTGAAGTAAAATACAATCCACCATCATTGGATATTTACATACGTCATATACCAGATGGAAGTCCATTTCTACAGCGCGAAAAGCGCGTCAACTACTAAGCGCATCTAGCGGCGTTGCAGCGAACCATTTATTGCGTTCATTGGATACGCTCTATGTTGTTCACCAACGATTATAATATCGACCAATCTATTTAAGCGCTGCACTAACTATGTAGTTGAAATTTGTATTATTCCGTCTTAATTTCCTATACACGTGAAATTTCTAAAACAAAATAGACGAAAGCGAGGAAGACATTGCTGACCATCGCTAGGTCCCGGGTTCAAGCCCTCGAGTTTGGACTTCGCTTTTGTTTTCAAAAATAAAAGAAAAATGTTTAAAATTGCAAAAATTTACCATTTATATTGTACCAATAGAAAATCGTTTCCGATAAATTTGCAAATATGTTTTACCTTAAAAATTTTAAATGACGGCCTAGAAACGGGTGAACAGCCAAAGTCACATATTACAAACACACAGTTGACTTGTGGATATTCAAATGGCGGATTACGACTGACTTTATCCTAACCTATTCATTTTCGATTTCGTCCTATTTTAATCCGAAAGGCGCCAAAATATGACCGTCCTCAGTGACACAAAAATATTTTCTTACCGACATTCAACACTCGGAAAGTGTACATTTTCACGTCATTCGAGTATTTACATTTTAAATTTCGGGATTTCACGCTCAAAATCTCCCAAGGAGGGCACAAGTCGTTGGCTTCTCTTACGGTTATCGGGTTCCTTGGGTGATTCCGCTCTTTCTAATGGGCATCTCGAAATTCTCCCATCCCCGGGTAACCTCCCACCTGTGCAAGGCGGATTTGGCCACACGTGCCAGGGCCGACGGCTAATATTCCCCGGTACCAGTGACGCATTAGAACCGACTCGAACAGTCGACGACGTTGCCTGGGATGTAAACGCCTTTTTCTTTGTTCTTCTGCGACTTTTTCTCCTAATGCCCCTCGAATGCCATGGGATCTCGATCGGATTAGAGGCCTTCGGCTATTGTCTCTTTTGCTGCGCGCTTTGTTTTTTATTGGCGCTACCCAATCGTTTGATCGGAATCACTCGCCACCCGTAGCAAGTGACCCAAATTTACCTGGATTGATGATTGCTGTAAATTCGCAGGTATTTTCGAAAACATATTGCAGTCGAATAAAGTATATGGACTCATTTTGAAACTATCGAAATGAAAAAGAAGAAATTTTAATGAATTTCTTGAAAGCATAATAAAGTTTAAGAAAAATGTGTAGATTTCGCTAATCTTTGATCGACAAAATAAAATCATCAATGGACGAAAGTCTGACACAATAATCAGACATTTTCTGTTAAAGTAATGGAAATGGACAATTATTGTCCAACAGTAAAGAAAATTTTTTTAATTTTTCAAAAATTCTTTTGTTGAAATTGACAGGGATTCAAACAAATCTCTATGTAAAATAGTTCAGTATTAAAAAATATATTTAATATTACTTTCCACCTAATTCTAATAAAAGCAAATTCTCAAACAAAGTGAAAAAGTGGTCGTAAAAAAATGTTATAAAAGTACATGACACTAATATATAAAACTGAAAAATTTAACAAAAAACCTTAAAAGTAATGAAAATCGACGAAAATTCCTCAACAGTACAACAAATTGTTGAAATTTTTCAAAAATTCTTATGTTGAAATTTTCGAAAAATCCAAAATAAAAATGGAGTAATAAAACAAAAACATCTGATATTGATATCTAAAACTGTAAAAATTACCAAAAAATCTTCAAGTTTCTTTCGTCGAAATTTTTGAATGAATGGAATTATCAAAAGTCCAACTGAAATACTTTTGTACTACAAAAAATTATAAAAAATTCTTATTCGATATTACCCTCTACCTAATTACATTTACAATTTATCAAAAAATCCAAAACAAAAACAGCGAAATAAAACGAACAAAAAAGTGATATTAATATCTGAAATTAAAAAAAAACTTCATGAAATCTTGAAAAGTGCTGAAAATCGACAAAAATTTGCCCACCAACGATGGACGTTTTTCGAAAAAAATTTCGCACAAATTTGTAAGGCATTGTCAAAAATCAAACTAAAACAGTTTTGTACTAAAAAAAAATCTTATTCAAAATTGTTTTCTGCATTTACATTTACATTGTTGTAATATTACATTTACTATTTTTCGAAAACTCCTAAACAAAAATGAAAAATGGATAAAAAATGAAAAATAATTAAAATTGATGAGAATTGTCAAAGACTAAAAAAAAAACATTGAAACTTTTCAAAAATTCTGGTTACGAAATAAAAAAATTGAAATGGTTTTTCGCCACATACCTACCAACTTTTCGGTAATTAAGAAACAAAATTGTAGATTTGCCCTACACTAGATACAATTTTTTAAATTTTCGAAAATACAAAAAAAAACTTTTCAAGAATACAAATAAAAAAAAATAATAAATACATGATTTAAAAAATATCCAATGTTGCTATCTTACAAAATCGATTCACAATATTTCAAAGATTCTCTAACAAAATGGAAAAATTGTATACAAAAATGTCCAATATTAATTGTTGGAAATACGTAAAAAAAAGGTTTTTTGAAATTATTAATAAATCTGCAAAAAAACTTATAAAGTTATAACAAATTGACAAAATTTCTATTAATTTTATAGAAAATTTGTCAAACAATAAGACGACAAAAATTTTAGAAAAAGTAACAATATTTACTGAATACTCAAAAAAAAAGAAAATGTATCCCAACCAAATCTCGTAAATTCTACTTTGCAGACATTAACCAATGTTTAAGGTTAATGAACAATAATAAATTACGACCTCAATCTAACGACCTAACATACAAAACAATTTTAATATTAAATTTTGAATCCTGAAAGACGGATAGCATGAAAGACGTAAGAAAAGATTGCAGATATCGAAGAAGGATACTTTTCAAAAATTCAATATTTTTCAGATTTTGAACAAAAATTCATCAAAACTTTTCGGGGACGAAGTTATCATGGGATATTAATAATCGTCATTTTAATTTAAATTTGATTTATATTGAACATACGATATAGTAAAAAATACGAAGATGTAACCGTTTTTAATAAAAGATAAATCGTAGTCATTAGTTATAACCTAATTCTTTGCATCGTGAATGTCACCTGTATTAATTTGTGAATTAAAAACGTATATATCTATGCGGTTTATTTGAAGACATTAAACACTGTCACAGAATAAATTACAACGAACAAAAATAACGATTTAAAATAAAATTAACAAATTTTACTAATTTCGAATTGTCAAATTTATAATCCGTTTTTCTTATATTCTTCAATATTTACTCAGCAAAATGATAAATTCTCTTATGTTTTCGATCGTGCATAAATTCGTACTACTTCACTCTCGTGCTTTCTTACCACCTAGCGGCCGAATGATGGTACTACGTTTGCCGCCATACATCAGCAAACTACATCATTTTCTACGAATTAATTTTTTCCATCTACATCTTTCAATATACTTATTTTTCTCAGATGCCTCCAAATTTTGCATTTACAAATTTGTTGGAATTTTTACTAATAAAGAGTTTTGTTTATATTCTGTTGTAACTCTTTACGTTGGATGTAAGTCTTTCTCGCGAGATTGTGTCTCATTAACTAATGTAAAACATCTTATATTTTACTAGAAAACATGCCAGTACATTTTTCCTTTCATTCGCCTCAAAGATGTCAAATGTAGATAAAATACTACACATTTCGTCACGTATTTCGTGTCTCATCCGATAGTGCAGTTTCAAGAAATAAATCATGTATGTCTTGTTAAAAATTTCACCCGTCCGTTAATGTCTATTGTCAGTGCTACCAACTGGTAAATTAAACTTTTAAACCAGATGAAATTCATTCCTGCATGTCTCCAAAAAATAATTGTAGAGATGCCAGACGCCATTTTGAAGCCGCTATGTGAAATTTTCGATTCAAGGTCGATTTTCGAAGTACTGGGTTTGGTTACTTCAAGTTTTTAGTTATAACTGCTAAGATGTGCCAATTTTTGGTGATATTCAGTAAGACTCACAAAACAATTCTAAACTGGCATAAAATTGCTAGAATAACAAAAGCAAAACGTGTTGAAAACGACAAAGACATTTAAGACATTTAATAAGACATTTCTAAAAACTGACAAATGACAGCGTCACAAAAGAACATGACAAAAAAGTTAAAAAAAAACTATACTTTCGAAAATATAAATAACCCATAAAAACATTCCAAAGTAAAAATACCAAACGTATCAATGTAGTACGAACATAGAAACAAAGTGAAATAATCGCATGAAATAACAGCGACGGCAAACGCCGATAAAATAAGACGCAACTAACCAGATAAAATAAATTTCGATAAAATCGAAACGTATGATAAAAACTTGCAATATATCGTTACTACCAATCAATAAATAACAAGTTTGATATTCATTAGAAGCAAAATATAGCAACCGGAATGTGTACAACGAGAACAAAAATAGCTAAAGATCGAAAAAAAATATCGTCGACAAAAAAAAACTTTTTAGTTACGATACATTACGGTTCTTTAACAAAAATTATTGTTTAAAATTGTTCAGTTATTGTCAGAGCCTTTCAATATTTATTAAAAATCTTTATTAAAAATCACTCAACTGTTGTCTGAAATTGTTCAATTTTTATAAAAAATCTCTGAATTTTTGAAAAAAAAAATGTGTAAGATTATTACATTAACAGAAATTTCTCAAAAACCATCCTATTTTTTTACAATCAATAAATTTGAAAAATAAATTATTCAATTTTTGTTAAAAATCATTCCATTTACAAAAGATCTTTCGATTTTTCAAAGTCACGTAATTTTCATCAATAATTCTTACATTGCCTAATTTTAATAATTCTTACATTGCAAAAAATTATTTAATTATCGTAAAAGATTACTCAATTTTTGCAAAATACATTTAAACTTTTTCCAAAAAATCATTCAAATATTGTTAAAAACCAGACAAATTTTTGTGTAAAATCGTTCAATTTTTATTAGAAATTTATTCAATTTTTTGAAAAAGAAACAACTGAATTCCTTTAAGAAATTCTTCAATTTTTCAAAAAAACAATCAATTTTCATTAAAAAATCATTTAATTTGCAAAACATCTTCTCCAAAAGGTACTCCATTTTTTTGTGAAATCCTTAACATTTTGACAAAAATTCATCAATTTTGTAAGAGATCGTTTAATTTTTCTACAAAAATTACTCAATTTACTAGTCAATAATTGTATAAAATCGCTAAATTGGAATGAGACATTCGTAAAATTTGTAATATGTAATAGCTCATTCAATTTTTGTACAAAAATTACTAAATTCTCTTCAAAAATTCTCAAATTTTTCCAAAAAATAATTTGATTTTCATTAAAAAACATTAAATTTGTAACTAAATATATTAATTTTTTTTCAAAAATTACTCCACTTTTTTTGAAATCCTTAAGATTTTGTCAAAAATTCATCAAGTTTGTAAGAGATCGTTTAATTTGTTTACAAAAATTATTCAATTTTCTTCAGAAATTTTTAACAATTAAAAAAAAAAACATTCAAATTTCGTTAAAAATCCTTCATTTTTTGCTAAAAAAAATAGTCAATTTTTGTATAAAATTGAAATGATCTTACATTTTTTGAAAAAATCATTCACATTTCGTTAAAAAATATTTCAAAATTATGTTATTTTTTGTAAAAATTCATTCAATTTTTGATAAAAATCACGAATTTGTAAAAAATCTTTTAGTTTTTGCCTAAAATTCGATTTTGTGGAAAATCGTTTAATTTTTCTACAAAAATGATTCAATTTCCATCAAAAATTCATATATTTAAACAAAAAAATCCTACGCTTTTCTTTAGGAAACATTAAATTTGTAAAATACCTTTCAATTTTTCCAAAAAAATCATTTTTTGCTAAAAAAATAATCAATTTTTGTATAAAATTGAAATGATCTTACATTTTTTCAAAAAATCATTCACATTTCGTTAAAAAACATTTCAAAATTATGTTATGTTTTGTAAAAATTCATTCAATTTTTGATAAAAATCAGGAATTTGTAAAAAATCGTTTACTTTTTGCTCAAAAACTCGATTTTCTGTAAAATCGTTCAATTTTTCTACAAAAATTTGTAGAAAAATTCGTAGAATGTTCAATTTCCGTCAAAAATTCATATATTTTTCAAAAAATCATTCAGTTTTCTTAAAAAAAAAAACATTAAATTTGTAAAATATTTTTCCCATTTTCTAAAAAAATCATTAAAATATTTTTAAAATCATTCAATCTGTGACTCAGTTTTGCAAAAAACTGTTGTTTTAAAAAAATTTATTAATGAAAATTGCTCAATTCAAAATCATTGAATTCTGACCAAACATTTTTTCTTCATAAAAATTTGTTTATTATAACTATTTTCTGCAAATAGTTATTAAATTTGTTCAATAAATCATTGGATTTTCTTTTAAAATAATGGATTTTTTCTCAAACGTCGTCCAATTATTCCAAAAAATCATTTAATCCGTCCGAAACCTTCTATTTCTGCTGAAAACTTCCAGAAAAGCGGTTTAGGAGTTCTAGCGTGCATTCGAAACTCACGCATATATAAAATGACCACAGAGCGATCGTGTCGCGTTTATTTTTTTAGTATTTTGTAGTAGCAAAGAAAGAAGGATATACGAGCAAGATAGTGACGTAACATGAGAGCAGACTCTTGATGGCGATAGTGGGCAGCCGAAATTCCCGTACGTGTATATATAATATCTATATATGTTTCACACACAATCGATTTTCGGCTGAGTTCAAGGTGACGTATGGAAATGTGGAAGGTCGAAAATCATGACTGCGTGGCCCTGCAGCGTCACGACCTGATGATTTCAAGGCGATATACACGATAGCCAGTGCACGGATCGTTGGCACGGGTTACGATTTATTCTAACGTATTAAGAATAAAAAGCCTCGACTATTAATCTTCCTATCTTTTTTTTTTCGATAGACTTTTTAGCACAATGTACTTGGAAGAATTTATCGAAATGGTACATTCGATCCCTTGTAAATATGGGACTTGTGAAAACTGGTCATTATACACTCAGCATGTTTCACAGGTAAGACATTAATACCAACTAAAAATGATCAGAAACCCAACACTATCCTAGTGCAAGTAAAAAATGCTAAAATGCTGTAAAATTATATTTTTTTTTCTTGCATAAAATTTCCTGGGGTCGAAAAATACTGTTTTCCGCCCTAGTCGTTAAACTTTTCAGTTCAATAAGTAAAATCAATAATTTACACATGGAAAAACCGCAATTGCTTTATTAGGGAGAAATCCTTGACAACGTCATTATAATTCGTCTTGTTGTGAAGTGACATATTATTTCGAAGCGGTAACACTGATGATGTCATAAAAAAGACATTTTGACAACTCATTTGAGACATGACATCTTTGTACTTCGATAAAAAAGCCGGATAGTGAAATTTCTTTGAATTTAAACTGTATTTTCATATTTGAATTATTTAAAAAATGACAATTAAAAGATGAAAACTCTTTTTTCAATTCCGATTAACTGATCACAAATAAAATTATGTGATTTTTACTCCTTAACAGTTACATATTAACTAACCAAGTGATACTTTTGGCTTTACGATAGTAATGTTTTAATAATGAATGCTTATAAACTAAGTAACATGTCACTCTTTATAAATGCATTTACGTTTCAAGAAATTGAGAAAGTTAAATTCTTTCATTGGCACTTTGAAAAAATGCACGTTGGAGAAAACAGATTCAATTTTTTAAACAAAAAAAAGCTGATTATTATAGAATAAAAATGTGTGATTTTCATAGAATATTTTTATTCTTCAAGAGTGCCGTATATTTTCAAGAAATTTAGAGAATTAATTCGCTAAAGTCGATACCAAGACCGGGAAAAAATAAATTCATTTTCTGGAGAATCACCCAATCTCTGTAAAAAATTGGTGAATTTTTCAAAAAAATCATTCAATTTTTATTAAACATCATACAAGTTTTGTTAAAAATCATTCAATTTCTAAAAAAAATCATTTCTTGCTTAAACTAATTAGCTTTGTATCAGAAATTCATAAAAGATCGTTCATTTTTGTCAAAAATTCTAAAATTTTTCTAAAAAAATCATTGAATTTTCTTTAAAAAGTCACTCAATCCTCTATAGATATTAATATTTTTCAAAAAAATAATTCAAATATTAAAATAAATCATTTAATTTTCAAAAAATTTCTGAATTTTTAAAAAAATTACTCAATTTTTGTGTAAAGTAGATATATTTTTATCAGAAACTCATAAAATTTGGAACATATGATAGCTCCTTCAATTTTTGTAAAAAAACCATTCAAATTTTGTAAAAATTCTTAGATTTTTGGCTAAAAATTACTAGATTTTTTGTAAAATCGTTAAATTTTTTTAATAAAGTTCTTAAATTCTTCTATAAAATCATTCAAATTTCATTAATAAAAATTAAACTTTTAAAACTCTAGAAAGATCGTTATATTTTTATCAGAAACTCATAAAATTTATAATATATGACAGCTCGTTCAATTTTTGTAAAAAAATTACTTAATTTCCGTAAAAAATTCTTGAAAGTTTTCAAAAAATCGTTCAATTTTCTTTAAAAAAAAACATAAATTTTGTAAAATATTAATTTTTGTAAAAGATTATACAATGTGTGCAAAAAATCATCAAATCATTTTAAAAAATCACTCAATTCTTGCAAAAAATGTTACAATTTTGCAAAAAATCCTTCCACGTTTGTTAAAAATCATCCCATTTGAAAAGACATTAATTTTTTATGAGAAATTCATCAAATTCGTCAAAGTTCAATTTTTGCAATAAAATTCTCAAATTTTGCTAAAAAAAAAAAAGATAACATTTTTAAAAACTCCAGAAAGATCCTACACTTTTTGCAAATAAAAATCGTCGAACTATCTACAAATGTTTATATATGCACTCTTTCTAAAGTGAAAATTGGGTCATTCTAATAAAACTGCGAATTCTCGCTCTTCAAGAATGTATTTTCGCTCGTAGCGACTGAAAGATTCACTCTTTGATTAGAGTGGCTCAATTTTCACTCCATAAAACGTAAATTCTAAAAAATGTTTACAATATGAAACCACTCGAAAATTTATTTTTAAAAAATAAACGAAACAAAAATACACAGAGAAAAAGGAGTAACTCTAGAAAAACTATAAATTTCATTCTTTGAAAATGAGATTTTACTCCTTCGCGCCTGAGATTTCACTCTTTAAGAATGACAGTCAACTTCAAGAAATTTAAAGTAAGATTTTACTCATGAGTGAATTTTCACCTTATCAAAACTCAACAATTAATTTACAAACGAACATGCAAAGCCTGGGAAATATTGGTTCATGTTTTGAAACCGAAAATGGCGATTATTATTATCGTTGATCAGTGGTGTACGTTTAATGTATCGCGTTGAACCATCAGTTTATATTTCGGCAAGACAATAAAACTTATGACCGTCTTGCGTTTCGTTTACTTTCTTTTTGGCTTTGTAGAAAAATTATGTCCTCTGAGAAAACGGCTTAGTCAATGTACCGTTCATTTCACATTGTCGAAAGAACTATACAAGGTGTGATGGCTAAGATATGGTAAGTAGCATATTGACACGCGATGTCCGTTTCACTGCGACCACCCTGCACTTTCAAGGCCTTCATGTTCCCAGAAAATACTGACATTTATTACAATACGTTGAAATAATAAATGGAATTATATGTATCATGCACTTCGTACCTTTAAATCGTACACTCCACCAAAAATTAGTCGCTCTAACAAAATATTTGCTTGGTTAAAACACAAGTGTACTCCAAATTTATTTACTTTTGGACAAAATTTGCATTATTCGTTAATAAAGATGATGATAATCATCAAGTGTGTTCAATAATTGACAAAACTTGAATTTGGAATAAAATTGATCAAAACTAAGAGTGAAATACAAAAGAAACCTTTGGTTCACAGTGCAGTAGTGTCCCGGCATAATTGCGTCTCGCTATATTTACGTCCCAGCATATTTGCATGGTTCCGTCTCATTATGTTTGCCTGTTGCCGCTCTCCTTTTCCCCCACCGTGCGGACTGGGGCCTCAGGACGGGCCTACTGTGAAGTCCCAACATCACGCGACTGAGGGGAGTGGGAGAAACGTCGCTCCCCTTCTTTTAGTAAATATAATGAGACCGGAGGGGAAGGCGAGGAACCCAGCAGGTAAATATACCGGACTTTACTGTAATTAAAATTAAGAAGTTCACTTCAAAACATTAATAATACCGAATCTATTAATAGATGGCGCATTTCTCACAAGAGAAAAGGTAAGAACTAATATTCAAATACCTGCAGATTTGTCAAAATTACTACGGTAGCAAAGTAAAGTGGGATAGAATTACTTGTTAGAAACACTGCAGTACCGAATTATGAAGTAAAACACGTGTTCCTGCTCATTAAGTTTTTGTAATGACTATTTACTCTTTAAAGAATGAAAATGTAATTCAATCTTGGTAATTTTTATTCTTTTAACGTCCAATTTAACTTCTGTGAGAGCAAACTTTTACTCGTATTTAAGAAAACCTAAACTTCTTGTGGTTTTTCAATTGATTCTTAAAAATCAGAAAAAAGTATCATCTTTGAAAGGACAATGGCGGTCGCAAGAACAATGGTACATTGGTACCACGGAAGGACTGGAAATATTTTTCTCGATCCATTATGACCGTTCGCGACCAGTGACAAAAACGTTTCACTTTCATAGATCGAAGATCACTTTTCAAGGTTTTATATCTAAATTTGCCCTCAAAACAGACCTGCGCCAACGACGGGCATGATATAGTGCTATATTTTTTTTTTCTAGAATGCGCTATCCCGTCGCAGCTCGAGGAACAACAGGAAGTGAATTTTCCGTTCTATTGATGGCCAGATTTCACGCCTTGAAGAGAAAAAAAATCAGTTCGGGACATATTATAATATCGATCTTCCCGTATAATAAAATTGAAATGATCGTTTAACTGCTTGAAACGACATGACTTTATGCCTCTAAGGACTCTGCGGGCATCCTCGTAAACTGTACTTTACCGCTTGCGAGAAACGTCCGACGCTTTGGCCTCCTCGTGGCCATGTGTGCATACACCTATATATGTGTACATGTCGCAGCTTCGAAGGTTTAGCAAATATAAAGCAAAGATCGTTTGAAGGACTGTATTTGTCTGAAGAAAATTAATTTAAACAACTAGACAAATATTCGAAATTATATATAACAGTCAACAATAACGTTTTTGAAAAGTTTAAATATTAATACCGAATAGACTTAAGAATTCTTTTCTTCAAACAAACTAAAATTGAAAAAGTTAGAATGCTCCATGCGTACTCAGGTACACAACCTTAAAGAATTATCAATAACGGTATAAATAGTGGTGGGGATTTTAAGCTTAGTATATACCCCAATGGAAATTCATTTCCCTAACGGGCGGGATATGTTCGGTTATGAGACAGAACTACGACTAGCGGCAGAAATAGCAACTAAAGTGCGGGCACTGTTTTTGCGGTTTTTTCCATCCGAGTGTGGGTCGACTGATTCTCTACAACTGTAATTTATAAAATTGAACATCTATAACAAAACATTAAACTATTTGCAATTAGCAAACCTTTAGCCACTTCGGTCACTGCCTTTTGAAATGTAACTAATTTCAAACTATTTTAATAGACAATTTTACTATTTAAATCATTAAATACTTAAAATTCAGATTTAAATAGTGCTGCTGCAACGTTTCACTCAAGTGCAAATGGCCTTAACACTGGTGGCCTTCTAGAAGGCACGGGTGACTGTTTTGAATGTCGCTTTTCCGGTTTCGTTAGAGGCTGGACAAGAATCAATTTCTTAGTCATCTAAGAAAACGAATTCTATGAAAATTGTACTGTTTAACCGAATTCTATATATAATGCGAAGACGGAAGACAGACGGACCAATCAGATTATGGCAGGTCGTTTTATGGCTAACGATGCTCCTGTCTGCTGGGAAAATACTTCCAAGATGTTTTCGTCATTGCAAAGTGTTCCGAGCAATTTTTTTGAACATCTGTCAATAGATTCCCAGTTTTCGTCTTTATTTCATTGTGTAAAAGCAATCTGCATTCAAGATGACGCAGGGAATAAAATATGTGCCGAAGAATTCTCTATTCACTTTTATGTTCAGATGGAAAATTTGAATATCCTGAAAAATAATGAATATCTTTTCTTCAGCGATTATCAAATATAGGAAATGTCGGAAACATTTATTTATATTTAATTCGATCTATTTTTGGTATATTTTAATGTATTTTTTGTTTTATTGAATTTTGTATACTGAATAAAATTAATTACCTTTAATACCGTTGAATTTTGAAAAAATCTTTTAAAAAATCTTTTTTCATGATTGTTTTTAGGTAACCTTAAAATTTGTTCATTAAAGTAAATAATAGTTAAATTATGCGTGATTTATATTAAAGAAATCATGACTTTAACGACACCAATAGTATTGCATACAGAAGGATTCTTATTTTTTCAGGCACCAACAGTAAAATAATAACTAAACAAAACTAACAAATCAAAATGTGACCCATGACGGTATAAAAGTGGTACTAACAAGACATCGAACGCTCCCGTATGTACCAAAATGGAAACTCACTCCTATAATGGGCGAGAAGTGTTGAGTTGCGGGTCACGACTGCCACTGGCGGCAGAATTAGCAACTACATTTCCCGTACTGTTTGTGTAGTTATTTTTTCTTCCAAATCTGGTTCGACTACTTCAATTCCCAATTTTCCTATATTATGTAATTGTTAACTAACTATTTTAAAAAATCTTTTCTATTTTACCATTTATTTTGGCTATATACTAAATTGTTCTAATGATAATTGAATAACTAGTTCAAAGTATAGTTATATGAAAAGACTAAAAGACCTTTGAATTCATTACCAGTCATTAAAGCAATCCAAAGTTTTTTATTTACTTTTATTCACGACCAAGTCAAACATTTCGTGTTTTTATACAATCACTAGTTATTGACATTTCAACTCTATAAGGCCACTTTACTTAAATAGTCACACAATATTTCAATGTTCATAGTATGGTGACTCAAACATTGTAAAGTGCGTATGACATTGACAATGAAAGGGACAAGTCGAACAAGGTTTTTACATCGTCACTACGATGCGTATTTACTTTTTATAGTGCATGAAAAAAGTAACAGGTAAGTCTACAAAAAAAGACCGTAAAAACAGTAGTTACTCGTGCATCAAACGTTTTGAAAGAAACTTTAACTAGGTAAAAATACGAATATTTTTTAAATATTCTTTTTAAATAGTTGGAAACACTAATGAATTTTGACCTTTGACATTTATTTACTCTATATTAAAAAAAACTCTTTACTATCCTTTTCATGACGTTTTTACAGAACTACGCCATTTTGAGTTATACCATATACAATCAGATCTTTACTAAACACTTTGGTTATGTAATTTATAATTTATTCAGTACAAATGTAACTAATTATGTTATTTACCAATATCGGCAAAATTAGTTTCATTATTTCTTTGTTGATCGTTTTAGGTAAATACAGAAGACCAAAATATTAAAGAAAAAGAATTATATTGAAATTTTCGTTTAATCAAGGTTAATTTTTTTCACGAAATTTCGTAATTTAACACAATTGTTCTGCAGAATTATAAAATTTGTTATTTTTAAATTTAAACCTTTTATTTAAAACAATCTTACATTTTTTTAATTAAAAAATATTTCTTGCATTCTGAGCACAAAATAGTGCATTCTCTCCCTAGGGTGAAAAATAAACATGACACTGTGAGCGTAAAATAGCATTTTTTCTCCCTAGGAAGCAAAAGAAGTTTCTCTCACTCGGAGCGTAAAATGCTATTTTCCTCCCTTCATCGCGGAAGTAAAGACACTCTCTCGTATGAGAAAATAGTACGTGCAACAACGGAGAATTGTTATGAATGTCGACCTGTGCTAGTTTCTAAAAACACCTATTTTGCTCCCTAGTTGCATAATGTACTATATTATTTCTCGATTAAATTTGTCTTTCTAAATTATTAAAATAGTTCGTGGCATGAAGCATTTCTTATCTATTTCGCAATTTGTTGTGATAGCTCAGAACAGATTCCGACGGTATTCTTCTATCCTCCATTTTAAAAAACGGTAAAATTTATTAGAAAATATTTTTTACATCCACATGACCACAATTACCGATAATGAACATTTGTTGACGACGCATGTTGTCTCGAAAACGAAATGTTCCATCGTATTTTATACTCTCCATGACAAACAATGACCGGATTGCGGGCGCAAAATGTCATTTTGCGCCCTTGATAAGCAACATATTACTTTTTTGCGTACGCCAAATATTCTACATCCTTAAAATACATAACCAACAGAATCAACATACAAATCTCAGTACATGACACTGAATAATTTTCCTATTTTTTGCAAAAATCGCATATCGTACACTTTTCAGTCGATTCGCGAATTTATTATGGATAGCAGCCGATCCTTTTTTGAAATGGTGAACTCCACGTTTTTTTTTTCAAATGGGCTCAGAAAACTCGTTGAATTTCAAAACATCTCCACGAGCATGAAGGATGGCCATTAGTTTCGGTTTAGCATTACGTCATGTGCACGTCGCCCTGGCATTAATCATTCTCGCGGTGTAGACTTAGAGACTGAAATTCCACTCCTGGGAATAGGAGGCGGTGAGAACGAATCGCTCGTAATTCGAGTGACTGTTCGTTACCAAGAGATAAATGTGTAAACATTTAATGTACGGTGTGTGCATTGCACCACCAATTGTATTTGAAATTTTTACCACACTAGTGCTAACAATACGACTTTCGTCTTCCCCCTTCTTTTTGCCATTGGGTAAACTCAATTCGAAAAAAAATCTTATTTTCAAATATTTTTGCTGGAGAAATATAAATATTAATTCAGGCGAATAATACTATAAAACATACGCGAAAGAAAGAGAAAGAACAAAAAAGAAAACGGAAAAAAAGAAATAAATATACGAAAATATAAAACGATATAAAAAAAATGACATTTTGCGCCCTTGATACGAAATTACAAAATTTTTTAGTAGTCTTTTGTATAGTTTTGATTGCTATCAGTTCAGTTTAATTTAGTTCAAAACAAAAATCCTGCACGATTGTTTTTTGAAATATTATTTCTTTAAAAAAATAAAAAAAAAATAAAAATTAACTGCATTAAAATATTTAAAAAATACGTAAAATATTCTACACGGAGAAAAAACTATCTTATAAAAAAATGACATTATTTGTGACATTATTTCTGATACAAAATTTTCTTATTTCATGGTATAGTTTACTACAAATTTGTGGAATTTTTACAATTAAAAAAAAATAACGTTTTCGCTCAAAAAGTATCTGAATTAACAACGAAAATATTAACAGTTAATTTTTAAAAAATTTTGATAAACTACTTTTTAATTAATATTTGTTATGAAATAATGTTTTATTTTTTCCATTTTCTATCAAATTTGCTATAAATATGTGTATTTTTACCATACCAACAATGAAAATTACAAAAATTATGGCCATTTTTACTAGAAATAATGGTAAATTTTTCTAAAATGAAAGTTTATTCTTGAATAACCATTTAAAATAGTAAAAATTACAACATAATTATTCCCTGTATAGGAAAACTTTCTTTCGCTGTAGTAAACTTTTCCATCATTTTGAGTAAAATTTACTTAAAATTTGAGAATCTCTGCTATCGAGTATAGTAACTTTTACATTGTACATGTTAAAAACTGAACAAAAAAATTCTCCAAAAAACGAACGTCCCCTCATAACAAAATTGTTCTACGGACGCTGTCGCCAATTTTTTCGAATTTATATAAATTCCAAACGTCGAAGAAATAATTAGGCAACGCCAACCATTTTTTCATAAAAATCGTCAACATTTTTTGAAATCCTCAGCATCCAAACAACTCGGCAGTTATTTCGAGAGACTTTTACCCTCCCTCGGCAACGACGACTGCTGCTAACCGCCGGACGCACGGGACGAAAACCCAAAATGCCCGAAAGTTTCATAATTTTGTAATAAATCCCGCATCAACTTCCTGGTACGATATTCCCGAAGAATCCCCCTTTTCCACGAAATTACGCATTCCTTTCAGTTGCAGCGACCGTAACTTCGGGAACCTCTCGCGCCCAGGAGACCCTCCGATGTGAATTTCAAGGTTAATCCCAAAGTGACAACGTCACTCTCCGGCATTATATACGATTTTGTAATATATATATATCTATATATATATATTCAAAATTTCATCGTTGCCGCCTTGCACTACGGATTGCGTACTTTCGTGCAGGCTACAGAGGGGTCGAAGGCGGGGGGCGGGAATGAAACACCAGGGAACGGGGGTGGAGCGGACGAGGGGTTGGTTGCGTACCGGAGGCAATTTCGGGGAGGATCGTCATGGAATTGTGGGGCCCTCCGAGTACGTCGAGGGGAGAGGAGGGGGTCCACGTCCAGGGTGGGGACGGACACGACTGACGGTGGAGGTAGTGGCGTACCACGACGGGGATGACGCGCTTCAAGGTCGCTACACAGCCGCACACGCGCCGTCAGTTAACGCACACATATCACATCGAGCACATGCGTATCCCTCGTGTGTTGCACCGGAGACCCAAGAAGACAACATGTTTGACTTAAGAAACTATTTCGTAATAACCTTACCAACTGGTGTTTTGGTCGAATTTTTACTACAATTTAAAAAAACAGTCCTCATTTTTTTATTTGTCAATTGGGGTAAATTTTACGGGAAAACTTAGTCTAGCTCAGGGTGGCTAGATTTTGACGATAAATCGCCAAATTCCCATTTGAAATGTACACTGAGAAAAAATCCATAGTTAAATTGACTATATCACATAGTTGGAAAAATATAGTTTAAACTGCTATGAAAAAATAGTTAAATTTATCACTTTCATATTAGATTTTACTATAATTTTGTTACACCAACTATCTCCTCAAAGTTAAAAAAATCAACTATGTAGAATGATTTAAATAAATATGACAAATATAATTAAAATAACTATAATCTAGTGTAGTCCTCTTTCACACTATGTCTCGTAGTAAATCTTTATATTTACTATTATTCATGGTAAAAGTTAGCATTTACTATAAACCCATAGTACTGACTGCCGCACACTTTGTGTTTTGATGCCGCCAGGTGGCGACGCGGCGTTCGCAGCTTTTTTTTCAAGCCTGTGGCTCCCGATATTAAAGTGGATTTTCATTTGGTCATAAGAAGGACCATCGAGCATTTAGATATGATAATACTTAATGCATGTCGTATACGCACGTGTATCTATAGACTAGTTACACGACATTGAAATTTGTGTGTATAATGGTATTGCATGAAACATTTTTTAACTGGCTAGAGTGTAACGTTCACAAACTTATCGCAATATTAATTTTTGGTTTTTCTCTTTGTTTCCTTGTTTATCTTAAACACAGAACGAAGGGAGAAAAGTGGACTTTTCATATGCTATGACAATTTGTTATTTTCAAAATTCGTTTTTTTTTTGTACATATTATCGTTTTGGCACACGAAAATCTTAAAAACTCCCATTCCATTGGTTAATTGTAGTTTCTATAATTGTCAACAATTTAATATTAATTGAATTAAATTAAATCAAAATACAATATTTAACAATAAAAATATTATATTAACAAATCGAAAATTGCAATGTAAAAATAAATGCTGTAAGTGTATAAATTCCAAGTGTACAGTTCGGAGGTAAACCAATGGCATTCTGTACCATACAGAAAACAAAACTATAATACCAGAACAAACTGTAATACAACAGCCTGAATTAAAAATATATGTCCCCCCTAAAATACTCCGTGGCGAGCGATAGGTCTTTCTTTTTTTACCTGAAGTCTTTTCTCATCATCAAAATGATTCTCATCGTTGTTAACTGTTCAAATTCAGAAAAATTTAACATCTTAATACATACAAATCGATAAAATACCTCAAAAATAGGAAATTTTGAATGAAATTTGTTGAAAATGCCGTAAAATCATAGCCAGTTCAGAAATAATTGGATAAAACTCAAATTTACAATAAATAAAAATAAAAATTAGTATAGAAAAATGAAATTAAACATTTTAAAGAACACGGCGTTGTACGGGAGGTTTTGAACAAATGAAATTCACGAATTGGAAAATATTTAGTCTCGTTGCTTTTATTTGCGTTTATTGTATAGTTGGAGTTATAAATTAATTGGCGACTGGTTACCTTATGACCAAATGACAATCCACTACTATAACGGGAGCGATGATCGTGAGAAATGAGTCGTGAGGATACCTGGCGGCAACAATCCTAACTAAAACTATCGAAATTGCATACAAACTCATAATAGATTTATCACTGTTTAACTAGAAACTAAAAAAGTAGTTTTACTAAATAGATTCTGTATAGTAACGGCATAGTCTTCCCCTTCAACTACGGAGTAACAATTTTCTATACGGATACTGTTATTAATAACAGTTTATTCGATAATATGTATTATCAGTATAGATTTTAAAAATATTTTGCAAATTTTGTCAATTGCGAAACTATAAATCAATTTGGTTTTACTTGCTTTGTTAATATTTCTTGTGGCCTGCATCATGTCAGTACTTATATATGATATGGCTTATCTATTAATGTATCAGCGAACGGATCATTCTAGTAAAAAGACAGAGATTACCTTTTACCTGATTAAGAGGACACTTTACTAGCATTGCACAATCAATTTATACGCAGTATTATTAAATACAACAAAGATTGGGAATTTATCAGTTGTTTGTATATAATTCATATACGACAACAACAACAATAATAAAAGTGTATCTTATTGTTTACATAACAAAATAAAAAAATCGTTTGAAATTAATGAAAATTAGCTTGCTTTTATTCAGCCCTTTCGTTTAATGTCAACACATTTTTTTAGGATTTGATATTTAATAAATTAGTACTTCATTATATCTTATAGTCATTAAGCAATATTTATTTCTCTTGGATAATTTTGTCTGTATTAAATTTTAAAAAATCAGAAAATTTACGGAGATTATTACTAGTTTATTATTATTAAAAAGACTATTACATCTCGCACTTAAATAATACCGCTATACAAATGCATACTTAGTAAATCTACTAACTTCCCTACGAATCTCACGCAATTAACTCTTTCATACTTTTCGAATCGAGATTAAAGGCGTCTAGAAAAATCTAGAATCTTCCTGAAAGCGCAATAAACAGAATGCAATTTTAAAAAATATTCAGATTAAAAAATCACTAACGAATCTTGAAAAAATGGTGTTTTGCATAATCAAAAATATTCATCATATTAATAGAGTCACTGCATATATATAATTAAGAATCATTTTATACCAGCGATCGTATCTATCTGAAAGCGTACAAAATTATAACGGACTTCAGAAGTTCTCATCCTCAATATTGACCATATCTGCTTACTAAAATCTTCATCTATATAAAACAATGGAATATACCTTTTCCTTTCTCAAATATCTGATAATTACCTCTCACTATATGCTTTTTTTAAACTCTCAGAAAATTTACTAAATTCATTAAGCTATTAACATTAACGGTATCAACGGTTCATGAAATCCAAAAAAAATGTTCAAATTCTCACGTACATATTACAGTTTGTCGTTTGTTTTGCGAAATCATTTAAATACAGGTATATTCTAGAATAATTTATTTTATAATGAAAAATAAAACAATTTAAATATTTATTTAGAAATTTCATTTTAGATTACTTAAATTTTAATGCTTTTTTTACTTTAGTAAACAAAAAATTCTGTAACTATTATCAGAGAAAAATGTTTTCTAATAAAAATTGACACCTTACATTTGCAGTTCTAAAGTACTATTTATAACGGCTTAAATAACGTTTCATGAATTTATTTATAAAAGGATGACGCTACCATGCGCAGCCAATTCTTACGGTAAACACGAAAAAATTTTAGGTGGAAATGCAACGCTTTTAGCATTGTGATGCAAGTGTTAAACGTTACGTAATATTTGGACGACGTCCGAGCCGTGAAAAGAATAATTAAATTATTCAACACCGAAATGTACACTCTACGTGCGTTTAAAATGGCACGACGCATTTGATGAAACCAACGATCGCATGAAGAATTTAGTTTCACCAATTAAAAATTCTTTGATTTAGTAATTTTTTAAATACTCAACTAATCAACATTTTATATCAGACTTAGTAACGTTTACATTTGCTAAAACGGATACACGTTGACTCTTACTGCACTCAAAATTTTACTAAGATTCGTCAAAAATAGCAATCAAAGTATTATGCGATTAGCGATATCTATGATACTTCGAAACTAAGTTTAGAAATTATTTTTAGTTATTACAATTGAATGCGTTTTTGATCGTCGATTATTTATAAGATAATTTTTTAATTCGATACCACTGCATGTAGTTAACCTATTTCAAGGTGGATACGTGCTTCTCTTAATGGATTTGATAACCTCAAATCAAACAATTTATATTGTTGCATCGAATGATCGACATACGACTCATTCCGAAAGTTCATCGAATTAAGAGGCTTCAAAGTAAATAGCTTTTTTTCATGACCCAAAAGTGTAAATGACAACGCATCATCACTTTAATTATATTAGTACATTTTCAATTTGTTGCTCACAATGCTAAAAATTTCGTTAAATTTAATACAATGTCAATGCGCGCTAATAAAGTGAAGGTAAAGAATTTTACTTGAAAATTGTGTTTGATTAAAAGTTAACAATTGAGTTTTAACGTTACATAAATGTATCTTATTAATATCGCAGCAGTTAGCGTGCATGCTTCATGCACAAAAGGTCGCAGGTTCAAATCCCGACATGTTGAAAGCTTTTTTTTTATTATTTTACGTCGACTTTTCTGAACCCATATGGGACTAAATAGCATAGAAGAAAATAGATCAAAATTAAGTGAACAATGCGGGACATTACTAAACTATTTAATAAATAAAAATGTATATAAATATATAATAACAATAAATAAAAATAAATTAAACTGAAATTTATTGACGCTCTTGTAATACATTAGTGCACTGCTGTACCGACGGCGACGCGGTGTGATTAATTACGTACGAGTGAGCGCCTTATCAGGCAGATGTCTCTGTTACCTGTATTTTGTTCGCAAGCTACGCGGCTTTCGATGAAGGAGGTTCTAATGTGTTCTGCTGATTGGGAAAATTTACGCTGAGAAACAAAATTAAAAAAGTCTGAATTAATTTGTCAAAATTCGGTCTCTGTAAGGGTGAATCTATTTAGTATATATATGACCAATTAACGAATACAAAAAAATTAATTAGGAATTGAACAGGAACTATTGAAAATAGGTGATTTTTATTTATTTCCAATAACTCTCGGTCAATTTTTAATTAATTTCTTTGACATTCTGTAAGAGTCTCTGGACAGTAGAATTTCCATTACAGAGCTCGAATTTCGAAAAATTCATTCCGATATTTTTAATTTATGTTTTTGAGCGTAAGTTCCTACCATATCGGCGGACTATTTTAGAACCCCTTTAACATTATAATTTTAATTATAAAATCACAAATTGTAGAAATCTTAAAAGTAACTAAAAAGTGAATATTAACGTTGGTTTTAAAAAATGCTCCCGGCAAACTTATTGTAAAAAACTTTAGTTGGGTTTAGGTTTAGAACATGATGTTTTTAATCCAGAGGACTGAGTTGATATGGCCAATATCAAAAAAATCTATTTAATAGTAAAAAAAAACTTAAAGAACTTTCGGATCCTATATATATAATTTGAGCACCATACAGTGAGTTGTGTACATATTAGTTAAAAATCGACCGCCAGATTTCGCTGCTTGAATCGTCAATACCGTCAGTATCACGTGGTGCATTGTTTAAAATTTAGACGCCGACCGCCATTACCAAAAATATGATTATTTATTATTTACATCACGTGGTGTTTTTATAGCCTATCCATAAGAATGAAGATCATATCAATCCATAACTTCACTACATTCTCGAGTATTTTGACAATGTTTGTAAGACATGTTATTAATTAATAATTTTCCATGACAAAATAGATGCCGTTTTAGAGATAGCTTAGAGTGCACGACGGATTCCGGTTAGAGATTTCTTAGAATCGGTTGCTCCTCCCACCGTTCACTTTGCAGATGCAGCCAATGGAAACAGGGAACAATATGCAAGCAAGCATTTCAAACGTCCTAATCTTTAAGGGTGGGTGTATGCGTCGTAAAAATGCCCGGACTTTTACTGCAACCTAGGAAAAGTCTATACCTGCCAAAAGGAGGATGGTCAAAACTTAGAAATGGCGACGTCCATATTCTGCATCGTTAATGATGTTTAGTATCATAGTTAAAATCTGACGTTTCGATATTTCTCAACTTGTGTTTGTTGGCAAAAATTTTAATTGTATCATTTGTTCAAAGAAAATTAACCAGGCTACGAAATGTTTGTCTTGGAACGTTGACGTGACTGATTATAATTTCCATTCGCCTCTACGGATGTTGGCAACTCTAAACCCCGTTGATTCTTCAGTGGAAGCTTACTCCCATTAAGATTGTAATTTGCCAAGTTATTAAAGGACTCCTGTCTGAAGCAATTTCTTGACGTTTCAGTAACATTTAATCGATACTTCACTGCATCCTCATCATCCACCAAGACGACTATATCCACCATGTCCGTGGTGGCTCCTGATGGTGACACCCTCGCATAGCGAAATTCATACGTTGATGGTCAGGATCACCTAACTCGAATGTCGACGTTCTGAAAAAGGTGTGAGCGATGGATCGCCAAATGTCTACGAAACCTAAAATGAAGCGAGGGAGGATGAGGATTTGAGAAATGCGCAGGGAACGCGGAAACTAAGCCTCGTCGCATCAGCAGAGTACGAGGATGGAATCCAGCGTCCCTATCTCTTTCTCTCTCTCGTTATGTTTCTGTCTCTGTTGGACCAAGGGATGCTGATAACGTCGGAGAAGCGAAATTTGGCAAAGGGTCTTTCACCGAGGATACAGTCAATACTGCAACGTGCCAGCCACCCCAAGCGTCGTACCCTCTTCTGCAGCACCCCTGCATGGGTTCCTTCCTGGTTTCGCGATGTTGGAATCGACTCGGCAAGGGGCTGTGCGGGATTGTGTAAAGTGCGGGATGAAAGGGGAAGTCGAAGGAAGGAAAATGGGGAAAATCCCCGAGGAATAAACGGATGCTCCAAAAGAATTTGATAGTACGTGCGCTTCTAATCACCAATCACTAGTCTAATAGTTTCCTGTTATCGGCGTCTCATCTGCACTGGCATAGTCCTCTACCAACTTTGATGACGAAACTGCAAAAATCACGGCGTTCCGTAATTCAATTTTCGCGTAATTGAATCGTTAACAGGATGGGCGAATTAGCCCAGCAGCACGATACTACATCAACACGCGTGGAAGTACAGCTTCAAACGTCTTCTGACGCTTCCTTTTACGCATAACGCCAGCTTAACTATACGACGTTTGCTTAATCTAATCACAGCAAGCAGCAAATTGCTGTTTCTAAGATTTAATGCCGACCGCTTAGGAATGCCAAACTTTGGTAGGCTATACCTTTTTTAGTAGTAGATAACAACTATCTGCTTCAAGCAGTACATCAAATTAGCAATTCACAACTATTCCCTTGTTTATTATAAATATCTGCCGGCCATTTCCTTGACAGTTCAAGTAAATATCAACCGAATCTAGTGTTACTGGAAGGACGTCTTATATACTGCAGAGAAACAATATTTATAACCATGGCATCTGCGACCTTTGTTCAACCTTAACACGGTAAGCAAGGAACTGAATGGTTTGATCAAACATTAATATAACCTCTTAAGGTGCGGATGCAAAGTTTTCGAGTTGTCGATTCCCTCTCGGCTGGATAGATTCTGCCCAAAACAAAAAGGCGATCACCGTTGCTAACACAAATTTCGTTGCTAAGAACGCTCCATTTCAAATGATAGGAATTCGCTTGATCGACGGGTATTTGAATTTTGGTTTTCATAAAAAGTCCCACCTTACGAACCTCCAAACTTCTTATTCATCAGAGGGCTAGCACTGATCAAAAACAGAGCGCGACTCTGTCCCACGTTCTCGAAACCAACTGGCTACTATCCATTTAAAGGCGATACAGTGGCAAATCGGACATTGTCCGCGATTCAAACTTGTGAACTCCACAGCGAGTTCTCATAATAAGTTCAAACCAAGTCAAAATGCCATGCTACGAACCTCTAAACTTCTTGTTCACTCAAAGGCCAGTACTGACCAAAATTCGAAGCGCGACTTCAAATCCACGTGCTCGAAATCAAAGAGCTACTGTCCATTTAGAAGTGAGACAATGGCCACATAAAGCTTCATTCCATACCTCATAATCAACACGCATTATATTTATCCTTTACATTTCACGAATTGCCTTTAAACTATTTTCACAACAGTTTACACAGCTTAATAATTCATATCGTCGCCAGTTTAGGACCTTTAGAAATGTATATCTATTAGGTCCCCGTCCACAAATTAGGTACCCCCATTCGGGTGTGCAATGGCGTAGGGAAAACCCACAGTTAGTGGAAAAAACCTACACCCAGTACCGTTACTTAAGTTATGACAATTATGTCCGCAACAATTCCGAAAATATAGCTTGAAGATAATTATAATCAAATTTTTCCAAGGACTAAAAATCATTGACTCCAATTATACATTTTAATATTACTCGACTAGTGAATAATGCGAAAGTACAAGTGCAAAAGGTCCTAAAAACGGGAGAAATAAGGGGGAAAAGAAACGGGAGTGAAACTTGAATACGACAAAGAGAGCAAAACGAATGGGGAACCGGGGTGAGTACTTTTCTACTTGAATGCAATTGCGTAATTGTCGAAGGGCGTGCTGCGGAAACGCGGTGAGGTTAAAGGCTTGGTTGATGGTAAGACATTTTCAGAAGAAAGATAAGACGAGGGAGCAAGAGCTGGAAACGAGCAGACGTCGGAAGTGACATTTTTTAAATTTGACTTGTACTTGGCGCAAATTTTTCAGAAATGCATTTAGAGACGACGTAACAATAGCAGATTGGAAATATTATCCAGACTGTTCTTAATCCGACATTATCCAAGCTGTATGAAATATACGTCCCCCGCCGTAGAATTTCGATTCGTTCCTTCCTTCATTTATAGGTTTTTTATTACAGCGATTCGAAGTATTTCGATCCCCCCTGACCTGTCACATACGAACGCAATTTCTAAGAATCTAATATCACTTAAATCCTCTGAATCGGCTGCAAACATTTGTGGTGGAATGAAAGCCTCTATACCTGCGCGAAGGAGTGCAAACGCACGCGCCAGCAATTGTCATCGATGCAGGTTCAGTTTCATCGACGTCTTTTGAAAACTATTTTGGGTTTTATTTTAATAAATGAAAACTACGCCATCTTGAAATAATGATCCAGAAGATAATTACATTGAAAAACAATCTTCAAGAGCTACTTATGTATGGGTTTTCAAAAACAATTGCCAAAATTAAACACGATATATAACAAGAATCCAAACTTCATTCGGGTAGGAAAAATGTTGAATGTTGAATTTATTCCCATCTTACATTTTGTTTTGCCTGAAGTTTTGGAGATCTAAATTCACATGTTGCTCCCCCATTTCCTAGTCATAACAAAAGAAAGATACAGTATCTAACCCTGAACATGTTTTAACAATTTCGTACTTCAAATCGACTATTTATAATAGAAACTACCTCCATCTTAGAATAAAAGAAGGTCAACTATTTCATGAAATAAAAATCCAAGACTGCATTTGTGTATCGATTTGATCTAACCAGGACATAGTTATACACGCACACCTTCAGAAGACCAGAACAAATGAAAATCGTCCCCGTGAATAAACGCACCCGTGTGTAAAATTGAATTTCTAATGTAGGTTGATCTATTCCGGGGAGGACCCGGACTTAGGTTCCTTCCATAATTACAATTTTCAAGATTCGGTGGCTTCCCCCTTGAGAAACGTGTTCTTGTATAATAAGATGCATTTCGGTTACTTCCTGACTCGCGAAGGGAAAGTCCCCGAAGAACCATTCCCCGACGATGGCGCAAAACTGAAAACCGGTAATATGCCGGATAGAAAAGTACCCGCGGTGCAGGTGTTCCCTCTTAGATGCATTTAATGCCTAAAAAAACCACCGCTAAGCATAGAATAGGCAAGATCGTGCAACAGGGTGACCGAAAAATCGATCGCGCTACAAGCACGCTTCGAGTGCATCCCGTGGAGCGCCACAAGGGTCACATTAGAAATGGACCAATAACTGCCATTGAACTCTAGCCTCTGTCTTAACTGTGCGTTCAATAGAATACCAGGCTTTCAATACGGCATAGTAGCGAGATATGTATAAACCCATTTCATCGATCGTTAACCAATTACGAGTTACTGGCGGGACCTAATTAGTGGGTATGTGAACGATCGAAAAGTGTTGGTCTATTGGGAACACCCCTTTCTGGAAAAAGAGACCGAGCTGGAAGTCTTATCTTAATGATGCTCTAGCCTCATCGCCTCCTCCGCGTGGCCAGTGACGGATAACAGGCGGGAAAATATGGACATGTGAGCACGAGGGGCACCATTTAGCATACAAAATATAAATTTGTCTTTATTAATAAAATTTCAAAATTATGTATGTGTGGAATAATTACACTGTTAACAATTTCTATATGATCCTTCTGAATCTTTTAATTGTAGCTTTTTACTGGTTGAGGGTTTGTATGAAACAAAATTTAGTAATTTTAGTTAGAGTAACTAAATTCAGAAAAGATTTTAGGTAATTCTGTGAGCAATTCTAAGTCTTTTTTTGGGCAATATTTTCTGAGTTTTAGCCGCTATTTTGGATACTTCTACTTTATTATCAAATCCAAATAATTCTCGAACTCGAAATATTTCAAAAATTGATTAGAAAATCTGTTGAAAGTAAAAACTCCAGTTTAAGTTCGGGAGAATTGCGCTCAAGGGACGAGAAAATACTCGAACTCTTCAGAAATATTTCACGCAGAACACGTTTCTCTATCGGCATAGTGTCGGCCTTATTTATAGTTGAAAAATAACGCGACAGAGGTGAAGCGTATGATTTTCGTGCAGCAGACCCGGGTTCGAATCTCCGTCGGAGTAAGGATTTTTCCATTATATGATTTGCGTAAATGTAGAAATTAATAATTAAATGTTTCCTTTGTCTTTCTTTTTTAAATAGTTTCAAATTTTTCTTGAACTCTCCAGTTAATATTCTTGTAGTGTTCCGGAATGATTCTTGACAAGTTCTCAGACATTTACTATTAATCGAATCGTAATATTCCTCCAAATGTTCTCAAATCCTCAATATCCGAACGAGTACAGAGATTTTCACTGGATTACACAGGTCTACAAAAAAGTGTCTTGGATATTATTGGGAAGCTGTGGGTCATTTCCGACATAATTGTTTACGTAAAATCCAAATTCGAAGTCAGAATTGGTCCATCACGACAGATTTTTAAGATATTTGAGGTTATGTATTCGAAAAACGCGTTATTATGCTATGTTTGAGGTTACGTACAGGACGCAACAATTTTTGTTGGCCTTCTGTACTATTTGCATCTTTTAGTACTACCTTTACCCTACAAAATGAGGTTTTAATCGATATTTCTTACAAATTTACGGCCATTTTGAAATTACGAGATATATTCCATTAACGTTATCAAAAGAAAACGGTCACAATACTGAAACGTGATTTTAGTTATTGGTATCCATATTTTATATAGTTGTTTATATTTATATAGGTTTCGTGACATTGAATTTAACCTTGAGCTTGTTCTCCAAGAGCATTTCAAGGTAAATTTGTTTACATGTATATCGTAATTTCAAATTGGCGTATCTTGGTGAAGAAAAGTCGTAATGTAATTCTGCATATTCCGCATCCCATATTAAAGAAAAAGAGTAGAATCACATGATCCAACAAAAGGAAAAACTAAAAAATGTTGTGTCTTCTGTACATGACCTCAAAAATAGCAAAAAACGCGTTTTTCGAGTATATAACCTCAAATATCTCAAAATCCTGACGTGATGGGCCACTTCGTGACGGATTCTGATTCTGCGCACAAAATTACGTCGGAAATGACCCACAGATTCCCACCAACAAAACCATGTTGCCCTGTGTTATTTTTTTCCGTGTGCATATTTCCTTCTGAAGGACACAATTTATTTACTTCCAACAGAAACTCTTTCCATGTGAAAAAACATAAAGAACAAACAATTTAAAAAATGCACGTTTTTTAGAAATAATCGTATGTAGTTTTTTTACTGTTGCATTTTTTTTAAATTATAACAAAAAATTCAGAAAGTTCAGATAAATTTACGTTAGGTATGCCTGCTGCAACATTGTTTATAACATTTTTTTATACAAACGCTGAAAACTGTAGTGAAAAAATGTGACTCCGACCCAGAACACCTGGTGAACGTACTGTAGTTAGTAGGATAAAGAAATATCTATCAAATGTAATGTAGTTTATTGAACCCTCCATATTATGTAAGAAACCAATAAATCATCCATTAATTGGGTCTTCACATAAACTGCTATCCCAATGGTTGGACGCTCGATAAATCTTTTTATAAATAACCAATTTCACTTTAATTTTATAAAAATTTAATCTATTGACCATTTTTCATGTAATTGATTTGATTTTATTCCAAACAAATGATAAAATCAGCTGGTAAATACTTATTTAATGCGAGTTTTTCTACGTGTCATGGCCGATGGACGTTTCGGGTATTGGAAGAGAACAGCATGAAAGTTATGCTTTGTTTCTACGAAATTATACACACAGGCCGGTCTATAATATTGCGAACATTGTTCTGAATATGGCCGGGTAACAAAGTTCTGAAAATCAAAACCAAAGACTAAAATTTCGATATTGCATGAGTCCAAGGTATTTTAATTTGCTTTCTTTTTACCAAATTTTCAAAAATAAAGTGAAGAAAATCACGCTGGAGCCATGATATATCAAAATTTTGGCCTTTCGGGGTGTGTTGATTTTCGGAAATTTGTTCCCCGGCCCTGAATATTCAGTGTACTTATTTATAAAGAATAATTTTTAACGATTTCCCGGTATAAGCGCCATTTTTCATTCGACAAAGATGCCGTTTGAGCGACTTCGGCCAAAACAGCCTTGGTCCTTAAAAACGACCGAAAATATTTTCTTGTATTGGAATACTAGTGTCGCGACCGCGCCATGGCGACGAAACACTAAACTAAACTTCACCGTACCATGCTGATTCATATTTAAATTTCTGTTACAAGTTTCGAAATTTTCTGATAGTATTGCAGGGATTAGTAAAATTCTGTTACTTCGATAATATAAACGTATCCAAATTTCTAACAGAATAGAATTTAAACATTCAGGCGCCCTAATTGCAATAGCTTCAAGGCGAAATTCGAGCTCCAATTTACGGTTCTTCCATTTTTTTATTTAATGAGAGAAATACGAAATACATTTTAATACAAAACGTAGTGGTAATTTACTATTAGCTTACTAATACTACTACAATGACGTCGAAAACTACGGGTAATGGTATCAAATACTACTTGTAATCGTTGGTTTGTATTTAACGACTATGTGTAGTATTTTATACCACTGCGTTTTCTCAGTTTAAATCTAACTAGCTAAATTAGATAAATATGAAAAAGATGTGCAGTCTTTTTTGTTTTGTGATTTGTAATTCCATGGTGTTGTTTCAAGCTTCACATGAATATTAAATCTAGAACTCTTGTTTTGTGGTCCTGTGCAATTAACCATTAAATGTATTTCTCGAAAAAAATAACACAGGACCGCAAACATTTTGTTTGGACACAACTTGGATCAGAAGTAGGGGGGATCTTATAGATTTTTTGTAGCTGAAAACGAATTGGTTGTCCAATTCGACCCATCGTTTCAAGTTTTTCACATAACCTAACATCATATTCCAAAAAACTGGCCAACGAACTGGTTTTCAGCGACCAAAATTTTATCCACTATCTGTAATTCAAGTTATCTCTCAACAAATTTCGTTTGTGATCTTGTGTTATTTAGTTACTGCAACATCCATGGAAAATTGCCCATTCAACATTACCAATTTCAACTCTTGATGTGTGAATATTCTACAAGGCGTCAATAAATAGAAAGTGGGAAATATCCATCTATAAAAGGCAAACTTAAAAGTAACTGAAAACAAGAATTGCACAATATTGATGATGAAAGCCAACATGCAATGATTTTACTAACTTAAGTGCTTGTGTTTTTATACATACAAGGTGCTTTAATGACGAATGTGTAGTAGGCGCATTTAGCTATCATACGCATAGAAAAATTTTCCGAAATCACAGTAAAGTTTAGGTGAAACAAGTAAAGAATTCATTTGAATAGTCACAAGTAAACTTTTTTTCAATATAAAAATAATAAGACAAATCAAATTTACAAATGGCGTCAGCGTCATCTATCATCCTATGTAATAATTCCTATTTACCTTATATTATATTCTCTTCATCAACATTAAGAGGAAGACTACAATACAATTTTAAAAACAAGATCTTGAAGATGCTGTAGTAAAAAAATCAAAAAATATCTACGTTTTTAAATGCTCAAAGAATCTTAAATAGATTCAAAACGTTTTCACTGTATCCTAAATACCTTATTGCATCGTATTTTTTATAAAAAGGTGACGTTTCTTTTTGTAAGGTTAATGTTTTCACAAAATTTTTATCTGTTTATGATTTTCTTTTGTAAAACTCATACATTTAAATCATAGTTCCAAAAAATCGGTGAATTGTCGGTAAGAAATTTAGATTTCTGATAATAATTACGAGTAATGCCTGCCTTTGTTTTATTCTAATTGAATTGTTTAGAATTGGTACAAATTATTACTTGGTATTGATACTGAATTAGTTCCAATCCATTGTTCCTTAGTCAAAATTTACAATGTATGTCTGATTGGTCGTTATTCTCCAGAAAACTCATCACCGATTTGGAATACATTAATATTAAAAAAACAACTTGATAACAAAATTAATACCAATGGTATGCATAGCATATACTCATTAAAGGTACCTTTTTTGGTATTTTATTGAACATTAAAAAGTATCAATTTAGAATGTCGTCAGTACTACAGTGCACACTAAATATTGGGACGAAATTTTAGTTTGTCTTTTAAAAAGGTGTTATTTTAACATTTTATAACAAAAGATTGTAAAAGTACACGCAATTCTACCAGGTTATTTTATATCAATTTTTTGGCATACTCGATATACAAATTGTAATGTTAACAATTTATATTGATGTATACTAAATACAAAGACTGCTGTTGGACGAAATAAACAATTAAATATTACTTAAATTTCAATGGAAGGAGATATGTTACTTAATTAATCCATTTTCAAAATATTTATAATTTAAGTTGTAAGTGGTTTGTTTAACTTAGATTTCAAGGAATGTAAGTAAAAATAGGACTTAACAGACAAAAACAATAAGTTAAATTACATTGATTATTAGAAAAAAAAACATAAAATAAGGTGACTAATAATTTATACATACATATCTCTGACACATGAATAATATTTTCATTTTTAAAATTCTAAAATTAATATTTAAACAATGTTATTATGTTTTTATCATTGTGATTTATCAATATTGTCTTCATTTACATTAAAGAAAGAAAAAAACATTTTTATAAATTAGATAGTAAAAAAACGAATGATATGTATAATATGATAAATTGCCAGTAAAATGATTAATTCCACTTTTTAAAAAATGATAATGTCGATTTTTCTGGATTTTTTTAGAGAAAACACTCGACGACATCCGAAAATCACGACGAATCTCAACGTGTCTGGAAGGTTCGACTAACTTCTAGTTTTCTGAATTCGTTACAGTCGATCTATTTTCGAAATTTTCAATACTTTCACGTTTTTTTTAAGTGGTATGAAGTAGTTTTTATTAATATCAGAAAAAGTTATGCCAACAATTAAAAAAATGTATAGTTTTTATTTCATTTTGATCGAAACAATAGTCTCATGAAGAGTTTATAGAAAATTATTTAATTAATTTTTGAAATCAAGCATTTCTCGTCTATCTTCACAATATTTCCATAAAAATTCAGTAATTTTGTGACACTTCATCCTTTTAGGAAAATATTCAGTATAAATCTATTATTTTGAATATATCTGTATGAAAACACTAATTTACGCACACTTAACTTACTATAAACAATGTCTAAATATATAATCGACATTAATAAAGAAAAATACGCAAATTTTGCTCATTTATTGAAATAATACTATTCAATTATAATTACTTTCAATTATAACACAATGATCAAGTAGTTTAAAGGACACTGAAATTCTGTATTTCATAAGTTTATTAAATAACTTAGTTACAATCTTATAAACATACATTCCACCACGAGTTTATTTTAATGTCGAACAGTCTTGTATTAATGAATATTTATACTTTAACACTGAACTGAAAGTACACAGATAACACAGAACTCTTTGATTTGAAGTTAAACTAGAAGATAACTACTAAGACAATGCATATACTAACGCAATACAGTTAAGACTGACAAAAACAATGGCAAGTATTTGACCAGAAACTTCCGCACTAGATGGCGCTTAATTCTTCGAGAACCGTATTATCATTTACGAAAACTTGCGTCATTCTGGAAATTATTAATTGCAATCCTACAATTTATATTAGGAATATTGTATTTCATTTTTTTGACATTTTTTTAAGTGTACAGAAAAATCTGCGCATCATTGTTTCTGCTGCTCTTCGTTTTTATTTTTATAATTATTCTTGTTAATAACGAAATTAGTCGGGTAATTAAAGTTGCAATCTAATTTTTTATTATTTTTAGTTCAGTTAAAAGAATAAATTATATTAATACATTGCTTAAAATTAGTATTCAAATTATGAAAAACATATAATTTACTACCAATAAATAAAATATATAAATTCTATAGAATATTCTGTAAAACTTTAGTAAAATTTCAAAGGGAAATTATTTTAATATTCATTTTCTATCTATTAAATGTATCAAAGTAGTGGATTTTTCTATTCTTAATAAAATAATCGAATGAAGTAATTTTTGTATGTTCTAAAATGTATTCGAAATTTCTATTATATTAGGAAAGAATTTAAAATTTTACGTTTCGTATTTACAAAACTTCTTTAAAAAAACACTTTTTTCATCGAAGCATGATTAATTTTAACATATGTGAGTAGAATTTATTAAAAGTAATAGCACTTACCTTTTTACGTTTTTATCATTTGTAATATAAGAAATTTTCAAAAACATGGCGTAAATCACAGAATACTAAAACTAAAATGTTTAATAAAGGAATAATAAATATTACCAAGACTTAAAGAAGCCATTTTCAGCTACAACAAGTGTCCAAATTTTCAATTGAAATTCCAAACTTGCACTGAGAATCTACTAGCCGGTACAATTGGTTTTTATGATTGTTTATTTTAAAAAATGCACCGTGGGCGTATTCCAAATGTGACTTAAAGCCAATCAATAAGAAGCATTAACAAGATTTTTTTCGATGTAAAATATGTATGCAACGAAAATTGTAGTGTCAACGTCACCAATATTTCGGTTGTAGTTTTATCGGGTAAAAAGTAGCCAATCAATATTTAGGACATTGACCAATGTGGGGATGCATAATTATGTCTTTTCGAATTCTTGAGAAGTCTAGTATTCGTAGGAATTGTGTCGAACAATTAAAATTATCATTGTTGTAAATTGCCTTCGGAAAATAAAAATTAATGTTCAAATGTTCGTCGAAAATGTGTTTTTTTATAAAAGAAAGTGTTTAAAATAGAATATCTAGCGATTCTTGAATACAAAGAAAGTACAACTACATTACATGCTTAAGTTGTCAGTGTGTTTCTTATTTTTAAAAAACAGAAAGGAAAATGAAAAATAAATATAATATTTCATGGTGTTTAGTTTGGTTTTGAGTACCTACCAACAAAATATTAACAATGTGTGGTTATGTGATGTTGATGCACGGGATATTTTGGAACATAGAAATCATTTCTTATACTTCAAATTTTCAAAAAAAAGAGATTGTTTTGGAAAATTAGTTCAGGTCCTTGTAAATTTACTATAATTTAACGATTACATTATTTTTTTAAATTATATACGCTCAAAGCCGTAGATTAATTAATATGCATTCATTTGGTGAAATACTAAATATAATAAATTAATTTGATTATTCGAACGCATGAAAATTTTAGAGTAAAATTAAGTAGCACAATAAATGTAAAAGATTCGTCAGAATCCAATTGTTTTTTTTTTGTTTAATTGATCTTATTGAAGTTATGAAGAGCTTTTTTAAATTCAGTTAGGTATTTGTTTATGCGCCTATAGTAAAGGGCTTTATTTAGTACGATTTAGTACAAATGTAAAATATCAGAATAAAAATAGAAAAAAAGAAAGATAAAGATACTCGAAAAACATTCCAGAAAGTTCTTCGATAGAATATTGTACAAACTAAACTACGAAATGTTTGGACTTTATTGTTTTCGAAAAATCTCGAACTTTCCATACACTTGAAATCTTAATCATTATACATGCATTTTACTTTAATAAGAACATTAAAAATTTTGTATTGTCCAAACAGAAAATGAAACTATACTTTTCCTTAATCGTACCAAAATGTACTATTACAATATTATTGCAAGATGTGTTTGATATGAAATATTATGGAATTTTATAATATTAGCTATTTTGTGGTTATTTGTTAAGAGTAAACACTGTTTCACTCAAAATCAACGCAACGGAAAAACAATTTTTATGGATTTATATATAATTTCTAGATGTGTGCATATTTAATTATGTTTAATGTTACAATTAAAAGGTGTATAAATTGTTTAACAAGTTAATCTATCCAGATAGAATTTACCCTTAATTTCTCCGTATTATATGCAGGACATGTGGAGAAATATCGGGTGCACCTCAAAAACCCGACAAATCACAACACAGACACTTTAAAAACCCGACATTTCAAAAAACAAATATTTAAAAAAACAGACATTCAAAAACCAGACATTCAAAACAAGGGGTGCACCTCAAAAACCAGACAAATTACAAAATGGACACTTCAAAAACCGGACATCAAAAAACCATACATTTAAAATTCCGACATTTGAAAAAATAGAGATTCAAAATAACACTGATTTTTAAAAAGTCTGGTTTTTTAGTATCTTTTTTTTTTAAATGTCTTGTTTATGAATGTCTGTTTTTTGAAATGTTTGTTCTTTTGAATGTCTGTTTTTTTTAAATGTCTAGTGTTTTAGTATCTGTTTTCTTAAATGTCTTAGTTTTTAATGTCTGTTTTTTTAAATGTCTGGCTTTTGAATTGTCTGTTTTGTGATTTGTCGTGCACCCGAAATATCCATATCAAATCCAGCTGGAATATGGAAATATACCAACATTTTATCGAATCAGACAAGTCAACTTTGATTCTGGATCGGTTCGATATCAATTTTACCTGATATTTGATATCTAAACAGTTCAAAGTCGTAAAATTAGAAATTTAGTTACATTGTTCCTGAAAATATGTTGTCCATGTGCACATATTGAAAGTGCCCTTTAAAACTAGTTTTAATTATATAATTTTTAAAATTTAAGAACAATTTATGTTGGATATAATATTTTTAGATTCTAAATGCGATTTTCCAATTTTCACTTTATATTCAGAACACCTTCCTAAATGACTTTGTATTGTGAAAAAATTTTTTTTTTAATTCGAGCGTATATTTTATATTTACTGATTTGACTTTTAAAATTCAAGAATGTATGATATGCATTTTAGTGTAGGCACTCACTACACTATCAGTATCAACATATTTCTATCCATTTCATAGATAAGCTTTATCTTCATAAAGTATCCGTAATTAGAGTTCTTGACTATTCTGAAGTGAAGTTCGAAATCATAGAAAATTGCATCATATTAGAGAAAAATTCTGAAACTAAAAATTATAAACAAAATCGAAAATATACTAAGGTGTTTCATTATATTATTTCATCGTTAATCGTCAACAAGCTACTTTTCTTGTACATTTCTTTTGAAAACTACTAATATATTTCGTTAATGACTCTAACTTTTAAAATGCATTTTATTTGAAAATATACTCATAATAATAAATCAGGCATTGTGTAACGTTCACATGTGATTTTGCTGATAAAACAACGTTTTGTGAAACATGTAGCTCGAGTTCTTGACATTCCCCATATCAAATCCAGCTGGAATATGGAAATATACCAACATTTTACCGAATCAGACAAGTCAACTTTGATTCTGGATCGTTTCGATATCAATTTTACCTGATATTTGATATCTAAACAGTTCAAAGTCGTAAAATTAGAAATTTAGTTACATTGTTCCTGAAAATATGTTGTCCATGTGCACATATTGAAAGTACCCTTTAAAACTAGTTTTAATTATATAAATTTTTAAAATGTAAGAAAAATTTATGTTGGATATAATATCTTTCGGCCCTGAATTGAACACCATATGAGTCCCGGTGTATTTACCCACTCGGTTCCTCGCCCTGCCCTTCCGTCTTGTTATATTTACCAAAAGAAGGGGAGCGCCGCTTCTCCCACTCCCCTCAGTACCGTTATGTTCGTGACGTCACAGCAGGGCCTCCTGAGGCCCCAACCCGCAAGGTGGGGGAAAAAGAGAGCGGCGACAGGCAATTATAACGCGACTGAATCTGGCAAATATGCTGGGACGTAAATATAGTGACGCAATTATATCGGGACTCTACTGTAGTTGCGTTCCTGAGCGGGACTATACCATAACAAATTAAACAATCCTGATGCGATTTTGAATTTGTCCAGATTCGGTACAAGGATAGAGTCCTGTTAAGGCGTTCACAAGTCGAGCAGAAATCTATACAGATTTTCCTACCGGAATCCCAGAAAAAGTTTCTACAAATTATCTAGAGCCTGGGTTGCTTCTAGACAAAATTTCTATCAGGGTATTGTTTTAAATTTGAGTGGGTGGAATTTACTTCCCTATCGATGGATACCATTATTCTGTTTGTTTTACTGATGTAGTATCCCAAACAGCCAAAAGACACCTCTAAAAGCTGTTTAAGAAGTCTCAAAAAATGTAAAATGCCTTAAATACTTAGTAGAAAGGGCTATTAAAGTGATCTTTAAGAAGATTCATATGTTGATTTCCAGAGCTTTAAGACTTCTCAATTTTGAAGCAAGTTTCTGATAATAATTATAGATTCTAGTTTTGTACCTTAATTATTAATTTATATAATTCTTACATGAGTTCCTTTTTACCATTTGCATAGTTATATATCGGATAGAGATTACATTCAATAGAATTGAGATCATACAAAATTGTGATAACACTTGTTAAATATTGTAAAAGCAATTATTCTTTCTTTACAGTTATATCATCCATCGGTCTGCATTTGAAGTAAATACTACGTGATTTTATTTTTGGATTCAATAGCCACCTAGTGTATATGGCAAAAACACAGATCTTAACTCTGGGGATCCATTTACCAAAAGAGAGATGGTCAAAAACGAGATTTAAGACCTTAAACATGAAACCTCATTGAGGTTACTATTTTAAGAAGTTCTAAGTAATACATTTTTAAGAGCTCATTTTATAGATTATCGTAATTAAAAGGTCTTTTTGGAGATATCTCAGGGCTGAGCTGTGGGGGACCACTTTAAGGGGTAGCCGTAATGCACATTATGCTGTATACTAACAATAGTATTACCTAACATTACCACGTTCAGCTAATCTGACATTCATATAACAAAAAAAGCAACATTGGTTTCAAATACACTCTCTCCACCTGTTGTAAAAAGAAAAGTTCATGCTGATGTCATACCCGAATTATTCGATATTCCTATATTATTGCTACATACAATTTTATATCTGATAATCCCCAGATCATGATTGTACTCCAATTGAATTGTGCAATTCAGATTTTATCATGCGAAGTTTAGTATTTTATCCAACATTTTCATGATTTTATTTAATTAAATTAATTTAAAAATAATTTTAGTGGAGTTTCGATTTTTGAAATATTATGCAGTTTGTGTGAACAGGAACACATTCCAGACCTTAACTACCTTTAATTAACTAAATGCATTCAAACGAAAAATTGTTATAATACAATACGTATCAGGGTTATTTTAGATTTTAAATGCCCTTTTCCAATCTTCAGTTTACATTCAGAACACCTTCCTAAATGACTTTGTATTGTGAAAAAACTGTTTTTTTTTTAATTTGAGCGTATATTTTATATTTACTGATTTGACTTTTAAAATTCAAGAATGTATGATATGCATTTTAGTGTAGGCACTCACTATACTATCAGTATCAACATATTTCTATCCATTTTATAGATAAGCTTTATCTCCATAAAGTATCCGTAATTAGAGTTCTTGACTATTCTGAAGTGAAGTTCGAAATCATAGAAAATTGCATCATATTGGAGAAAAATTCTAAAACTAAAAATTATAAACAAAATCGAAAATATACTAAGATGTTTCATTATATTATTTCATCGTTAATAATCAACAAGTTATTTTTCTTGTACATTTCTTTTGAAAACTACTAATATATTTCGTTAATGACTCTAACTTTTAAAATGCATTTTATTTGGAAATATACTCATAATAATAAATCAGGCATTGTGTAACGTTCACATGTGATTTTGCTGTTAAAACAACATTTTGTGAAACATGTAACTCGAGTTCTTGACATTCCCCAAGACTTTTTTGTAACACTTCCGACGTTACTATCAATTTGACGCCATAGGGCGATGTTTGGAGTGCATTTACAAATTTAATGAATATTTAGGCATAATTTCAGTATTCTTTACTTGAAAACAATAAATTAAAAATGCACTTTTGACCTTGAAATTATGTTCAATGCCACGGTCACATCTCAAGTCACGATTGAATAATATTTTTGGATCCCTGACAAAAGGTTTAGGTTTTTTCCCGGACGATTTAATTAGGAGGTTTACTCTGGACCGTGATCTTAAATGTAATTTCAAGGACAAATCTACTTTAGGACTGTATATCATGCATATATGGTTCTAGTTCCAACTTCATGGAATTTCTTAATATAAAAGAGGAAAAATTTCGATTTCATTTTTTTGTATTTTGATAGCAAACCATTTATGATTGAAAGATCACTTAAGTACGCTTTGGAAGTTGACCTTCTTATAACCTTGAAACTTAGTGTCAAGGTGAATTTGACACCTGGTTCAAATTTAATGCAGAAATCCCTTTAAATTGTTGTAATAAATAATATGGTGCAATATTGGGCCCTCCGAAATTGACATCACATATACAGAACAATACGTGATTAACACGAGTCACGGTTTTAAATGCATTCAGATTATTATCATATCTCAAGTACACGAGGTCATTATAGGCCATTAACATAAATATTTATTTTTATGCACTTCCGATATAGTCCATAGTCGATTCACCTTATTACGTACATTTTTTTTTAAATCGTATTGATCTTTTCTAGTCGGTCGTAAATCATTAAATGCAGACAATAAAAGAAGTTATAATTGAATTAATATACACTGAAAATGTAGACGTACGTTAGGTTAAAAAATATTTCCAAAAACTAGAGGAAAATCGTATCAAGATATAGAACGCATCCGAAATAATACAAAAAAATGAGGAATTTCGAATTTTGAGGCACAACCTCGAATGATTTTTTATGAAAAAGTTACAAAAACTAGGATTAACAACGTCTATAAAGGTTTCGGGAATTTCGAATAACAATTTTAGTGTTAGTGGAAAGCATTAAAAAACATGAAAAATTAATGCGTTTTATTTGAACTTTGATTAGCGGATTAACGGATTAGATGTTAACGATGACAAAAATATTAGGTTCAGATATAAATGGATGAAAAATACATTAGATAATTTGAGTTGATTTTATTGTTTTTGACATGTATCGACGTGTCAATGGCAGACAAATTATTCCAAAGAAATAACTTTGTACCGGCTCGTAAACATTTCATAAATTACTGTATACTTTCAATAAACTCTTATTCGCACGCTTACGTTTTTCGTAAGTTATCCAGAACATTTCTCATTTTTACAAAAAATTATGCAACTTTAAAATTCTATGATTTAATTTTATGAAATACTTTTAAATATCGAAAATTGAGTGAATCATATTATCTAATTAGATATTTCAGATTCCTAAAACTTCTAAAAATATATGTTACCCAACATGCTCAATGGAAAAATACTCTTAGATGAGTAATAATATTTTTATTAATTGTTTTGATTTTTAGATTTCTTTTTGAGGTTATGTCAAGAATTTAACGTGATGGGGTTGAATGGGCTTCGAATACGGTTTCGGCGAACCCAAAAATGTAACGGACATTTTTTTGTTGCAGCATTTAAAATTGTTAAAGTCGAATTATAGGATTTTTTCGGATTTTTTTTTTGAGGTTATGTCAAATACCTGACGTGATGGGGTTAAACGGACTTCGGATTCGGATTCAACAATCCAAAAAACATAATATAGGCACAGTCTGACCTCCAGATCCGAATTTTAGTTTTTTTGTGGTACATTTTTTTGAATTTTGCTGTCAATACTGCAAATAGTCAAATGCGATGTTAAATATGTCTGATCCTAAGTAAAATTAAATATTAACTTTCATTACTATACCGACATAATTTCGGCCACGCCTACATATTAAATCATTTACTCAAGGAGCCAATTCGAGCAATGAATGCATTAAGAACTCTCTGGTGATTCATTCATTTTCATAGTCCTTATCAAACGCCAGGAAAGTCTTTAAGGTCCTATTAAAGCCCAAATGCGCATAATGTGCACATGGATTCTAAAATTTTCGAAAATTAATTTTAACGCATTTTTTAAAATAAAAACAGAAAGGAAACTAAAAACTTGTTGGATACAATTCTTGTTAATCGCATTTTTAAATGTTACCGGTCTCTGATCACCCTCGAACCTATAGCAAAAAACGAATCAACGATTGCTTTACTTAAAAAATATACATTCACATATTTTGATTTATCTTATTTTCCTTTTTAGAATGGCGTCTGAACGAATGAAAACTTGGTAAAATTAAAGAAATTCTGGATTTGATAGGTTTTCTTTGTTGTAAAGTCGTACAAATAAGTTATTACGAGTTATGTATGGCCTATTTTGATACGGCAACAGAAATATCCCAAAAAACCAAGATGGCGACTGCCATGAGCTCAATAGAAATACATTTCGAGTTCTATTACAACCCAACTTGACGTTTTAGTTTTCGCTAAAGTAGAATCTTGGGTCAGTTACCGAAATTAACAATGGCGGATGCAATATGGCGGAATGTTATGTAAAATTTCTGGAATAGAAAAAATACTATCGGGTTTCGATTGTGATTTTCAAGTCAACATTATTCTTAACATTTTAGATTATATGAATTGTTTTTGAAAACAAAATCTGAAATAATGTTAATTAGCAAATTTCATACCAGTTTGACTTGCAATAGAACTCGAAATACATATTTTTCTACCGAGCTTATGGCAGACGCCATCTTGAAATTGGATTTTATATGGTATTTCCGCTTCTGTAAATATAAATAGATCATAAAAAACTCGTAATAACTTATTTGTACTATTTCACTTCAATAAAAAACCTAGCACATCCGAAATAATAGCAATTTCTTCAATTTAAAATATTGAAAACAAAACGAATCAAAATATGTGAATGTATATATTTTAAAAATCACACATCCAGGAACAAGTTTTTGATAGGTTAGAAGATGATCAAAAAACAGTGTCATAGTTTGAAATGCATTTAAAAAAACTTGTGACTGAAATTCTGCTTTTTTTCAATTTCTGTAAAAAAAATATATTAAACGCAAGTTTTCGAAAAATTTAGCAGCGTCATCCGAAAGATCGACCTCAAAGCTGGTCGGATATGCAAGCGTCCATTTTAAAAAAAATGTTTATTGTGTAAATAAAAAGTTGTTGAAATCCTTTCGTCACGTTTTACAAGTTTGATCCAAATCGCTTGAAAATGGTTACTCGTGAATTTTCGGGTTCGCTGATTACGAATCCGAAGTTAGAATTTTGAAATTCAAAATGGCGGATCCAATACGGCGCAAAAAGATTTAAAGTTTACGTCGAATTGGAGGAAATTCTGTATTCGGAGGTATTCGTGGTCGCTGATTACGTAGTTGAAGTCAGAATTTTAAGATTCAAATGGAAGAACCAATATGGCGGATCAAAATGTTTAAATTTACATCGAAATACAAAATTCTGTATCTGGGGGCTTTCGGGGTTGATGATTAAGAATCCGGAATAAATGGTAGATCCATTAAGACGGGTTAATCTGAAATTATTTTTTATATTATTATATATATAAAATGGCCGATTTATAATGACGTGTTTTTTTTAATTTTGAAATTATGTATTCGAATACCTGATCAACGGTGTCGAAATCCATAAAATATAGATTTTTGTCTAATTCAATGTCATTTTTTACATTTTACCCGCCAAAATTGATCCGTCATATAGAATTTCAAAATTATGACTACGGATTCGCAATTAGCTGCCTCGAAAGTCCCCAGATACAGAGTTTTGTCGAATTCGACGTAAAAAATTTTTTATCCGCCATATTAAATTTCAAAATGCTGACTTCGGATTCGTAATCAGTGACGCAAAGAACGTATAAATGATAACTTCCCCATACATGTCTATAGTAAGTTTTTTTCATAAACGATTTATTTAAAAAAAAAAACAGTATTTTTGGGGAATATTATTGTTTATAATTAATTAATGTTATTGAAAATTGGTTCAAATTTATGTTTATACGTTAGTTAAACACCATAGGCTAATTAACCTTTTCCGGCACGGTGGCTAATATATTCGCCACCGGAACCCACACAAGAAAACATTTTCGGCCGTGTCTAGTGTCGGAGTAAGGCTGTTTTGGCCGTGCGGCTATAAATGGCGATTAAAACTCGAAATCGTTAAAAAGAAAGTTTCTATAAATATATACACCTTTGTTATATTATTAAGAACATTTGTGTATAATTTTTAGACGTTTAAGTTATTTATTGATTAACTTTATGGTTTGCAAACGTTGTCAAAAGTAAACAAATCTGTACTTGTTCATTTTAAAGCTTCCGTATCGAAAATGGTGCAAGATACGACAAAAATGTACTGAACCTTTTTTGTAGTGCATTCAATTCTCTAGAAAAAAGTCCCGCAGAGTTCTTGTCTAAACTTAGTAGGTTAGCCATGAGCAATGCTTGAATGTGCGTCAAATATCAGGGATTAGAGAACGGTTATGGTCAACTTTTATGTTAAAGTTTCTAGCGACTAATCTATTAACTTTAGACTAGGCCTCTCTAGGACTTTTTTGTAGAAAATTTTGTACTCTACAAAAAAGGATCAGTACATTTTTGGCGTATCTTGCACCATTTTCGATACGGAAGCTTTAAAATGAAAAGAGTACAGATTTGTTTACTTTTCACAACTTTTGCAGATCATAAAGTTAATCAATAAATAACTTAAACGTCTAAAAATTATACACAAATGTTCTTAATAATATAACAAAGGTGTATATATTTATAGAAACTTTCTTTTTAACGATTTCGAGTTTTAATCGCCATTTATAGCCGCACGGCCAAAACAGCCTTACTCCGACACTAGACACGGCCGAAAATGTTTTCTTGTGCACTTCAAAATTAAAGTATTTAAAGACAAAATAATGCATTTGCGTCCGTTTTTTTTTGTTTAATCCGATGTAAGTGAGAGTTGAAGACGTGTTTAACATTGCATTTAAGTGAATATTTATTAAACATTATGATTTATAAATAAATAAAAACTAAAAATCGTCATTTTTATAGAAGAAATGAAGTCGCTGGCAAATGTTTCATTGGATCGAGATGAATCTTGGTACTCCGGAGTTTTTGAGGTCGCTAATCAATCTGAACTTAGATTTTGAAAATTCAATATGGCGGATTGAAAATAGCCGACCAAAAATGTGAAAAATTACGTAATCGAGACGACATTGCGTATTAAGGGATTTTTGGAATCGCTGACTGCGATTATGAAAAATTATCATAAAAACTTGCGCACCTAACCTAAAAAACGATATATATAATGCAGTTAAAAGAAAAGTAATAGTATTGTATGTATGAAACAAAAAACTCGTATATTCAGAAAATTTTCTTGTAAAAATCGTTTCGCGTCTTGAAATAAATCATTCAAATTTGTGCGTACTTCGAATTACAATGCGTTGCGCAAATATAATGAGACGATCTGCACAATCGATTATTCGTCCGGAGTTTTTTAGTTCGCTGATGACGAAAATGAACTCAGATTTTGAAAATTCTACATGGCGGATAGAAAATGGTCGACTAAAAATGTAAAAAATTACCTAATCGAGACGACACTAGGTATTAGGGGGTTTTTGGGATCGCTAATTACGATTATGAACTCAAATTATCATAAAAACTTATGCACCTAACCTAAAAAACGATATATATATATAATGCAGTTAAAAGAAAAGTAATCATATTGTTTGTATGAAACAAAAAATTTGTGTATTCAGACAATTTTTTTGAAAAAAAATCGTCTTAAAATAAATCATTCAAATGTTTGTGTACTTCGACTTACAATGTGTTGCGCAAATATAATGGAACGATGTGCACAATCGATTTGTCATCCGGAGTTTTTGAGTTCGCTGATGACGAATATGAACTTTAGATTTAGAAAATTCAACATGGCGGATAGAAAATGGCCGGCCAAAAATTTAAAAAATTACCTGATCGAGACGACAATGGGTATTAGGGGGTTTTTGGGATCGCTTCCCTGCAAACACGGAAAGTAACAGTTATGTAATATTTACGTAGTGGTTACATGTTACATAACTGTTACTTTTGTGTTTGCAGGGTTATTACGAATATGAGCTCACAATATCATAAAAACTTACGCACATAACCTAAAAAACGATATATATATATAATGCAGTTAAAAGAAAAATAATAATATTGTATGTATGAAACAAAAAATTCGTGTATTCAGACAATTTTTTTGAAAAAATCAGCGCCTTCATAAAATCATTCAAATTTGTGTGTACTAAGAATTACAATGCGTTTCGCAAATATAATGGGACGATGTGCACAATCGATTATCCAAAATTTCTCTATTTGATTTATAATAGAATTGTAAATGGATTATAAAGACCTGCGATAAATTCGAAGAACTTTGTTTACTTTTATGCCTCGGGCGCGCATCGCGTAATGGGTTTGTTATTGTTGCATCGCGCCCTTCGTCAATTTGTGTGCGTCGATGCTTTTGTTCGTTTGAATGACTCCTGCAATGTTTATTGACTAACACGATTCAATACCAAATCGAAACTGTACTTCAAGGAAAAAATAACAAAATTGTCGTTAACAGAAATCTTGCAATAATAAACGCACCGACGCTTTTTCAAATATTTTTAATAAATTTATTTCTAATTCCACAATATCATAAAAAATATATCAATTACAGTAAATATAAACATAAAAAATGTATCGATAGTATCATATTCATTACACTCGTCAATGCATATACTATGCGATGTATTCAATATAAGCATTTTCAGCGAAAGTATAATACACTATAATAAATGTTATGTTTCGATGCATTGCTTAATTAATTTGTCGACTACAACAGTATTTATATACAGACACATTAAATAACTCACATAAATAAACCAATGCTATAAATATAACTAAAATTATTCAATGCAGTTGCGAAGAACCAATTTTAATAAAACTGGTCTATATAATAATGTTAGTGATAAAAAAATTAAGAAATCTTTATCGAAAGTATTTAGAAACCTTTAATTTATTGTAATACAATCATATTAATTACTAAATTTGCCATATTACATAATCTTGCACCTAAGTTATAAATTCTACTTGTAACGATTACAAATTTTTATAATACTCGAAGGATTTGTAATATCTAATCGACTAACTGTATCATATACTTTTTTGTTATAACAAACACATAAAACCTTTTTTTAAATATATACAAATTTCTCGCTAAAAATATAACCTAAATTAAACAATGCATACTTTGTAATATGAGAAAATCAATAAATTATCTGCATTAGTGACTAAATTTTAACACAAGTTCGAACACTAATTTTAGATAAGAATACAAGTATTTAAAAAAATATAGGTTAATTTTGACTAGAAAAGTTTATTAGACTACTTTATTGGACTAGAAAAACAAAGAACAAAAATTTTGAAAAATGGAATTTACTGGCAGCATGCACATTTTGCAGTAGACATAAGAGATGTTTTGAAAATAAAATAAAACATGGTTAAACTTACCATTGGATGATGTATTTTGTTTCGGTTTCATTAAAAAGACTGTTCTTGAAAGATGGAAGTACTATCATGGAGTTTTATCCGAGCGATAAAAAGTAAAACTAATCCGGAATGCACCGCTGCAACGTGCGGTATGTTTTCCAACTCTCAGGAGTTTTCCAGAATGTTTTTAATGGACACTTGTAAAAGTCAAAGGTTTTATAATAAAGTATGGATTATCCTGAATTAGAAAAAAAAAGTTGATGAACAAAAAATTAGTATTGAAAAAATTTCAATAGTCCAAACAAGTTCCAAAATCGAAATGGGACTAGAAAGGGTCGCGTTCGCGACACCTCGAATTTCCGCGCAGACTCAGTTTGATAAGAATTAAAATGCTGACTTCTGATTGGTTACTTTCCGTCACGTGCGTCTCTTTCTTTCGCATAGTCTATGGCCATGTTTTCGTTCCGTTTCTTTTCCACTGCTTGAATCCCGATCTATCTTTCTTTGTTTGCCTTTCTTGTACATTTCTTTCGTGCATTCTCACTCTGCTTTAATGGCAGGCAAAAAAAAAAAGTTTTAGACGATTAGGAGAACAATACCCTGCGCCCCTTTGCGTTGTCGATAAATACAGAAAATTCGCGCCGAAAATCACCGGTCTTATCGAAACGCACGCGAGAAGGTGTAATGACAAGGTAGCCATTACTCGAACGCAATGCGTTTATGCACGTGTGTGTGAAGTGCGCGGATGTATTTCTATTGTTACACGTGAATATAAAGGAAAGGGACAATAATTCTTACGCGTGCGAGAAAAATATACAGTACGCATCGTCGTGTCGGCTAATATCGAACGATATGCAGATTGTTATGAAAATAATAGAGGTTACGTACAAACAAGTGCTTCTAATCCGTTATTAGGAAGACTGTAGTTTTACCGGACGATTCCGAAATTTGTATCATAAAGTTGGTGCACTCGAGTGCACCATGACATTTATTTGATTCTATATATTTGCCGCTATTTTATGGGGCTGAATACTCGTCATATTCGGTTTACGTTTGCGGTTCTAAGCGTTCTTTATTCTAAAAATAACGCGAGGGAAATGCACATGAACATAACCTCAAAAAATATTCATAGCGTAAAATCAATCTAGTGCTATAGGAACGGGTGGAAAAGTATTTCTAAAATATATTGATTTGCATTAAAAAGGATTAAAATTTGCAATACTTTTTTCTATACGCTTCAATACACGATTTAAACATTTTTTAATGCGTTTGAAATACTTGATTAGGATTCAGTTGCATACAAACATTCCTATGGAAATGAATTCATAATTTAAGTGTATATTATTTTTGAAATTATAGTTGGATTTAAACGCATTGAATTTTAGCAGAATAGAAAATTTTTCAAACGTCCATTTCTACTTTTTATTAATTATTGCATTGGTTTTTATAAAAAAATAGAAAAGAGTTCAGAATGATTTCGAAATGTGCTCTAAAAGAAGTAAAATCTACAATCTGTGGGTTTTCTGAACATGAGTACATAAAGAACTGAGAATTACATCATGTTCAGAAAACACTCAGATTTTAGGACACGTGACTTCTTTTAGAGCACATTTCGAAATCATTCTGAACTCTTTTATTTTGGAATCCGGATTGACAAAAACGGATTCGATCGGAATGAAAGGAATTCTCTTTTATCCGCACCAAATCGTACAGAAACGTACAAAAGTGTACAAAATGTCCGAATTTGCCCGAAAAAAATAGTAGATTGTGCAACTAGGGAGCAAAATAGGTGTTTGCCGATGAGTGTGAGTTTGACGCCCGAGCGAAGCGAGGACGGCATTTCGCACGAGTCTACAAATACCTATTCTCCCTTGTTGCACATACTATTTTCTCATACGAGGGCGTGCTATTTTGCTCCCGCGATATAGGGAGCAAAATAGTATTTTGCCCACAGAATGCGAGAAACCTGTTTTGCTCCCGGGTATATTTATTTTTCTCCCTAGGGAGAGAATGTGCTATTTTGCTCCCGCAATGTAGGGATCAAAATAGCATTTTGCGCACAGAGTGTGAGAAAAACATTTTTATACGATATCTTACATTTCTGTACGTTTCTGTACATTATGGTACAAATTTCATTTCCGCTAGGGTATTACTGATACTGTCTCCGTCAAAAAATTAAATCAATGTGTCCTTCACTAACAGGGATAGATGGCGCTGCTGCGGACATTAAAAATCTCAACAAACAAAAAGAATTGAATCGAATTTTTTCCAGAATAATTCGGTTTCATGTCGTAATGGGTCAGTCTGCAAAGCAGCTTCGTAAAAGCTGTGACTCGCCCCTTGGCATTGTAAAGGAATAATGTACTCTCTTTACGTGACCAATAAAGACGTCTATTATTATTATATTATTATTATTATTATTATTATTTTCTACGTTTTAATCCGATCTAATACTATATACTTTCAACAGACAAAAACATAACCTACAAAAACATCGACTGGCCTTTTTGCATTTCAAAATATGAACACAACATAATAAATTTAATTAGGTGAAATTTCTTTTATTCTTCCTTCGTAAGGAAGAAAAATAAATAATACATACAAAATATTAAAACGAATTCCACTCAGATTAAATTCGCGACATAAAACAAGTTGTATATCAGCAAACAAAAATTCATTGAAGATCCAATGAAATTCATTCCCTGCAATGAATTTCAATGAGAAAATGTGTTTCAATGATTTTGAATGGTTAGCTCATAAAAAGTTGTTCGATTTAATGATTTAATAGGAAAATAGGAAAATAGTGGAATGAAGAAATGATTTCGTTGAATGAATTTCAATTGAAAAGTGCGAATAGAACAATTGCAAGTTGAATGAATTTCAATGGAAAAATATTATATTTGCCTCGAATGAATTTGAATGGATAGTTAATTATTGCAGGACTACAAATTTAATTGTTTTGAATCGAAACAAAAATTAGATGAAAATGTAACTGATATTAATGAAATCGAATCGGTTATTACTAGTGAAAATAAAATATTTAAATAAAACAATCGTTCAAAAAGTACAAAAAAATTGGTTCTTTAGTAATTTTTAACGGGGAATTCAAAGATAGTATAATAAAAATTGTAAACAAATTTTTTTGACCCAAAACAGTTTTTTCCGCGAAAAGAAATGGAATTTTTTAAAATCCATGCGTAAATATTTGAGAAATACGTTTTTCTGTTCACTAATCGTTTTTTGAATGTTTAAATTAATTTAGCGAATTTTAATCAGTCAAAGAATTTCTTTTTGAGTAACTTTTGACTCGGAAGTCGGTGGTGCTGGAATAAAAAATGTAAACAATATTTATTTTTTAAATTAAATTTTTTTAAATCCATCCGTAATTTTTAAGAATTGTCTTTTTACGTTCACCCAAATTTAAAAAATTTTTAAATCAATTTAGAAGAAAGTAATAATGAGGTTCTTATATGATCAGCCGATAAGTTAGTAATCTACGGTTAAAACTTGAAATTAAAAATGACTGAATCGAATTTTCAAAATTTGAGTTTTATAAAGGCAATTCTAACAATTTGTTATCCTCTCTTTAAAAAAATCAAAGAAATTTCTCGAGAATTGGCCGAAAATGTTCTCCAATATCGAAAAATCATGTATTGCAGAAAATTCTCGGCCCATTCTCAATAATTGTTTTTGATTCTTTTTAGAAGGTAGTATACAATGGTTAAAATTGCTTTTATGAAGCCTAAATTAGAAAAAAATGAGTCCAAACTTTCTAATTTACATTTTTTTAGATTTGATTACTACTTAATGGTACCCCTTTAAGGTAGTCTAATCTACTCTAAAAGATTTGAATTAATAAATATAAATTATTCCGACTTTTTCAGGTATTCTGCCAGATTCACACCTTGAAAAACACCATGGGACTACAATTTAAGTGTCAGCAATAATATTTCCTTTCTATGTGCCAAGATGAACCATAATATAATATAAATAATTACGAAAATGAATATATAAAATGTACAACCTTTTATTAAAACAAAATCATTAAAAAATGCTAAAGTCAATGAAATTCAATGAATTTTAATAATATAAATAGCATGTACTGAAATCAATGGTTTTAAAACAATAGAAAATAATTGGTTACAGCTCCGTTGAATAGATTTCTATTCATATTTAGTGATTAAGAAAACCAATTCAAATCCATTGAGATTCATTCAAAATCACTCAATGAATTTCATATCATTCTTGGTGAAAGAAAACACGATTTTAAAAAAAATAAATAACCGGATTGTGATATTATTTGACGATTAATGACGGGAAATGAAAATACTCGAAGGATTGCATGATTACATAAATGTTTATGTTTTCAAATAAATATGCTGGCGTCTTAGGGTTATTTGTTTATGAAAATACTTTGGACACGTTTTGAAAAATATTGAAAGAACGCTTGCAAAACAACTTTTGAAAAATGACATAACAACCCGAGTAGAAATTTATTATGGCCCTGATCAGGAACTGACCAAAAGCGTCACACCCTGATCAGGGCCTGAACAAATTTCTGCTCGGGATTATGCAATATATTTCAAGATTTAATTTGATGTTTATCTACAAAGAGATTTTCGTTATAAACGATGAATACTAACAGAAAAAAGTTTTTTTCTTAATCAAGTCATCGACTTCTGTAGAAACTTTTGTAATTTTATTTTCATCAATATCTAAACATAAAATTAAGGAAAAATATATTTTTCCGTGTATTTTAATATTTTTATATACTTTAATTTCGTAAGAAAATTATTAAACAAATGCATATTTAGACATCGATTATAAATGATAAGAGTTCAAGTCGAGGTTGTACCGATAGATTCATTCGTTGATTTTCGTTCTCGCAAGTGGCGAAGTAAGCACATGTTTAAGGGGCAAAATAGTAAGTATACTTTAAGGCATTGTTATGAAATTATAAGTATGATTTTCAGTTTCAGATCCAAATATAAAATACGCACCTTTAATTTCAAGAGACCAAGAAGGAGGATTGGAATAATCTATCATATGGATTGATATGAGACATTCCACGTGAGGAATATCAGTCATCTCTCTGAAATTGATGTAATTTTACATATCCGTAACTTTTGGCAAAATAGAATATTGCCTCAACTGATTTTTTTTAATTGCAAAATTGATCGCGTTATAAACCATTAAAAATGTCAACACTTTTTTTAATGTATAACTTGGGTTAATGCAACGTTATCGGAATATAGTTGGGGGAATTTGTGCTAAAAATGTTGAATTTTAATATAAAATTATGAACGTTGCGAAAATAAAACGGTTACGTTAATTATTTAACAAAATATTTTTTCGTAATTTTTAAACAACTGAAACAACCAAGATGATGATCAAAAATTCTAAAAAAATTTCCGCAGTGAAATCTTCGGGCGCAAATTAACGAACCCCACGTATCAACAAATATTGCATGCAACATGGAAATATCGATCTTCAATGAGTGTGATTGACACACTCGTTTCGCTCGAGCGAAAAACTTCGCACTCGTCTTCGATAATTGCACCCTTGTTACATAATTTTTTCAGATGATTAAAATAAATTATTGATCACCCATGAAAATGATTCTGGTATAATCGGTTTAAATAATTTATTTATTTATTTTAGTTAGACACAGTATATTAATGTTTTGTCAATACATGATAAATACTAATAAGTATTTTTATATACAGAAAAATTATTATTGTCTAGTTTAAATATAACAAAATTTAGTATAAATTGTTCTATTGTTTACACCATAGCATTAATTTTATCTTCAGAGCACCATTTATTTAAACGCAGAGAGGAATTACATCATATGTCATAAATCATAATAAAGGCTATTAAATAGACATGGCATTACTTGCTATTCTACCTCATAAAAGCATTTTTCCGAGAATAATATGATATAATGAAAAAGTGTACGACCAGTTTTTAGTAGAATTATAGGCTCTTTTTATTACATGAAACATCACCAAAGTCAATTGATATTAAGAAAGGAAAAACAATTTAAAAATAATTATTTCCACAGGCGTTTGTATTGAAAAATGCACAGAAACCCCTTATCAAGAACTCAAAAAACAATAAGAATATCGTCATTCGCACCAGTAGTAATCGATTCTTTTTACTTAGTAGCTTTTGATGAAGGTCGATTTTGAAAATTGTATATTGTTGCAAAATGACTTCCGTGATACGAGGTGCCGATTATTTTAACTCGTGAAGGTGTAAGCATTGGCTGCGCATAATCTCAAACTTTCTTCCAAAAAAAAATTACAGGAGGTGGAGTTGTTTGAATTTCGAAAGGGGACAAAAAAACTCAGGCTGCCTGGTCTAGCGTTAATCGTTTAGATGAGGTTCACTCAACCCGGATAAATTGTATGAGAGGGGTTAATTCAGGGGTTCCAAATTACAACTTTGTGTTGCTCGAAACCACAATTATTTGTCGTGTTTAAAATAGATGGTAATCTTGAGAAGTGCTTAAATATCACGGATATTTTAAAAACAGCAAAATAATATACAACTACGAAGAAAAACAGGAAGGAGCGTTGAAGTCTGCGCTAAGCATATAAAAAGGTAAATTATATTTAAAATGTAGTATTCTGTATACTGAAAGTAGCTAACAAATTTTATGTAAAATCATAATTTTGTCATTACTTACTACAGGTTTTCGAATGTAACAAACATCTACTCTAAAATAAAAAATATATTTTTGATAAATTTTAGCATTCTTTAGAACATCTTTAAAAGGATCACAAAATTGAGATTAGCGAAATACAACAAATCAGCATTTTCACGAACCTTTCACCGTTTTTCAAGAAATACTGACTCGACGAAGAAAAGACACCTATTTTTTAAATCCGAATTTAAAGGCCTTGAACTCGACGCATAAAAAATGTCAATATCTACGAAAACTTGGTCGAGTCTTTTTTTTTGTTAAAAATCGTTTCTCTTAATCGTCAAAGGATTTGGAGACACATTGTTTGATGGTTTCGAAAACTCAGAGCGTTCACGAAGTTTTGAAATACTGTTGATAGAAATAGTATTTTTATTACATATTATGCAATTATTAAGAAGTCATATTATATATTTTATCTGTGGTGATGAATACGCTTTTTAGGTTATGAATTTTAAACGGATTTGTCCACTCTAATAAGAGTCCGTACAGAACATAATCGTGGCACTGTAACGATTCTGTACAGTTATATTAGATTGTTGTAATGGCACCATCTGGCCTTATGACCAAATGAAAATCCACTTATATAACGGGAGCAATAATGCGAGAAATAGAGCTCATAGAGTAACGACGGCACCTGACGGTATCAAGCCTAACTAAAACTATCGAAATTCTAGATATACGCTGTACAGATTTATCACAGTTTAACTAGACATGGAAAAACATAGTATAGTCAATTAATACAATTTGTGCACAAAGTAAGGCGCAACTCTAACATCATGTTGACCTATTTTTTCGTTTGTTTACATTTTGGATGTTGATCGTTATTTTTGAAAAATACTTCGAACTTGGCATGAATATTTCGCACCTCACGCGAATATGTTTAAAACCTTTCCGTGTTAAAATCAACACCGAAAATCATCACACCTCATACCAGCCTCTTTCACACGGTTAGAATTTTAATGGTGTAACATATTTTACCACAAATGATTTAATTCAACTAAATTTCTATGAAGAATTTAGATTCCGGATTGAAAAAGATTCAAATAATCAATTGAGTTCAAACAATCCTTTTACATTTCCTGGGTTTATTATTTCTCGTGGTGTATTATTTCTGTAATAAACTAAAAACGTTTAATAACAAATCCGTTAAATGAAATTGGATTGCACTTAGCGTTAAACGGAAATAGATCATTTTCTGAACAGATGGTCTTCTTTTTTGTTTAACAAGAATCAATTTTAAGAAATAACGCTTTGAAACAGGTAATAGATTCATTTCTCATTGTAGTAGTGGGAATTATGTACATTTTGGTGAAATTCATGTTTTGCAGAAAGAAGACCAATTTTTCGAAATTAGAGACAAAACATAAAGTATTTTTCTAAGATTTAGCCGACGTTTCGACCTTTGTCATTAGTTTTTACGCACTAACGCCGATGTAGAATTTTGGTAACAAACATCTTTGCGCAATACTGAAAAAAAGGAATATGTAATTTACGACAAAATAGACAGCCGAATTCGAGGGTTAGAGAATTAGTCGGTCATTAAAAAAAAATAAGGCAAGAGTATCCCTTACCCGGCATCGAAAGAGTTTCTTTTTTGTTCTGCGGTATAGTTCCATCACCAATGAGAAGGAAGATCCAGGAATCTAACGCTTTTCTCTATTGGACACAAGGACACTTTGGAGAAAGGGATAAGATTAGAAGGGCATAGTGAAATCCTAGTGGGGGAACACGACAAGGACTAGAGTGCAAAACGATTTCATCAGGTTGGGCAACGAAGCTGCTGACCTTCTAACATCTTCTAACTTCGTGCTCCTGTAATCACTCCAGGGCCTACATTTTTGTATGCGTGTGTTCAACGAACCATAAAAAAAATTAATGACTTTTTACACGTGACGCTGGTAAAATGATCTGAGAGCTATTTTTTGCTCTCCTTCATATATAAGATGAATTGTTAAATTTGGTGTGTTTATTATCTAGTCATTTGTTGAAGCAACTGATATAATGCAGAATAAATAAATAAATAACTTGATTTAAGACTGTCTTCAAATTACAACTCCATTTGAAAACTAACCTAAATTAGTTTATCCTAAATTCAAGGAGGTATAGAAACCATTACACATTGTACTTTCAATACTTTTTTACAAATATTTATTGATATAATATATTTAACTTAAGGTTAACAAAGTGGCAAAACCCAAAAGATCCTTTTTTTCTGTTTAGGTTAGGTATTTTAGTTAAGGATGATAACTACAGTTCCAGCCTATAATAAAATAATCTCTATACTTTCTATTCAGATGCTTTAAAGTACACATTTAATATCGACTTGGAGAAAGCAGGGTTATTCTCAAGTATCGAAGATGCGACATTCTTTATATGGGAATGTTTCAGTTATCGCAGTACTAAGCATCTCAGGAGTAAAAATTAGTTTTTGCTATAAAAAAATATGATACAGTCATATTGGCCCCTAACAAAAATGCGTTTAATTTCATTTATTACCTGGGTATTTTATTTTTTGTAATCAACTATGTAAATAATACACACGGAGACAAATTTACTGAAATTTTATTATTTTGTATGGTAATTTTGGGATAGACTTGTGAAGTGATGAAAATTGCCGTTATTTTTCATAAAAATGAGATTATCATAATATAAAGATTTGTTGTAATTTTTACCACCTGACATTTTTATCAGAAAAATGGCGATTTTTTTCATTCGACGAGTGCCAAAATTAACATCTGGAATGGCAAAGTTTCCAAGAATATTTTTCTCCATATACCAAAATCGAAGTCATGAGGGTGGACTGGGACTAAATTTAAATAAGAATATAATATAGTTTTCCGTTCTACTTCTATATTTAATGAGACTAAGTTGATAAATAAAAAGGAAAACGAAAATGTACCAAACAAAATTCAAACATTTTCTCTTTTTGAATGTTGATTCTTAATTCTTATGAAAATTAAATTAGAGTTCGCGATAAAAACTTTCATTTTTTATCAAATAATACAAAGAAAAACGGTATCTAACCTTAAAAAGAATACTACTTACTAAACTTAAAGTTTCTCGTATCCTGTAAATAAATCGGTAAAATTTGATTGGGTAACAATCGTTTTTTACACTCGGAACTATTTTTAGTAATCTTCTGGTTTTATGTGGATGCCTATTATTATCTGATAAAAGAATTTGGATTGCCGATTTCGTTCATCTGAAATGTAATATTAAACATTATACAGATGCCTCAAGTCATCAATATATTCTAAGAATAAATTGAGTGATTATCCAGAATATGAACAAGATTGAAGAGTCGAAAATAATGAATCCAAGTTCCAAAGCGATTTTATTTACATGGACACTAATCACCCATGTTGTACTATTATACTATATTCAAATAAACGTCTATTGTTCTAGAAGATAAATTAGAACTTAAATTGTTTCAGTCGACAAGGAAATAGTTGCACTAACCGAAGCTCAGATAAATTGGCCCAAACAAATTTATTTTTTCATGGATCAGGGTAATTTTCTGCTTGATTAAGCTTCATAAAACAACATCTTATATACAGTGTGCAACCCATGAGAGGGCACTCAACGGTTACTTTTCCTGTTTAAAAGTTACTGAATTCAAGGATCTTTAAACCTAAGAAACCATTTAAGTCTGAGGTAACAATTTAATGCACCAAGGAAGGTAATAAACTATCAATTAAACCGCTACCAACTGGATCAAAGAATCAGTGAATCCTTAGTGCATACATGTTACATCAAACATAAAACAACAATCAGTAATAAGTTTGTGTGGGTTGTCTTTGACATTCATGTATCTACACCAAGGTCGACGAATAGTAAGAAACGTGTATTACATGCTTCAAAAACAGATTTACATGGGGAGCGCGGACATAATGGTAATAATGGTAAATACAATCACAACACGTCATAGATAAATGAAAACATGAACATATAAAAGTACTCCAAACGACTGGCGTATCGAAAGCACAGTCACCACGTTTTGACCTTCAAACACCGGCAAACGTCATGTTAACCCTGAAACTGGCCGCACAAGAAACCTCTTGATAGCGCGCAGGTGATATCTTACGTTCACTAAATGATTTCTCAGTTTAAAAAAATGCCCCGATCACTTGTCCAACGATCACAAACAAATAAGTTTTAACGGTTACGGATACGCGTCAACAGATTTTCCGCTAAATAGTGTTAACGTCACCCTTTGCGACTGTTATTTGATCGAAAGGAGACAGATGTTGCCGCGCCGGAGTTTGTTTTGAACGCAGACGGCGTATCCGTATGCCGCTAACACCTCCGCAATTTTTGGTTCCGCCGATACGAAAAAAACTATAAATGTAAATAATTGGTACCTGGTGGGTGAAGCCACCATGAATTGATCAAGGATGATTGCTGATTGCTGGGACTGTCGCCGACAGGGGCGTACATCCTCCTCCAGCTATGTCACGCCCGTCACTGCCGGTCTGTATCGCTGCAACCCCTGCGCGCACGCACACAAACCCCTTCACCACCCCCGGTCACCCTTACCCTGGGATCTCCAGTCATTTCCCCTTCCTCCTTAACGCGCGCATGGGGGTTGCAAGGTTACCGCCACCCCCGCGGCCTTCCATCACCCGCCACCGCCGTCGAGCCAACAACCAACCGCCCTAGCCACTCCGCCACCGTCCACCCCCACAACCCCTGCCATGGCCATCACTTTCCCTGAGAAGTATGCTCCAAGCTACAAGGTTGCCAGTGCTGGATACGCAACATTTTTCTCATGGGTTTCACAAATTTTTCATAATTTTTGGTTATTTGGTACTACATTTTGCTGACCTTGAAATTCGGTTTTAAAGTTTTCTGTAGGAACTTCCTCAGTTGTGCAGAGTTACATGGCTACAAATTTTAGCTTCGCAACATTTTCCTATTCGGTTTTGATAATTCATCACAACCGCCTCGAATAGCTGCGATTACCATAATGCAGCTAATTTTTTATGTAATAACACCATAGAAGCTACCTAGGAATTTTTTGTTGTTTGGAACTAACCACTTGCTGATCTCAAAATTTGGTTTGAAAGGTTACTGTAAGAATGTCATTATTTTTGCTCCAAGTTACGTTGTAAGTAGGTTGTTTGGAATTAGCATTGAAATTTGGTTTAAAATGTTGATGATGGTCATTTCCAGGGTCTTTTATGATGATCCAAGAAGTAGATTTGCATATACTATTTCGTTCCTTAATCAGTACCAAAAGTACTCAAATTTTCTGTTAATATATTAGTGGAATACTGATGTTTCATCGATTACATAATGTGGAAAATGGTCTGTCGATGCATCTAATGCATCTTGGATAAGACACCCGGAAGAAAATTGATGGATGGTCGATAAGAATCGAGCAGAACAAACTTGCCAAAATCCAATTACTAGTTGCCCACAACGTCCATTCATCTCCTTTTAACATGGCGGTAGCCCAAACATCTCTTGGAATTACCCGGCCATCGTATACTTCACCTTCCGCCTTTAATGTTCTCCCATTTCTTCGGCGGTAATTGCACCTTCCGAGACATTTCATTTGACCCCCATAAATGTTACTAAGTATTTCCATTGTATTTTAGGTTTGGGTGTCCTCTTGCGTATACATTTTTACTAACCGTCATTAGCGTGACTTCCCTACAATAATATCAGGACCTACAATGACTTTTACTAAATTAAGGCAGCCTGATTTCTCAATAAGTCTACCTCTAGAGTAGTTTTAATAGAAAGATATGTCTTAAATAATATTACTTGTGGTTTCTTGACGAGAATTCACATGATGGGCCGCCAATTTTTGATAGCTTTTTCTGAAATCCGGCCGTGTACATCAGATAACAAATTATTGCTATGTTACAGAGACGTCTCTTCCTGAAGTGTAGCACCATTATAGGAAATTTATACGTATGCAGAATGAAATACGTCTACGTTCAACTTTCTGCTTGAGTTGAATTTTAGACCCTAATCTATTCTCTTTTAAACTCCATTAAGCTTAGCAAGTGGACAATTTATTTCGTTACCATCAGGCTCTGAAATGGACATACTGTTCGTAAAAATTTGAGGACTTTAGTCTTTATTTATTCAGACAATAGAACCATTGAAGTTTACATTATTGTCATAGCGTCAAATAACATTTTAAAAACTGACCTCCAAAGGACTTGCAAAAGTAGGGAGATTGGTTTTTACTGAAAACAAAAACTATAGAAACTATTGAGTAACTTTGTCCGTCCTGGTTAGTTTCTAAAATTAATTTTAAAAAAATGGTTAACTGTAATAGTTTTTATATGCCCGAGATGAAAATTTTACAAAAAAGGTAGACAATATAAATTCAGAACATATAATCTTTTAAGTCATTTTAATATCCGTCTGGTATCTAGGTGTTGTCACTTTAAGGGAGTTCTATGATTTCCTATCTACAGTAGTCCTTCCCTTACGTTGTTTCCCATATTCCAGCAAACGAAAAATTATTCAGAATGATCAAATAGTATTCATTTTTTAACTTTTAATGCTATTTGTTGATCTTTGTGAATATTTCCCTATTGTCAATCATTCTAAATCCTCTTCCAAGAATTGAATAGCTTATACTTGAGTGCTTCTCAATCATTTCAGACAAAACTTACAGAGCCAATACTTCACTATTTCGAATGATGCATTGGGATGCATATTTTGAAACCTTCTGAATGCTACCTATGTTTACCAATACTTATTTAAAGAGTAAGAAAAAGGATTCAGAAATATTCAAGTTTCAATAATTTTCAATCATTTTTCGTTTACTGGAATATTGTATACTTTGTTTTATGTTGTAGGTTTGCCTTTCTCTATGTTATATTATCCCATAGTCAATGTTGTCGTGTGTAATTCGAATTTGATCGCGTCTGATGAACCTGAAAGACCAGGCGCTTCCATAAACCATCGTTCATTTTTCTTAGTAATCAGCTTTCGATGATATTTCATTGTATATACGATTAAAATTCGTTATACACTGCAACGAAATAAATGCAACTTAAGGGAAGGACTACTGTAGTCAAACGCTGTGGACTGCTGGACTGGACGCGTATTTAACTCTTGCGGTTGTAATAATCATGATCTGACAAGGCTGCGTTTAGCAAATACATATGTAATTGTTTAGAATCGAAACTCAAATGATCATAAGCTATCTATACGCGTTGTTTAATTGTGATATGACAAAAAATGAGTGCGGTCTCTAAAATCTAGAATGTAAACAACTGTCTTGTACTGTCCTGTATAGGTTAGGATCTATGCCATCGATGTATAGAGATATTAATGCAACGTTGACAAATGTCAATCTGTTAAACAAAATAAAACACAAAATAAAAAACGTCTGTTTTTCGTCTAGAATATAATGTGATGAATACAAAGGAGTCCTCAAATCGCAACTTTTAAAATGTCGAATATCTTGAAACTGTTCAAAATATAGACCGGGATCCCACAATTCCAGTTCCTTCACACTGGCCATTTTTGTTTATTTGCAAATTTCACATTGTAGCGAAAATACGCGGAAAAAGAGTGTTGACACTTCGCAGCATGTTTTCAGTTGTCGTTTATTACAAATATGTAAGGGCCGTGGGGTCACATTAGGTTAGCTTTGATCGCAGTGAGTCGACAACAATAATATTATTTTGTATTTAAATTGTTGCGCATATCATGTTCTATAAAATGTCCATTATAGTTACTTAATGAAAGTTACATAAGAATTCATTTTTTAAACGTTTTTGATAAACATTTCTTCAAAAAGGGTTCATAAAGAATTCTTTTACTGAATAGCGTGCAGACCTGATAAATATGCGAACATCTAAGTATTCCTGAAGAGTTCTTTAGGAATGCTTTTTCGCATTTAATACAACTACTAGTAATCGCTTATGTAGTTTAAGTACTTAAACACGCAAACATTGAAGCAACACCTTTTCCCATACTTTATTGGGTATTAATATTATTATATAACATGGAATATTGTGTCTTCATCACTTTTTGAGAACGAATGCGGATGATAATCCGCACAAGGTGCAAGTGTTGAACGCAGGACTTGATGCACCACCAAGCGGCGAGCGTTTGAAATGTCCGCCATTGATAATCGGTAGCTCAAGATGGCCGCACATTATGTCTTTGATGAATTTGTTAACAAGAAATGCTTTTCGGATTACTTTTAACACGATTGTGAAACGCATCAGTTTCTCAAAACATTTCTAGACCATTTTTTGAACATTGCACATTTTTAAAAATGACCAATTTCATAATTTTCTTGATTCATAAGCAGTTAAATTTATGATATATTACAACGTCAAATGAGTGTTATCACTATAATATTAGTAACTCCTTTCTTATATATTTCTGTTCCATTTCAAATTATTTTTAATTATTTTAATGAATAATAAAGACGGAATATAAAAACTGAAGATGCTGTAGGCGAATAAAACTTAAGGAAATGTAAAAAATGTTGTAAATTATAAATTTTAAAATTATTGTAATTATTTCATTATAATTTACATAAGTTTTTCGTGAGTCCGCAGATTGACGCCTGTACAAAACAACATTGTAGTTTTTCCAATGAACTCAGGGTGACAAATATTAACAATTTCAGAAAAATAATTCTATACACCTTCAATATGTCCGTTACATCGTTGGTAGATTAAAAAGCTTCTATAGTGTGCTCATCGATCATTAATATTCGATTAACGTGATATTTCTAATACCTATTTTTCGGCTATGATGTACCAAAAAGAGCCGCCATTGTGTTGGGAGATTTCAATGCACGATTGGAAATTAAAACTTTGGAAAATGACATTAGCACTTAGGTTCACTATTTTTCTAATTTTCATAACTTAAATCTTCGAGATTTGATACTTTAATCTCTCTAAAAAACATTTATGTTTACTAAGACAGTCATAATGAATACATATCAGCAGATTATTTTAATTTTTTTAGTGTAATTTACTAGATGGATGTGTATAATGAAAAATTATAAATATATGATCTAGATCAAAGGTGATTTCATCAATTTATTAAATTAATCCAAACGTCAGCACTGGAAAATAAGGACACTTTATTTAGAGTACATGCACCTAACGACAGATAACGAATATACATTACTAAAATTCGTAGAAATCGATTTAATATTCAAATAAATTTAAACATGGAATTAGAAAACGATTAAACAACATATTGCATCAATATCGATGAAATAATGCACAGAGTTGACGTCTGAACATATTTAAGATAACCCAAATATGGCTCAGAAAGTGCTGCTATAAAAATGTTTTTCTCTCACTGTAAAATAAATAATTTAATCGAAAATTAAAAAGTTTACACTTATAAATGGATGGCAATTATTATTAATAGGAGAGAGATGGAGTAATGAGACGAAAGTGTGTTATGTTACTTGTTACACTGCTTCACTTTTGAATTCGAACGCCACCAAGCATCTCTAAATGAAAATAATTCAATTGACCTAATACATTTATATTCTTTTAATTATGGTCATAATTTATTAGAAGCCATTCAAAATATGCACATAAACATCGAATTGGCAACCAAGTAAATACACATGATTGGTATATGTATTACGAAATTACGGTAATATAGTTATCGAGTTTCATGTTGGCCCATAACAGCTGTTGGCTAAATCCAACCAAACATTCAATTACTCGTATACAAGAATGAATACCATCAAATTTCAGTAAATCGGTATTGATCAACTGACAAATAATAATCGGCAATAAATTACTGCAACCTCGATGTCCTTACATAATTTTTTTGGAAACATTGAACCTGTAAAGAAATCCATTTCTCGGACGAATCAATCGAATCATCCCATCTGTGAATGATATACTTAAAAAAGTATTCAGAATGCACGAGGGGAATTCTCCCTAAATGTGGTAAGTTGGGGAGGTAAGGTTTCCTAACACTAATTTGTGCTGAACGAATTACTTCATTTCCAAAAAAAAGGGTAATTCGACTCCAGAGGAACATTTTCAAAACAATTTTTGAAATTTTTAATTTAATTTGGCGAAATATATTTATGCAAACTCGGATGTAACAAAAAACTACAGTCAAGTTGAACTTCCCCTTACGTTTAAATCGTTTCTGATATTCGTCCCCTCGTTTAAACACCTCTGAATGTTCTCCTCCATGAATGTCATCGCTCCATTAACGTCGCAAGACTCGCATGTTGGGTTTTCAACTAAAATAATATTGCGTATTTCCTTCTGTACTTGAAAGCCCGTCAAAACTTACAAAGCTAAATGCACGTACGGAAATTAAATCATTTATGAAAATATAAGATTATCCAAAAGCCGTTCATTCGACCCAAAGACTGTTTTTAATAATGTGCAAATTTGAGGTTATGCTGGAAAAACGTTTTATTTCCAGCCTCTGCCTATATATACATCGCCAGTAATAATTCTAGATGGCGTCGCTCTCATTTTCTACCCGACTCGAAATATACAATACGAAATAAACAGAGTCGATTATAAAAAGAATGGAGTAGCAAATCCAAGACTTCAAGGACCTTAAACGGACAATAGGAAACAAATACACAAAAAATGGCAAAAATAAACTGGAAGTTCTTTATGTAAAAAATAAACACCTTGTTATAACATATTTGATAAATTCTTATCGAAAACGGTACAAAATACATGAAAAATTTCTATTATTGGTGGAAAGACGATATAAAGAAGAAATGTGACAATTAATAAAACCAATAACACAACAAAATCAATATAGCAACAATAAAATAAGCAACAAAATAAAAATAAAAAAAAGTGATAAATGTCGATAAGAAGTGAAAAACAGTGTGAGCCAAAATAGGAACCGAAAACATCCAAAAGAAATGAGAAAATGAGAAAAGAGCATATTTTGAAACATTTTTCGTAGTATAGAAAAACTATATAAAAATGCCTAGAAAAGAAACAAATGAAACATTTTTACGAATGCAATTAATTAACGAAGAGGAAAAAGATAACTAAATAACACCTGACAATAAATTTAGGAATTAAAAGAAAAATTAAGCGAAAAAAGTAGTCGTGATAAACTGTTTTTTGTAGCTAATCGACATTTCTTATGTAATTGTTATTAGTTTCCCGTAAAATAAAAAATGCTCTCTTCATTGCTGAAGTCGGCATGAAAGATAAAGAAGTAACGAAATATTTTTATCATATCTTTTTAAAGAAGTTTTATCGTGTGTTTGAAGTTGTATTAAACCGCGTTAAACATATTTAGAATTTACATTGATAAGATTTATAGCCTAATGCTGATGATTGAAGTACAGGAAAGGTTTAGATATGGATAAATGTAACAAATATTCGCGGAATTTTACAACGTGAAAATTCAGTCTTTTATTGAAAATTTAATAGTGAAATTGAGTCTGTTTAGTAAGTAAATTCTGCTCGTGTAGTTAATTGCAAAAATGTTATTTATTAGTAAGTAAATTATAAGCATTTTTAAATATAATCTTTTTTATGTAATATTTTTCTACTTATTGTATTCTTAGTTCTTGTAACTGCCTTGGGTTAACAGCTTTTTCTGCAAAAATTATGTGTAATTGATAAATAGTTAAATTCACTAAGAATCTTTGTCATATACGCATTCATAACTATAAAACATTTCGTTTAAGACTGTAACGATGAACACAGTAATAAAAATAGATTTTGTATAGAAATTAATTAATAGTTATCAACAGTCAGGAAATGAATAATAGATTTAACTATCTAAAAGACATTTAATAACAAAATTTAGTTGGCATCATGCTCTTGTAGGCTGAAGTAAAAATGGGATAGTACTAATGGATTAAAATTACCAGCGGTTGATAAAATTATTGGAATTAGTTGAATTATGAGCAATAAAACTATAAAAATCTCTTTGATAACCATTTTAGTCACGTTGATAGTACAGTGCCTCCCCCCTCCCTAAGTTACATCGCACACCGTTATATCCCCACCAAGAAGTGTACATTGACCATGTCCAATCGCTTACTAGACTCTTTGCCTTTACCCCCCACCAGCGTCTTTTCGCTGCACTTCACGCCACTCCCTCGTAATATTCGGCAAAGATCGGCAAATGTCGAGCGCGTCGGACTTGAACGAAGATAGGAAAGTGGGGGACCAGGAGACATATCTTACAACATGGATTGTTGTACTTCGAACATCTTTAGAGTTGCTGTACAAATTAACTTTCAGTATCTTTTAAGTAATTACCTTTCAGTAACGCAATTAAGATAATTAGAAATATTACAGGAATCGCTGAATGCTATTATGGTATCAGATTCTCAAAATTGAAAGTGGCGAATCAAATATGGAGGAGCAAAAATGGGAAACGTTAACGAACTCTCACCAAAATAAATGCGCAGGAGTTTTTTCGATCCCTGAAGACGAATTTGGTATTTACAAAATTCAAACTGACGGATCTGAAAAGTTCTAATAATGTTCTCTAGTAAGTCATAGGAATTTCTAATTATTTTTCATTCACAATGCACGTAAAAAGTACATAACAAAGAAATGAAGATGGATCTAAAATATAAGAACTCTACCACAGATGGTCATTTTGTAAATATTTGTTAACATTTCCAATTTTTGATCCGCCATATTAAATCCACCATAGTGAAGTCGCCATTTTGAATTTCGACAAACTGACGCCGGAAACGTTTTCAGCGACTCCAAAGAAATGTTCAGATGAAGACATGTTTTTATGTATATTTTTGTTGGTAACAAAAAATTGTTACTTTTTTATTAAATGTGTACATTTTTAATATGACGGAAGAAGATATAACTACTTAAATAGTTTCTAATACAACTGTTGAAAACTGTAACAAAACAATGTCTATTCGGTGCTTAATGCATTAACAAATACAGTGTAAAAAAATTCAACAATTTACTTTTGAGCTTTGAATTCTATTTGTTGAACTTTGGGAATAATTCCACAAGACTTGGCCATGCTCTTGAAATCTTTTCTATGCTTTTCCATTTAAATTACAAATGAAATCCACAAACTTGCGAATTCTATCAAACAACAAATTATTGAGATATATTCCCTTTTGAACATTGAATCCCATCAATTGGTCTCTGTACATACTAAATCAGAAATGCGATCGCACATAAAATTTTCAGCTTGCATTTGATTTGTTTCTACCCTTTCGAATCAAAGTTAACACATTTTATTACGAAATTAACCATTTCCAAATGAATGTGTGCGAGGTATTAATTATTGGTCTTTAAGATTGAGGTTATGTACATAATTACCTCCGAATGCGTTAGGAATCCTTCACTTACTTTGTTGCAGAATTCCGAGTTTTTATTTTTTTTACATAACCTCAATCTTAACATCACTTTTAAAGACCTAGAATTACCTCGAATTAACTAGAAAAAGGAATTTCAAATTCAAAATATGAATAACGCTCAATAATGTTTCGTTTTCTGCGAATACTTCATAATTATTAGGGAAGCCTCTATACTTGCTAGTTTTGTTTACAAACAAATCGCTCCCATTCGTCCGCCTTCTCAAGTACAGTCGTTGGTTGTTACCGTCGTAGAAATTTTCATTCGATCAAAAAGGATACCAGCATCAAATAATATTGCACATGGCATATTGTGGGCAGATATCTGTATAGGTATGATGAACAATGGGCCAATGTCCATTATTTTTTTTCCAGAAGCTGCCGCAAAGGCGTTTGTTTTTAATTCAGTTATGTCTGTAGAACGAAAGGACAATAAATAGACAAAGACAACAATTATTGTTGTACAAATTTCGGAATAAAACGTCATATCTTCGAAATAAAAAGCTCCAGGTTTCATGTGGGCATTTGTTTTTCATTTCAAATATGTATGCTTCGCCGAACGATACTGAAACATTCGGAAATATTGCAGAATGCTTATAAAGTATTCATAACAATTAAAAAATTGGAATAATTCTGAACAGTTTTTCGTTTGTTGGGCTATCGTGGCAAGAATATGTGAAAAGACAAATATACAAAAATGCATATCACGCGCATGACAAAAAATGGAAACGAAAGGAGAATAGATTTGATCAGAATTAGGGCGAAGGGGGGTAAAAAATAACCTAAATATTACCAATTTTCGCTCAAGCATTGTTTCAATTTTCCATTTTGGAATATGATCTATCGGTAAAAATTCTATATTCATTATAAATTTCGACCGTCTCAAAAATTACGTCTACTTTTGTCTCCATTTATCGTAATTCGACTTCAATTTTAGGCAAATTATCTGTGGCTGCATTCTTTGATTGCAAGAAATAACATTCCGAAGTATTAAGAATGACTATATTTTCAATATTTCCTTACAATTTTTCATATGCTAGGAATGGGAACTGCAAGATTAATTCCGAATATTTAATTTTCCATCCATGAATATAGTTCATACGAAGTTAATTGCGTACATAGGTAATTTCCGTCGTTGGCGCAATGTACCCTATCGAACGTAAACAGTCTATGCACACATCAGGAAAGGCTTCCGTTTTTTGGAGAAAAAAAAATACGCCTTTTTAATACATCACTGGTCGCAAGCGTGGAGGGGAAGACAACCTTGCACCCCTTACGGGCCTCCGGGTGCGTAATATGCGTCGGTGGTGGAGCTCGAATTTTCGGCAGAGGTCGACGAAAACGAAGGTGGGGCTAGGTGGGTGGCAGCTGGCGAATCCCACTCGGGGGCAAAGAGGGGTCTATGAGGGATCTGGAGGTGGAACCGTACAACCTGCACCCGGCAACAGCCCCCGACCTCGGAAGGACTAATCATTAACCTCCTTCCTTGGCGCTAACTCTCTCCCACATGTAGGTATACGTGTCGTCTTCACCTTCACTTTCACCTGAGCCTTTCCCTTCAAGCTACCTGGCTTTGCGATTCGAGGTCGAATTCTGCCCCCTCTTACGCCCCCTGACCACTCCTGTACCACCCCCAAACGGCCATGTCGTCCTTTCGACCTCCAAACTTTGACTTCTTATAGGCTGCATCTTGTTTATGTACACGTACCCGCGAATCTCGGATAATCCGTAGCTTTAAGATCCTTTAAGGGCATATATCCTTACGACCTACCTACCACTCCAGAGGATTGCAATTAGTTAAGTGATGGTATTGAAGAATTGGGATGCGATTGTCAAAACTTCCTGTGACTTATGTCGATGGTTTTAATTCTGATATAGGTGTTAACCTTTTCTCTTATTACACAAATTGATAACAAAAACTGAACATGCTATTTGGATATGTCACTGGAATTATCAGCAGATGAAACCTTCAAACAGGATGAATATGATAACTTTTTGGGCTAAAGTATCAACAGAATTCTTCTAAAGCTCCAACATAGTTGAACTAATCTCTGGATTTCCATCTATGCCAAAACTGTTTTAAATTACTTGACGATGTTGTTTGATTGCACTCCAAGTTAATACGTGTTTCCCTCATTAAATTCCTTCCATCTTTTGGGCACCATCGATTTGTCCGCCTCAGAAGTCATTCAATATAGGCTGCAAAAGATCTTAAAAAGAAATGACGTCGTTGATTTTCTTCCTGGAATCTGGTGATTTCCATATAAATACGTCGAATGCGGCATGTTTATGGTCGAAATGTGGACTTGGATCACCTGCGGCGCCAATACGTAGAACAGGAACGTAAAAATACTATGTGATCGAACAGTATTAGCTTACGTAATCTATGCATCTAAGGTAAGATATACACTGCAGATAATACATAAATCGCAGGTAAAATGTTTGTGTATAAAAGCATCTATTTTTTAAGATTAGGCATTACTTAAACTATCTAATAATGGGAAGTGATTGTTTGGCAGTGGAATATAAGAAATATGATGTCAAATTTAATAAATTTTAAGAATGTTATTACATATCATTTGTACATGAAGTTTGACACTCTTGTTTCAACAAATTTGTCAATTACAACATCAAGAACAAAGTAATTATATTCTAAAGATTAGAAAGAATCGACATTTTGAGTTTCCGTGTAACATTTGTCTCGGAGGTAAACGACGACAATTAACTATATAAACCAACGCCAACGCTTTATTAGCTAACATTACCCAGGTAATCCCTTGATATATTGACATCATACATAACCTATGTCTAAATTTAGTTCGGTGCTACATTAAATTCACCACTAAGTGCGTACAATGGGTAATCTCTTCCAAACAGAACATATGTACTTGCGGGGAACAATGTTTGTCATTTTCGCATTCTTCTTATTTAATAAAATTAGAAACTATAACCTTTATAATATTATCAATGCGAAATACTCATAAAATGATGTCATTTTCAGGGATATATTTTTATTGGTTTCAATCGTGATACCATCCATCAAAATTCGTGAAGAACATCCCACATCATCGTTCATCATCATTGTCCAATATGATAGCACCATCTGTCATCATTATTCTGTCACATTTAACTTCTGATATTTTAGCTGACATAATTTTATCTTCGTCCCTCAGGTATTTATTTAGAACTTTTTATCGCTATCATTTCTTGATATTTTCTCGTTTGAGTTACCATTCCAATTGCGGAAATCGCGCATGCGTGTAAAACTTAGGATGTGCATGTTGCTACTCCGCTAGGTTAGGTTATGTTTCCAGACCTTTCTTAAATTCATATAAAGCAAAAACATGAAATGCGTATTTAAACAATATTCTATCTGCATACGTATGAAAATTGATCAAGATAATATAAAAAGTCGGTCGATGTTCTGAACTATGTTTCCTTATAAGATTTCTATCTATCTTTGACATTTGACATCGGAATGGTAAACGCATTTAAAAACGTAAAAAGGATGGATGTAAAGAATTGAACATTAAGTAAGGAATTGAGGTACTGATTCAAATGTTTCTAGAACAAAAGGTAATTATTTTGTCTATCGGTTGGTTCCTTGGAACTCAAATTATAAGAAAAATGACGAACTTCCCCGAACGAAAGCGAAAGCACCCGAAGCTTCAATTTCTTTCGTCCGAAGGATATAGTGTACTTAGATCCTTTTAACTTCATTGTGTGGCTTGTTATCCACCGTCTTCGTGATCATTTATTCTATTCAGTATCTTCATCATCATCATCTTCGCCACCATCATCATCATCTTCGCCATAATCGTTATTATTAGAGATTATCCAGTGTCATAGTTTTCTAATATTAATATTGGGGAGGTCGCAAAATGAAAATTTCCTATTTCTAAGTGATGGACATGACACTGACAGATTTCTCAAGAATCTTCAAACAATAAAGGAAATAAATTAATTCCGGTTACGATACACAGAAAAAGTTGGGAATCTTTCATGAGAACATGGAAGGAATATTCTTTACAACACATGGAAATGCATCCTAATGACTGTGATAAATAAACACAAGGACGCCAGGTTCATTGCGCTGACAAAGACTTGTAAAAGAATCACATTCAATGCATGTCCTTGACAATTGAGTAACTTTTTTGCAGCACATTTCTCAACATCGAAAAAAAAACTCACTTTACGTGCAGTACGGCGTCTTTTTAAAATACTTCCGCTTTCCTTGTTCACTATGAGAACCGTGCGAGGAAGGACTTCCGAAGCGGTAGTGAGTTGACGTCTACTATTTTGTAATTGAATAGGCGCGGACGAAAAACCTGTTATGCATATTTTTAAAGGTAAACCTACCCTTGCAGCGCGACCAATAAGTGGCGAAATTATGCATGCGCGAAGACCGGAAGGGAACTTAAGTAGAGTTTGCGTCTAATTGGCATGCAGTTAAGCAGACCGATTTTTGGATCGGAATGCACGCGCGGTGCAGGGGTTGCAGAATCCAGTTTCTCCGTTTTAATTTTTTTTTCTTTTTCTTTCCAGCCTTGCGGCGCTGGAGTTCGTTCGTGCGCGATATTGGGTGCGTGCTTGTGTGTGCGTGTAAGGCAACGAGAGTGAGTGGGCCTAGCCGACGGAGAATCAATAGATGCGCGTTGCATCTTACCCCCTCGGCCCTTCCACCCCTCAGCATCCCTTTGGATTTGGGTGTTTGGACTGGCTGCCTTCCTGGCGCCCTTCCACGTTCTACTACACACAATCAGTCCTTCCTGCTTCTCTTCCAGCTACCAACAAGCTGCCCTTCAGAAATTCTACTCTCAGCATTTCCTCGTCTCTCCAGAGTGCACTTGCTTATTCGGGGGTATCTTCTTCTTCTTGTTCTCCTTCGGTAAACAGGCTGTTGGTAGGGTCTTGTATATTCTTTTGCTCGTTTCCTGAAAAATACAGGAAGACTCGATCAGTAGTACGCTTGCTGTATGTTATGCATTTTTATTGGAGCTGAGAAGAGGTTATTTTATTAATATTACCTTTTTCTCGAATTGTTGTCAGCTATTTGAAACTGGATTTTGTAAAAAGAACAAAATCATGGACGATTATTACCTGCAACATCTCTATGATATTTATGTATGTACTAGATGCATTTGGGGTCGTCTTAGGGATTTCAACAATACTAGAAAAATGGTTGAGATTCAGAAGCTGATCTCAGAAATTGTCAACAAATCATTGCAGTCTTCCAAACTGATGTCACTATACCGAAACTTTAGCATATGCAGTAGTGTTAACAATTAGCTGGATGAATCCTCCTCAGTAGCCGAAAGCATTTCCCCATTTCTTTTTGGATATAACATAAATTTTCAAACTCAATATTGCCGACAACTTGTCATCAACACTGACCCTGGTGAAATTATCGGATAGTAATTTAATCAGGCGTAATCCGAGGTAATCTGGAATTTGTCGCCGATTTAATCCAATTAATTTCACACCTATTTTTCAATCCACTCCACTCTGTTTATTCAATCCGATCGAAACCAGACCAAAGCCGGAAAATTATATGCACTCTACTTCATTGCGCGTTTTCAATCCAATCGATTCTTGCGTTCTTCCAAACATATGATCAATCCATTTTATTCCGGGATTTCAATCCTGGTTTGGTATATTTGGTAGTTCGTTAATTTTCGACTGGCCTCAGTCGCATAAATTGTCTCGCATTACATTGGATTCAATCGGATGTACTTTCTGGATTCGTCACAAATGGCACTGATTTAATCGTCTACCGATTCGGGATCCCGACAAAACGAAATTTGTCTTTTCTAATCGGGTCAAAGATGAGAGTTAGTTATTGATTGGGAGTTGGGTTTGGAACCACTTGTTAACATCAACAATTGCTTAGTTCAGCATGACTGAAAATAAAATCTTCAGGGGTGAAGAGATCATTATTATGGTATGATCAACCAATAGACTTCGAAATTATAATCTCAGATACCTAGGAATTATATTAAATTGCCCCCTCTCTCCTCCCGAATTGTAATATGCTATAAATATTCCCAGAATGAGAATATATTTATGAGACAACTATACATTTAAATCAGAATATTCTATGGCATTTAATATTCTAACTATGACGATCAAATGGACATCTACATTTATTCATGAATAATCAATTCAAAAACTTTTTCTAAAACTTGTAAAGTGGACGTTAAATGAAGACAATTAAAACAAAGGATCCTAAGTGCTCTATAGTGAAGGGAATCTTATCCTTCCTTTAGTTTTAAGTGACTTTAATGCTTCAAAAGTTCGTTTCAAACTTTGACGTGAACAATCAATTCAACACCTGGTTTCAATTTTTCAGAGTTTAAAACAATTTTTATTTCAACGATTTTATTTCAAATTTGAATCCGACGTCCCTGACCTACGTAAAGACTATTTCATTGATTTTCGGTAATTTCTCAACATTTTGGCTATCATATTGCATCCGCCATCTTGAATTGTTTCAAACTGGGACAAAATAAAAAGTTTGAATAGTTTCTTATTCTTCTCTTATTTTAATCGAAGCCTTGTTTTCTCCGAAGTCCTTTTTCGCAATTATATAAAATATTGCGAATTTCACAACAAATTCTTTAAAATAATCCCATAAACTTTTTGGAGTCGCTTATTACGAATCCATTATCGGGTTTTCGAAATTCTTGAGATTTGTTATTCAAGAGATTTTGGGACTTATTTCCGTTTATCGCCGCTGGGTGCCAACACTTTTGCAGTTATGTTTGGCTTTCGGTGTGAAAATATATTTTAAATTAATATATATTACGCTGCGTAGAATAAATACGAAGTATAATTGAGGGAGGTAATCTCCCGAGCAATGAAGACACCACAATCTCTAGCAAATATAAAATATTTGAAGCGGAGGGACACATTGCGAACTTAACAAGGAACAAACTCTGCACATAAAATTCAGTACAAATTATAACTAATAAAATAAAACATTTCGTCTTTTCGAGCAACTAAATCATGCACTTAAAGGCGTCATTTAGAAGAAAAACAAATATATTGTAGCTTTGAGGACGTAACACTGCCTTATATTTTTGTATAATTCTGAGGCAACTTTTGAAATTAACAAGGAAGTCCCGTAGAAACTAGCCACTCCGAGCATCCCCTTCTTTGATTACACCAATGGCTTTCTTTTATTCATGTGGTGGGAATGACTGGAACTGCTGACTGAAGAATGTAGGAATCCGTTTTGAATTTCTTCTATTGTGAACAAGTATGTATGTTTGCACTAAAATGGTATTGATGTCCAAATTTTCCAAATTGTAAATCCAAACAATTTTCTATCATAGCAATAAACGATTGATTTTCTTGCAGTAGATATCACTCGAAATCATAGGTCTCACTTTCACAATTTGTTTGTACGAACTCCTTAACCATTCTAAAATTTTAAACGCAAACTCCAATTGATGCGCAAACTTTATTTGGAGCGTTTCGAAATTTTACTTGGAGAATGGTGAAGAATTCCGCAAAATACCATCCACACTAACTTACGTTTCGTAGAATTTATAAAAAAATGATTCTACTAAGACACCTTTTTTATAACGAATTCACTAAAAAAACCGTTTTAATATAAAGTTTGCTTGAATGTCGCACGCAAACTAAGTATTAGGATACTTCCATCAAAGCAGAATTCTAGTAAACGTTTTTAAAAATCTTTTTACATGTACAATTCAAAGCAATAAAAATTTCACTAAAAATAAAAAAGTTATTTCTTTATAACAGGTAAAAGAAAAAATTACCTGTTTCTCGAAGAAGAGCGGCTACGAGGTGTGACGCTTCGACCCGAATCATAACAAAAAGATGTCACTACACAGTCAATCAGTAAAAACATGGAAAACAACGACGACAAACGTCGTCTATGGGGAAAACGCGTTCCCCTTGTGCAAAACCCGCGTGTCCGCGTTACGGAGTCCAAATAACAACTGCTCGAATTTAAAATAGCGGCGCCACAGAATGTGCAAATTCAACCCCCGGACCCAGGAACCTGGCCCGAATCCCTATCGACGTTTCTAAAACTTATGTATGACGGAATTCGATGGCTGTAGTGTTCGTCACAGCCGGCGCCCCCTCGCGGAAGTAGACGGTGCTTTTTTTTTCAAGGCGGTCCGATTATTATTACCGGCTCTAGCGCCCTAAAATGGGGTCCGTCAACAAAGAAATCTGCAGTCGAGACAATTTGGTACTATGCTAATTTCTCAACCAATAGTCAAAGGGGGTACACGACCCCGAAGTTTCCGCGAGATTGGTTTTTAAGATTACGAAAGATTTTTAAGGGATCCGTGTTTGTCGGTTGTTGTCGTATTTTTTGTTAGAATTTTTTATAGAGCACGGATTTGTTGCATTTTTAGTGTGAACAATCCATCTACGTTTGATGACGACAAACTGGTTGAGCTATATTTCAATTTATATTTCTTAAGTGAACGAAGAATTATATATACTCTGAACATGAAATCCCTACTTGCAGGTCAATTTGTACCATTTTAAGGAGGAAAAATTGCTAACAAAATACTAATCATATAAAAAAATAAACATCACTGAATAAATAAGTCGGATATTGTTATATTATATTCGAATAGTTATTGTAAATGTTGGAGAATTGTTTTATTCGAACAAATAAAACACCCTTTTAAAGGAGTGCAATTCAGAAATATGCCCAAACATTATACGGTTGGATAGATGATCACAAATAATGATTCTAAAATGGTATAACCACATTAGTATCGATAGGGAATTCTAATCCCTATTCATAACAATCATATTCATTTCTTTAACGGGCGTAAATTGAATCACGGCGGCGATTAGCGAACTTCATTGCGCGCAAAGGTCCCAATCTGTCCTAAGTTATACTATAAAAGTTGTGACCTGTCCTAAGCTCAACGTTGTAATTAGTTCTTCCACTTCTCCCCCACTACAGCATTTCGCAACGCCCACCACATACTTTCGCTACGCCCCACCACATTATTTTGCTGTGCCTCAACACATCATTTCGCTACGCTCCGCGACAATCTCTAGCAATATTCAGCAAGGATCGGCAAACCTCGAAGCGCTTCGGTGATACATGCACTCCCGACCGACGTTAACGAAAATTCGAAAGTGGGAGTACTGGGGGATTTTGAAAGAACGGATCGTATAATTTATACTAAGAGTAGAGTCCCGGTATATTTGCCCGCTCGGTTCCTCGCGTCTCCTTATATTTGTCAAAAGAAGGGGAGTGCGGCTTCTCCCACTCTCCTCAGTCGCGTTACGTTCGTAACGTCACAGTAGGTCCTTCCTGCGAGGCCCCAGCGCACAAGGTGGGTGAAAAAGAGAGCGGCGACAGACAAATATAACGAGACGGAACTGGGAAAATATGCTGGGACGTAAATATAGCGTGACGCAAATATACCGGGACTCTACTGTACTAATAACGTTACGATCTACATGACCTTTATTATGACAATCTGACAATATTCTTACCATGCTTGATATTAAAAAAACATTCGAGAAACAAAGAAACTCGGTACGGACATAAACACAATAAACAGATTAGTAGTTTGTGATGTTTACTTCATTTAACATCCCAGTAAACCAAGAATGATTCAGAATGATTGAAAAATATTCATTTTTGAACTTATGAATTATTTTTGTGGCACTTTGTGAATACTTTACTGCAAGAGTTAACTGTCTGTTTTAGAATACCTGTCAATAAAGTCAGGATCGATATTTTAAATCCAATACTTTACTATTCGGAATGGAGTATTGGCGACAAAATCAATCCGTTAGGTAATTACGTTTCCAGCCACCAGGCGCAGTTCTGCGTTTCGCCGATAGCAGCTCTCGTAGGAGAAATGGCTTTTCATTGAATTAAAAGTAATTCTCTGGGTAGCTTTAATATTACATGCGGCATATCATTAAGTATCCGAGTCAGTATGGTTCGCATATACAATGCGTCAGTGAGCATTGTCCTTTACTTTTTAGTGTAATTAATATTTAAGGTAAGAATTACTGGTATTGAAAACTTTGGAATTTAAAAAACATTTGTGAAATTTGTTACGGAGAAATGACACGTGACTCCATATTATTACATAGAATTCTGTATTCAGTAAACAATGTTGATTTAACTTTTCCGATTCCCTTACACGAATTGCCTTTCTTCGGTTACTGTCGAGAGAAATTAAGTTAGAAGATTAACATTGCGAATTGATTTTAATTTGAAAAAACATAATTCGATAATTTTCTTTTCATTTAATCGAGTATTTTGTAAAATATGAATATTTAAAGAACATTCTTGTTATATTGTATTCTGATTAGGATTCAGTATTATTTATTTTCGGAGATATTATTCTTGGATTGAAGTGGATTCTTCCGTGTTAATATGAATTCAATTTTCTGGACTTCATGGTACGTTAAAAAAAACATTTTTTTGATTTGTTAATAAACAAACCAATTGAGCGTCAACAAACTTTTTTGATTCAAAAGGATTCAGTTTAAACTAATTATGAAATCGATTGAATATATTTGAATCCTTCTGTATTCACTCCCAATCCTTTTTCGATTAGTGGGAATATCCAACAACACAACCCAAAAAAAATTTGTGGCCCTATAAGTAACTCTGCAAACACAAAAGTAATAGTTATGTAACAACTACGTAACATTTATGTAACAATATAACCAATAAGTAAATATTACATAATTGTTACTTTCCGTGTTTGGAGGGAACTGTCGATTCTTATACGATTTTTGCTCCACAATCTAAATATGACCGCCAAAATAGCCAATTGGCTCTAGTTATTCAAGGTCAAATTGATAAAAAATTCTATTCTAGGCATTTTTGAGCATCTATTCACACCCGAAAAAAATTCTATTGTCCCACCAGTTAGAGTCAATTTTGATGTGACTTTTTCCATTTTGATGAGTTTGAAGTGATTCGAATTTCAAAAAGTTCGTCGCACGTGTTGGACCCGCCATTTGGCATTTTTTTTTTGTTTCGTCACATTCTATAGTATAAATGTTAAAAATGTCCAAAAACACGATTTTTCACCTCTTTGACCTTCAATTTGGTCAACAACTAAGTCCGCGTCTATATTTTGGCGTACATATTTGAATTCTGCAGGAAAAACCCTATAAAAAATTAATCTTGTTGGTGAGTCAACAGCATTTTTGGGCTATGAATAGATGCTCAAAATGCCTGAAATCGAATTTATGGTCCCTTTGACCTTCATTTTGGTAAAAAAATGGGTACAGTTGGTTATTTTGATGTACAGATTTGGATTGTGCGGAAAAATCTGATCGGAATTGACTCTTAGTGTTGGAACAGTAGCATTTTTTTAACTGTGAATAGATGCGCAAAATGCTTGAAATCGGATTTTGTTACATTTTCATCTTCAATATCTAATAAACTAGAGCCAATTAGATATTTTGGCTGTCCTATTTGGATTTTGGAGCAAAAATCCTATCAGAATAGACTCTTATGTATAGGGAAACATAAAATTCTTCAATTTTTGTGGGACTGTGTAATTTATGAAAATTCTACGCAAATTAATCTCTATTTAACCCTTTTAATGCCACAAGGGCACACTTATTTTGTGTTTTTCAGTTGAATATTTATATGTGTAATGATAAGCAAAAACATTTCAAAACCATATTTTCTGACGTACGTTTGTCCGTACTTTTCAAATCCGCCATTAGTTTTGTTCCATGACGTTTGATTTTTCCAAAATGGCGGCTAATTTACAAAAATTCGATTCTTAAAATTTTGTTTATTTGTTTAACGTACTGGGTAATAATATTCCCGTTGTCAGATCGTTATAAGCGTCTGGATCCTATGGAATAATAACCACAACTAAAATTTAAGCGACGCACGATGTCAAAATTCAAAATGGCCGATCCGATATGGTGGCTTTTACACGCATTTTTTCCGTTTTTTTTTTCATTTTATTTTATGTCTTTAGTCCATGACATTTACTTTTTTAATAGAGTTATTATATTTATTTCAGTTTGATATTGATTATGAAAGAAAATCGAATATTTTCCACTCTTTTTAATTCTATCTCATCTTGTATTGTTATTTTTTTGCATAATCGATATTAAACTGAGATAAATATAACAAAACAATTCAAAAATTAAACTCCATGGACTAAAAACATACAACAAAATTAAAAAACATTAAAAATGCGTGTAAAAGCCGCCATATTGGATCGGCTATTTTGAATTTTGACATTCTGCGTCGCTTAATTTTTGGTTATGGTGATTATTCCACAGACAACGGGAACATTATTAGCCAGTACGTTAAACAAATAAAAACATTTTTTAAATCCTGTTTTTTTGTAAATTAGCCGCCATTTTGAAAAAATCAACAGTCATAGAACAAAACTAATAGCAGATTTGAAAAGTACGGATAAAAATACGTCAGAAAATATGGTTTTGAACATTTTTTGCTTATCATTACACAGATAAATATTCACTTGAAAAACATGAGAAAATAATACCGTTTGCACGTGGAAGCACGGGAACTTATTGAAATCTTTTATATAATTTTTAAAAAGATTACAATGTTGTATATAGCCCCGAATTGAACATTGAACGTTTGTAAAATTTCCAAGGTTCATTTCATACATTTGTCACAGATAATTTCTGTACTATAAAACAGTAAAATCAAATTATCTTGCTGATAGCGCCATCTGTAGGCACGGTGGTGTACTCAGCAGTATTCATTTGATATTCGATTGGATAGTAGGAATATGGACATTTTTTAAAGAAATATAAAAGAATGCCGGTACTCTTAATGATAATAAAAAAAAAACTAATATAAGTTATCAACACTGTTAACAAAAACCGTCAACTACAGAAAAAACAATTAAAACTGTTAGAGACTAGTTGTAATCCAATAACATAATTTCTCTAACGGATTTAATAATGTTTTTGCATATTTTAATCCATTTTAATTCGTTAAGATTAATGGTAATAAGTCTAAATAATAACACTGAATTTATTTGAATACTTCATGGAGAATTAAAATCCGAAATGTTTAATTTTAATTTATATCATTGTAAACTATTTGCCTTTTAGTTTTCATAGATTTCAAAAGTGAAATTCAAGTATTTATTCAAAATAACTCAAAATCGTTATCAACTCCAAACGATTTTTATGTGAGGGATTCCGAATTCGAATTTAAAAAAAAAATTATTCAAATTTTAATCCAAATTGTTGTTACAATTAAAAATAACAAAAACTGTTTCCTATTTTTTTTTTAATTCGGAGATTGGAATCACCCATAAAAGATTGAAAAATTAAATTTTACATAACTATAGAAAAATCGAAATACAGTATTTCAATAATTAATGAAAAAAGAAATATAAATATATAAACACTATAATTTCTAAATTACCAATATCAATTTTAAAATCTCACTAAATATTCTTTAGGGATATGTTTTGTTTAACCCATTAAGTCCCAAAAAGGCAAAATTTGTATCTTACGTTTGAGCTTAGGAAACTTTGTGAAAAAGTAAGAAAATCCTTTGGAAAATATCCAAACCTACTATTTTCCAGTACGCTCTACACGATAGAATAATTTAAAAATTTCAAAACTTTGATTTTCAATTGTTAATTAACAATTTAAAAAAAAATATGATTTTTTATGAAAAATTGCATAAAACATCTAAACTTTCCAACCAGCTTTGGTTTTTTATCGTACGATTTTTTTTAACAAAATGGCGGCCAAAAAACGAAAGCTAAAACATCCAAATTTAATTTCACGTTTTTTAAAGTTTCTCGTCATTATTTCAATAGGGAACTAATGTAATAATCTGAATATCGTTGATTTTCGAAATATTGGTTTACATTTTGATATTTTCAGAACAAATCTTAATGAATCAAGTAAATCTTATCATTTTTCAACTTGCATCTTTAGCCGTTATTTATTTTCTATAATAAGAAAATTCAAGTGTCTTCTTTTTTTGTTTTTATTTTTTTAAAACCGTAAAAACATTATTTTTTGTATATTTTTTCTAGTTATTTTTAGAAATAATATTATATTTAAATATATTTTTACTGAAATAATTGAATAATTTACTCGATTTCAATGAAAAAAAAACGTCAAAATAAGTAGTAACATGAAAGTTTGATTTTTTGCTTTCGTTTTTTGGCCGCTATTTTGTTAAATAAAATCGTACGATAAAAAACCGAAGCTGGTTGACAAGTTTAGATGTTTTGTGTAATTTTGTGCATATTTGCGACAGAAAAAAAATCCGATATTTTCTATTAACCCGTTTCATCCCAAAATGACAAAATTTGTCGCCGGTTTTCGTCCTCCGTAAGTTTATGGATATCTTTGAGATATTGTTATGAAATTTAGGTTTCTTATAGTTTTTGGGTATGCTCTTTTCGAATCTGAAGTCCGTTTTTCGATATAACTTTCCCTTTACGTGGAAAAAAGCAAAAACTTTTTCAGTAAACTGCAATTTTTATTGCGAAGGAATTACGAGATCGTGTCAGGCCTCGGAATCCTGTGGCATAATGAGTTTTACTAAAAGTTGATCAATATTACGATATAAATGATAAAATGGCGCTATTTATACTTAATCTTTTTGTTATTTGCGTTTTATTAAAATATTTCTGGCATCTTGACATGTATTTTGAGGAATATGTTGATTGTTTCTCACGTGGCTCAATACAAACCCGTTATTATATTCAAAATGGCCAATTAAATATGACTTTGAAAACATCTATATACTAAGTACCATACATTTTTTCTTAAATTTCGGTGAGCCATATTGGATTCGCCTTTTGCAATTTCCAAACTTTAACCCTTTGAGGGGCCGTGGTACATATATATGTACCACCTTTTTTGTCTTAGTTTGTTTTTTTAATTTCTGTTATATTTTTGAATGTTCTGCAAGCATATCTATAGATTTTGGACTCTTGTGAATATAAGTTATTAGAAATTGGTAAAAAATTGGAATAATTTATTTATTTATATGTTTATTATAAACAATTAACGTGAAAAAATGCGTATTTTTGAGAAAAAATCTCGGGAGTGTCAATAGCTGAGACTCTGAAAATTTTTCCACGTATTCTTTAGACAGTTTTATAGCACATATATTTTATTCAGAATTTTTCGCACACTAGTTAAAAAAAATGAAATGCCGAAAAATGATTTTTTTAAAATCCTTTGAATCATACTTTTTTCTCTACATGGAAAATAACTGAAATTTTGTCCACGTATTCTTTAGACAGTTTTATAGCACATATATTTTATTCAGAATTTTTCGCACACTAGTTAAAAAAAAATGAAATGTCGAAAAATGATTTTTTTAAAATCCTTTGAATCATACTTTTTTCTCTACATGGAAAGTAACTGAAATTTTTTCCACGTATGCTTTAGACAGTTTTATAGCACATATATTTTATTCAGAATTTTTCGCACACTAGTTAAAAAAAATGAAATGTCGAAAAATGATTTTTTTAAAATCCTTTGAATCATACTTTTTTCTCTACATGGAAAATAACTGAAATTTTTTCCACGTATTCTTTAGACAGTTTTATAGCACATATATTTTATTCAGAATTTTTCGCACACTAGTTAAAAAAAAATGAAATGTCGAAAAATGATTTTTTTAAAATCCTTTGAATCATACTTTTTTCTCTACATGGAAAGTAACTGAAATTTTTTACTCGGGGGCTCTTGGGGTTGCTGATTATCAATGTAATCTCAGATTTTCAAAATTCAAAATGGCGGACTGATATGTAAATAGTTGAACTGAATAGTCAACGAGATGAAACTCGATACTCGGAAATTTTCAGGATTGTAGATTACGAATGTGACAACGGATTCCTGATGAACGACCCCTATGTGCTAGATACCTAATTTCAGAAAAATCAGATATTTAAAAAATTTGTCCGCCATATTGGACCTCCATTTTGAATTTTGAAAATCTGACTTCAGAATCGTAATCAGCGACCGAAAAAACCCTTAGTTACTAAATTTTAGGAAAATCAATAGATATTTAAAAAATTTGTCCGCCATATTGGTTCCGCTATTTTGAATTTTCAGAATCTGACCTCAGATTCGTGCTCAGTGATCCCGAAAACATAAAGATTACCTATGATTTAAAAAATTCGCACATCAGAAAAATGTGCCCCTCAAAACGTTAATAACGGATTTGTATTCAGCAAGCTCAAGAATAATCTAGAAAAAAATATTCATCAAAATACACGACATGATACCAGAAATATTTTAATAAGACGTAGATAACAAAAAAAATACAAAGCAATAGCGCCGTTGCGAGGACGCCATTTTGTAATTTAAATCTTGATATTGACCAACGTTTAGCAAAACTTATTATGCCACAGGATTCAGAGGTCTGACACGATCTCGGAACTCGCAATAAAAATTGCAGTTTACTGAAAATGTTTTCCATGTTTTCTTTCATTAAAATGGCCATATTTAAAAAATGAAAGTGATATCGAAAAACGGACTTCAGAATCAAAAAGTGCATACCCAACAACTATAGGGAAAAAACCGGCGACAAATTTTGTCGTTTTGAGACGAAACGGGTTAACCCTTTGAAGTATACATTTTTGTTTACACGGAAAATGGCTGAAACTGGGCACTCGGGAGTTTTCGGGGTTGCTGATTACGAATCTGATTTTTAGGAGATCATTTGCTGAATAAAATATGTTTACGATGCCCCGGCACTAATTCAAAATCGCGACTTACTTCGCTTGCGAGATAAAGTTCCGTCAGTTATGCTATCCAGCACTTCAATTTTATTGCGCTAAATCATTTTTTATAACTGAGAATCAGCTAAAAACATCATACTTGGGGGTTTTTGAGGTAGCTGATTCTGAATCTGACCTCAGATTTTCAAAAATTGAATATGGCGGATCCATGACGGCGAACCAATAATAACTTTATTTATTTTCGATCAACATTTTAGAACTAAACAACAAATATTTGTGAGTTTTACAGCCACGAATTATGAAATTTTAACATTCTGGTCCACCATTTTGGATCCGCCATATTGAATTTTCAAAATCTGTGGTCGTATTCGTAATCAGCGACTCCAAAAACTCTATTATACCAAATTTCAAATGATTATCTTAAGAAACAGCGTCATTAATGAATTCTTTCAAAAAAATGGTGATTTTTTCATGCTTGTTTATTTATAAATCATAGACAATAAACAATTATATTTTAATAACTGTTTTTATTCATTCTTGTATCAGTATAACAACAGAAAATAGCAAAAACACCGATTTAAATGAGTTAACTGCAATTTAAATGAGCAAAAATCCAAGAAATCGAGGTGGTAACGTGGGTTACCACCATGCTTCCCTGCAAACACGGAAAGTAACAGTTATGTAATATTTACGTACAGTAGTCCCCATCCTAAGTTATACTGTCGGTTCTTTCAAAATGGCGGAATATCCTCCAAAGTTATAGCCTCTCACTATCCCCACTTCTGCATCTTTGTTTATATCCGTGCAATGGGTGCTTTTGTGTGTGAGTGTCGCGAAGCGAATGTGGCTCAGCGAAATAATGTGGTGGGGGAAGGAGAGGAAGAAACTGGTATAACTTTGGAGAAGGCAGGTCTATAACTTAGGATAGACATATAACTTTGGACGGTATACCTTAGGGCGGGGACTACTGTAATGGTTACATTGTTACATAAATGATACATAGCGATTACATAAATGTTACTTTTTAGTTTGCAGGGTTCTAAGGATTAAGTATAATATAAAAACTACATTTAAGTTTTACGGTGTATTTTCCAACCAATAAGATCATATCTAGTAACAATTTCATTAATGGCGCATAATCCCCTAGAAGCATACATGCGAAAGCACCTTTAAATTACTAGCAAAAAGAACTAGAAATCCAACAGGCGGCGTGTGTTCTTCCTTTTCTTCTTGGACGATCGTGGGATCTGTTTCGAGTTTTCTAATTTTCTTCTAGAAAGTTAAAAAGAAACAACCGTAAACAATGGGTCGTATGCACGCACCAGGGTAAGATTTTATTCATTATCTTACTTTAAAAACATTTCAAAAATAAGTCTAAATCACCCTAAATAAGAAGAAACTTTCTGATGTGATTCTTCCGCGTGTCCTAACCTCAAAATTTATTTCCTGTCCACATGGGTGTTAAAAAATATTTTTGTTCAGAATCTTTTCTTTAATAAATAATAATAATGTAATATTTGTAATTTATTATTTATTTTCAGTAAGGGTATTTCCCAGTCTGCATTGCCATACAGACGTAGTGTTCCTAACTGGCTGAAACTCAGCTCGGAAGACTGCAAGGAGCTTATTTTCAAATTAGCGAAGAAAGGACATACTCCATCTCAAATTGGTAAATATAATTCATTAAAATCTATTTCCTCGATACTATTTTCAATAGTTTCAAGTTTAATTCAGTTTTACTTTTTGTAAGTTTACCGAAATTAACTGAAAACATTGACATTTAAGTTTCTATTTACTAAAATTTACTAATCTTTTGTTAGGTGTCATTCTTCGAGATTCTCATGGTGTTGCACAAGTTCGATTCCGCACAAGCAACAAAATCTTAAGAATCGTCAAAAGCATGGGATTGGCTCCTGACCTACCCGAAGATTTATATTACCTGATCAAAAAAGCTGTAGCGATCCGCAAACATTTGGAACGTAACCGCAAAGACAAGGATTCCAAATTCCGTTTGATTCTTGTCGAGTCCAGGATTCACCGATTGGCTCGTTACTACAAATCCAAGAGCTCGCTCCCACCAAACTGGAAGTACGAGAGCAGCACCGCCAGTGCTCTTGTGTCGTAAATGTCTTACGTCAGTCCATTATAACACTAAATTTTAATATTGTTATAATATAAATTTTTATTACATAATGTCCATTTCCTATTAGTTGCGACAACTAAAATTTGAGGTTAACCAAAATCGTAAATTGTACATCGATGGAATAAATTATGTGATAAAATATATTTTCTTTCAATCATTTAAAAGGTCGTTTCCAAAACCGAAACCATACGAAAACTGGCAATGGCCAAATAAACAAAAAATATTTCATCGGAAATTTATTTTCTTCAGTCGTTGCTAAAACTTCGCTTCGTAATTTACTTTCTGGTCCCAATAAATTCGATGGATATTTTTCAATTTTCTTTTTTCTTTTCGGAATGTATTCCAAATCGTCCAGCATCTTCGGAAAGTGAAACCTTTTGTACAATTAAATGATCAAATTTCGATTGTAAAAGATCAGAAAAAAACTTGTAAATTTTGGTCCTGTCAAAAATTGTGTGGAAAAACAAATGAAAATACACAATAATTAAGGCTATCTCTTCAAAATTTATTAACATTTATTCTAGGTTCTGTACAGATAACGAAACAGTTACCGTCTGGCAAAGAGAAATCTCAAATTTCGTAATAAATATAAAGCAAACTCGGTACAGAAGAGTCCCCTTAAAATGACAATTAGTCTACGATCTGCAATCTTGTTTATCCTACAAGAATTTTATTGCCGGGTTGAAATTCGTAATACGGTACATCAAGATTTAAGGGGGCTGGTCCTTTTCTAATTCTGCCGCTAGCGTCGTAATGAGAACCGTGACAAGGACAGTAATATCCGCCAAAGTCGCCGGCATTAGCGATTGGGACGCAGCCCAAATGAGTGCAAACTCCAATTACGACTAACCATTTCGGGTCCTTGACTCTATCTGCGTCGCTTTGCGGATCGCGCAGAGACGAAACTTCTACTGCTTGTTCTCGATCGATCTCTTTCTGTCCTCTGAAATGTAATGACGATAGTAATTTTGTAAGTTTTAAATGCGAGTTGATGTTACCTGTGACGAATGAATAATGGTTTTCCACGCCATTTGAAAGCTGCGCTTTTGCCTTCGGGAATATCGTCTAGATTTACTTCAATCTTTGCCATTGCCAATACGTCCGCTGATGCTGCCATAGACGCTACAAATTTTGTTACTGTTGCTTTCGCTGTATAAGTCGCTACGAGACCAGCACCTGTAGATTTTAATTACATTCGTAAGTATCATTTAATTTTTTTATATTAGAAAGTTTCATTTCGAAAGATTTGTTGATTAATTTCATTTGAAACGGAGAGAAAAATTTTTTTAACTGGTTTCGATGTACGTCGACTTGTCTTTCGTGTTATTAATAAATTAAAGAAGTTTTTAGTGATTCTATTTTACTACGATTACAGTTTATGTTTTAAATAATTTTATTTTTTTACAAATATACCGATTATATTCATAAAAAATATATACAACGAAATAAAATACGCTTTTGTAAAGACAACTTTCATAAATGAAGTGAAACTAACCAAAAAAGTTGCATTGCACAGTAGGACCTTCGAAATTGACTATCATTCGTTCTGACAACCCCCAAAATTGTCTTAACCTTAAATTTTTTACCCTTTTAACCTTGAATTTTATTTTTTGTTATTTTTTTTACAAATATACCGATTATATTCGTAATAAATATATACAACGAAATAAAATACGCTTTTATAAAGACGACTTTCATAAATAAAGTGAAACCCACCCATTTTTTACCCCTTTAACCTTGAATTTTATTTTTTGTTATTTTTTTTGCAAATATACCGATTATATTCATAAAAAATATATACAACGAAATAAAATACGCTTTTATAAAGACGACTTTCATAAATGAAGCGAAACCCACCAACAAGTTGCATTATACAGTAGGACCTTCGAAATTGTCTGTCATTCGTTCCAACAACCCCTAAAATTGTCTTAACCTTACATTTTTAACCCGATATGTCAAAATTTTGATTACACACACTGAGAGAAGTTTGGTAATCGGGGACTTTAAAATTTTTGAAATTCTGCTGTTCAAATTAAAGTTGAGGTATCTTAATACAAAAAATCCGCAGTGAAATAAAGTCTCAGATCAATGATCTAAGGGGTGAAATTAAGCAAGACATTGAAGATTTACGTATAGAAATTCATCGCGAGACCGAGGATTTATCTAGTCGTGTGGAAACGTTGGAAAAATTGGACAAACAGGCACAGTTACTTACCGAAGAAGAACGTCGTGAACGGAACCTTCGAGCTTGTAATATTATCTGCTATAATATCAAGGTACATAATACGCCTGAAGAAGATTTTAGTTTTGTGACCTCCATTCTATCCAATACACAATGTGCGAACCAGGTTTTTGATACGCATCGACTTGGAAAGACCATCAAACCAGACAAACCAAGACCACTCAAGCTTATACTTAACAGTCCAGTCCATGTGTTATGGCTATTGAGAAACAAACAGGTTTTTGACAAACATAAGGTTTCTATTAGCAATGACAGGACGCCAGTGCAGCAAAATGAACTGGTCAAAATGAGAGCCGATTTAAATGAACGCATTTCGAACGGTGAGAAGGGTTTAACAATTAAGTACGTCAAAGGGATCCCGAAAATTGTTAATAAACCGAATCCAAAAAACTAGTTGCCGCCCGCAACTTTTCAATATACTACCAGAATGTTCACAGTCTAAGAAATAAGCTCTCTCTCTTTATTAATAATGTTCATACCTCAGTGGTCGACCTTGACACAATAGTATTAACCGAAACCTGGTTAACTCCAGATATCCTCGATTCGGAACTTGGTTTATCCAACTTTACCGTGTTTAGAGTAGATCGAAACCAACTAACTTATGATAAATCACGTGGTGGTGGGGTACTGGTTGCAGTGAATAAAAAATACCCGTGCAAGAACTTGAGAATCTCATCAACTGTCGAACAGTTATTCGTATCTGTCACTACATCTTCGAAAAAGTGCATAATTGGTGCAGCCTACATTCCACCAAACTCTTCATCTGCTTTATACCAACACCATGTCGACGTAATTGAAGATCTGAGTCTGCGTTATCTTCCCTGTGATATGGTTCTCTTTGGTGACTACAATCTTCCAAAAATTTCTTGGAATAACAGACCGGAAGGGATGTATATATCTACTAACCATGGTTGTACTTCAGCGACTAATCAAGCAGCATCTTTACTATGTGAATCTTTTGTCTCGTTAAACTTGTATCAACATATGAAGTCTACAAATGTCAGTGGTAATCAATTAGACCTATGCTTCTCTGGAAGATTGGAAGATGTCTGTCCTGTAACACCTGATCCCTTGGTACCATGTGACAGACATCATTCTGGCATTCTTTTCTCAACTGCAAACTTGCCGGATATTCAATTCAATTCAATTCAATTTATTGCCTTATAATACTTCGTACAGTTTTCATGACGATCGTTGATACAGTTTGGTGTTGTATGTAATTTCGTAGTTCAGATGTTAACGAAGTTTAGTTCTCACGTAAGTTCTTCGGGGAACTTGTCTGTGAGAAGGCGGTAAAAATAAATAAAAATAAAAAAATGAAAGTAACAATAAACTATATAATAATATAAAATATTAATAAAAATAATAATAAAATTAATAATAGAAAAATAAAATATAATAAATATATTAATTATAATAATGAAAGAATAAGACACAGTTTAGTTAAGTATTGCAGTAATTGGGGTTCTGGAATTCTTCTATTGGTGCGGTTGTTGGCCTTGTTTTATGAAGTGGTCCTGTAGTAGTTTTAATATGGGTCGCTTGGCTGTTCTTCTTGAGGTATTATCGTGAATTTCCTTCCTGATATCGAGTGGCAAGGTATTGAAGAGTGCAGGTCCGAGATAGTCGTGCGCTTTCTGTCCAATTGCTGTTCGTTTCAGTGGAGTTATAGCAGTGTATAGCAGGTTTGATCTGGTCGAACGATGTCTTTCGACATAGCATAATAGATTATGTGATGCATAGTAATTAATAACTTTTAAGTGATGTGTTTTTCGTACGCTTAGTGTTCTTGTGGTGGTGTAGAGCTGATCTGTAGGGTATCTAAAATTCTTCTTAATTATTATCTTCAATATTTTTCGGTTTAAGATCTCTAAGGGTTTGATTACGTTGTCGTAAGTGCCGCCCCATACAAAGATGCCATAACTCCATATGGCTTGACATATACTCTTATAAATCATGAGAATCAGCTGTTTATTTAAGATATTTCGTAACGACTTAAAAACAAAAGTGAGATATCGTAGTTTCCGTATTGTTTGGTTTATGTGATGGTCCCATCGAAGGTGGTTATCTATGTGTACTCCTAAATATTTTGTTGCGTGTGTAATTTTTATTTCTTTGTATTCTGTGCAGTTTGGTTTCATATTGTAGCTGGTGGAATCTTGTACAGATAATTTATTCATTTCTGGTATGCTGTCTTCATAACAGCCAAAAGTAATGCAGGTTGTTTTTTGATAGTTTACAGACAGTTTGTTGTTTACAAACTTTTTGCCACGAGGGTCCTTCATAATATATAAAAGTGTCATCCGCATACGCAATAATATTACCTTTTGTGTCGATGTTGAAGAGATCATTGATGTATATATTAAATAGGAGTGGTCCTAAAACTGTACCTTGAGGAACTCCATGAGAGGAGTTTAAATATCTACTTTGTATATTATTTAACGCCACCTTTAGATTTTAATATGAAATTTCTTGATTTTAAGCATGCCAACTACACTGAGATTATCGATAAACTTTCCAGTGTAAACTGGGACATAACATTGCACAATTTATCTGTCAATGAGGCTATGGACATATTTTATGATAATCTACATCGCATCATAAGTGAAACTGTACCAACATCAGAAGCATTTTCGTCAACCTATCTACGATGGTTCTCCAAGGATCTAAAGAAATTAATTAAGAAAAAGAAATACGCTCACCGAATATTCAGACAATGCAGGTTTCCCAGTAACTATGAAACTTTTTCAAATCTTCGCTCGTCTTGCAAATCTCTAGCTAATAAATGCTATCAAGACTACATTTCTAACATTGAACAGAGTTTACAGGATCAACAAGTAAACAAGTTTTGTAAAAGTAAAATCAGCGGATACTGCTAGCGATATTGTGAATCTATTTGCAGATTACTTTGAAAAATCTTATACAGTAGATGATCTGTCTGTACACGACCTGACGGCTGAACCTCATTCGCTGGCTGATACTCCAAACATTTCTCTCACCGAAATTCGCAATGCATTGAATGACCTGAAGAACAACCAGGGTCCTGGTCCCGATGGTATACTGTCAGCATTTATTAAAATGTGCCGCCCAGTTGTTAACTCCTTTTCATATTATGTTTAATCGGTCACTTCATGACGGTATTTTTCCGACACGATGGAAACAAGGCTATATAACTCAAATTTATAAATCGGGTTCTAAAACTAATATCCAAAATTATCGTCCAATTACTATTCTGGACTGTCTCGCTAAGATTTTTGAAGCCATAGCCAAAAAAATCAACGTTAACAAATCTTGTACAGTTTGAGGAAGCAATTATTGCTTCATTTAAAAAAGGCTACCAAGTCGATGTATTCTATGGAGACTTCTCAAAAGCCTTCGACACAGTTCATCATAAGAGATTAACAGCGAAACTACAGACACTTGGGATAAAAGGCAAGTTACTGGAATGGTTAAAATCGTACCTGTCGGATCGTACCCAGACTGTTAGATTTAAGCAGACATTATCTCGAGTCATCAATGTCACCTCAGGTGTTCCGCAGGGTTCCCACTTGGGACCTCTGCTATTTAATCTTTATATAAATGATCTCCCAAGTGTGATAGAACATAGCTCACCTCTATTATTTGCTGACGATGTCAAAATTCTCAAAGAAATAAGACAACCACACGATGCTTCACTTCTTCAGCTCGACATTGACCAGCTAATTAAATGGAGCTCGGCTAATGGTCTAAATCTAAATGTCTCCAAGTGCAGCAAGATTTCATTTACTAGAACTCATCATTTTTTCTTCGACTACTTGCTGCAGGGTCTAAAAGTCAACCGAGTGAAGGTTGTAAAAGACCTGGGTATCATCTTCGATGATCGTCTAACGTTTGTGCCTCATATAAACTCGATAAAGAACAAAGCTATGAAGACCGTTGGCTTTATTATGCGTAACACCAAAGATTTTAAATCTACAATCGCTATCAAGCAACTCTATAACACCATAATCAAACCTACTCTACTCTATGGTTCAGTTGTTTGGTCGCCTAACTATGAGACACATTCGTACACACTTGAGAAGGTCCAACATAAGATTCTGAGATACTTGGCATTCAAATCAGGCATGCCTATGGCTATTCATGACCATGACTATCGCAGGGTTGGACAAAAATTTGGAATACCAACGTTTGCATCCACTCGTTACACATACGACATCATATTTCTCTATAAATTGATAACTGGATTCATCGACTCACAAGAACTGTCCAGTCTTCTACAGTATTCGTCTTCGTCCTACACCCTGCGACAGTCAAATGTGTTCCAACTACCAACCTCAACAAGAAATTTTACATCCAACGCACCAATTGCCAGACTCTGCTATCAATTGAACGACATACACCGACAAGGGAAATTAAGTCTCCATGATCTTCATGAACTCCAAATATCAACAGCCATGCTTAAGATCAAAGCTACTTTAAGGCAGTACTAAGCGTACTTGGAAAATTATATTTTCTGTTATATTTTATCTCTATCCTTTTTTTTTTCCTTTCTTTATAAATTATTTTATACTATTATTAGTGGCAGCATATTTTAATTTCTATTTTAATTTTAAACTTATTTTTATAATTTGCTTTATATTGTACTTAATTACTTGTATTATGGGCGTCGTCCCGTTTATATGATAAATAAATAAATAAATAAATATGATATTATTGTGAATTAATTTTGAATATAAGTAACCATTTACAATAGTTATAATAGATGCCATCGCTATTAAAATTTTGACAAATCTGGTTAAAAATGTAAGGTTAAGACAATTTCGGGGGTTGTCAAAACTGATGACAGTCAATTTCGGAGGTCCTACGGTACAATGCAAAGATGAAAGTAATTCGAATTTCGCATTTTGCATGTATTAATTCAGAGATATTTCGTATTCGTCACTTTACTCCGTCTTTCCCTAATTATACTAATTATTTTTTTGTACAATAAACGTTTGGTCCAGTAGACCCATTGTGTCATTGACGTTCTTAAGGGTTAAACAGAATAGTAAACATTACGATAACTTTAAAAAAGATAGAAATTATAAATTTATTGAACTAAGTCTAAAATAAAAATATTGTGCAACATTCATGCTTTCTTTGTACAAAGGTCATCTAAAAATATACAATGTTGCCTTCTATTTCATCACAAGAACATACAAAATCTTAGAAAACTTAAATTCTCCATACCGAAAATTTTAAATCACTTTTTCTAACGAATCGAATCATTTCGAACAAAATAGTACTACTGAATTTTGTATTACCTGCAGCGATGAGATAGGAAATTCCCACCCGGCTGCGGCCACTGTCTCGATTCTTCGAAGTTGGATCTTGCACATTATCCCTTCTGTAATACGAGAAGTCCGGGACACGAATGTCAGTGTGCGCCTGCCTACATGGTTGTAATTGTGTGCTCGCTAAAAGAAACGACAACATCAAATTTGTTCAAAAATTGTTAATATTGAAGTTTCTTTACAAAATTACGTGTTGCAATCAGCCGACACAGCAGGAAACTGCAACTTTGTTCGGTAGTGCAAGTATTACATAATTTTTGAAAGAAAAGTTAAAACGGAGCAATTCTTGATAAAAAGATTTGGAAAAGGGGTCAGAGGGTTTATCGAATGTTTAGTACCTGCGACTCCAGAGCTCACTTTCACAGCACCATTTAAAAGTTCCTGGCTAAGGGTGTAAGGGGTAAGTCTACTAATGGTAGGCGGCACGACGACTTTTTCTCTTTGGACTTTATTCACGGCGGTACCTGCTGGTAATGCACCGTTCGAAACGACCGTTGCTGATGCCCGTACAAAGGGCGAAATAGCCGACGATTTCGCTAGAACGTTCATTGTTGCCTGAATTATTCTCAACAATCGCCAAACGATATCGAACCTGATGGACGTCAAGCAAGAATCCACTTGCCAAAAGAATTCCAATTGCGCCGGGCTTCTGCGCAATACAAAAAAATACTAGAAAGTAAGGTTATGTACGATAGTAACATTATTACTGAATGCCGATTGGACGATGTTTGTCACTAGAAGTAACAAGACGTCAAAAGAATTCCAATTGCGCCGGGCTTCTGCGCAATACAAAAAACACTAGAATGTGAGGTTATGTACGTTAGTAACATTATTCCTGAATGCCGATTGGACGATGTTTGTTACTAGAAGTAACTACACGTCAAAAGACAATTTCCCGCCAGTTTATGTTTAATTCTTGTTCGACTTCTTCGATGTTTTAAATGTGATTTCTGTTTTATTGTTTAATTTACATTAGTGACGTGCGTTTTAATAGTTGCAGTAAAGATAATCGGAATTATTGTTGCGTTTACGTTAGGTAATTTGTTGAAATTCGGAATTTGTGAACCTAACCAAAAAATATTAATTTTTTATAATAAAAATTGTATTACAATTTTGTTTTTAATTTAATTGTAAATTACTTTTGAGAGATACAAATTAAATTGTGGATATTTTTATTTTTTAATCGTGACACAAAGATTATTCATTTTTCTTTAGATTTTGAAAGTTTTTTCTTTAAGTAACATTATGAACGATGATACATTGTCCGACTTACTTCCCATCTATTATACTCGATTGTTTCCTTATTACGATTATTATCGGTGGCTCAGCTACGGAGAAGGTAAGTGAAATATTATTAACGATAGAGTTATTTAGTAACAACTGGAGTATTTTTTAATTATGCATTTAATAGTTAGTGAATCTATTTTAGCTGTTTAATTAAATTTGTTATTAGACATAATTGTGACATTTACGTTATGATTCGTTATATCAAAAGTTTCCGTTACCTCACTGAGAATGTTCATAATATCTTTTATTTCTGTAATAATTTGCTTATCGACTTTTGAAAAGAATGAATGCATGTAGATAGTAGATATTTTTGTTGGTAAAATAAATATTGTAATTTTTTTTTTCTAAATTACGCAATATCTTGAAAACGGTACGAGATACATGAAATTTGACGAAATTGACATAAATCAGGTGTCCAATAAGTGTACAAATACATTTCATTTAAGTGTACAACACTTTTTGGACTCTTGTGTATTGAACGCTTAAAGTGTACCATTTCCGACAGAGCACTGCTGTAATTGGAAATTGGTTTAAAATAAACATTTCACATTCCAAATTTTGAATGAAAAGTCATTTGTGGCTTTTATTTTCGAAAATAACTTTTTGTAATTGAAATGAATAATTACGAAATGAACACAATTTTAATATTCTTTCACTTCAAAGCGGAAGTTATTTTTTTTTTTATAGATTCATTTGTATTAAAATGAAGAATCATTAAGAATTTGTATTCAAATGAATTCACCACACTTTAATTTTTGTATTGATTTATTTTAAATTCATTTGGATTAAAGCAGGCATTATTTTGCTCAGTCATGTATTGAAATGGATTCATTAATTCCGGTAATTAACTGTTATTATTTATGGATTCGATTGTATTAAAAAATTATCATTTCAATCTTCATTTGTATTAAGATGGATTCACGACTTTTGCCTTTTTCGAGTATTTTTAGTAGTTTCGGCAACAATATTATTTATGTATTCATTTGGATTCATATTTTTGTATTAAAATAATACTGAAGTATTTTTTGGATTCGAATGTATTCGAAAATTTCAAATAGCGTATTCAGAAGCGAAAAATTAATCCAAGTCAATAACATTTCAATACAATTTCGATTGCTGGGACATCAATATATGCCATAAATTTATTTAAATCAAGCTTTTGTATTAATGTTACAAGCATAAATTTACCTTATTGTTAGTTATTAATTTTTTGTTATACTATCTTTATTTTTGTATTTAATTAATTGATGGCATATGATTAAAACTGTAACCTCAATAAATTGTATTTTTACTTGTATCTTACGATCTGATTGTGTCCGTTTAATCGAATTAAATAAATAAATAAATAGTTTTTCCAAAGATTCTTCTTCCCACACTATAATACTTAATTTTTCTGTATTTATTTATTTATTAATAGCAAAGTGGCAAAATTGCCAAAAACATTACATCACAGCCTAATATTGTTTAATTTTTTCTGAAATTTTTACAGGAATAAAAAACTTTATTTCCTTTACCAAATTTTTTTCAAAAACAATTATTGTAAAAACATACGATAACTCAGCTTTAGTCGTGTTCGACTAAATCAGAGTTTATTTTAGTCGTATTCGACTAAATCGGAGTTTATTTTATTCGTAAGATCCCAAAGAATACGAAATGTGACGACTTAATTTTGTAAATTAAACCGTATGAGAGTTGTAGATAAATAATTAAATGTAGAGCAAAAAAGAACTGTCGTAAAAAACGTTCTGGCTCCGTCGGAATAAATTTATCTAAATCACACTTTTGTATGAATGTTACAAGCATAAATTTACCTTATTGTTAGTTAATAAATTTTTGTATACTATCTTTATTTTTGTATTTAATTAATTGAATGCATATAATTAAAACTGTAACTTCAATAAATTGTACTTTGACTTTGTAAAGGGCCTGATCTTACGATCTGATTGTGCCCGTTTAATCAAATTAAATAAATAAATAAATAGTTCTTCCAAAGATTCTTCTTCCAACACAATAATACTGAATTTGTCTGTATTTATTTATTTATTTATATATTTACTAATAGCAAACTGGCAAAATTGCTCCATTAACAAAAATTTTCAAGATCTTTGGCAAATCGAAATCTCTTCCTGCACCTATTAAAGTTAGCATGGACAAAACACCTGATCAACGCAAACTCATAAGTCTTCTATATAAAGAAATTGACAAACTTAAGGAGTCGAATCCTAATGAGCTACTTAAGGTAAAAGTCTTGAATGGAATCCCTACAATTGTGGGCGTCGACAACAAACCACACCACTCAAAAAACTTGTGAACTCGCATTCTTACTTTACCACTTACTACCAAAATGTAAACGGACTACGACTCAAGCTTACCAGCCTGAAACTCAACCTACTCTCTATGTCACACAAGCCAGATATCATTCTATTAACTGAAACCAGTCTTACGCCAGAATATCTCAACTCTGAACTAGGTTTAAACGACTACTCGATATACAGACAAGACCGATCACCAAATAGTAGTGCTCATCAGAAAGGAGGAGGCTCCCTCATTGCAGTCAAGAACAGTATAAGCAGTGCCCAAATCCCATCCGATGTAACATCTATAGATCACACGTTCACCAAAGTATGGATTGGAAGCAAGAAATTTATATTTGGATGTACATACATTCCTCCGCAGTCTCCACTGGAAACATATACTAACCATGCTTCAATGTTAGAGAACATCAGTCTATCTCACCCGGAGTTTGAACTTGTTCTGTTCGGTGACTACAACCTTAGTGGAGTTACATGGGACTGTTCTCCGGCACTTACTCCAAGATTCTTACCTGGTACTCCATTAAACATCCGGGAAGCAGCATCTGCAATTGGGAACAGTTTCTCTTTCCTGGGTTTACATCAATTCTTCCCAGCACATCATGATAAGGGATATACACTTGACCTCCTTTTCTCAAATACGCAACGTCTGGAACATCATTATCCTTTAGAAACTTTGACGAAAATTGACAGGCACCACCCACCTGCCACTTTTAATATCGAGTACTCCCACAATACAGATCTTGCTTATGAAATTAGTTACTATGACTTTCGTCAAGCAGACTTTACTAGCCTTTCTCAATATTTGATGGGGGTAAGCTGGGGCCTAAACGACACTCTACATGTTGATGAAATGCTGTCATCATTCTACAAAACCATTCATGCTGCCATCAGCAAGTACGTACCCAGGAAGCGGGCCACATCTAGTCAATTCCCCACATGGTTCAGCAAGGATCTTAGACAGCTTATACACCACAAGAAAGTCGCCCATAAAATCTACAAAGCCTCGTCGAATACTAGTGATCGTGAGAATTTCAACAAACTACGTGCCGAGTGTCTAAAACTCCGTGATCAGTGTTATAAACAGTATATTTCAGTGACTGAAGCAGGTGTTAATTCTAATATCAAGTCTTTCTGGTCATTTGTCAACACTAAACGGAAAACCAAAACAATTCCAAATTGTGTCACTCTTGAAGAGCAAAATGCTCACACCGGGCCTGATATAGTAAACCTTTTTAGTAAATTTTTTAGCTCGTCCTATGATAATTCACCTCTTCCACGTGTTTCCAACATGGATATGATGCCAGAGATTGCTCAGTCCATACAAATTAGTAAGAACGATATTATTGCATCCTTCAAAAAGGTTAATACCAATGCAGGTCCAGGCCCAGACGGAATACCTGGCTCCTTTCTCGTCCCACTTATGGACTCCTTGATACCACCACTATTAACAACTTTCAACCACTCACTTAAGACAGGTGTTTTCCCATCGCTTTGGAAACACAGTTTTATCACACCTGTATATAAAAACGGTGACCGTAACTCTGTCCTCAACTATAGGCCCATTTCCGTAATCTGCTGTTTAGCAAAAATGCTTGACAGTATCGTTACAGACAAGTTATATGCTTTATTAAAGACCTTAATAATACCTGAACAGCATGGGTTTGTAAGAAACCGTTCAACTGTGTCTAACTTGGCTATTTTTTTCACATCATATTATGCAGTCGTTTATATCTAAAACACGACTAGATGCGATTTATACAGATTTTTCCAAAGCATTTGACACCCTGAACCACGATCGACTTATTGAAAAGTTGTATTATTATGGAATTAGAGGCTCGCTATTAGATTGGACTAAATCCTTTCTCACAGATCGTACACAATCAGTAAAGATCAAGAACTTTGAGTCGCAATATGTCCGGTGCTCTTCTGGAGTACCGCAAGGGTCGCATTTAGGACCGTTGCTCTTTGTCCTTTACATCAACGACATTGGCACTACCATCACCTTTTCCAAGCTCCTGATCTTTGCTGACGATCTAAAACTATACCGGTCAATATCAACCCTCGACGATGCAACCAAACTGCAAATTGATCTGGACAACATCTCCGATTGGTGTATTTTAAACGGATTAAAATTAAACCCTGGTAAGTGCGTCAGTATGTCCTTTCATCGAGTCCGCACTTTATCTGGTTCGAGTTACTCCATTTTCGGAACTACCTTAAGTTCAGTAACCTCTCACAAAGATCTGGGTATTACATTCGAGTCGACTTTATCATTCAACAATCACATTGAAGCAATAACATCCAGAGCTTTTAAGATGTTGGGATTCATACGACGGGTAACTGTGGACTTTCGGTCACCAAGTTCTATTATAACTCTGTATAAAGCCTTGGTCGTCTCAATTTTAAACTATGCCTCTCCTATTTGGTCACCTTACCTAGGCTACGAACAGGCAAAACTGGAATCTGTCCACCACAAATTTCTCCGTTATTTGGCGTTTAAAAGTAACACTCCAATGAGTTATCTAGACCACAACTACATACCAATTTCAACAACAAATAATTTGTACTCCCTACGATCTTGTAGAGAACTAAATGACGCAAAATTTGCATATAATTTGGTATCACATAAATTGGATTCCCCAGAACTGAACGATTTAGTAGTGCAAAGGAACCTAACCTACAACACCAGAAACCCACATACCATCACTGAATCAAGCTACTCCCAAAATTGGAGCTATTATGCGACAATACCAAGAGTGACCCGTGTTTACAATTCACTCCCCCGTACGGCAAGGCAAAGTGGAAACATCAACGAATTTGTAAATCACTGTAAATATATTTTGCGGTATGATAAATAGAATAACAAGAACCAGCAGCTACCAAAAATTAAGTTAATAGGAATGTGAGTTATTTTATATTCTATGTTTTGTTGGGCTACAGTGCCATTATATTGTATATTTTGTTAAGGGTCTTCGACCCGTATAATATATAAATAAATAAATAAATAAATAAATAAATAAGTTCTTCCAAAGATTCTTCTTCCAACACAATAATACTGAATTTGTCTGTATTTATTTATTTATTTATATATTTACTAATAGCAAACTGGCAAAATTGCTCCATTAACAAAAACATTACATCACAGTCTAATATTGTTTAATTTTTTCTGAAATTGTTATAGGAACAAAAAACTTTATTTCCTTGACCAAATTTTGTCAAAAACAATTATTGTAAAAACATACGATAACTCAGCTTTAGTCGTATTCGACTAAATCAGAGTTTACTTTAGTCGTGTTCGACTAAATCGGAGTTTATTTTAGTCGTATTCGACTAAATCAGAGTTTATTTTAGTCGTATTCGACGAAATCAAAGTTTATTTTACTCGTAAGATCCCAAAGAATAATATATAATTTTGTAAATTAAACCGTATGAGAGTTGTAGATAAATAATTAAATGTAGAGCAAAAAAGAACTGTCGTAAAAAACGTTCTGGCTCCATCAGAAATTTCTGTAATTGCTTGAAATTTGTTGAGGAGGTTTTGAATCCAGGAAGTGGTATGCAAAAGTTCAGATTCTTTGATGTCGTTTTAGAAAATTGGTGGAGAAAAAATTAATTTTCTTACGTAATAACAATGTTAAACTTCAGTCCTCTATAGGCATGAGTTAATTTTGATATTAAGAGCTCAAACTACGCTTAAAATTTTTTTCAATTTTGCAACAAACTAAAGGGGTGTGTAAAATAATTTCCGACTTGACCTTTTTAACGGAATTCTAGAGTGAAGTTAATATCTAATAAACTTCTCTTAAATTATAATTACTATCACAATACATCATTCCCTTGAAGTCAAAGCTCCATGTTTTTTCTGTATAATGTCAATAATACCTTTCTGACTCATTAGTAAAGAATCTTGGTATTACTTTTGATTAAGCTTTCAATTTCGCTAAACATCTTAACATTGTAACAGCCAAAGTTTATATGGAACTTAGTTTCGTAAAGCGATCAATTGTCAACTTTAAAAATATCCATAATATTATTTATATTTACATTTGGTACTCCTTCATTTACTCTATTGTTCCGTCATTTGTTCGTCCTACACAAATAAAAGAATTACAGCCCTGGAGTACAGGTAGCAGAGATTTATCTATTACTCGTCCTCTAAAACTAAATCGCTTTTCGTAATTTCTCAAATCATGCTAAAACTTTCAACTTTTGTACCACTAAGTCCATAAATTGTTTCTTTTCTTGAATTATTAAACCTATTTAAACGTCGTTCCCTTTAATACCAACTTAGAGAACACTCCTTCCTTGAAACCACAAATCTAACTACAGATTTTTTGCATGTTCATATAAATTTTTGCATGTTTATTATTTTATTTTTTTATTTTATTATTTTATCGTCATATTTGTGTACTAATGTCATTTTTCTTTCTTTAGATTTATTATAATTGCATGCTAACCAATCATATTCATATACCAGTTTATTCCAAATAACTGTTAAATCGAAATTGTAGTATAATATAAATTTATTAGTCTTATAATTATGAATGTCATTATTTTTTAAATTTTTTATTATTTTTTATTTTTCATCTTTTATCTTTTTTTTTGTTTTTAATATTATTACTAATTGAGATTATAAATGTTTTAAAACAAACCCTAGCGTTTTGGAATCCAAGTGATTACACGCAAGGTGTTTCAAATGTTTAGAGATCTTAAAACTGTAGCATTTAAACATCTAATGCAATTTTTATAAACATCGTGGTAGGTCATAAGACCGGTTTAAAACCAATTTAATTTTGTTAATTTCCAGAAAAAACCTATCGTAATAATTCAATTTTATTACTAACTACAGATTCTTTGCTTTACGACTAGACTTCGATAAGAATGGAATAGACTTTCTATCTTAATTAACGAATTAATAAATGTTTTTAAAGAAAGTTCTTAATAATCTTCTTATACATCCTGCCAGGGTTGGGTAGTGGAAAAGTTAAAAGTTAAGTTAAAAAATTAATTAATTTTAACTTAACTTAGTTACTTTTTAGATCATTAACTTTTAACTTAACTTAATTAAGTTTTTTTTTAATTTTTAACTTTTAACTTTTAGCTTTTAACTTAACTTTTAACTTAACTTTTAGCTTTTAACTTAACTTTTAACTTAACTTTTAACTTTTAACTTAACTTTTAACTTAACTTTTAACTTAACTTTTAACTTAACTTTTACCTTACCTTTAAATTTTAACTTAACTTTTACCTTACCTTTAAATTTTAACTTAAATTTTAACTTTTCACTTAACTTTTAACTTAGCTTTTAACTTTTAACTTAACTTTTAACTTTTAACTGAACTTTTAACTTTTAACTTAACTTTTAACTTAACTTTTAACTTTTAACTTAAATTTTAACTTTTCACTTTTAATTTAACTTTTAACTTAACTTTTAACTTAACTTTTAACTTAACTTTTAACTTAACTTTTAACTTTTTTACCAGTTAACTTAACTTCTATTTCAATTAAGTAAATAACGTATTAACTTTTAACTTAACTTAACTTAACTTTTAACTTAACTTTTAACTTTTAACTTAACTTTTAACTTAACTTTTAACTTAAATTTTAACTTTTTACTTTTAATTTAACTTTTAACTTAACTTTTTAACTTAACTTTTAACTTAACTTTTAACTTAAATTTTAACTTTTTACTTTTAATTTAACTTTTAACTTAACTTTTAACTTAACTTTTTAACTTAACTTTTAACTTTTTAACTTTTACTTTTTTAATTTTTAACTTTTAACTTAACTTTTAACTTTTTTACCAGTTAACTTAACTTCTATTTCAATTAAGTAAATAACGTATTAACTTTTAACTTAACTTAGTTAATATTTTATGGAGTTAACTTTAACTTAACTAAGTTAAAACAAAAAGTTAACTTACCCAACCCTGCATCCTGCAATATTGGTTTTCCCAAAATAGCTGATAAAAATAATCGAATTTTTTTCACGATTGAAGTTGAAAAAAAACCGTAGTATTAACTTTTTATATATGTCAATTATTAGAGATAATTATAATATTCTGATTACAAATTGGTATCGTAAAGAAACGTTTTCGGGCAGATATTTAAATTTTTTAACTATCCTTTGTCTTATAAAATTGGAACTGTATAATTGATAGAGCTATTAGGTTATCACATACCAAATTCCGAAAAAATAATATTAACATAGTTAAACGTATTCTAAGAGAAAACAATTATCCTGAAGATATCATCAAAGATTGTCTTAAGAAGAGGATTCATAAAACATATAACTCTAGATCTTTTATTAAAAATGAACCTAAGTACAACAAAATAACCAGTATATCAAAGGTGTTTCTGAAAAAATCAGATATAATATGAAAGACAAAAATATCAGAATTGTTTTCAAACCTTTCAACACGAATATTGGAGGAATAAAATCGTATAAGGATAAACTAGACAATATGAAGCAAAGCTGCGTTGTTTATTTAATCAAATGCTCTAATTGCAACTCTGTTTACATTGGACAAACGGGAAGATTATTAAAAGATAGGATCTTAGAACATAAAAATAATATAACATTAAATGATTCACAATTAACAAGATTAAGTGTAGATAGAATCAATACTGGACACAATTTTAACTTTAACAATACACAAATGTTTGCTATTGAAAGGAACACAAATAAAAGAAAACTTTTTTATTAAACAATATAATGATACTGTGAATATTAGATTTGAAATTTCTCAATTACCTGAATTGTATCTTCCGTTACTACATATGTAAGTTTTGAAATCGGCGGTCTTTTCCTATATGTATATGTGTCTTTATATGTAATTAAACTACTCATCGTTGTATATGTTTATTTGTAAAAGACTTGCATTGACAATATATTGAATATTTCAGTTGCAAACAAGAACTCAGGCAACTTAGTTCTAAATTTTAATTTTCAAACAATAACTTTCTTTTGTTGGTTTTAAATTTTCACTATTGGACTTAATTAGAAGTTTTTACATAATTTTTAGGTAAGAAACATACTTTTTATTTTATGTCAATGTCTTCTCGTTATAAGTGTATAAAAAATATTTTCAATTTTGTTTACAATTATTACTTATTTTTTTCATATTTTTTGTATATGTATAATTTATTTTATAATGTCACTTAATATTTTTTTATGTATAATTTTTTTAAATTTGTATGATAATTTTTGTTAATATTATGTTTTGTTAATGTATATAAATTTTTTTTGTATTATTTTAGAGAATAAATTTCTGATGAGGGCTACGAAAAGTTAGCCGAAACGTAATTTTTGAAGTTTTTTGTTCATTTATTTCCATTTTCCGTGATGATGACCAAGAAATACATGTTTTATTGAACATATTTATTTAAAATATATCAGAAGAAGAAGTTTTATAAACAGTGTTTTTTGCACAATTTTTAATAATATTGGTTTGCTAGAATTAGTTCAAAAAAAGTTTTTGCGATATGTGTTATTTAAATCTGCTACTTCAATGTCATTCACGAGTCATGACAACTCTGACATTTCATGAGAATTTAATATTTCTACCATTATATCTTTAAATGAAGTTAATGATGAAAATAACTATTTATCTAAAAAAAATATCAGGCTATATTCGCTCGAGTCACACAGAAAGTTTATTTCAGTTAAAACTTACCACTAAGTCCATAAAACGTTTCCTTTCTTGAATTATTAAACATATTCACCCATTTATCCCTTCAACACCAACTTAGACATCATTGCCCCAACTTGAAATAATAAATGTAACTACAGATTCTTTGCTTAACGTCTAGACTTTGATGAAATAGACTTTTTAGCTTAATTCGTCCATCAGTTTCACTCTGTTAAGATTTACATTAACGAATTAATAAATGTTTTATAAGTAAATTAAAATAAAATAATTAACGGCTTAAACCTACCAATTGCATTAGATGTTAAAATGCCATAGTTTGGAAATTTCTAAATATTTCAAGAAAAAATTTGTTCTGTTACCTTTTTCTTTCTATAGATTTATTGTAATCGCATTAACAAATCATATTCATATACCAGTCTATTCCAAGTAATTGTCAAATCAAAATTGTAATAACTTTATAGCTATTGAATATAATTTTTATCTTTTCTTTTTTCTATTACCTTTTTTCGTTGTTAATTACTAGTTGAGATTATAAATGTTTGGACAAGGCCTAAATGTTAGAGAATCAGAGCGATTAAGACGGAAAGTGTTTGAAACGTTTATGAAATTTCCAAACTATGGCATTTTAACATCTAATGCAATTGGTAGGTTTAAGCTGTTAATTATTTTATTTTAATTTTTAAATGCACCTACGTTAAATCTATATTATTGTTTTATAAGACATTTCTTAATACAGAATAAATCAACAAAAAAAAAAGTATCATAACATAGAAAGAAGAATCTTTGGAAGACTTATGTTATTTTTGTTACATTTCTGCTTAAATTTAGTTACTTAGCTTCTTTGTTGTTTTTCTTCGTGTAATAATTTTCGATGTACAGTTTTATGTAGAAATTTCTAGTGTAACAGACACCCTACTGCACTCATATTATTTATATAATATATATATAATTATATTAGATCTTTAAAACATAAATTAGTTTCTTTGCCGTATATAAACATATCGAACTTTTAACACTTTTAGTCTTAACGCTGGCTCGTCGAGAGTTTTCTTTTACTCTTCGAGATGACATTTACCTCAGATACAAAGCATTCAGAGATATCGAAGAATTAAAGAACGAAATGAAGAGGCTTCTCCCCTATAAAATTGATATTGGCGCAGTTTATAATGTGTCGTACGTATCTATTTAATTTCCAAAATGCTTCATTTCATTTGGAAATAGTACAACATAACTGTTTTAGGCCAGCTCAGCAACGGAGAGAAATCAAATTTTGTCCTATTGAAAGGGAACTTGTTTTTGATATAGACATGACTGATTATGACGAAGTTAGAACTTGCTGTAAAGAAGCAAATGTTTGCTCGAAATGCTGGAAATATATGGCCGTCGCCACAAAAGTCTTGGATACTGCTCTCAGAGGTACTATCACATCTTTTTTAGAAATTAACCTTTTGAAGCACAATCCACCTTTTCTGCCAGATAATTTCATTTATAAAAATTCGATTTTGAGGTATTTAAAAATATTAGTTGGGTTTTCTAGTAGCTAAGGTATTTGTCAACAATATTATACCACTAATATTCGAATTTCAATTGTTGTAAAAGTGTTAAAAATAAACAAACACTAAAAAAATTCTGTTTTTTTGGAAAAGAAGCGTTTTCCAGCTTATTTCCGTTTTGATTTTTCAAGGCAACTTTTCCTAAGGGATTTTTTGGTCTATGATAACGAAGCCGGAGTAAGATTTCTAAAATTCAAAATGACGAATTCAAAATGACGAATTCAAAATGGCGAATTCAAAATGGCAGTACAAACATTTAAAAAAAAACATGTATTTATGCCTGGAAACGTTTATTAGGTGATTTTTGCGGCCCATAAATATGTAATACATTTTGAATTTTGAAAAATCTAAGATGGCAGATTTAAAATTTGCTAAAACTATTTTTGAAGATTTTTGAGATTAAGAAATACAAACATTTAGATGAAAAACAGCTAACGACGAAGACGTAGTAAGCTTGTAGCTCCACTTTTTTTTGTTTATGCCTGTTTTGTTTTTGTTTTTTATATTTTTTACACTTTTTTTGTTTTTTTTTAAATATTTTTTTACACCTTATTTGTTTTTTTCTGAATATTTTTTTATACTTTCTGTTATTTTTATTATGCTTCTTTTATTTTTAATTCTTGGCCGTAAAATTGTATGGTCTAGTAACGATTGTACAGCCTCGAACAGGCTTCAGGGGTCCAATCTTTACTTAGGCCCTAAAATTCTAATCTTGAATCCGACATTTTGAATTTTGAAAATCTGAGGTCACATTCATAATCAGCTACCCTGAAAACCTTCCCTAGTTCTGAATTTCATCTCGATCAAGCAACTTTTTCCTAATTTGTTCCGCCATCTTGAATTCGCCATTTTGAATTTTGAAAATCTGAGGTCACATTCGGAATAAGTGACCCAGAACACCCTCCCGAGTTCCCAATTTCATTTCGATCAAGTAACTTTTCCCTACCCAACAAACGAAAAAGAATTAAATCGAATTAAATACGTTTTGTTTCGGTTTTTTGACCTAATTCTTTATAACATAACCTAAAAACATGACGCTGAAGCTAGCAGCAGATTCGCAATAGCGGATTCGAAAAAACTATGGGTTTCAGCCATTAAAATTGCCAAAAACACATTATTTGTATAAAATTTGTCTAAAAATGTTTAAATTCAAGTCATTTTTAATAAGAAATTATCCATTTCCACAGTTTTCTTGAATCCGCTGCTACGAATCTGCTGCCAGCTTCAGCGTCATCCTAAAAACATTGACTAGCAGTTTTTTACATGAAAACACGAACTAAACTGCAATCAATTTCACCGGAACTAACAAGTAACCCTACCCAAGTGTGTCTCACCTTTTGGAATGAAACTTTACATACGTGTAGAGTATCGAAAAATATTGGACACGTAATTTTTTTTTTTGGGCCTTTAAATCGTTTTAGGGGGTAAAAACTACCCCCTGTATGATACGTTTGTATATATTTATCACATTAACTGTTTAATAACGCAGCTGAATACGAATCTGGTGTCATATTCTCAAAATTCAAAATGGCGGATTCAATATGGCGGATGAAACAAGGAAATGTTGACAAATCCACATGAAAATAGCTACTTTGGCGGTTTTTGGGATCGCTGAATACGAATTTGGTGTCAGATTACCGAAATTCAAAATGGCGTATACAATATGGCTGACGAAACGCCTGCCATAAAGAATTTCTAAAATTGTTTACTTGTTTATAGTTTCTTTAAATAATTATTGTTAAACGCTTGAATTTAAAAATAAAAAAAAGATATTTACTTTGATTTGTATCGTAGGTTGGTTTTATTTTATTCCGACACTAGTAGTTGGCAACAACTGTAACATAACAACGAAATAATACATTTTAAAACATCCACCACTTTATTTGAGCCGCCATTTTGAACTTTGAGAATCTTACATCAGATTCGCATCCAGCGATCGCAAAAACCACCAAAGTGGCTATTTTCATGTGGATTTGTCAACATTTCCGATGTTTCATCCGCCATTTTGAATTTTGTGAATAAGACACCAGATTCATATTCAGCGACCTCAAAAACAATAAATACTGTATAATTTGCAATCATTTTAATTATTTTAGCTGGGTAGGGTTACTTGTAAGTAATAATGTGAAGGTAAACAATGTCTGTCATGGACGTAACATTTGTTTTTCTTTTTTCTTTATAATACAAAAATATATGTAATAAAGTCGACGCATTAAAACGAATTTTCCCGAATTAAAATATTCGGAAATCCAAGTAAAAGTATTAAATCGATGAACTTCGAATTAGGTTGTGACGTTTCTCAATTCGAAACGTAAAAAAAACCTGATTGGAAACGTAATTTCTGAATTCGATCTTATTCTTTTTCGTTTGTTGGGTAATTTGTCCCGCCATCTTGGATCCGCCATTTTGCATTTTGAAAATCAGCCAGATCCGAGGTCATCGACCTCGAGAACCCGCGAGTAATAAATTCCAACCGTTTTCCATGTAAAGAAAAAATGTGTGCTTCAAAGGGTTAAATAATTCCAACTGTCTTGCATAATATTTACAGAGGATTTTGGATTTGAACATTTATTATGGATATTTTCCGGGAGACGAGGAATACATTGCTGGGTCTGTGATAGAAAAGCTCGATATTTAACAACTAATGGAAGAAAAGCAGTTTCTCATTATTTACAGTTAATATCGGGAGGAGAATATACAAAGAAAAAAGTAAAAATAACGAGGAATAAAATGCACCACTCTATCAAGTAATTTTTATTAATTTCAGCATTAGAATTTCAAATAGTTGTTGCCATAAAATATGATGTTTTATCAGGAGAGCAATCAGTATTATCGAACCAACGTTTGTCTCAATGTGCGTTGAGGAACAAGACATGTTGGGTACCGAAGAAAGAGTTACAAAATTCTTAGGAATTATCGGAGAGGAAGATACACGAACCGAAGTCAAAGCAGTTTTAGATAAACATCAAACGAGTGTCCAAAAATGGGAAGCTTTTGTCTCGTACTTCAGGGAACAATATCAAGCGGTAATGTAGTCACAATACAAAGTAAATCTTATTTTAATAATAATAATAATAGTAATAATAATGTTTATGAGATTTAAATATAGAACATGTATATTAACATTTTTATATAAGTAAAAATAGAAATTTCTTTATATACACGATAAAACATAATTTTAATTCTATGTATTGCTCAATTTTGTACTGAGAACAAAAGTGAAAAATATCACTTGCCCGTACTTTAGAGTCAACTCGACCGAAATCGGTCAATATTCAATATTCATCGACCTATACAAAACCAATTGTTCATTTGTCGGTCAATATTTTTTGGAACAAATCGAACAATTAAATTTTGGGTCAACGACACCGTTACCAATATTACCAGTAATCTGTCAAACAAAATGGAAGAAAAAAAAGATGATGTTTTTGAGAAAATTTACTTTTTAGTTTTTTCGAAAAAATGGCCGCCATTTTGTTATTTTTCATAATATATCAATAAGACAATCATACGTATGAGAAATAATAGTAAAATATTAAAAACTTTAGAAAACACAGCATTTTTTATAAGTTTTATACCTTATTTTTGGACTTTTGTTCGTGATTTTAAATTGCGTAAAAATTTCTTGAAACAAAAAAATACGGGTCTCCTTATTTGCATTAAAGAACAACATATTTCATGGAAAACAGTTTTCGAGATGTCAACATTTCACCTCTGCCCGATTTGAAATGGAATCGGTCTAAAGTAATTTTTGGGAATTTTTTTGTAAACCCATTTTTTAAAAAATGATTACAGGAGAAAAGTACAACGCGTGATCAATAGATAATCCCTTAAGCTTCAATTTACCTATTCGGGATTTTGTCTAACAATTCTTCACAAATACTTATTTAATTTTGAACAAAATAATGTGTTTCCTTTTTCAGTCCACTCCTTTTCGGAAAATTGACGTGATATAAAAAATGTTTAAGGAAGAAAAAGTTTCGTTCTATTGGCTGAAATTTTTTCAAATTTGTCGAAGTAAATTTTTGTTGCCACATGTTTTAGACTGTAATATTTTTGCGTAACAATCATTCTCGGATATAAAGTTGCATTTAAACTTTGCTCAAGTTGAAGATTACGTTTGTCTTTACTATTAAGAGATACCTCGAGTTTGCAAAGCAGTGATAAAAATTAATAAATGTATATTTTTTGACCCGATGTTTTCTTCTGTATGGAAAGTCTATTTACACAATACATTTAAATTTTATATTGTTATTTCTAGTATGTAAGTTTAGTTTTTATTTCAAGTATTCTCCAATACTTCTGTTTTTCTTTCGCGTACGGGCCTAGCCTTGCGGATCACGGTGCTTTTCAAACTGATTTAACCTGAAGGTTCTGGCACTTGGGATTTTCTTGTTGATTTCAATTCCAGATGATTAATACATCATTTTTCGACAGAAACGAAAATCTTCTGTGGAGCCGTTTTTGAAAAACGTCGATTTAAAAATTCAAAATGACGAAAAATCAATTTTTTTCAAGAAATATTCATTTGAAAAAAAATCTCGTAAGATTAAATTTGTAGACATTAAAAAAAGGATTTTTTTTCATTATAACTTTATTAAACCTGTTATTGTGAGCTGAATAGTGAAAATGTTTAATAGTCGAGCTCTTACACACGACTTAAAGTGTGCCTACTATGTTTCCAAAAGAAAAAAGATATGTATCCTATTAAAAAATCAGTTAAAAAATGAAAAACAGATGCAAAAAGTTCCTTTTTTTCGTTTTTCTCATAAACTTTGAATTGATTGTAGAGAACAATAATACAAATACAAAAAATGTCTTTTTTTAATATCTACAAATTCCATCTGACGAAATTATTTCTCAAATGAATATTTCTTGAAAAAAGTTGACTTTTCGTCATTTTGAATTTTTAAATCGACATTTTTAAAAAACGGCTCCACAGAAGATTTTCTTTTTTGTCGAAAAATGAGGTATTAATCAACAAGAAAATCCCAGGTGCCAGAACCTTTGATGTGAATTGTATCGCAAACTGAGCACAGCGTAAATGTAATTTTACATCCGAGAATGATTGTTACGCAAAAATATTACAGTCTACAAAATGTGGCAAACAAAATTTACTAAGAAAAATTTGAAAAAATTTCATCCAATAGATAATCAAAAGATGAAACTTTTTCTTCCTTAAACATTTTTTATATCACGTCAATTTTCCTGGATAGAGCAGATTGAAAAAAAAACACATTGTTTTGTTCGAAATTAAATAAGTATTTGTGAAAAATTGTTAGACAAAATCCCGAAGAAGAAAATTGAAATTGAAGGGATTATCTATCGATCACACGTTATACTTTTCTCCTGCAATCATTTTTAAAAACATTTTATTTAGAGTTAAATACTTAGCATAAACACTTTTGTGTTCATATATATAGACACTCTCTAGTATTCATTGAATTAATTATTCCTTCAATTCAGGGTTTTTTTACCAGACTTAAAGATGTAATCGTAGCTGTAGCGCATTGTATATGGCTGTATAAGTTATCTACAAAGTTGATAGTAGCTGAATTTATATCGTTTGAATTTATTGTATCAGTCCAGGTTTCTGTTTTTAGGTTTTCGACTAAAAGATGTTCATTTAGTTTCTTGTATTCTAACTATTTAGAAGACTATGTTGATTTTTCTGTTTGGTAGTTGTATTATTGGGTAGTGATCAGTTATGTTCGAGTATTCCAGCAGTCATCTTTCCTATATCATTTTTTTTGTTTTTATATGCTTCTAATAAAAGTAGTTACTAAAGAACGAATTTCTTTGACCTATTAAAATTCGTTAAATTAATTTAAACATTCAAAAAAAGTTTGGTGAACAGAAAAACGTTTTTCCGAAATAAATACCCATGAATTTTAAAAAATTCCATTTCTTTTTGAGGACAAAATTTGGGGTCCAACAATTTGTTTACAATTTTTATTATACTATCTTTAAATTCCGTTAAAAATTACTGAAAAACCAACTTTTTGGTATTATTTGAACGATTGTGATTGAAAAAACGAAAGAAAAAAACATAAAAATTATGTCAAATTTGTTTTTATATGCTTCTAATAAAAAGTTACTCAAGAACGAATTTCTTTGACCCATTAGAATTCCCTAAATTAATTTAAACATTCAAAAAAAGTACGCATGGATTTTAAAAAATTCCATTTCTTTTCGAGGAAAAAATTTGGGGTCCAAAATTTTTTTTACAATTTTTAGTATATTATCTTTAAATTCCGTCAAAAATTACTGAAAAACCAACTTTTTGTTATTATTTGAATTGTGATTGAAAAAGAAAGAAAAAAAAAACAAATATTATGTCAAATTTGTTTTTATAAGCTTCTGATAAAAGTAGTTACTATAGAACGAATTTCTTTGACCCATTAAAATTCGCTAAATTAATTTAAACATTCAAAAAAAGAACGCATGGATTTTAAAAAATTCCATTTTTTTTCGAGGAAAAAATTTGGGGTCCAACAATTTTTTTACAATTTTTATTATACTATCTTTAAATTCCGTCAAAAATTACTAAAAAACCAACTTTTTGGTATTATTAGAACGATTGTGATTGAAAAAACGAAAGAAAAAAACATAAAAATTATGGCATATTGGTTTTTATATGCTTCTAATAAAAAGTTACTCAAGAACGAATTTCTTTGACCCATTAAAATTCGTTAAATTAATTTAAACATTCAAAAAAAGTACGCATGGATTTTAAAAAATTCCATTTTTTTTCGAGGAAAAAATTTGGGGTCCAAAAATTTTTTTACGATTTTTATTATACTATCTTTAAATTCCATCAAAAATGACTAAATAATGAACTTTTTGGTATTTTTTAAACGATTGTGATTGAAAAAAAAAAGAAAAAAACATAAAAATTATGGCAAATTTGTTTTTATATGCTTCTAATAAAAAGTTACTCAAGAACGAATTTCTTTGACCCATTAGAATTCCCTAAATTAATTTAAACATTCAAAAAAAGTTTGATGATCAGAAAAACATATTTCCCAAATAATTACTCATGGATTTTAAAAAATTCAATTTTTTTTTGAGAAAAAAATGTTGGGGTCCAACATTTTTCTACAATTTTTATTATACTATCATTAAATTCCGTCAAAAATAACTAAAAAACCAACTTTTTGTTATTTTTTAAACGATTGGGATTGAAAAAAAGAAAGAAAAAAACATAAAAATTATGGCAAATTGGTTTTTATATGCTTCTAAAAAAAAGTTACTCAAGAACGAATTTCTTTGACCCATTAGAATTCGCTAAATTAATTTAAACATTCAAAAAAAGTACGCATGTTTTTTAAAAAATTCCATTTCTTTTCGAGAAAAAAATTTGGGGTCCAAAAATGTTGTTACAATTTTTATTATACTATCTTCAAATTCCGTCAAAAATGACTAACGAACCAACTTTTTGTTATTTTTTAAACGATTGGGATTGAAAAAACGAAAGAAAAAAACATAAAAATTATGGCAAATTTGTTTTTATATGCTTCTAATAAAAAGTTACTCAAAAACGAATTTCTTTGACCCATTAAAATTCGCTAAATTAATTTAAACATTCAAAAAAAGTACGCATGGATTTTAAAAAATTCCTTTTTTTTTTTGAGAAAAAAATGTTGGGGTCCAACATTTTTCTAAAATTTTTATTATACTATCATTAAATTCCGTCAAAAGTTACTAAAAAACCAACTTTTTGGTATTTTTTAAACGATTGTAATTGAAAAAAAAAAAAAAAAAACATAAAAATTATGGCAAATTTGTTTTTATATGCTTCTAATAAAAGTAGTTATTAAAGAACGAATTTCTTTGAACCATTAAAATTCGCTAAATTAATTTAAACATTCAAAAAAAGTACGCATGGATTTTAAAAAATTCCATTTTTTTTCGGGAAAAAAATTTGGGGTCCAACAATTTTTTTACAATTTTTATTATACAATCTTTAAATTCCGTCAAAAATTACTAAGTAACGAACTTTTTGGTATTTCTTAAACGATTGTGATTGAAAAAAAAGAAAGAAAAAACATAAAAATTATGACAAATTTGTTTTTATATGCTTCTAAAAAAAGTAGTTACTAAAGAACGAATTTCTTTGACCCATTAAAATTCGCTAAATTCATGTAAACATTCAAAAAAAGTTTAGTGATCAGAAAAACATATTTCCCAAATAATTACGCATGGATTTTAAAAAATTCAATTTTTTTTTTGAGAAAAAAATGTTGGGGTCCAAAAATTTTTTTACAATTTTTATTATACTATCATTAAATTCCATCAAAAATTACTAAAAAAACAACTTTTTGTTTTTATTTAAACGATTGTGATTGAAAAAAATAAAGAAAAAAACATAAAAATTATGTCAAATTTGTTTTTATATGCTTCTAATAAAAGTAGTTCTTCATACTACTTCTTTATACTTCTGATGTTTAAATGACAGTAGAATTGTTTGCATTTTGCATAGAATTTAAACATTCATTACGATAGCCCCAAAAAAAGTCTAATTTCTAAATAAAAATGTAGGGATCGAAGAAATGGCGCTGGACACCATACCTCATCGAAGAAATAATGATACAATACGCCTACCCTCGCCTGGATATAAACGTCACCAAAGGAATGAACCATCTCCTAAAATCTCCCTTCTGCGTACATCCAAAAACTGGAAAAGTTAGCATACCCTTCAATCCGAAATTAATCGACAACTTCGATCCAGACACCGTACCAAACATCACCACCCTAATCGAAGAAATCAACGCATACGATGCTAAAGAACTCGCAGAACAAGGAGAATCCGCCGACAACTTAAAACGAATAAAAGACTACAAAAAAACAAGTTTAAACAAACCTTTACACATTTTCCAAGAATTTATACGAGGTTTAGAAAATTCTCAGAAAGGACAAAAAATTGAACGCAGCGGTAAGTTTATTACACTTCTTAATAATTCTATTATTAAACTTTTCTTTTTTTTTTTACAGATATGAAAATGGAGTTTTAAGGTTAGGTTAACAAAGTTTTGTATAATTAAAACAATTTTATAATAAATACTGTATATTTTCTTATTTTACATAACCTAAATATTATGCAAAAAAATTACATTGTCCTAATGTAAGACTAGTGACGCTACCAACAGTAAATAACAGACAAAGATATCTTCCTGTTATTGGTACTCGATAAAGTCTCGCACACATTTTAAGCGATGACGTATACAACAAAAGCGTATCTAAATCTTCCCCGGGTGTACCTTGATAAAGAAATGGACGGACACGAACTTCGTGTCCTATTCCCTGAATCATTGAACAAGCAGTCGTCAATCTTGCTGCCTAAAAACATAAAAATAAAATCAAACGCAACATTTTTATTTTATTTTTATTTTATTACCTGAATGAATGGTGCGGCAGTTATCGAAATCCATATAATAACATTTAGGACCGACACAAACGTAACTTGATTTCTCGAATACTCTTTATCAAACTGTAACAACCATGCAGTCCCTGCCAATGCCCATGAAACATTGACGACTGTGTAAATACAAACGGCAGGACCAAATTCATCGTTGAAATATTTTAATAACTTTCTAAACTCCGTAATATCCTTCATCCAATCGAGTCCTGGGATTGTATGTTGCAGTAATTTTGCTCGCAGGAAATACAAGTGCGATATCAACAACTGTCCTTGTAGACAATAACTGGTAATTATTGTACCTTGTACCATATCGTGCCACAATGTACAAATTACCAAAAATATCTTCAGCGCAACTTTAGTTTTTTGCGATCTACAAAACAAAAGAATTAATACAAAGTTTTAGGATACTTTATTTTTGTCCTGAAATGCCATAAATTTTGACTTCTTTTCATGAGGAGAAAGTCACTCAATCGTTTTGATATAACCACACTTACAGTGGTCCTCCCCTTATTTTAACTCCTATTATTTTAACTGCGTCCTTTATTTTAACTTCTTCCCCTCGTGAGTTCCCCCACCATTCGCCATTTGAAAGTGTTCAAAAGAGTGCGGACTGTTATTTGCGCTTGCGCATACAGTAGGACCTCTCTTATTCTATTTGGTAAACTTTTTCAAGATGGCGCCGACCTCTCTTATTCTAATTTTCCCCTTACCCCCACTTACTTTGCTTGGGAGCTTGTGATTCGTGGACGATATTTTTCGTTGACTTTTCGTGTGATAGTGGGGGAAACGATTAGAATAAGAGAGGCTGGACAATTAGAATAAGAGAGGTCCTACTGTACAGGTGAAGGAGGACGCCACTATATCTCCTATCTCTGTTTTTATTCTCTCAGACTGCCAGTGGTGAGGATGAGGGGAAGCGGTAAAATAAGGGAAGAAGACGCCATCTTCCTTTACTCGAAAAGTTAAAATAAGGGGAGGGCCTGTATTGGGTTTTTTCTCGAACTTTCTAAATCCGGTTTCAGATTGATTATATCTGCCGCCATTTTTTTTACTATGGCGGTTTAAACATAAAAAAATGGTGAATTTTGAAAAAATGTGTGCAAATAATCGTATTTTTGAGCAAGAAACCGTGTTCGAATCAAGCTGAATCTCTGTATCTGGTGGAGTAAATATTTATACTAAAAGATAGGATGATTATTAATTCACCATTCAAAATGGCGGATTAAAAATGGCGGTTCTCAGTGAACATTTTGTCGAATAATTTCTGGAGACTCGAACTGAACAATTATGAGCTTGTTTTAAAAAAAAGGTAAGAATAAAAAATTCTTAGAATTCGCCGAGAAATATAGTGGATTTTTTTCAGATTTTTTAAATGAATTTTTGAAAAATTCTTTTCAAAATTGTAATTTTTTTTTCGAAAAATTCTGAACAAAATTTAGTGCATTCTCTGATGAATTCTAAGAGTTTTTTTATTCTATGCATTTTTTCCCAAAAGTTGATAGTTTTTGAGAAAGAAAAATCTTAAACTATAATATTTGAAATTGATTTCCTCGAAAACTATCAAATGTTGGAAAGAATTGCAAAGAACAAAAAACTCTTAGAAATTATCAGAGAATGCACTAAATATCGTTCAGAATTTTTCGTAAATAAATTACAATTTTAAAAAAAATGTTGAAAAAAAATTTCTCAAAACTTTTTTACAATTTTTATTACACTATGTATCTTTAAATTCCGTCAAAAATGACTAAAGAACCAACTTTTTGTTATTTTTTAAACGATTGTGATTGAAAAAAAGAAAGAAAAAAACATAAAAATTATGGCAAATTGGTTTTTATATGCTTCTAATAAAAAGTTGCTAAAGAACGAATTTCTTTGACCCATTAAAATTCGCTAAATTCATGTAAACATTCAAACAAAGTTTGGTGAACAGAAAAACGTATTTCCGAAATAATTACGGATGGATTTTTAAAAATTCCATTTCTTTTCGAGGAAAAAATTTGGGGTCCAAAAATTTGTTTACAATTTTTATTATATTATCTTTAAATTCCGTCAAAAATTACTAAAAAACCAACTTTTTGGTATTATTTGAACGATTGTGATTGAAAAAACGAAAGAAAAAAACATAAAAATTATGGCAAATTTGTTTTTATATGTTTCTAATAAAAAGTTACTCAAGAACGAATTTCTCTGACCCATTAGAATTCGCTAAATTAACTTAAACATTTAAAAAAAGTACGCATGGATATTAAAAATTTCCATTTCTTTTCGAGAAAAAAATTTGGGGTCCAAAAATTTTTTTACAATTTTTATTATGTTATCTTTAAATTCCGTCAAAAATTACTAAAAAACCAACTTTTTGGTATTATTTGAACGATTGTGATTGAAAAAACGAAAGAAAAAACATAAAAATTATGGCAAATTTGTTTTTATATGCTTCTAATAAAAGTAGTTACTAAAGAACGAATTTCTTTGACCCATTAGAATTCGCTAAATTCATGTAAACATTCAAAAAAAGGTTGGTGAACAGGAAAAAACGTATTTCTCAAATAATTACTCCTGGATTTTAAAAATTCCATTTCTTTTCGAGGAAAAAATTTGGGGTCCAAAAATTTTTTTACAATTTTTATTGTACTATCTTCAAATTCCTAACATTTTTTCAAAATTCTTTTTAAAATTGTAATTTCTTTTTCGAAAAATTCTGAACAAAAATTAGTGCATTCTCTGATGAATTTTAAGAGTTTTTTTATTCTATGCATTTTTTCCCAAAACTTGATAGTTTTCGAGAAAGAAAAATCTTAAACTATAATATTTGAAATTCATTTCCTCGAAAACTATCAACTTTTGGAAAGAATTGCAAAGAACAAAAAACTCTTAGAAATTATCAGAGAATGCACTAAATATTGTTCAGAATTTTTCGTAAATAAATTACAATTTTGAAAAGAATGTTGAAAAAAAATTTCTCAAAACTTCATTTAAAAAATCTGAAAAAATTCCACTATATTTCTCAATGAATTCTAAGAACTTTTCATTCTCAACATTTTTTTTAAAAATCTCGTAGCTTTTGAGTTACAGCGTCCAGAAATTTTTCAACAAAATTTTGACTGAGAACTGCCATTTTGAAGCCGCCATTTTGAATGGAGAATTAATAATGGATCATATGTGTACATTTTGCAATAACTTTTACAATTCTTAATGAATTTGCATGAAACTTCGTAAACCAAAATATTTTGGGTCGCTGAATCCGAATCTGTCTTCAAAATGGGAAAATTCAAAATGGCGGATCCAATATGGCGGCTGTAAATTTGCTAAATTCATTCAAATGTACATTTTTCTTTATACGGAAAACAGCTGAAAATTGTAACTAGGAGGTTTTCGGGGTCGCTGATTACGAATCTGAAGTTAGATTTTGAAAATTCAAAATGGCGGATCCAAGATGGCCGACCGAAATGCGAAAAATTACCCAAACTTTATGAAACTGGGTTCTCGGGGGTTTTCGGGGTCGCTGATTATAAATCTGAAATCAGATTTTGAAAATTCAAAATGTCGGTTCCAAGATGGCCGACATAAATGTAAAAAATTTACTTGATTTCGATGAAAGTTGGTACTCGGGAATTTTTTGGGTCGTTGATTACGAATTTGAAGTCAGATTTTGTAAATTCAAAATGGTGGATCCAAGATGGTCGACATGAATTTGAAATATTACTTGATTTTTTAAATGATTACTTAAATGTTAAATGATATATTTTAGGAAAAAATGGAACCCGTGTTTCAACGTTTTTCGATATCTTAAGTACAGGGCTGTACAACTTCTGGCACTTTTTTTTTTAAACAGCTACCATCGAAGTGGTTAAATAAAAAAGACTTGTGAAAAATTTACTCATTTATTTCTTTTGTATTGTGTACTTTGTATTAATTCTTTTGTTCGTTCTTTAGTAACTATTTTTATTAGAAGCATATAAAAACAAATTTGCCATAATTTTTATGTTTTTTTCTTTCTTTTTTTCAATCACAATCGTTCAAATAATACCAAAAAGTTGTTTTTTTTAGTAATTTTTGACGGAATTTAAAGATAATGTACTAAAAATTGTAAAAAAAATTTTGGACCCCAAATTTTTTCCTCGAAAAGAAATGGAATTTTTAAAAATCCATGCGTACTTTTTTTGAATGTTTAAATTAATTTAGCGAATTCTAATGGGTCAAAGAAATTCGTTCTTGAGTAACTTTTTATTAGAAGCATATAAAAACCAATTTGCCATAACTTTATGTTTTTTTCTTTCGTTTTTTCAATCACAATCGTTCAAATAATACCAAAAAGTTGGTTTTTTAGTAATTTGTGACGGAATTTAAAGATAATATAATAAAAATTGTACAAAAATTTTTGGACCCCAAATTTTTTCCTCGAAAAGAAATGGAATTTTTAAAAATCCATCCGTAATTATTTCGGAAATACGTTTTTCTGTTCACCAAACTTTGTTTGAATGTTTACATGAATTTAGCGAATTTTAATGGGTCGAAGAAATTCGTTCTTTAGTAACTATTTTTAATAGAAACATAAAAACAAATTTGCCATAATTTTTATGTTTTTTTCTTTCTTTTTTTCAATCACAATCGTTCAAATAATACCAAAAAGTTGTTTTTTTTAGTAATTTTTGACGGAATTTAAAGATAATGTACTAAAAATTGTAAAAAAAATTTTGGACCCCAAATTTTTTCCTCGAAAAGAAATGGAATTTTTTAAAATCCATGCGTACTTTTTTTGAATGTTTAAATTAATTTAGCGAATGCTAATGGGTCAAAGAAATTCGTTCTTGAGTAACTTTTTATTAGAAGCATATAAAAACCAATTTGCCATAACTTTATGTTTTTTTGTTTCGTTTTTTCAATCACAATCGTTCAAATAATACTAAAAAGTTGGTTTTTTAGTAATTTGTGACGGAATTTAAAGATAATATAATAAAAATTGTACAAAAATTTTTGGACCCCAAATTTTTTCCTCGAAAAGAAATGGAATTTTTAAAAATCCATTCATAATTATTTCGGAAATACGTTTTTCTGTTCACCACACTTTTTTTGAATGTTTACATGAATTTAGCGAATTTTAATGGGTCAAAGAAATTCGTTCTTTAGTAACTATTTTTAATAGAAATATAAAAACAAATTTGTCATAATTTTTATGTTTTTTTCTTTCGTTTTTTCAATTACAATCTTTTAAAAAATAACAAAAAGTTGGTTTTTTAGTCATTTTTGACGGAATTTAAAGATACATAGTGTAATAAAAATTGTAAAAAAGTTGTGAGAAATTTTTTTTTAACATTTTTTTTCAAAATTGTAATTTATTTACGAAAAATTCTGAACAATATTTAGTGCATTCTCTGATAATTTCTAAGATTTTTTTGTTCTTTGCAATTCTTTCCAACATTTGACAGTTTTCGAGGAAATGAATTTCAAATATTATAGTTTAAGATTTTTCATATTCATAAGTAATATTTCACATTTATGTCGGCCATCTTGGCTCCACCAAAATACAAAATCTGACTTCAAATTCGTAATCAGCGACCCGAAAAATTCCCGAGTACCAACTTTCATCGAAATCAAGTCAATTTTTACATTTATGTCGGCCATCTTGGAACCGACATTTTGAATTTTCAAAATCTGATTTCAGATTTATAATCAGCGACCCCGAAAACCCCCGAGAACCCAGTTTCATAAAGTTTGGGTAATTTTTCGCATTTTGGTCAGCCATCTTGGATCCGCCATTTTGAATGTTCAAAATCTAACTTCAGATTCGTAATCAGCGACCCCGAAAACCTCCTAGTAACAATTTTCAGCTGTTTTCCGTATAAAGAAAAATGTACATTTGAATGAATTTAGCAAATTTACAGCCGCCATATTGGATCCGCCATTTTGAATTTTCCCATTTTGAAGACAGATTCGGATTCAGCGACCCAAAATATTTTGGTTTACGAAGTTTCATGCAAATTCATTAAGAATTGTAAAAGTTATTGCAAAATGTACACATATGATCCATTATTAATTCTCCATTCAAAATGGCGGCTTCAAAATGGCAGTTCTCAGTCAAAATTTTGTTGAAAAATTTCTGGACCCTGTAACTCAAAAGCTACGAGTTTTAAAAAAAAAATGTTGAGAATGAAAAGTTCTTAGAATTCATTGAGAAATATAGTGGAATTTTTTCAGATTTTTTAAATGAAGTTTTGAGAAATTTTTTGTCAACATTCTTTTCAAAATTGTAATTTATTTACGAAAAATTCTGAACAATATTTAGTGCATTCTCTGATAATTTCTAAGAGTTTTTTGTTGTTTGCAATTCTTTCCAACAGTTGATAGTTTTCGAGGAAATGAATTTCAAATATTATAGTTTAAGATTTTTCTTTCTCGAAAATTATCAACTTTTGGGAAAAAAATGCATAGAATAAAAAAACTCTTAGAATTCATCAGAGAATGCACTAAATTTTGTTCAGAATTTTTCGAAAAAAAAAATTACAATTTCGAAAAGAATTTGGAAAAAAATTTTTCAAAAATTCATTTAAAAATCTGAAAAAAAATCCACTATATTTCTCGGCGAATCCTAAGAATTTTTTATTCTTACCTTTTTTTAAAACAAGCTCATAATTGTTCAGTTCGAGTGTCCAGAAATTATTCAACAAAATGTTCCCTGAGAACCGCCATTTTTAATCCGCCATTCTGAATGGTGAATTAATAACCATCCTATCTTTTAGTATAACTATTTACTCCACCAGATACAGAGATTCAGCTTGATTCGAACACGGTTTCCTGCTCAAAAATACCATTATTTGCATAAATTTTTTCAAAATTCACCATTTTTTTATATTTAAACCGCCATAGTAAAAAAATGGCGGCATCTATGGTCGATCTGAAACCGGATTTATAAAGTTCGAGAAAAAATACAATAGGTATGTTATATCAAAACGATTGAGTGACTTTTTTTTTCTCTAAGAAAGCTCCTGATGAAAAGAAGTCAAAATTTACTGCATTTCAGGACGAAATATAATTTACCGATGTCCAAGCCACTGAAACGATACAATTTCTTGCACCGACATAACACTCGACGTTACAAGTGCCAACAACATCCAAACAACTCCGAGTCCAATAAAAAACCATAAAATTTTCACCAGTTTCTTTTGACTTCCCTGATTTGCTGGATTTGACGACAAAAGAAAAGCTCGTTCCATAAGATTTTGCAACTGTTCATTTTCTTTTATCCGAAATAGATAAACGGTGTAAAGGTAAGCGGCAAGATGTAAAACACTCGGAATTAAATAAGCGAATGTTACATTTCCGTGACACATTTTGTCGTACGTTCTTTCTTTCGTTATGTTCAATGCTTCTGGCGATAGTTTATACGAGAAGCCTCGATCTCTCCTAAATAAACTTAAATTGTTGAAATAATTCCATCAAAATATTTTTTACTTACCTATAACAAGCCATGAATTGTAAAACATATCCGATACACATGAAAACAATCACTTGGAAGGTATGCAAATTCGAAAAAACACAATATCTAGAAAACTCTGCCTCCTCGCTACTATTTGGTCGCAATCCCATAACCCCTAGTAACCGAAGATATGGTCGTAATATTTTATATTTACAATAATGCAAAACTGCGCTTGTGCTCAAGTTTTCGTAATCTGGCATCTCCGCTATCTCACCGACCTAACGAAAAGATTTGTCAAAAATCGTCTTTTATCTCAGTTTTATCTTACTTCTGTGCTCTGAAGATCGGAGATTGGCGAAGGTTCTTTTTCACTCATCGTCAAAATTCCCTAACTGAACTTCTAATCTAACCTTTAACCTTTTTTTATCTTTTATGAAAAAATCTAACCGTCGACTCAACAAAAATGCAGCCGAAATAACCGTCGGGACAATTATCATTTGACTTTTCACCTCTGGTCCAATAAATCTCACGAATTATTGATAAAAAGTTTATTTACAAATATACACAATTGATCGAGATCAGTATTTACCAAGATTCCGTGCTGGTCGTAAATGTCCTTGATCCTTTCTACTTTTCTGCTTCGATTTATGCTGCGAAACCAAAAATTATTAATTTACGAAGACAAAAAAAAAATGAGTTTTTAGGTTACCTTGAGGGTGAATGTCATTTCTTTGTTTCCTCGGAATCCTGATATTGTATTTCGCAACTTTTCTTCTTTTTCTAATCGTTCTCCAAGACTCGCTCTAAAAAAAAAACATTTTTAATATCGTCGAGTAATTTTATTTATTGAAAACTTACTTTGCTCTTTGTCGCATGTACTTCGAACCGGAATGAGCACCGTCTTTAATTTCGTAAAACTTTGGTTCTTTTTTTGCTTCCTTCCGTCTTTCATCGTCTTTATCCTTTTCTTCTTTTTTTACTAATCGATATTGTTTTTGTACTTCTTTTACCCAAGGTTTCTCATCGTCAGAACTGTCAGCGAAATCTTCATCTTCAGAATTCAAATTTTCTTCTTCCATGAAATTTACGACAGGTTTCGTTTCGATTCTCTTTCGTTTAGTTCCCATTTGCGAAACGACAGGATTTATAAGTTTGAATTCTTCAGTATTTACATCGACTTCGAAATCCGGATTTTCAAAAAGACTTTTGAATCGATCGTCATTTAATAAGTTTGTTTGTTTCTTCTTTGGATTCGATTCCATCATTTTTAATGCCAAATCTTTATTGACACTTGGCAATTTACTGACCTGTACTCGGTTTGGTCTTTCCTCTTCGATCTTTTCGCGAACCTTCTTCTTCTTGTAGGCGTCAAACTCGAAAGGTTTTAAAAGGTCACGAGCCTTTCGATACAGTCGAATGTCGATGAAGTGTCCGTGCATGTAAGCGCGTAACAAATTTGTACCTTTTAAGTGGGAAAGACCCAATTCGTCGAGTTCTTTTTCAGTTACGAATTTGTAATCGTCGTAAATTGTTTCGTAGTCTTGTTCTTCGAGTTCTTCGGTTAAACTATCCAAAAATCCACACCATCGAGGTGCTGGACCGAGAGAGGGTAAATAATAAGTTTGAATTTTGGTAGTTTCGTTGGCAATGAAAAACATTCCGGTATCCGGTACGACGCAGAGGTCGTTAAAGTCGGATTTGGATTCGATTGCGACATTTTGATTACCCTGGAAATAATTTAAGGTTTATTTAGGTTTAAAGATAATTTCTTCTTGTAACTCTAGTTTTAAAAGTTTGAATTTATAATCTGTAATTAGGTCTTTATGTTTATTAATTTGTATAGGTGAATGAAAACCGGTATTATGGGTGAATTTATTAAAAAGGAAATTATTTGATTTACATCTGAGTTAGAATATTCTTCTCGTAATTGATGCCGCTAACTTTGTTAATGCTTTCCTTAAGTAGCTTTGAAGTTTCTTTTCCAAAATTAGATCGAATCCAACTGTAGAATAATTCTTTCTTTCTTTTCTGACTCTTTCGTAAGTGAAATGTTCTTGAATTCTTAACATTTCACTTACGAAAGAGTCAGAAAAGAAAGAAAGAATTATTTATTTTTATATTAATACACAAGCTTGGAGATATGACATTCTACAGTTGAATTCGATCTAATTTTGGAAAAGAAACTTCAAAGCTACTTAAGGAAAGCATTAACAAAGTTAGCGTCACCAATTACGAGAAGAATATTCTTACTCAGATGTAAATCAAATAATTTCCTTCCTAAACGCATCCTTTTTAATAAATTCACCCATAATACCGGTTTTCATTCACCTATACAAATTAATAAACATAAAGACCTAATTACAGATTACAAATTCAAACTTTTAAAACTAGAGATACAAGATATTATAGAAGAAATTACGATTTTAAAAGCACAAAAAAAAATTCAAGAACATTTCACTTACGAAAGAATCAGAAAAGAAAGAAAGAATTATTTATGTACCGTTTGTTTATCCCAAATTTTGATTATTTTGCTGTCCATCGAGTAGACGAGATCCATACTTTTATGGAATTCTATGTTTCGGATTGGTAGATCGTACATGTGATCTTTTACTAAATATGGACTGTTGGATCGGATGTCGTAGAGTAAAACGTGTCCGGTGACTGTTCCGACACCTAACGATAATCCACCGTCGCATTTTAAGGCTGTGATCGACGGAACTGTGTTTATACTGAAAGTAAACTTAGGTTGGTACTACGACTATAGAACACACCACATTTAAACATACGATATTTCATCACAGAAATTCAACATACGACAGTTCAACATACGATTTTTCAACGTACAATCATTTCAACACAAACATTTCATCACATGATCATTTCAACACGAACCGAAAACAACGCATTTAAATAAAATAATTGAAAATAACAATGATATATTATACACGCAAAATAATACAAAAATCTAACCTAAACTAACCTAACTTGACTTGTCCTAACCTAACATTTCATCGTATGATCATTTATAACCTAACCTGACTTGACTTAACCTAACCTAACCTAACATTTCATCATACGATCATTTATAATAACCTAACCTAACCTGACTTGAGTTATCCTAACCTAACATTTCATCGTATGATCATTTGTAACCTAACCTGACTTGACTTAACCTAACCTAACCTAACATTTCATCATACGATCATTTATAATAACCTAACCTAACCTGACTTGGGTTATCCTAACCTAACATTTCATCGTATGATCATTTGTAACCTAACCTGACCTGACCTGACCTAACCTAACATTTCATCATACGATCATTTATAATAACCTAACCTAACCTAACCTAACCATTTCATCACATGATCATTTCAACACGAACCGAAAACAATGCATTTAAATAAAATAATTGAAAATAACAATTATATATTATACACGCAAAATAATACAAAAATCTAACCTAACCTGATTAACCTAACCTTATAACCTAGCCTAACCTACACCGTAAAAAATGTAAATGTAAATTCATTATTGTAAGAATGGAACCCAATATTGCCCTTGCTACAAGTTGGACTTTTTCGCAATATTATTGTAAATTTACATAGGTACTGTGAATATTACTTTTTTACCTTTGTAAATGTCAACTTGTAATTGTAAATTTACAATTGAAAGTGGATTTTACAGGTTACGGTAATATTACCTCGTAGAGAAGTTTAAATTCTCCAAGAGAATAATAAATTTACATCAAAATACAGGGAAAATTTTAGGTTATGTACTAAAGCGCAATAGCCTTATGCGGGCAGGTGATTTGAACTCTACATTATGTGGTAAAATTTATGCACGTAATTCTGAACCAATTGTACTGGCTTGTAATAATAATTTGTTATTTTAATAATTTATGAATTTAAATTTTATGATTTAATGTTTTCTTTCAACAAAAGTTTTTCTATCGACAAAAGAATTTAGATTTTATGTTTTCTTTCGACAAAAGATTATAGCTCTAAAAACCTCCAAAATATTAAAATACATCTTATAATGAATTTTACAATGTATTCCTCTGTTTTACATTTAAAAACAAAATAAAACTAAAATACAGTACTCCTTCCCTTATTCTAATGTCTTCCCTTATTCTAATTTTTTCTTTTCTCCTATTCTAATATTTCCCCTCACGCGAACTTCCCACTTACGTGTGTTGACGTGTGGATTTTCTAAATATAAATAACGGCGCATGTGCAACAAAAGAAAAAGAGACAAAAGTGAGACAGCAAATTTAAGTAGGGGGGAAATTAGAATAAGGGAAGAAGGCCGCCATCTTGCCTGACTGGACAAATTAGAATAAGGGAAGGACTACTGTATGTATGTGGAATTTTAATGTAAAAATTAATTTTACTACACCAATGGGTTTTCCCCTCATATTGTAAATTTACCACCTTCAGTGTAGGCAATTTACAAATCCATCTAAAATTCCTAACCTCTCGTAGGAAATTTACAACGTTTAACGTGGTAATATCACCATATTTTTAGGCAGGAAAATCACAACAAAATTGTAAATTTCATTTACATTTTTTACAGTGTAACCTTATAGCCTAACCTAATCTAACCTAACCATTTCATCACATGATCATTTAAACACGAACCGAAAAAAATGCATTTAAATAAAATAATTGAAAATAACAATTATCACAGGTCTGCACGGATTTCTTTTTTTAAATATCAGAGTGATTTTCGGCGTATTTTTGTGCGCTGAACACGAATTTGAAGTCGAAAAATGCCTATCACGTCATGATTTTGAGAAAAGTTTTCTCTAATTTTCTCTGAAACCTGACGTGGTACAGGCTTGAATTTGTGCTTAAATTAAAGCTTGGTTCTTCCCCTACAAAAATCATAAGATAGTTTTTAAAAAAAATGTCATAGTTTTGAAAAAAATGGTTTTAACCTTGCTATTTCTAGCGATTATGATGAAAATGCAAACAAAATCGAACAACCGCTGGTATTACTAATGGCGAACAAAAAAAAAAAACATGAAGTGGTGATTTTAAGATCCTAAGTATATTTTTTTTATTTTGCGGCCGCCATTTTGGATTCGCTATTTTAAATTTTGTGAAACTAACATTTAATTCGTCATCAGCGACTCAAAAAAAACCCCGAGTACTGATTTTCATGAGGTTAATTTAAATTTTTTATTTTTACGTCCGCCATCTTGGATCCGCCATTTTGAAGTTTATAAAAGCGACACTGGATTCTTAAACATCAACCCCGAAAACAGTCAAGTAGTGGTTTGTATGAGCTCTGCTCAATGTAGTTAAATAATTTGCATTTTTATCAAAGTTACTAGGAATGGCAAGGTTAAAACCATTTTTTTTTTTCAAAACTATGAAATTTTTTAAAAGATCTGTTGCACGTCAGGCTTCTGAGAAAATTAGGGGTAAAGACACCCAAAAACACGTTTTTTGCTGTTTTTGTCCCCACTTTTCTCAAAATCATGACGTGATAGACATTTTTCGTCTTCAGATTCGTGTTTAGCGTACAAAAATACGTCGGCAATCACTCGGATATAAAAAAAAAGAAAGTGAATTTTGCAGATCTGTGTTACATATTATACACGCAAAATAATACAAAAATCTAACCTAACCAACCTAACCTAACCATATAGCCTAACCTAACCTATAACCTAACCTAACCTTATAACCTAACTTTAACCTAACTTTATCTATGTTGTTAAAATGTTTAATATATTATGTTGAAATGGTCATTTGTTGAAAAATTTTATAATGAAATGTTTATGATGAAGTTATCTTGTGGTGAAAACGTACTTGTGTTGAAAAGTTACGTGTTGAATAGTCGCGTCACCCTTAGGTTATGTTAAAATCCATCGTTAAGTAATTTTTACTTACTGATAATCTTGTTTGATGCAACTAAAACCGCAATCTAATGTTCCGACTTTGTTTCGTACTCTCGGATCCCAAGCTTCGACTTTTCCTTCATCGTTACCAATTAATAATAAATTGTGCACAGGATTTACGGTGCATTTGTTGATAGCAGAACTGTCGGAAATGAAAGGTTGAAGGAATTGACCCCGTTCGATGTTTAACCGGTAAATTTCGTTACTGAAAAGATTTTTTTATGTAAATAGGTTACTAAAAAAAGGATTTTTTATAAACTAACCTACTTCCGACAATAAACAAGTCGCAGGAAGGATAATGATACTGTAAATCCCGACCAAAGCGAGGTATTCGTAATCGGTAGTATTTACCAAACGCTGCGTGGAATTCGATGTGCCTGTCGCAATGTAGAAATACTAGCTGTAATTTTAGGTTATATTATACATTTATCAATGAAAAATATGTGAGGAGAGAAAGAAAAAACGAACTTTACTGTAATCTTCGGAAAGAGATTCGAACGTTACAACTTCAGAGTCGAAACATCTTTCGAATTTTAAAGATAATTGATTTACGTCAAAACATTTTAGTCGAGGTTTGTAAATTCCTGTAGCGAATATATACTGTCCGTCTTTTGATAATCGAACTGATGTACTGACGCCGGGCATATCAAAGTCTTGAATTAGTTCGATACGTCTTCTAATATCTAGAAATTGTAACGGTTAATTAATGATCGTTAATAGAAATTTGTAAACGTTTAATAAGTTACCGAAGTGTTTTTTTGATAAATTTTTCTTTTTCTTCTCCGACAGCCACTATAAACAAAAAATGTCTTTGTTATTGTTGTAATAAACATTTGTATATTGGAGTTTTTTAATGTTTAAAAATTAAATGTCAACAGTGAGTAAACATAACCTGAAAATGTCATTTGTTATTAACTTACTTCGGGAAGAGTTTTCCCGGCGCTGAGATTATAAATTTTAACATCATTTGAATAAGATATTTCCATTTTGTTTTGTCAACACGTGCAAAAACGTGTTGAAGGCAGTTGATATCACAGAACAATATGACATGTGCTCTTAAATAATCATTAAATACCGGAATCAACATAGAAGAGAAATCGTACGTCAATTTATACAACTACAGCCATCTACATGGTAAAAACTATACTAGGGGTCTAATGTGCTCCATCGATAAGTTAGGAATTTTTACTGAAAACGGTAAATAAAGAACGGGTATTCTAAAGTACTCAACCGATAAGGTAGGAATTTTAAATAAAAAATGACAGTCGATTTTTTAAAAATTCTGATTTTGTAAAGGCAATTTTAATTAGTATAGAAGGTATCCTAGAAAATGCCAAGGAATTTAATTGAGAACTGGCCGAGAATTTTGAAATTCGTTACACGGGGGTTTATGTTTGGGTTATTTTTTTTAATATTGTTATATAAAATTGTTGTAAATTTATTGCATTATCATTTTTTTTTTAAAGTAATATAAATTTGTGGATCTTTGGCGTTTAGAACTGAAAAATAAAAATCATTTATTTCAGAAAATTCTCGATCAGTTCTCCTCAATTAATATTTCTGTTTTTTTTTCTCCTAGGAAACTGTTTATAGTGCTTAGAATTGCCCTTATAGAATTCGAATTTTAAAAATGTTCAGTCATCTTTTATGTACGTTTTTCAGTGAAATTTCCTACATTACGAAAGGGCCACTTTAGAACCCCCCGGAATTGATTTTTCGAAATTCGAGATCTTTAACCCTTTAAGGCCCAGCGGTTTCGATTGAAACCACTTTTGTGTTCGAACATTCATAACTTTGTCAAAAATTAATCAATTTTTCAGTTCTAAACGCCAAAGATCCACAAATTTATATTACTTTTTAAAAAAAATTATAATGCAATAAATTTACAACAATCTTATAATTATAACTATATTAAAAATAAAGCGGTTGTGACCCTTAGCGAGTCGAAACAATAACTTCCCGATCAATCTCTCGTATTTTATTCCGGTTTATTTAACGGACTGGCTATATTCACGTACGTTTTCCATATTTTGCGTTATATAGAGAGGTTTTATTTCCGAAATCTACCCATTATTGCTTAAAAAAAACCGACTAGTAAAAAATCGGCATATTGTAAAGAGAATAATACTTTTACCGTGTCGGCTTTTTAATATGTCGGTTTTTTACTTGTCGGCTTTTTTATTTCTCAGTTTTTTGACGCGCATCAACAGTTTCCTCACGAAAAATGACGGAATTTGTTAAATAATATAATTTTTTCATGTTATTTCTACTATTTTTACTACTTTTTTTTTGAATAACTCGAAAACCGCTCAGCCGATCATGTTCAAAATCTAATCAGCACGAAGTTAGGTCAGGACGCATCGATTAAAAAAAAAGTTAATCAATTTGCTTCATCTCGTTGAAGAGAAATCGTTGGACAAAATTTGGTTTTCATCCGTACACACACACACACACACACACACACACACACACACACAGACAGACATTTCTCTAAAAATGTGTCAGTTTGCTTCTAGTGGTCACAAAACGTGGAGATATCATGAAATTAGCATTTTCGAGGTCTTTTCAATAACTTCCCTGTAGACCGGGAAGTTAAAAATGTTTTTGCTAAAGGTTGTAAAAAAAAAATAAAAATTGTTAAATTACTTCAAGTAAGGCTCATGAAAATTTTTACGAATCTGATGTTATTTTTTTCAAAACTCAAGATGGCGGATCCAATATTGCGCCCGAAAATATTTGAAAATTGAGCTAGACTCATGAAAATGACCATCAGATTAACTGAAAAGAGAAAAACTAACATCAGATTTTTAATCGCGACCACATAAACCCCCGTGTAACGAATTTCAAGTGAATCCAATGAAATTTTAAAAAAGTCGTCCGCCATATTGGATCCACCATTTTGAATTTTTAAAAACTAACATCACATTCGTAATCAGCGACCTCAAAAACCCAGGTTTTACAGAAAAGTACAGAGTATGATGAAAATTGCATGACTTAAAAAAAGTCGGGCCTTAAAGGGTTAACGGCAATTCTAATTACTATACAGGGTGTCACACAACTCGCGGGCAATATTGCATATACATATTCTACATCAAATTTTAAACAATACTGTCCAATGATACACAAACAGGTTATATCAAACTTTTTTTCATAATTTGTGGTTGACATCAACAACCCCATAATTTAAATAAGCTTCTTAATGTTATTTTAATACAGTAAAAGAACCGTAACACCAAGTATCTGAATTTTGACAAATTTTAGTATCAAGCGGTTAAGAAAATAAAATACTTAATTTAAAAATGTCCAGTACCAAAATTCACTTTTGGAAATTATTGCGACTCAGTTCCACAGGATTTTGAAGTAATGATTAATGGTCAAAAATTGAAAAGAGTTTGCGCCACAAAATATCTTGGTTTGACTTATGATTATAATTTAAAATGGAATGAACTTAGTTGCTGATATTGTTAAAAGGACCAAATATTTAGTATACGTATTCTACAGACTGAAGAAAATCTTATCAAAAAAGCAGTTAACACAATTACAAAAGAAAGATTATAAAAACGAATACTCAAGATAATAGGAATTAGTGATAGAGATCATTTCAAATCCATAGGAATCAGACAGGTTTTTGTGGTTAATGCGATAGCCTACCAATATAATAGCCTCAAGAATGAATTTCAACAAAATGTACGTAATACAAGATTTAAAAGTGTCGCTCTTCCTCGTCATACCACAACAATTGGACAAAGAAGCTACGAATATTTTGCAACCAAGTACTACAATCAGTTACCAAATGATTTAAAAACTCTTAGAAAAAAGTGTTAAAAAGAAAGATAAAAGATAAAATAAGAAATCTCGAAATTGAATGAATTATTTCTATATATAGTTTATAACTGTTTTGATTATTATACAGTGGTCCCCGTCCTAACGCATCCCGTCCTAACGCATATTCCTGTCCAAACGCGTATTTCTTTCCTGTCAAAATTCATAAATTCCCCTTCGTTCCTCTCCCTACAATACGATTCTTAGTTGCTAGCGTTGCTAGTGAGACATCTACGCGCATGCTCAGTGTTATAAATGCAAAGAGACTTTTGCCGTAGTGGGGGTTGAGGGAGGATATGCGTTTGGACGGGGGTGGCCATTTTTAATGGAACGAAACATATGCGTTAGGACGGGGACCAGTGTATGTATGTTTTAGATCAGTGAGTAGTTCTCACTACTATGTTTAAGTTTTGTAATTTTTAAGGACCAATCCTATGTACGGACATTTTTTGTCCCCTATAGGTCCTATATATATGTACAGGGAATTTTGGCAAAAAATATTATTGTTATTATTATTAAAATTGGATCTGATGCCCAGAATTTGATTGGCGAGCCATTGGAATTTTTTTTTGTAATAACTCCGCTCCATCTGAAGTTTTTTTAACGCATGAGGGCTCATTTTAAAGGTTTTCTCAAACGGTACAATTCATCTTAAAGGTTCTTTGACCTACAATGAATATTTCTCTAGTTATAGCCATAGAAGGAGGAAAACATGCCGATTTTTGCGGTTTTACGTGTCTAACTTATTTCGTTAAATAGCTAACGAAATATCACACATAAAAAAGTTGTAGGCCTTGAAAAAACGAACAATTTGACCTCTAATTCGATGCGATTTGATAAAAATTGAATACACGAGGCGCATCTTAAACTCACAGAATTAGAGAAAAACGCATATTTCGAATAATAAGCCGATTTTAAAAAGCTCCTCGTGAGCTCAATTTTTATCAAATCGCATCGTACGAGGGTTCAAATTGTTAGGTTGTTCAAAGCCTACAACTTCTTCATTCGTGATATTTCGTTAGCTATTTAGCGAAATGAATTGAAAGTGAAAAACCACAAAACTCGGCATTTTTTCCTCTTTCTGTGGCTATAAGAAGAGAAATATTTATTGTAGGTCAAAGAGACTCAGCTGAATTGTAGGGCTTGAGAAAACTGTTAAAATGAGCCATCATTCGTTAAAAAAATTTCAGAAGGAGCCGAGTTATTGCAAAAAAGTGATTTTTCTAAATTTCATTGACTCGCTAATCAAATTCTGGGCATTTGATCCAGTCTTGGTACACGTCTTTTTTTTCTGAAAATTTTATGTAGAATATGTACCTACAATATTGCCCGCGAGTTGTGGGACACCTTGTATACGGTTTTCAAGAAAATAGCGAAGATATTAATTAAAAACTGACCGAGAATTTTCGGAAACAAGTGATTTTTATTTATTTTTGACAGTTTTTACCGGCGGATCACATTAATACCAAAGGGCAAGTAGTCAATCGATAAGGTAGTAATCTACGTTGAAAAATATAAATAAAAAATGGTCAAAGTTATTTTTCAAAATTCTGGCCCTGTAATTGCAATTCTAACTATTATACAAGATATTCTATAAAATATTAGAGAAAATCGTCAACAATTTGATTGAGAATTTTCAGAAATAAGTAAAAAATTACTTTTTCAATCCGGACAACATATTTAGTAATGTAAATAAATTAATTCTTGTCATCAATTATTGCGTTTATTTGTTTATAATAATAAATAAAGCGTTAAAATGTTGTTTTTTTACACAAAATGAATTGTGAATGAAAAAGGTCACGGTACGAATCCGACGTCAGATTTTTACAATTCAAAATGGTACATACGAGATGGCGGTCTGCAAATCAATAATGTGATTTATCGTGGCGATGTTTCGATTATTTGAGGTCATGAATTACTAATCCGTTGTTATATTTTCAATATATTACTTGTAACTTACAAACGTAAATTCATTTTTTTTACATTTTGTGTTTTTTATTTTGTCCATGCATATTTTTGTTTGTATTCTGTATGCTTTTTTTATATATTTATTTGTATTTGTTTTATATTTTAATTAATTACTTTTTTAACGGGCGGTATCGCTCTTTATGCAGTGTTTCATTGTACTTTGAACCTTAAGTTGCGAGAGCTGCTGATCGTCTTAATAGATGGCGCCATCCTTCATATTTCTGGAGGAAATGTGGGAGCTGCAGAAACCTACACCAAGTGCAGCAACGGTCATGAGTCGATTTCCGCCAGATAAATAGCATTTCGAAACGAAAACAAACAACGTCACTCATCCTACGAATAGCGAGCTGCTGCTTGAAAATCGTTTTCGAAATATTCTTCCCTAGACGAGGATCGAACTCACGACCTATGACTTCGCAGTCCAAAGCGCTACCGCATGAGCCGCGAAGCCAATATTTTATTAGTTTTTTTTCGATATAATTTATAGAAACTACTAACTAGGGGATTGGCGGAACGCAGATAACGATTCTGAAGTTAAAATTTCAAAATCCAAAATGGCGGATTTAATATGTCTTACCAGAATTATTAGTAAGTCTGTTTTTAACTCATAGTAACTTTTCTAAATTTTGTCAGATTTCCGATATAATCGTTTAATTCGTTCTACAAATTGTCAAGAATTTGTTAAAAACTCGCTTGTCATTTAGAATTTCGAAATTTTAACTTCAAATTTCTTATTCGCGACTCCAAAAATCTTCGAGTAACAAGATAGAGGCAAATTCAACGAATTTTCATATTTTTGTCCACTATATTGGACCCGACATTTTGAATTTCGACGTTTTAACATCAGACTATTAATCAGTGACTCCAAAAACCGAAATGCAACAACTCATTTTTAAATAGAGCCACAGGAAAAATGTGAGCATTTGGAAGCTACTTTTAGGGCGAAAACTCATGCGTAGAAGGGTTAAGTAGCTTCATTTATCTTCGAAATTAACTTATTCTCTTCGAAACAATTTTTACCCAATTTTACTTTGAAATATTTTATATTAAAACAAAATTTTATTTTATTAATTTTGAAATAAACTAAACTCATAGTAAAAAACGTGCTTCCTGCTCCAATTTTTAAAAATAAACAAATCAATCAATTTTACGATAATTAACAGTTAAAAATTTCAATTTAAGAGAAATTGTTCGTGAGTCTTCAAAGAGGGAACTCAAAAATAAAAAGTCATAAGCCGTCATTTTGAACAAAATTAGAGCTATTAATCGCCAAACAAGTCGGAAACCCGAGTTTACTTAGAAAACCACCGAAAGATTTTATCCTTAGTGAAAGTTGGGTTAAATTTAAACGAGCCTCACTGTAGTATGTTATACATATGTCGTCACGTGGAAGTTTTGGTAAACTGACAGCTGTTTTTGGAAATCGGAACATTGAAAAAATCTCTGTTTAATCTCAGAATATTGGTATTTAGGAGAATTCGAAAATTCTGAAAAAATACTAGTACGTAAGAAACGCATTCATTGTCTACAAATACAGTCGCATTTGCTCGTTTATGCAGAAAATTGTAGAACGATTACCAATTGGAGGAAATAAATATATTGTGTTTTGAGAACGACAACAAAATTCATTTTTTCTGTAAAAATAAAAGATAATTTGTAATAACGTGTTGGGCTTTGACCCTTACAAGCACAGCGGCACATTTAGAGTACCACCTCGTTGCACTCAATTTTCCTGAATTTTAACACAAGATTGTTGCATTATACCACATAAATGGTACCAATGTGTCTCCAACGTATTGTGGAGCAAATAAGGTTTGAATAGTATATTATGTAATAAGGACATAATTAAGGATTTCCGGCGAGTTCAAAGTTTATCGCGCGAGCAAAGCGAGGAGGCGCTCGATAATTTACGCCCGAAGATTTCACGGTATGGCGCAAAATCAAGTTCTATTCCCGGAGTGTTACAAAAATAATTATAATTGTTAATTGCCTACCTATTAAATATACACAAATTACTTGCCAAAACGGAACATTCGTTTGAAAAGAAATAATTTTTAATAATACGAAACACTAAAACGCTACTCGATAATAAATTTTCTATTTTTTGGGGCGCTGATTACGAATCCAATGTTATTTTTCCGAAATTTAAAATGATCATTCAATATGACAGTAACAAATTTTGATAAAAATCACGATTCCGCATTTTCTACCACCATTTTGAATAGGTTATATTGAATTTCCAAACTCCAAGTGCCGATTCGTAATCAGCAACTCCTTAAATCTTTGTTGAAGAACAAAGTTCAATTATATATTCAGTGCATTTCAATTTCCACACTCTTTATAAAATAATTAATTTACGGCTGCCATTCTGCATTATATAACAACACACCGAAGGCATAACCATGGAAAGCTTTACACAGCAAACGAAAATTCATTGAAGATCCATTGAAATTCATGCAGTGCATCACTTCTGAATTCGTTTTCTTAGCTTCTGCAATGTGTTTCAATGATTTGGAATGGTTAATAGCTAATAAAAAGTTGTTCGATTTAATGATTTTGAATGGGAATGAAGAAATGATTTCGTTGAATGAATTTCAATTGAAAAGTGCGAATAGAACAATTGCAAGTTGAATAAGTTTCGTTGGAAAAATAGTTATATTTGCCGCGAATGAAGTTGAATGGATAGTTAATTATTACAGGACAACAAATTTAATTATTTTGAATCGAAAAAAAATTAGATGAAAATGCAACTGATATGAATGAAATCGAATCGGTTATTACCAATAGCAAGGTTGGGAGGTAAATGATTTTGAATGGAAATAACATATTTAAATGAAACAATCGTTCAAAAAATACCAAAAAGTTGGTTCTTTAGTAATTTTGTACGAGGAATTCAAAGATAGTATAATAAAAATTGTAAAAATATTTGTTACCCAAAACAACTTTTTCTTCGAAAAGAAATGGAATTTTTTTAAATGCATGCGTAATTATTTCAGAAATACATTTTTCTGTTCACCAAACTTTTTTTGAATGTTTAAATTAATTTCGCGAATTTTAATGGGTCAAAGAAATTCGTTCTTGACTAACTTTTGACGCGGAAGTCACTGGTGTTGGAATAAAAAATGTAAAAAAATTGTTTTGTAAATTTAATTTCTCTAAATTCATCCGTAATTTTAAAAAAATGTGTTTTTATGTTCACCCAAATTTTTGAAAATTTTAAATCAATTTAGAATAAAGTAGTAATGAAAAAATCAAAATTAAAAATTAATGAATCGAATTTTCAAAATTTGAGTTTCATAAAGGCAATCCTAACAATTTTGTATGCTCTCTTAAAAAAAATCAAAGAAATTTGTCGAGAATTTTCTCCAATATCGAAAAAAATTATGTATTGCAGAAAATTCTCGGCCAATTCTCTTTAATTGTTTTTGATTCTTTTTAGAAGATAGTAAACAATAGTTAGAATTGCCTTTATGAAGCCCGAATTAAAAAACAAATGAGTCAGAACTTTTTAATTTAAATTTTGTTAGCTTTGATTACTACTTAATGGTACCCCCTTAAAATAGTCTAATCTACTCAAAAAGATTTTAATTAATAAATATAAATTATTTCAACTTTTTCAGGTATTCTGCCAGATTTACACCTTGAAAAATACCACGGTACTAAAAAATTACTACAATTTAAGTGTTAGCAATAATGTTTCCTTCTTATGTGACAAGATGTACCATAATGTAATAATAAATGATTAGAAAAATTAATATATAAAATGTACAACCTTTTATTAATACAAAATCATTAAAAAATGCGAAAGCCGATGAAACTGAATAAATTTCAATAATATAATAAGCACGTACTGAAATCAATGATTTTACAAAAATAGAAAATCATTGGTTACAGCTCTGTTGAGTAGATTTCTGTTGGTATTTAGTGATTAAAAAATCCAATTCAAATCTATTGAGATTCATTCAAAATCACTCAATGATTTTCAATTAATTTTCGTTTGCTGGGTACTTACTTTATTTTTATTTAAAGATTTCATTTTAAATATTCCAAAAAAATACAAAACGATGCAAAAATAATTTGCTCGAAATGCAATACGTTATCAAAATAGTTTATTTATTTATTCAGAAAAGAATTATTTTATTCTCGTTCCTACACAAAGAGAAAGAAAATAGTTAATGGAATCATTTTATAATAGTAAAACGCTTTAATACAAAAGTACTTAAATTAACTATTTCCATAGTAAATGAAACTGTAAAATTGTTCCATTTACTATTTTCCGGAATTCAAATCATTCGTACATAACCTCAAATATCAACTACAACCTTTTATGTTGTTAATTCTACCTTGCATATGTTAAAATCGATTTTATTTCTTCATGGTTCCGTTAACCCTTTTTTTCTCTGTGCACAGAGAGAAAGAAAATATTTAATGGAATCATTTTATACCAGTAAAACGCTTTAATATAAAAGTACTTAAATTAACTATTTCCATAGTAAATGAAACTGTTAAATTGTTCCATTTACTATTTTCCGGAATTCAAATCATTCGTACATAACCTCGAATATCAACTACAACCTTTTATGTTGTTAATTCTACTACTTGCATATGTTAAAATCGATTCTACTATTTCTTCATGGTTCCATTAACTCTTTTTTCTCTCTGTGTATGAGACGTAATGCATTTTATTTCACCATTTGGTAATCGCTCCAATATTTATTACCGGCCTAGTATAATATCTCTATTTGTTGCAGTTACCGAATCAAGCATGAACTATGTAAAAATTGCATTTAAAAGAATGCATAAATCCCTATACGGTCGCTTATCTACATAACATTTATAATCTCTGCATGGTAACTAGTGACTTTTAGTAAACTTTTCGCAATGTGCAAAAATTGGCAACAGTGTCACGCATCACCTTTAATCCTTCGACCAATCGGCTTCAACTTCAGGGGGAGAAAGTTCCCAGTTAGCATAAGCCGCGGAAAGACGTCATAGAGGCATCGTTTTCGAGATGACTGAAAGTCGTGTCTAAAAGCTGACAAAAAAGCCAGCCTTTGAAGACCGTCTTGAAATGGTCGTCTAAGCACCGTCTCTATTTATGACGTCTTAGAGGCGTCTATAAAATGATGCATGATTCTGCCTTTCTCGCAAGTGGCAAAGTTTTATGTAGACCAGTGATTGATCACATATCACCTTTACTATATCAACATTTCTATGTTACTGTATATAAAAAAGTAGATTACCAACGCTAGATGATAATACAGTAGGGTCTCCCGTATTCTCTAGACATATCTTATTCTCTGGATTTAGTATCTCTTATTGTATACAGTAGGACCTCTCTTATTCTAACCTCTCTTATTCTAATTGTCCAGCCTCTCTTATTCTAATCGTTCCCCCACAAGTCTCCCACTATCACACGAAAAGTCAACGAAAAATATTGTCCACGAATCACAAGCTCGCAAGCAAAGTAAGTGGGGGTAAGGGGAAAATTAGAATAAGAGAGGTCGGCGCCATCTTGAAAAACTTTACTAATTAGAATAAGAGAGGTCCTACTGTATATTCCCCTTAGGTCGGTTTTCCCTCTTACATTGCGTCCTAACCTAACCTTCGTGGCTGAGCGAATCTCGAACCGTTGACGACCGTCGACCACTAAAACTGGGGGTAAAGGGGAAGTATAGAATAAGGGAGACCGACGTTATTTTGAAAAATTTGCAGTATGCAATAAGGGAGAACCTACTGTATTAGTCGCGTCGCTGCGAGAGACGACATAATTGTTCTTTTTTAGACGTCTTAAGTAAGACCACTTATTTGCGGCGTTTAATATCGTCTTTTGAGAGTGCATATCACGTCTTGAAGGCGTCGCAGAAAAGTTTTCAAGACTAAAAAGTAAGACTGTCTCAAAATTGTCAGGAACGCTTTGTGTTCAGACGTCTCGGTGTTAAATGGGTCGGTAACCGTAGTTCGTGGTTCCGCTAGTTCCTTTTACCTCCTGCAGCGTTGCTCACTGGGACAGAGGGCGCTGAAGTTCTAGAAACTGTAGTACATGGTGGGAAAAGGTGGGAGGCGGGAGCGAAAAGAGTAGGGCGACCGGCATGAAACGCGAGGCGAGCGAATCGGTACATCGCTCTAGTAGTCGCGAGTCAAGAGTCAGTCAGTGACGGATTGTGTTGCGTTTTGTCAATAGTGCAGTAGAGAACAGTTCGTTTTTTCGTCCCCCGCGTATCCCCTCGTTATCTGTGTCCAAATATGAGCTGGCAGGATTACGTTGATAAGCAGCTGCTCGCCTCAAAATGTGTTACCAAAGCGGCGATCGCCGGACACGATGGAAACGTCTGGGCGAAATCCGAAGGCTTTGAAGTAAGTAAAGAAACGCGCGTATGGAAACGTCCCTTCGCCAAATTTCGACCTCGTCGAAAGATTCCGGGAGAGAGAGAGAGAGAGAGAGAGTGAGTGAAAGGCAAGAGTGAAAGAGTATGATAGAAAAAAAAGGGTCGAACCTCTTTGTCTTTCACGCGCGGGACAAAGACTCTTTTCGGAAAACGAGCAAATAACCTCTTTGCGGCGTTAGAAACGAGCCGGCTCGAAGGACCTCTGGGAAAAAGGCGCCTGCCACGTCGAAAACGCCGTCGACCGGGATCATGGCCGGCGAAATCGCTCGGACGCTGCTTCTTCCGTCGCTCATATCGATCCGCCGTTTCCTCGTCGGCGTGCGTCCACGCGCCCCGAAAAAAAAAAAATCGAATCTTCCCACTCCTGATCCTTTTTGTCCCACGGACATTTTTACGTAATTCCTACGGACGTCCCTTTTTTTCGGGGTGTGGCACTCCGGTGACGGAAGCGTCGCCGGGAACGTTCCGCGTTTTTCCCTTCGCTCGTTTGCCGGCGACGTGCCGGTATTCCGGGCGCAAGAGCGAGATGCCACGAGATGAAGCCACCGACCGAGAGAGAGATGGCGAATCACCGAAAATAGAGAACGTTCCCTTCCATCGCTCTCGACAGAGGCGCTGATCCCAAAATTATTCAACCGCATTGATGCGATCAGAATTTCGAAATCTTCTTTCCAAAATTCTCGAAATTATGAAAAAAGTGAGAAAACTCACATTTTTCTTATGTTTGATACTCATCGAAAAGATCAGAAAATTTCATCTTTGAATTTGTTACGATCATCACTTTATGATCAGTATGTTTGATCAAGAAATTATGGTATTCTATTTTTGGAGTCTGAACTCCGAATTTTAATCGGTATTATAATCGAGTACCAAAAATATCTTAAAGGGAACTTCGGAACTCAAAATTATCCAAGACGATTCATGAGTTTCTCTCAACGAACTTATTAATGTTTTATCTCATGTATTTTCTTTTAACGAAACCTAAAATATTTCAATAAAAATAAAATTAAAAAAAAGGTTAGATAATTACTCCAAAATTATATTTTCTTTAATTTCGTATTGTTTGAAATAAAAATGTTGAAAATAACAGTTTAATACGACAGAACACAAAATTTTCCTAGACGATTAGAGATTTTGAGTATTTTCACTTAAAGATCTTATTAATGTTTTATTTCATACATTTTCTTTTATAAAAACACAAAATATAAAGATATTTCAATAAAAGTAAAATGAGAAAAAGAAAGGTTAAATAATTACTCTGAAATTATATTTTCTTTAATTTCGTAATTTTTTAAGTATTTAATATTGTTTGAAATAAAAACGTAGAAAATCACAGTTTAATACGACAGAACACGAAACTAACAGAAATGATATAAAACAGTTCAACTAAAAGTGTCAAGGCTATCAATAATCAAAGTTCTGTTTTCGCAATTATGCCGTTTAATCTAATTCTTTTGTCAAATCTTTGAAAAAGATTGCGAAAACTGAAGAAATATATTTTAAGAAAACATTTCATATAAAATGTGAGAAATAAAGTTTTATACAATGAGGGATGTAGCATCATTTCTATTTTTGATCATTTTGTATCATGTGTTAGTAATCAGTAATCTTTCATAAATAGATAACTGCAAATATTCATTGGGTTAGAAATTAACGATTCATTAGTTACAAAGATTTCGATCTTTCAGATACATTTCATATTTTATCTCATAAGAAAAATAGATTTCATTCAAAAAATTCAATTAAACTTTCATTGAAATAAGTTTCGAACATTTTTTAGTTTCGTTATTAAAAATCTGTAATGAATTATTCTAAGTCCGAAATGGACCAAAATTTTTAAGATCTTTTAATTTATAATCAAACATTAATACAAAAATTAATCAGACTTTTATATTTAAATAAAATTTATATTAAATTCAAAATAAAAATTAATTAGATTTTATTATAATGTAATTATGTTGGTGTTTTGGTCTTTTTAAAAAAATATAAAACACTTTAAAAAAAAAAATGTATTTATAATAGTTTTGGTCTCTTTTGGGCCTTCAAAAGTGATTACAATATTTTCCATTTGTCTATAAATATACATATGAAAAAAACATGAAAACACAAAAAAAAAAAAAAAAAAAAAAATAACTTACTAAGAAAAAAAAATTAACTAGAACTAAAACTTTCCCAAAATGTTAAATTTTATATGAAACGAGTAACAAAATCCGGTTTTTCTCGAAAAATTGTGGGCAGCATACTTTCTCCCGTAACCTGATTTTCGCCAGCCGAAAAAAAAACGACCGTTAAAATACGGTCGTAATTTTCCTTCGGGCAAGTTCGACATTTAGAGAAGAATTTTCATAGGGAAACAATGGTTTTCCGAAATCGAGTGGGACGGCGTTAGAGAGAGATGAAAATGAGAAGCAGCTGCATGTAGAAATGCTCGGGATCGGGAATGGAACGCACCCAGCGTGTACACGTTCCGGTTGCCAAAATGGCGGCAGCCGGCTGTACCGGCCGGGCGCCTGAACTCGCCAGGGCCGTACCTTCATCAAGTGACGTCATTATAATTATTGAACCCAAAAATTCGACCCCCTAAATTCACTCCAAACTACTATTTTGAAACTTTGGTTCAATAGGAAGTTACTTGTTTATTGCAGTGATTCGTGAACATCGTAGGACATCAAAATACCAGCCACACTGTAAAAAATTCCTTTGTAATGTTACTAGGGAGTTGTAAAATTATTAGGAAGTTGTAAAATTACTAGGAAGTTGTAAAATTAAACCACAATTTTACTAGCAAAAGTGTAAAATCACAACTCTTGTTGTCAAAATCACATCATAGGATACAAAAATATCACCAACATTGTAAAAAATCCCTTTGTAAAATTACTAGGAAGTTGCAAAATTATTAACAAGTTATAAAATTACTAGGGAATTGTAAAATGTATATTAAAATGTATATTAATTGAACATGAACATCGTAGGACACGAAAATAACACCAAAATTGTTAAAAATCCCTTTGTAAAATTATTAGGGAGTTGTAAAATTATTAGGAAGCTGCAAAATTACTAGGGAGTTGTAAAATTATTAGGAAGTTGTAAAATTACTAGGAAGTTGTAAAATTAAACCACACTTTTATTAGCAAAAGTGTAAAATCACAACTCTTGTTGTCAAAATCACATCATAGGACACAAAAATATAACCAACATTGTAAAAAATCCCTTTGTAAAATTACTAGGAAGATGTAAAATTATTAGCAAGTTGTAAAATTACTAGGAAATTGTAAAATCTATATTAAAATGTATATTAATTGAACATAAACATTGTAGGACACGAAAATAACACCAAAATTGTTAAAAATCCCTTTGTAAGATTATTAGGGAGTTGTAAAATTATTAGGAAGCTGCAAAATTACTAGGAAGTTGTAAAATTATTAGGAAGTTGTAAAATTACTAAGGATTTGTAAAATTAAACCACACTTTTATTAGCAAAAGTGTAAAATCACAACTCTTGTTGTCAAAATCACATCATAGGATACAAAAATATCACCAACATTGTAAAAAATCCCTTTGTAAAATTACTAGGAAGATGTAAAATTATTAGCAAGTTGTAAAATTACTAGGAAATTGTAAAATCTATACTAAAATGTATATTAATTGAACATGAACATCGTAGGACACGAAAATAACACCAAAATTGTTAAAAATCCCTTTGTAAAATTATTAGGGAGTTGTAAAATTATTAGGAAGCTGCAAAATTACTAGGGAGTTGTAAAATTATTAGGAAGTTGTAAAATTACTAGGAAGTTGTAAAATTAAACCACACTTTTATTAGCAAAAGTGTAAAATCACAACTCTTGTTGTCAAAATCACATCATAGGACACAAAAATATAACCAACATTGTAAAAAATCCCTTTGTAAAATTACTAGGAAGATGTAAAATTATTAGCAGGTTGTAAAATTAAACCACAATTTTACTAGCAAAAGTGTAATATCCCAACTCTTGTTGTCAAAATCACATCATAGGATACAAAAATATCACCAACATTGTAAAAAATCCCTTTGTAAAATTACTAGGAAGTTGCAAAATTATTAACAAGTTATAAAATTACTAGGGAATTGTAAAATCTATATTAAAATGTATATTAATTGAACATGAACATCACAGAACACAAAAATATAACCAACATTGTAAAAATTCCCTTTCTAAAATTACTAGGAAGATGTAAAATTATTAGCAAGTTGTAAAATTACCAGAGAATTGTAAAATTATTAGGAAGTTGTAAAATGACTGGGGAATTTGAAATTACTAAGGAGTTGTAAAATTAAACCACAATTTTACTAGCAATACTGTAAACTCACAACTTTTGTTGTCAAAATCACATCGTAGGGCACAAAAATATCACCAACATTGTAAAAAATCCCTTTCTAAAATTACTAGGGAGTTGTAAAATTAAACCACAATTTTACTAGCAACAGTGTAAAATCACAACTCTTGTTGTCAAAATTATTCAAAAATACTAACAATAATTTTCTCTCTATTACAGACCAATACATTTCTATGGCCTGTGAATTTTAAACTATAAACTCTTGTAGATACAGTCAATACTATCCTATATGAATAAAAAGTAAGATAACGAACAATAAGTAAGGACTTTTATGATTAAAGTTAATGATTCTCTTCAAATTTAGCAGTTGGGACATAGTGAGGGAATGATTTTCAGGGTACTTTCTTGAATATATCTTTTTTGTTTATCATATAATAAATAAATTTTTTTCATAAAGTACATCTAGTACAGTAGTTTAATTAATAAAGAAGACTTTTTGTAATTAACAATCATGGTTTGCAAAAATCATTAAGGACATCAATTTCGATTTTTTTTATCAGCCATAAATAACAAAAAGCACATTTTACAGTATCGAAATCAATAAAGTTTTTAAAATAAATCACCATATCTCAATCAAAAATGCACCAAATGGCTTGAAAATTTTATGGTAATTTCCACGATTAAAAATATCAACTGTACATTGGAAGTTAGTAATAGTAACCTAGTGAAAAATACAACTAAAGGAGACGATTTTTAATTTTCATTGAACATGATCGAGCAAACTTTAAGTTCATTCAGTTGCTAACTATTTGTTGTACTAGCGAAATAGTTGAAAATGACATTAAAATGTAATTTTACTTACAGATTATTTAAAACAAAACTTTCTAAAAATACGATTGAAATTTTTCTGTTATAAAATTTGAAAGTGTGAAAAGAAAATACTAAAAGTCTTATTTTCTTCATTGGCCAGGCAAAATAAAACAAAATATTCTTAAAGGAAAAGAAACTCAAATTTGGCAAGCATTTTATTTTGTTACACTCTAAGGACACTGCTATAAGAAAAATGTCTACAGTTGAGACATTTACTATCCAATGAGGGAAACTATCTTTGCAACTCTTTTTCTGAAAACTGGTACATGTGCCAAGAAAAACTTACAAAGCATTTTTCTACTAAACGAGTTAATTCTACGCATTTTATGTTCATTTAATCAACAGTCTATAATGATAAAAAATAAATTTTCTATGATTGCTAAATATCATACATTTAAAAGATCTAAGAAAGAATTCGTTTGATTTAAATGTGAATATTGAAAATAATTTTCATATTATCACAGAAAAGAATAGAATTAAAGATTGCGTTATTGTTCAGAAAATAAAAATTGTAATTAAAATAAATTATGATGCATACCATTTACTAAATAAAAATAAAAGTAATCTAAACTTTTTTTAAAGATATGAGCAGTATGACACATAAACGAATAAATTATGTTTCAAATTTTAGGTACTAAATATGATATGAATTTAATTTTCATAAATAACAAATAAAAAAAACTAATCAACCTATTTACACATTGATATTAATGACAACATAATAAATAAAATCAGATATAAACCTATCTATCGAAAAATACCTATTATTGTTTTCCTTTGATGTCATTAACTATTCCATCTGCAGTATATCAATTCAAAATAATTATTTTTCTTAATTTCATATTAATTAGAAATGAAAAAATAACTATCACATTGTTTTTTTAAACAGTGATTCATAATCAGTTTTATTACTTTCGAAATTAAAAAAAAAAAGATGTATCAAAGATAATTTCGTCATAGAATTTGATCATTCTTAAATATGTTTAGAAATGTTATCACATTCTATAATTAATTCACTTTTTAAATTCCTGTTAAGTCTAAAGATAGTCTAACTAATTTTAATGATTTAATCATTATAATTTAAGCATTTCAATAGTTGCAAGTAAACTTCAAAAATCAACGAATTCTCATAAATAACTGAAAAGTAAGCGAAAAATACAAAAAATGTAATCGGAAAATGAATAAAAACTTTAGCAAACAAATTTAAGATATTTATTCTGAAAAAAAATCAATAAATTGCATTTTCTGGTATCAGAACCGGAAAATCATAATTTACGGCTCTGGTGCCGACAAATAATGTTCTTTGGATTGGGCTGAAGTATCTGGGAAATTGCTAGAAAAGGAGATCTATAAATATTGTGAATTTAAAGCGGCCTTCCTGTGTAAAAAAAATGGCGAGTCTGATTCATCGCTCTCAGTATAGCGCCTCTAGCCTTCTGTGCCCCGGGACAAACTTTTACAGCCCGTGACTCATTATCCTCAGTGCCGATTTCCTTCTCAGAGTGTAATCGATACGAATCGGATCTCTTTCGTTTTTCTCACTCTCTCTTGCAGCACCATGCGCCATCTATCTTTGTTTTTTTTTACTGTCACTCTCTTTTCTGGCAAGACGTTTAAATTGCTTCGGTTCACACGAGTAAAGCCATGTCGCTTACAAACGGAACCGCTAAATTGAAACGTCAGTTCCAACATAATCTTTACACACACACAAACTTCTTGTTTATCTTACGCTTCCTCCTCGTTATGTTGTTGACCGTTAAAACGCTTTACCGACCGCGGGACAGTTACGTATACTGTTGTTTCGAAAATAACAAGGTTGCGTTTTTCGTCGTTCCGTCCCCTTGGCCAGAAATATACCGAGAAAAGTGGCCATTTGCCGACAATTTACTTATATGCCCCTGGTCTCCTTGGGTCGGATAAGATAAGTTTTGGACCGTTAACGAAAAACCGTTTTCTTCAATGGAACTATTATAACGCGCAGAAACGGAAATACAGTAGGCCCTCTACTATTTTAAAAGTCTGTTTCAACATGAAGAAGTGTAAATAGCGACTTATTAAAATAACGAGAGGTCTACTGTACATTTATCCGTTGGTGTATTCAATGTTTACTTTGTTCCAGTTTGTATTCTTCAAATTTCTTGGGGTGAAAATTCTGTCTTTTTGAAGCAGACAATGAGTAATCTTGCAAGATCCTGTGAAGTGATACGTCACGCCATCAAGAGCGCGGTTTCACGCTTCCAAAGCTAAAATATCAGCTTGATATCACGTTGGCAAAGTACCCAAATATCTAAAATATAATGCAGCAACTTCACTTACTGTAAACAAAAAATAAACACCGACGATTTACACCTATGTCGATGCGGGACTATACAGACCACGCAACGGTGTTAAATATGATACCTATTTAATTCTGCACTTTTAACAGTGTACAAGTAATGAAGCATTCCACGACAATGGATTACGTAACTAGTAGTACCGACACAAAATTGTTACCTTATATAGAAATGGAAAGTCATTTCTCTAACGAGCGCGGGTTATGCAAAGTAGCGACTAGCGGCCACAGGAGAAACTACATTACATGCATTGTTTACATTAGTGCATTTCCTTCTGAGCATATGTTAAGTTCAAACAGTCGATGTTTCTCATGTTTATTGTTTATACGCTGTCGCTACAGTATTCTAGGAAAACTCTGCGGTAGCACAACAAAAGTTTATGCTGAGGTTGTTATGCCGTCGCAAGGTAATACTGAGGTCATAGCCATATCGGCACCACAATTTTGCTGTCGCATCATAATATTAGCCTGTCCCGGCGTAACATTATTTTCCGTGTAGTGTCCCTCTTCCTTCCAGTTGTTTTTTGCGTCGCAGAGACTTTTGTAAATATACAAAAATGGCCTGTGTGATTAAACTGCTGGAATTATAGAGACTCGGGTCTTATTTTGAAAAGTTTCAAGGTATTCGACATTTGAATAGGTACGTTTCAAGGTTTTCTTTGTATTCATCACATTATTGTGAAGAAAAGGAAGAAACAAACCTTGAAATTTCCCGAACTTATCAGATAAAATTCATATGTCACGTACCATCGTAAAAAAAACCGATAAAAACTGTCGAGGTGTCTTCAATTTGGCCCTCGATCATATTTCTCACTTAACTAATGGATCAAAATTTGAGTCACTTCCTTATAGATCATTGTCCTATTGAACAAAGATCTTATAACCTTTAAAAAAAGGATCGGCTAATCGGAAATCGCGATCGCGTGTGAATTTCGCGAGCAATCGCGGCACGCGTCGCACACGTGCGTGCAACCTTGAACTGCGGCGTGTACACACGGTGGCGGCGGAGGCGGCAACGATTAGGATCACTTTCTCGCTTATTTTGTTCCGCGACGCGTCGCTGATTGTTGCGCAATAGGGAAAACGCGTGCCGCCACTACGGAAATCATCGTCGAAGATAGATGCCCGTAAATGCTGTTACAGTTGCTGTTACAGTTGTGCGCTTTTTCGATGACGGTACAGCAGTTGATTGATGTCACTTACTCGATTCCCGGTATGCTGATGGGTCAGGTGGTGAACGACTCGGCTATTTACCTTGCGGAAAATTGCACTAGGGTATGGTTGGGCGCCACACGAGATTCGGTTCGTTAAGAGAAAAGCGGTGCTTTATCTTCAGCAATTTTCGAAATTATTTTTGAACTACAAAGTAAGTGTCCGGTTATGAATTGATGGCTATTTTAGACACATAAACCTAAACGCAAACACCTGTAATGAGGGTGACACACGCCTACCTATGCTTTCGGTGATTGACCTACAAATAGTTTGACCTACATTTACTAGGGACATATTTAACACAGACATCAACGGCATTGGTTTTAATCATCGTCAAGTATGATGTTCACAGCCATTTGGCGATTAAAAGCAGTACTTCAAAGGCAGTCTGAAAGATTCAAGTATTTTTCATATATCGTCTTCAAAGCTTACAACATTACTTACCTCAGGATAAATAGGCAAGAAATTTATTGATTTCTGAAACAATCCTGAAGAAAACGTATATTAATATGGTTCAAGTATTCAAGGTTTAACAGACTTTCACATGACAATATAAAATCTGTGGTCACGAAATCATCCAACACCTTTAATAGAATAAAAAATGTTCAGTCAGAGAATAATTCATTCACAATAAGGTCAGAATCATTGGTGTGACATCCAGTCATATTACGTGTTTTGCAAATGACGTCAAGCATGATTCAACCAACAAATATTTTGTAATTATGCGAGACCCACCAGCAACTCTGAAATTTGGAACAAATTAACTTCCAGCCAAAATACACGCGCCAGTTTCAATAAAGAACATCCAGACAAGCTGCGAAGCAACGGCGAGTGTCGGGTGTCTCGCGCCAAGAAGTAAAGGAATCGTGTTTTATGTGGATTGCGGAAGGCGGGAACGTCAGCTGCTAGTATTACGTCATCACTGTCCGTAGAAAATCCAGTCTGACAGAGCGGAAAGCAAGATGCTGCTATCCGCTGATCTACTTGAACCTAGCGCATGGTTTATTGAAGCGTGCAGACAAGATAATTGGCAGGAATCGGACGCGGAACTCATTAAATCAAGCGGAATCCCTTCAGACGAGATGAACACTTGGAAAATAACGAAAATATCATAAAGAAACTTTCTGGGAAAGTTTTTAGTGAAACGCGCCATTGATATGTTTTATGGCACTCGTGTGTTAAGGCGCTGTTTCGTATGCGGCTGTTTTGAAGCGTGGAATGTTCGTTATAATGACCTTGTATTCTGACGAAACCTATTCGTCTTATTATTTTCTACAGAAATTGTAGAGTCATGACGTAAAGTTCAGAAGCGTTAAAAAAAACGAGTCACAGCGGTAAAAGCTTCTCACGACATTGATATAAAATGCATGGCCATAAATTGTACAAGATGTTCTCAGAGTTCAATATGTTTCATATGAATTCTTAAAATTGAGATTAATTAGAAGGAAGATATATATTTAGTTAAGGAGTTCAAAATTAAGACGATTTTTGGCCGAGATAACTTTAGTCAGTAGTGTAAGGTTGTTACATTATATACATAATACAGTGATATTATTTAATATTAATGTAACAGTATCATGTAACCTCCAAATAACAAGTTTGGACGATGATTCACGTGTGCATACAAGGTTCATATACGTTTTTGGAAACGTTTCTCAATATCCATGTAATGCTACAACCTTAAGGTTATTATAACCTTACCATAACATTAATGATCTGTGAGCATTGCACTGAACGAAGCACTAATCAAATATGGCTAGATTTCCGTGACTTTAGTAGCTCCTCTTTATCAGTTGTACGATTTCGCGTATCTAACCTTTGACGGAAAGTCACGTAAAACAGGCCTCGGATATACAAAAGGTGTTTTCATTTGCTGACAGCATTACAGAGAATGAATCACGTATTCGACAGCAAGTAAATTGATACAGCATTTGTATGTAGAAACAGACTTCTTTTGAAACGACCAAGCTGAATAATTAATACTAGTTTTAAATAAATGAATCACAGATAGAAATCAAGGAAAACGCCATATTCTTAACAGACAATAAAATGAAAGGAAAAATAAAAAGTTAGAAGTAGTTAGACTAATTTTCAGCAAACTATATTCTCTTTAACAATTATTACTTATCACTGGAATTATAATGGAAGCGCTAATTTTCTGAATAAGGTTTTGACGAAGGAGAAGGTCGCGGCAGAAATGCAGTGTCTTTCACGGCCTATTAGAGGTTCGTTCGAAATGGAATAAGATGCAAAGCTTTAATGTATGTTCCTAGGTCAGGCAAGAGTCAATTGAAATTAACGACATTGTCGAGTTTGATGCAGCAAAATTATGGGACTTTTAGATTGTGCCAATGATAGAATAGATGTTTGTTTGTATTTTTATACAGTCTTACATATTTATGTCTTCTGTTTGTAAACGAAACCAACGAATATTGCCCTTATCGCCTTTTCCATTAACTGATGGAGATAAGATCAATAACTTATCTCGGGGATAACACATTTTCAATGAGTTTCCAACTTATGGAAACCGTTTTTACTTTACTTCGGATTTTGACAACTTATTTTTGTTTCATACGATGTATGATCAATAACAACATTATTAATGCCTGTCCAATCGTGTACGTGCACGCATTTTCAGTTACACGCTTCGGTAATCTAGTACGCGTACCTTACCTGGTCGTCCCAAGGTCGCGAGAATTACTATGTGCGCGTGAAACGAACGCACAATTTTCGCACGTTTGCGGCATTGAATTGTCTTTCCACTAAATAAAAATAGAATCATGCGTTTTTCGCTAGAGAAGTCCCTGGTATGTTCCAAACAGAAGAGATTTCAAGAGTTGATGGGATATTTTAGTAGGTTCGCGCAATGGGTACAACGTCAAGGACATCATGTGGGTGGGATTTACGGAATTTATGTGAAATGTAATGATCGTAAATATCGTCAGGGACACTGATTATGATGGCATAAATTTACTAGTTAATTGAATTTTGCACCGTGGTTGCAAGAGTATAGACCATATTTGGGCAAAACCTACAGATTTGCAGCGAATGAGTGTGATTTGAGTGGTAGCTGGAAGTTTGCAACATAGACATAAGCCGAATGATAGTTTCCATGCCAATGATATCTAATGTCTTCTTTATTTTGTTTGCAGGTAAGCAAAGAGGAGTTAGCAAAGCTTGTCCAGGGTTTCGCTGAACAGGACCTCCTGACGTCGTCAGGACTTACCTTAGCTGGAAATAGGTACATATATTTGTCGGGTACGGACCGCGTGGTTAGGGCAAAACTCGGCAAGGTTGGTGTCCACTGTATGAAGACGACGCAGGCGGTGGTCGTTTCCCTCTACGAAGACCCTATCCAACCACAGCAGGCTGCCTCTGTTGTCGAAAAGCTGGGCGACTACCTCCTGTCCTGTGGCTATTAGGTCAGTACGTCATTACCGATTTATCAGTCCGAAAATGGAACTTTGTTCTGGGTATTAAGGTGACGAATGGCTAAGATGGAGTGTAAACCTTACCAATCATTATGATAAAAGTGGAAGACGTTGTACGGACAACAAACTATTTATGTGTCATTAACCTAAGTGTCAACATCGGTCATCAACACGACCACAATAGTGTTAAGATCACTTTTACAATCGTATGAAGAATGTATAAATTGCGCATTATATATGTTTAAAAGTAGTCTGCATTTTCCAACTTATTACCTTCCTGTCCTACAATACAAACGAAGCAAGAATAGTATATTGTGTACCTAGGGCGGAAAGAGAGGCATTACGGCGCGGGCAATACTGCAGCTCGAGTCGTAGGCAAAGACGAGGCGAGCCGAAGGCAAGCCGAGGCTCGCCGTAGGCAAGGGATTAAGCATCGCCCGAGCGTGTAATGCATTTCCGCCCGTGGTACACACGATACTTTTTGTTACACCTGTCTACAAAAATGCCACCTTAGCGCCCGGCAGTAACGAGCAGCGGGCGGTAATGAGAACAGCGGGTTGTAAAAATTGAAAAACGCCCGAACGCATGCGCTGTTGCGTTGTCGCTGGAATGGCTCACTTTCCATTTGCTTAACCTACACGGAAAAGTGGCAGTTTTGTGCAGGTGTAACAAAAAAATAGTTATATAACTAAGGAAAAAGTACGAAAACAAACGAATCGCATGATAGAACGCATGTCAAACATTAAAAACATGAAACCACATTAAATTTGAAGATTCGCGAAGTTAATGACCAATCGTAACCTAGTGTCGTCAAAGAAAATCTTGCCAACAAAGTAAAACCTTTGTTTACTTCGCAAATGAATTAGTTTGCCAAGCATAAACATGTCGTTAGCATTTTTAATGCTGATGTTAGTAGTCACACAATGAGACTACACCTTCTACATGTAAAGTGTAATTGTTTACTTATGTCGTACACCACAAAACTTTATTCGTAGCATCAAACAATAAATACAATATTTACGTAATAATCGTGTAATGTGCGTTTTTTCTTCGAAACTTTTCAACGTCGTTCCGGTCGAGAAGTGGGGATCCTGAATATCAAGTCCGAGGTACGAGGCCATCCGAGCGCGGACTAAATTTAAATTTAACCTATATTGCGGAGTTCTATCAATGGATCTATTGAACTGTGTGTGCATGCGAATTCTGGAGCGCGTCCATAGTAAACAGTTACGTGTTAATGTATTTCTGCACAGATCTTTTATTCTTGAAGAGTAGCAATTTCCAAATGTTGGGGTTTTTGTGTATTTTCCTTCGTATTTTCCTCATAACAATTGGCGGGAAGATACCTTTTTCGAGGTTGTTTCAACTTTAATGTACTTGAAACTATATGGAATTGGAAATAGTACCTGTTGGTTACGTTGACCGCATGATGAAATAAGAATTATCGAAACTTTCTACATGCGCGCATCAAGGTTTTCTCGAGGTTTTCTGCACATCCAAGTGATCGTCCAAACGATTGTAGCTTCAGCACGATCAGAGATTCAGTTTATCTGGATTCACAGAATAAATTTTCCAATTCGATTCACAAACGATTAGATTCGTTTCGATGTACTTTGTAACGGTGTGTTCAATAGTTGGGTTATTTTGTCCCGGCAGGTCAGATACGTCGAAGATGAGACATCCACTCCTGACAATCAGTCTCGAAATTTAAACGAGGTAGCGTTAATAGTCGTCACAATCGGCATTGTTCGCCATTCTCGGAAGTGCCTTAAAAATGTCCTCCTTTGCAACAGGACGTTAATTGCGTCCGTGCAATATTCGCATAATCTGCCCACGTTCATCTTCGGAAGGTACGGGAACGAACAATCTAGAAAGGAATCAGAAGTTGATTCATCCGCGATTGCAAAACGAAATTTTCCGTGGGTTGCAATCGCCGGTTCATGTCCCATGAAATTTCTAATTGGTTCTTTTTTTTACGACTTTGTGGTTTTTCGTATGATTAGGCTAGAATATTGCGCTGGTAAAGTCAAAGAGAAAACAGAATCTGTTTCATGTGGAGTTCAGGTTATGTTTTGAATCTGATATATCTACAATAGTTGATGTCTAGACGTTGTTTCGAAATATCTGGGTATCAGTTGGCCCCCCAACGTAGTTTTGTGTAAATAGGTAATTGATGAGTAAATATAGGGTTTAATCTCGATATTCCCTTATCGATGTGATAAGTGACCACAATTCAAGAACTCTGTCGCGTCTTATTTTGACAGTTCTATCTACGACGCCAGACGCTAATTGGCTATGACCTACGTTGGAATTCGCTTTTAGTCATTTTCGCATGTTGGGATTCTTTGACTTATTATTGTTGACTTAGAGAGGATAGTATGCGCATAATTAAATGGCACACGCCGTTTTCTGCAGCACGCGTGTTCGCGTGATGACATCATGATAATATAGATTCCATATATCGATGATAGCGTTAGAGAGACATCCGTAATCAACTTAAACGTAAGGATGCCTATCGTCAATTCAATTAGTAAGATTATTCCTTCAATTAATTCAGGTAGACTGTACATAATTCGTCTTAAATTACGTTGCTTTTATACGATAGGATGCAAATTTCCCATTCCAAACACGATGACTACGCGTGATGGAATATAAAAAAACAGTGTTGCGTGCTGCTTGAGAAATTTCAAAATGTTTTAAAAAACGAACGGATCGCTTTTTCGCCATCGCTTGTTTTTTAAACATTCTACTATCTCGTTTCGTTGCAACGACTTCGAATTTGGTAAGCTCTCGAAGGTCATCGCGAGTTGAGTGATAAAGTCCGGAGTAACCAAAGCGACCGAGCACGAAGGTCAAACGACAGCAGGCCATTCGATTTCTCGAAACTTTCGTATTTTTTTATTGCTTCTTGTTCACATTGATTGGTTATTGTAATTTATGTTAAGTAGTTTTCTATGCTGTAGATTCTATAGTTTACACAATACATTTTAAAAATAAGTTGAACGAAATAATAGTCGCGTGCGTAATTGGTCGTCAAACGGCTTATAATGAGCTTGGTGCAAACTGCCTTCGAAACGTTGGCAGAAGGCGTTGCTAAATAATGAGTAAGCAGGTCGAGACGTTCGGACATAATTTCCTCCCAACTATTTCAGCGGGATGTATTATCAGCACTGCCTGATGAGTCATGGCGATACGCATTCGAGCGCTCGTCTAGTCGTCAGCAGGCAAATATTGCTAATGTTCATACAGCAATTAAAACATATATTTTTACTATATGCAGATTTAAAACTGCCGTTGAATTGTGGGGTTATTTTAATTGCCAGTTCCTAAAAGATTTCCTAAAACTGGACCTTTCGTACACACGTTAAAGTCTAGTTCCGGAATGGAATAGGACATACCCTAGCGGTGGCGTCTCGTATTACATTGGGGAATCTCATCTGCTGATGAGCAGTGTTCGGGAAGTCTTCGACATTTAAACTTTCAGTTGCATATATGCGTTTTGAAGTTAACTGGATGAAGTGGTCATATTGCGACGTATTACGCTGACGTATTACTCAATATTTTATGCATACGCTGCATTGTTCTCTTATCAAGCGAAGTCGAACACGCTCATTTTCGCATTCGACTCGATCGTCACCGGTTGAGACGCAACGTTCAGTTCACTTGTCGTGTCGTCCGTAAAGGTCTTGGTATTCCTGATGAAACGAAAATGCATAGCTCCACGTTCTCAGAATTGCAGCCGTTAATTCCGCGGAAACAATGACTGTTACCAAGCAAAGCGCATTGTTCGCTTTAACGAAATGAACGAAAAGTGCATAGTGCAGGTTTCGCGTTCTTAGCTCAGATTCAGAACAGCCTGGAAGCGTTTAGCGAACGCTCGATTGCAGAAAAAGGGAAAGAAAATTTGACGTTAATGTCTTGGACAAATACTAATATTGAAATATTACGTTTTAAATGAAAAAATGGCAGTTGGGATGTTTAAAAATAGAGGGAAAGTTATCCATTTTTTATTCACGTTGAATATCGGGTTGTAAGTCTTTCATGTAGGAAGATCCTCATCATTCAACCGGGTTTATAACGCGATGCTCGCTCGACACTTTATGTACGGCTTAACTTCAAAATTGCAGCGAGCTCTATGTTAGAACTTTACTTCAATAAAAGTTCCAGTTACATCGAAGGTCATAGCGGAAACAATAGAAAAATACAGAGTATTCTATTTTTTAAAAGTATTATTTTCAATAATTTGTTATCATTCATTTTTAGGCAACTGATAAATTAAAATTGTAATGTGTTAACCTCATAATAGGATTATCATACAACACATTAGAAATTGATAGATCAGAATAAATACTATACAACATGGTGGACGTCGGATCGTTTACCGTGATAGATCAAAGTTCGCGCGTAATCAGCAATGTTACACCAGCATAAGACGTGCGTGTAACAGCAAACCGTAAGGATGATTTGCCCATTAGTCGGTAATCGACCGCAACTCTGTCGGCGCTGTTTAAGTCTGGAAAAAAAGCAACGAAGAAAATGCCGTTAAGATGCAAGACCAACAAAAGAAACGCGCACACTCATTTGCTTAAATCGCTTGGAGATGATGATACGTCAATTTGTTTCATTAGATATATAATGACATTTCAATGGAAAATTTAATTTTCTGTAATAATAATCGTCAGGACAATTAATCACTCTGAGTAGTTAACAAAAACAGAATTCACAGTTAATTCATCAGTTGCCAACATTCAGAATCCCGTTTTCTAAACATGTCCTGAATGTGACTTACATTTGGACCATCTGAAATGGGTCATAGAACCAAATCTTCACGGTTTTTGATCAGGTCCCACAGATCAAACATATCCCTATAGGTCCGAATTGTTATTTCCCAAAATTGAAACAGCGGGATTGGGAAATCTATAAGGAATTCAAACAACCGAGGATTTAATTATATGGAACAAAGTCTTTGATGAGTCAAGCGAGACATCGTTCATCAGCGAAATCCATTAGAGGTTAGTTTCCGTCATTTGCCGGACATAATAGCCACCTCCGTAGGACCTAGGCAACATTTAGCTGCTAGAGGATATTCCATCAAGTCTCCCTTTATCTAATGGCGAGACCGCCTACCCACCGTGCGGTGACCCATCAGAATGCAGCGTGGACATCCAATCCATAGCACTTGGCCGGGGTTTCCCGTGTATATAGCACATTCGAAACTGTGAGGGCGGGTCGTCATATCGGGTGTACGTGTCGTAACTTGTTTTAATCGATCCGCTCAATTAACCTAAGAATAATCGGCGGTTGAAAGACGGGGGCTCTCGCAAAAGTGGTTTAGGGGTCGGGAACATATACAGGGTGGATCGTATGTCAACCTTTTTGTTTTATGGGTTCTTTCATGATTGATTGTCTCGTTAGACACGCAGGTGTCAGGCGGAAATGATCAATTTTTGTACTGAAACTGCATTTTAATTGTTTGACTAACAATACATGGCTGAGTTTTGATAGGACCTTTAATTTCATGTGGATTTCTAATATTTATCTTTCGGCGATAAAGAATTCGAACCATTAAGAAAATATGATTCCTTATCAGATAAAGTGAAAATATCGACGGTTTCAAATAAAAATGTTTGGATTGTCTAGCAAATTCATAATAGACTAAGCAAACAAGATAACGTACTTTAGATATGTGAATCGTTAAGATCAATAATAATAGAAATGGTTACGTGTATTAACATCGCTTTCGATGTTTTTCTTCTTGCTTTAGGGATGTGTCTAATTGAAGTTGCCATTTTAATACATTCGTCATACTATTAATACCAAGGACTATTACATTCCAAATTATTTCTAAATAACAATATGGTTGGACTAAATTTGGAAATTTTTTGCTTTCTGTTGCAGTGACCTTTGGGGCCCAACACAAATATCTAATATTAATTAATAAACGATACGGTCGATGATGATTTTTTAACGACAGCGAATGGGAGACGATGCGCCAGGTCGCACGAGCCGCGCCGGCACTGCCGCAAAGACCGTCGCGGGGCACAACGCGGGAGACGCCGCCACCATGGCCGAGGACACCATCACCGCCAATATCATTTTTTTTTTCAACCACAACCGAGTCATCGTTTTCTCCATCTCCGGCCGAGCCGGAGTTTGCTCGGAACAAGGGACTTTTTAACAGCCCGTGCGCGCGAACTCACTCTCGACACGAAACACGCACACAGCTACATCTCACAAACACATACACACAAACACAAACACAAACACAGCAGGAATTTATATGCACGAGCGACAACAGAATATGAAATACAGTGAAATCGAAAGCACTTTTTAATTTAGTTAATTAATGTTTTTGACCATTGGCGAAAATACATCACGTTAAATTTTAACGAAATTGTACTGATGCCCCTCCACTCGAAACACTTTTTTACTCTCCGCAACCTATTCCCCCGGAACGCCGTTCTTCATTCGTCGTATATAGAGCGCTTCACTTTCCAAACTCGTCTTTTCGAGTGGGGAAATTGAAAGAAATTAAGAGGCGAATGCGAAACGAGGGCGCAGAGTTTGTACTTCGACTGCTGGCGCATCGCTGAGGATAAAACACACAAACACATACACACAAGTATAAGTGTAAACGATAATAAGAGTAATAATAATAATAATTTATACATTATTATTATTATGTTGCATAAACTATTGTATTAGGTTACAGTCTTTCGTAGCTGAGAGGAAAAGGTAAGAAAAAGATAGAGAGCGAGCGAGAGGACGCGTGAAAGAGCGGGAGTGAATGCTAGAGAGTGAGGGTGCTAGACTGGAGAGACTGTTCTTTTTTAATTAACGGATTGAAAACCAATGCCAGTGGGAGGTGTTAGTTTCGAGTGAGAGGGTTATTGGGTAGAGGGCGAGAATGTGACATCGGGATCGGTCGTCATCTTGGCTGCGTCCCCCTTTGATAATCACGGTACTTTTTAGCCATTTACTGTCTCATTATTGCTATGTGTAAGGATACGAAGATAAACGTTGATGAAGCAGCAGGTGATAAGATAGGGGAAGCGAATTCGAAACATAGACGAAGAAAAAGGGAGAAGAAATCGAGGAGAACGACACGCGTCGTACTGCTCAGATTTTATCCGTTGGATGAGGGCGCGACGGGCGAGCCGTCAGGGGGCACAAACACGTCACCTTTTTTTAACCGACGAATTTGTAAGCTTTATACATTTTTAAGAAAAGATCCAAAAACCGACATAAAACAATAGCCCGAGGGAGGTCGTGATCACCGGTCGCGGGCGGAAAGTTGGCCCTTTGCGGCTCGCCCAGCTCGCAGCAGTTTCATCGTTGCTCTACCGCTACCAACTATAATTACTACTTAAACTACTATTGCTACTATTACTATTAAACGGATGCTTGTCGAGTCGTGCGAGATGAAGCCAAGCAGCGTCGGCCCGAAACTATCTATGTAACGATTTTCATTGATTATCATGGAGGAATAAACATTGAAGTGATTTACATTGTATAAAACTAGTGTGTACTCTCGCCGTACATTTTGGCGCCCAAGCGAACGTGTTTCTTTGATTCGTTCCAGTACTCATCCATTCATTTAAGGCATTCATTCATACATGCACCCGAACCCCCCATTTTTTATACCAGTAAAGCACGAGGATGATTGGTCCACGTGTGCAATATCTCTTTCCTGGAACTCGGGGATCGATGGGTGAGAATTCTTTAGGCCTAGGGTCGCTGTTGCTATTGCAAAGGCGCACAGCAACGTTTGTGCGCATTTATTTTGTGGTTTCAAAAATTTTGAAACGTTTTACTCGTTTTTGTTCGTTTTTCTTGAATGGTTGAAGTAGTTTTCAGGAGTTGCAGTTTTTTGCCGAAGAGTTGGATCTTACATTTTTAAAAACGAAAATGGTAGATCCATTTCTTTATGAATTTAGAGCAATATTAAATGGGTTTTAATTCGTGTGACTCAATAATGAAGGTATTTATAGTTTGCTTTGGCTTTCTGATCGGGTCATTTTTTGTTTTGATAGAATAGTTCTTGTTTTTTGGTAATAAAATGCGCATAAACGGTGCCGAAGCACTTTTGGCTATAAAGAGCGTTTTACACGGGCCTTGTTTAAAAAAAGATAGTCGTCGAGAAACGCTTGCGCGTTCGAATGTATTTTAAGCATGGGATTACGAGATATAGAAAGAGAGAGCGCGCGAGCACAAGAGAGGGATGCGAATGCAAGAGAGAAAGATGGGAAAAGCGATATAGAGAGGTGCTAGGCTAGACGGAAAAGTTCGCGTGAAGACGAAATGGAGAAGTAATCTGATATAGGTGGCGCTTTGTGTAACGAGACTCTCTCCGGATAAATTTCTTTGCTTACGCCGAAATTACGACTTTGTTAAAAGAGTAATAAATTTGTATAAAGTGGTGTAAAAAGCAGTAGTATTTCGTTCCTCCTGGTCGCAAAAAAAATATTAGGCTATTTTGAAAAAAATCGTTGCTTCATGCATTTGTAGTGGTCCTGCAAACAACGCTGGTTTTCTATTCTTACAAAATGGCGCATTTTTCAATCAGCATAATTTTGGTGCCTTAATGGACGTATAACTGCAAAATTTCCAATGTCGGAGGTGAGGGAAGCTCCGGAACTTCAGATTCGTTTCGCATTTGAACGTATTCATTAACTACTAGTTAATATACGGGTGTTTTTAATTAATAATTAATAAAGGTAAGTAATACAAAAGATCTATTGCGACGTAAGTATCTTGCGCTCCGCTAGGGGCGATCACGGCTCTCGCCGTGAGTTTTCGTTTACTCAAAAGCTGATGGAATGACGAGATAACAGAATGCACATAAAATGTCATGTGCGGACAGCGGACGGTATAATATTTTAACAATGGGACTTGTTCCTGTAATGGCATAGCATGCTATTTGTTTACTGGCTGGAGTGTAAACAATCTAATACCAAATCGAAATTTTCGATTTTTTTTATCTAAAAAACTTGTATGAAGAACAAAAATATACAGAAAATGCAATAAGCTATAAAACAAATAAAAAAAATATAAATAAAATTACATATTCAGAAATAAAAATAAAATTAAAAAAAAAATTCTATTTTAATACGATAAAAATAATACATTTATTATCTCGTATATGTATATTTATTAATATTTTTCATATCTGGAATTTTCGTGTAATAAGAAAAATTGGAATAGTACAAATTATTATTTAATTATGAAATATTGCTATTCTGCCAGTACGTCTTCGTCTTCAATTTTTATTACTTACACAGGTCAACATGATTTTGTTGTTGGGAAGCTGTGGGTCATTTACGACGTAATTTTGTGCGAAGGAATCGGAATCCGAAGTCAGAAGTGGCCCATCACGTCAGGATTTTCAGATATGTGAGGTTATTTACTCGAAAAAGAATTTTTTTTTGCTCTTTTTGAGGTCATGTACAGAAGACACAACATTTTTAGGTGTTTTTCCTTTCGTTGGATCATGTGATACTACTCTTTTTCTTTAACATGGAATGCGCAGAATTCAATTACGACTTTTTTTCACCAAGATACGCCAATTTGAAATTACGATATCATGTAAACAAATTTACCTTGAAATGCTCTTGGGGAACAAGCTCAATGTCAAATTCAATGTCATGAAACCTATATAAATATAAACAACTATATAAAATATGGATACTAACTAATAACTAAAATCACAGTATTGCGACTGTTTTTTTGACAACGTTAATGGAATATATTTCGTAATTTCAAAATGGCCGTAACTTTGTAAGACAAAATCTTAGGTGATCGAATAAAACCTCATTTTGAAGGGTAAAGGTAGTACTAAAAGATGCAAATAGTACAGAAGGCAAACAAAAATTGTTGCGTCCTGTATGTAACCTCAAACATAGCAAAATAACGCGTTTTTCGGGTACATGATCTCAAATTTCTCAAAATCCGGACGTGATGGACCAATTCTGACTACGACTTTGGATTCTACGCATTCTACGGCTTCCCAACAACATCCAAGACCCTCTTTTTTGTAGACCTGCGGTATTTTACACTTTTGCAATGTATTTTATCTATCGAAATTAGACATCAGCAGTGTTGTATGATTTTTTTAACGCTTTTTGTCATATAATTGAGAATTATACAGTTCGTTCTTTCTGTACGGTAGTGTAAATTAGTGCATTTATCGACAATTTTCGTCGCTGTATTCCAAATCCATCGGGATAACATCTTGTTTTTTAATTCAACTACAATAAATTCTGAAGAGGGCCAACATTATGGCCGACACGTAAAGTAATGTCTTTTAATGTCAAATTACTTGTATTTCCAAGACTCATATTATCAAAATTTCTTATTGAGCGGTCAAGAAGTAGTATATTTCGCAACTAGTGCGTAAAGTACGATTTTATGTATCTAGCGAGATCTACACGGACTAGTGGCCTATACATAAAACAACTGTAACAATGGAACTTTATTGATTATGTAAAGATATAAATGGTAAACAAAAATATTATAATTTGTTTATACTAGTTCTGAAACTAATATCTTAATATTTATTGTTTATAAATATCTGTACCCGTGATACGCTGAATAAACGCCCCAGACAATTGAAGTCCTCACGGATTTTTGTCTGACCTCCACTCTTAAGTCTCTACAGGAGTAGGGCACAGACAATGTATAATAATAAGAGGTATAACAATGTGTATGAGGGTGGGTGGAGAAAAATATATGGACCAATCAGGAAGTTCAAGATTTAGAGCAATACAATATAATTATTACGCAGGGGAAATTTTACGCATTAGTGAAAAAAAATGTCACTTTACGCACTCCCAGAAATGCGTAAAATCGAATTTTACGCACTGTATGATAAAAACTTTTTTCGAAATGTAGCAGTATAATACTTATAATTGAAAATTACATTTAAAAAAAATTCTGTTCTTAATTTTGTTTCCTCATTAATGTTTCTTTTCACGATTTTCATTTTTTTCGAATATATTTTATACCTTCTTAATCTTCACTTTGTTAAACTTATACGTTCAATTTATTAACATTTGACGTCAGATATAAAGAACACAATCGTCTAAAAAATGAAAAAAGGAAACGATCAATAAAATATTCATTAAATTTCATTTTTATGTAAAATTTCTTTTGTTTTGTCATAAAAGAATCATGAATGTTTGCCGGTTTTCGAAATACAATACACAGATAACAATTGACACAGGGATGAAGATAATTTACGAGATAATTCCTTTTGAATCCACCGTTATCTGTGATTCGTGAAACTTGATAAACTAACAGTAGCAATCTTATAATAATAATCTACAATGTAGTGTTTATGATATTCAGTTGTTTATTTTTCAATTTCTTTCACGATAAAACAATTAGTATAATTTCTGATTTTTAGGAAATCGTTATAGTATTAAAAATCTACTTTAAATTTCATTAGCTACCATTTTGTTAAAAAATTAGTTTCAAAATTGTTATTTAGTTTATTATTAGTAATTTTATGAAATAATATATAAATAAAAAATAATGGAATTATATATTTTATATTACTTCATTTAACTTTAAAAATCTTGTCCAGGGCAAACAGACACTTTTTTCAGGGAAGGTCTCTACTTTAATAGTTATATTTATACTCGATAGGTGTATTATTTTCTCCATGCTTTCTCAATAGTTAAAAAAAATACATCACCGTTATGTGCATTTATACGCTTGTTTACTAATTATCACATTCATGCTTTAACTATCAAACTTTAGAGAAACTTACCCAGTAAACGAAAACGCATAGAGAGTTAAATATACGAATTGAAATGAATTCAAGTGAATTAAAATGAATTAAAAAGTGGATTCAATTAATCATTTTCATGCGTTTTAATTCATTTTAATTCACTTGAATTCATTTCAATTCGTATTTTTAACTTTTTATTCCTTTTCGTTTACTGGGTAATTTACATTAGTTATACTCTTAGAAATGTTCAGAAAATTTTGATACTTTTATATTGCCGGATTAGCAGAATTTTACTAAATACTGTACAAATTATTAGTATCAGAAAGTTACGAAACTTATAACAAAAACGAGAATATTAATCAGCGGATCAAAGTGACGTTAGTACGGTTTGTCACCGCCAGAGGCAAACACGACGTTAACTTCCGTAAAAGAGACGCCCGTGATTCCTGTTGTAGAAATTAGCATTTGATTGGATCATACGGGATTTCATTTTGAAAGCATTTCATATCCGAACAGCATAAAATCATTATGTCGTTGATACTTCTGAGTGCAATAACAATGTATGAATAATATTTTCTTAGATAATGCAAATTTATCTGCCAGTCTTGGTTTATTAAATTTGATATGTTTTATATAAATTATTTATGTAATTAACAACAAATCAACCTAAAATACTAACGATTTACGTACATAACTATATCAAACATGTTAACGAATTTAATGAAACAGACAACTTTTTGTTTTACATAAAACGGTAACCGTGAAAAGCTTCCGTTACATGTTTCAAAAAATGCCTAAAGAAATGTTTAACAGTGTAACTAGACTGCTTCAGTTGAGAAAAAAGTTTTAAAAACAAACTACATTACTAATTTAAACGGACACCAAAATGTTGACTAATTTAAATGCAATATTTCTTGATACGTCTTTGTACTGCAGCAGTACAGATAAAATGTTTCGCAGTAAATTTTACGTGAAGGTTTACGTATCTTAATCCACAGTTTCTTAATATGTAGATAATTTACTTTCATGGAAATATTCAGATGTCGATGGTCTTTACTGAACGCAGCATAAAAAGTCAATTATAGTTTCAATTCAAACGAAATATGATGCGTACATTTTTAAAAGAATTTCGATATATTTAGTTCCATTAACGTGTTATATCTCCGGACAAATCGATAATTACGTTGGCATTTATTCTACTCGGTTAAACAAATATTTTTAAATAAAAAAAGTATTCTTGTAAATAAAAATACAGTAAAATAAATTTATTTTTCACATGTTTTTATAAAAATGTGGTAATTAATGTTTATAATTTAGTTAATAAATTAATTGACATTTATTACGGTTCTTTATTGCTTTCACAGAAAACACTAATGTATACAAGTGTAAAATATTTAATCACTTATTTTACATAAACTGAAATCAATATTGTACCGATCCGTTAAAAAAAATAGTATTACAGCGTGAACTATTTCTGTTTGGACAAGCTTTCGAAATTTGAAATAATAATACTGGAATGCTTAGAATATCTATTGTTAAACTCACCAAATACTGTAATTAAATTCTATAAATAAGTTTGAATCAGATTCCTAAAATTCTTAATTAAGACTAGTCGTTATCGAAGATCTCAGCAAGATCGAGAGCTAAATGTCTTCAAGTGCATCCAAATCCGATGAAATTATGTCAAATCTAATTATACTAAGTCGTAAATTAGATGAGGTATTTTAACATCAAAAGTTATTGTTTTTGAATGAAGCTCGTTGCCAAGATGAAATCGACTTCTAAAAATAGAAATATGGTATTTCCCCTTTAATTTCATCTTTCAAATATCGCTCTTTATAATTTTCTTAGTTTCTAATCCTTTTTTTTGCATTAGCCCAAGATATTTCTCCATAAAACATTGCGACAACTAGAGTTCACAAATGTTTGGTGTTTGAATCTGTCCTTCAAGTTCAGGTACAATCCAAATTAAGATTTTTAAAATGAACTGAAGCATTTGACTAAACTAAGAACTCCAGAATAAGACAAGGCAACCTTGTGTCTGAACATTAGAATATGTTATACTTAAACAAGGTCATCATATTGTGATCTCTTCTGGACTGAACATATTAAATGAACCTGAACACAGATAGCTTATCATTGTGGCGAACGAATTCTTTCGAACAAAAGCAGAATTTCAAACTTTTGGTACAATACATTAAAAAAGAAAAATTTACATTTTCAGGCCCTGACAATTCTCGTTCTAATCCTAAACAAATGGTCAATTAAATACAAATTTCTGAAGAACAATAAAATTATCAAGAACAGTTTCTTTCCTTTTTTTTGAAACCAAACCACTCCTTATCCATTACATACAATAAAAAGAAAGATTCACGGGATACTTAACCTCAACAAAATAAGGCCCCTGTGTTATATACACCTAAATGACATTTAGGGGCGTTCTTTTTTGCTACTATTTCTGTCTCGATATTTGAGGTATAAAATTACTTCAGCTCAGGTGCGGTTCTCTGGTACTGTTAGGTTAGGTTAGGCAGACATATTAAAAAAAAGAATTTTAAAGACTTTTTACAGGTTTTTAAAAACTGTTCACATATCAAGAAAATTAATTCGAAAACTTAAAGAGATCAGTATTTTCTTCTTTAAATCAATTATCGTAATAATACGCTCAGAAAAAAGTCTATGAAAAGTTATGAATGGGAACAGTAGATGGCCGGCGTTATCCATGCATGAATTACAATTTTGGTTACTTTTGTAAGGACGAATATTTCTCGCCGGATTGTTCCGCATCTCAAAATTTACAGAACTATCGAGTGTTTATACAATGGGTCACCTTTATCGGAAAAGATGCCAGGCTTTACTGTAAGAAATTACTGTGGCTTCGTATTATTTTTCTAACAAATTTCGAGGAATTATAGCATAGATTCGGTTCAGATTCACAATATTTTTGTACAACGCTGCATTATTTGTTTACTTGAGATCCTTGCTTCTTTACAAGACACTCATGGCATTTTCCGGTGGGTCTCTTGGAAAAAGTCTACGTATATCATAAACGAATACTACGAAATATATCCTAGGAATTTCATTCCGTGAGTGGCAGATTATACTTTGAACAATTCGACACGTAATCTAAAAATATTTTTTTTTTAAATTAACTTTAGGAGATAAGTGGGGAATCAACAATTCTTTTCTATATGGTGCAGTGGACAGTGCAGTGGTAAACTGAGAAAAAAATCCATATTAAATTGACTATATCACATAGTTGGAAAAATATAGTTAAGACTACTATGAAGAATAGTTAAATTTAACACTTTCATAGTCGATATTACTATAATTTTGTTACACCAACTATCTCCTCATAGTTAAACAAAATCAACTATATAGAATGATTTAAATAAATATGACAAAAACAGTTAAAATAACTATAATCTAGTGCAGTCCTCATTTCACACTGTCTCGTAGTAAATTTTTATATTTATTATTATTCATAATTAAAGTCGTTTATATTTACTATAAATCCATAGTGCTGCACTCCGTGTGTTTTGATGCCGCCAGGTGGCGATGCGGCGTTCGCAGCTTTTTTTTCGAGCCCGTGGCTCCCGTTATTGAAGTGGTCATAATAAGGACCGTCGGGTGCCAAGCTATGATAATACATAATGCATGTCGTATACGCACGTGTATCTATAGACTAGTTACACGATATTGAAATTTGTGTGTATAATGGCATTGCATGTACATTTTTAACTGACTAGAGTGTGACATTCACAAGCGCGGTATTGATTTTTTGTTTTTCTCGTTGGTTCCTTGTTTATCTTAAACAAAAAACGAAGGGAGAAAAGTGGACTTTTCACATGCTGTGATATATATCGTTTACAAATATTTTTAGAAAGTAAATATTGACTCCTTTCCATATTTTTGATGGCAATTCCGTATACAATTTCTCTCAGTGAAGGTATTAATTTTTTGAAATGACTGTTTCAAAATAGTTGAGTTTATTTGTCTATTATGATAAGTAGCATTTTGAATCATGAAACAATAGTTAAACTTTAATATTTCAGAATAGTTATTTTAACTATTACCATACCTAGTCCTCATTTCACACTATGATTCATAGTAAAAAATAGTCATTTCAAGTACTTTTTTTTTCTGAGTGTACCCAGAATGACAAAGGGTGGAGTCCCAATTTCGTTAAATTTGTAAAAATTTACACAACATTCACGGTAAACGCAAACACGTTAATATGACATCATTTTTATATCATTTTTTAGTTTGTGATAATATTGTTTAACCGTAACATACAGTTATTGGATCTATTTGAACTAAACGTTCTGATTATTTTTATCAGAAAAATATTAAATTTAACAAAAATTTATTATTATTTTAACCTAAAATGTCAGTTACAGTAGCGCAAAGAAACTTTTCTGGTAAATTTTGATGGTTATTTTAACAGTAAATTCTTGTACGAATTACCAGAAAAAACGGTTCAATTTAACAGAAAAACAAGAAATGTGGAAATTTCAACCAGAAACACAATTAGGCTATTTAATAATCAAATGTCTGATTATGTTAACCATACTTCTTTTTAAGTGTAGGATAGAAAATTAATTTATTCCAATAGTTCTGTAACGTTCCATGATCTCAATATACATATATTATATATACGTTTCAAAATAGTTCATTTGCGTGATCTAATAATAAAAACGAAACTTTATAAAAATTAAAAATTAGACTTAACACAATTGCGAATTTGACATGGAGTGTCACATATGTGATGTATCTGATATCTGTTCGCTATCCTCTACCTTGTTTTAGTAAAGAAGGAAATATGTTGATATGAAATATGAAAATGTATTTCAAAAAGTCAATTTGTTCGACAATGGTCCATTTTAAAAAATGTATACAAAATATCGTTCCATTTTTTAAAGTAGAATTGTTGTAACAAATAGAAAGGAAATTTTGTTCCTTTTTCAATGTTTTTAATTTTGAAGTTTTGAATAATGGAATTTTAAAATAATCTTGTAATTCTAATATTGTCAAATAATATGGTAACGATGAATTTTTTATGATTTTTCAAAAATAATTTTGTAATTTTTAACCTAATTTTAAAAATGAGGACCGAATGCAAAAAAATCGACGCGCCGGGACTTGAACCTGGGACATTGGGATTGCCGCTCCAAAGCTTTACCAATAGCATTATTTAAATTTTGAGAGTCTTCATTACTAATTTAATGGCTTCTATTTATACTAGTATGAGATACACTAAGTATATTAATACCGAGAGTGAAATAATACTTACATGTTGATATACATCCGTAAGAAAAGTTTTCGATTTCATGTTTTAGTTAGTAAAGAAACTATAAACTGGTAATATGCATTGCTCAGTAATTAACAAATATTGTATATAGAATAACTTTGTACCATTGTTATGACATTTAAGGTTAGGCACGTTATACCTACTTTAATATTAAGAAATCATTACTATTCGACTATAGATGTATAAGTTAAAAATAATTTCTTAACTCTTAATTAACTCTTAATAGTAAATTGGACAACTAGACAGGAAAAAACACCTATTCCCCCCTGCCGCACACAATTTTCTCTCGACAGAACGCCAAATGCTACGGAATTATTTGTTTAAATATGCATATAGTACTATAAGTAGTCATAACTTTTCTTGTATTAAATATAATATAAAATGATTTGTCTCGGCATAATCGGTCCTTAATGAAAATGTAAATAAAAACATTTAATGTATTTAATAAATATAATAATAAGATGTACATTTTATTAAATAACAAGATTTTATTGTAGTCAAATATAATACAGTTTTTTATATTTTTAGAAAATTATATAAAGTACAGGAAATTAATAAAATAACAAAAAAAGTTACAATTACAAATTAAATTAAATTTTATTGTTATATCGATAACGCCAAAACTGCTTCTGTGTTGTACATATTTTTATTATATAGCGCCATTGCACTCCCGGATGTATTTATTTTTCTCACCTGGGAGAGAATGTACTATTTTGTTGCCGCGAGGTAGAAAACAAAATAGTAAATCACGAAACAAGTGCTCAAAGCAGATGATTTGAGCACGATTGAAACGAGTGCGAAAGTAATGTACTTCGCATGTGCATCATATGTTTTTTTTGTTTTATATTAGAGACATTTTTCGTCTAATGATTTTAGTGTTCTATTTTAAAATTCATGGTAATGTTCAATTCATTTGTTGTAACAGTGTCACTAAATTTGATGTACCGATCTAAATTGAAAGACAATAAATAAATATTTTGCAATATTTCTAATAATATACATACCGTTATGTATCTTCCCTTCTCCCCCACCGCATCGATTCGCGACGTTCCCTCGCAATATTCGGCAAAGATCGGCAAACCTCGAAGCACGATGACTAGACATACATTCGCTATGGACAATTACAAAGATAGGAAGTAGGGGTAGAGATATAACTTAGAGCAATCTTCTGCCATTTTAGTAGAATGGATTCGCGTCATTCCCTCTCAATATTCGGCAAAGATCGGCAAACCTGAAAGCGCTTCGGCGAGACATACACTTGCAACGGACAAACGAAGATACGAAGTGGGGGTTGAGCTATAACTTAGGGTAATCATCCGACATTTTAATAGAATGGCTCGTATAACTTAGGATATACATAACAAATTAGGTCAAAACAAATTGAGATCTATAACGAACCTAAAAATGTCTAGGAACTTTGGTACTTTGCAATAATTGTCACCGAATAAAGAATTAGTCAAAGTAAAGCAAATATGTAAATAGCAAAGAATAATATTTTGAAACTGTCACCCTTTTTACAGTTACAGGCCCAATAATACTACATTAGGTCACTAGCGTGTAAAACGATACTTTTATGCACAATAGCATATTGTTTTTTCTTTTTGCGAATACTTAAAATTCGAAGAAGGGTCTCGAGGTTAAAAACAGTTTCCATTATTTTTAAACGCTGTTTTTATTTTTAGGCACTGTTGCTTATTTTTACGCACAGCATACGAAAAAACCAAACTTGGTCGAAAATAGTATTACTCGTTTCTAAGAAAAAATATGCACAGAACCAATAACTCAATAGAGTCTTGATATATTTACACACTCGCTTCCTCGCCTTCCCCTCCCGTCTCGTTATATTTATCACAAGAAAGGAAGCGCTACTTCTCCCACTCCCGTCAGTCGCGTTACATACGTGATGACAACAGGCCCTTCCTGAGGCCCAAGCCCGAAAGGTGGCGGAAAAAAGAGTGGCGACAAGCAAATATAACGAGACGGAACCGGGTAAATTTGCTGGGACGTGAATATAGCGGGACGCAAATATACCGGGACTCCACTAACAAAAAAAACATGTACAGAAAATGGAAAATAACTAACTTACCTTTGTCCGTCTTCGAAATAGAGAGTTCGATCGTGGTATTGTAGGTAGAAATAAAAAAGTTCGTAATACAGTGTCCTACGATTACTTTATTATAATTTAAAAATTATATTAAATATAATAATCGCATTACCGTGATCGTTCATCGTATTAATAATTATAATATATTATCAGCTAGGATCTCGTTAATCGTGTATTCATCGTTCATAATAATGTCATTAAGAATATTATTACCGTTATCGCGGGTGTAATCGAATTATTATTAGCAACATTACAACGTGTTAATGATCCTATGAACTTGCGATCATATTAATAATATGTACCATTAACGTCTTTTTTTCTTTTATTTATCTTTCTCTTTCTCTCTCCCTCTGTCACTCCTTCAATCGCTTTCTCGTCAGCTATCCTCTTTTCTCCACTTATCTAGATCTATTTGTTCACTCGCTCGCACGCTTTACGCACATTCGTTGCACTCGTCCCTCGCACACTCGACATCCGCCTACTCGTTAAATTATTACTTATTACATACTCTTTATTCGCAACGAATACATAAATTCGAAGATTATCCGACGCCGAACGCCCGCGACGATTGCGACAATGACTGTTTATCCCGATATATTATAATCGTATTTTTTTCAAACGACAACAGATGCCGTTTCCATAAGTTTCGCATTCTCGAAAGTTTAGAAAGTTTCGAGCGTTTCGGGGTTTCATTACGAAAAGTATATTGCGGCGCAAGTGTATGAATGCTGAATTGATTCGTAACTGTAAGTACTTTGTCACGCGTTTTTATATAAATCAGTAACTTCTTTTGATCATGACTTAATGAAAAAATATGACAAATTCGCACAATTTAGCAATGTACAGGTACTTCAAAACTCGTGCATTTTATCAGCTTTTATTTTGTGTATAAATCTTATATAGAGAACATTTTATGATGATCAATAAAAACTCGCGGTAAAGGTACCATCCGCGGATGAGCGCAGCGCCACCTGTAAGCGAGCGCTGCGCCACCTTTGGGCGAGCGCTGCGCTCTCTACGCTTGAGCGTCCCGCATGAGTAGAGAAATTCTCGCCATTAGACTCTTACACATTCTGTAAAATCTTCAATTCAATGTCTCACGTAAAATAAATACGTGAATAATCGTGCACGAGTTCTGGAGCACCTTGTAGGCGTGTCTGCTCTTATAAAACAAATCTTGAAAATAAACGTTCTCCTAATGTCAATAATAATAAAATATAAATTGTTCAACTAAATTCGTCCCGAACATTCTTTCCACAGCATTTCTCCATTTCTGCTTAGAAAAATCGATAAAAGTACAAAAGCTAACTCGATAAGTTCAATGCAATTATTCCGGAGAAACAATGTCCAAGTCAGAAATCGATAAGATTTCAAACAAGATAAACCGATCCACATTTCTTCGTGAATTGTTTTATAGAAAAGAAAAGTTTTATAAAAAAATTGTTATCAAATTAGAAAATGGTATATTTTCGACGAAGGTTCCGAAACGCCGAATTATAATTTGTAACGATACAAAATGTCGCCAGGAGCGACCGAAAATCGGTAAGAACAGGAGCGTGCAACTTCGATACCTTCCATTCTGGACACCAAACGTTGTCGGACTAGCTAATAAATTCAATACGTACACGTAACGAAGTGAATCTGCACTTTCCGACTACTACTGGAGAACGAAAATCTTTTGCGGGGACGAGAAATAAAGATTTCTTTCGTACAAATCCTACGATTCTTAAAATTATGTCCCTCGACGTGGATTATTTATGCACGGAGAAAACGATTCGCGATATGAATGTACAACAAAGTACCTGAACTTCCGCGATGATTCTCGGCGAAATTAATTGGCACTGCCCCGTCGTTGAAATTCAGTGTCGTTCAGTAGGCGCTCGGTACTTGGCTCCGAAGTTTTTTTTCCTTTTTCCTTCTCGTTTTACAGTGAAAAATAGTCGTCGGCACTTTATAAGAACTGGAGCGTGGCAGGGTGGACAGACACCGTCGGCGAATGTCCAGCGACGTGAAAACTGATTTATTTACACCCTGGGAAGAATTTACGAAAACCAAGAACGCACTTTCGATTTAATTTTGGATAAAGTAAAAACCTTTCAGGAAAATGAAAATCAACAATATTTATTCCAAAGAAATTGCATTTAACGTACGTGTTCCGCTGTACGAAGCTTTTTACATCGCAAAATAAAATAAAAATTTGTGCATTTCTGTACCACAACAAAAATTAAACCTAAATTGTACTATAGCGAAATACTTCTAAAAAATTACGAAAATCGTCTTTGAGGTTAGGTTTTCATCTGGATTCGAGAAAATATTGTATGGATACTATTTACTCTCATTTTATATGTCTAAACCGACATAAATCCCTTTCGTACGCTGATCATCTGTTACCATAGAAAACCTAACCTAACAGTCACATGACGAGTCCGTGTCAACACAAAATGGCGCCGCACGTTCTCAATTTCCGTAAACTCTTCGCGGTGTATTTAACTTCTTTTAGAATTTGTATCCTCAATGCCATATCGGCAAGGAAGAGACCGCATTTACTGCATTATGCAGCAACAGGGATTGCTTGAAATCGCCGTGGTCGTCGTGACGTCCTGCGGTCGGTTTTGACGCTGTCGCTGGCGGTTGGCCACCCTGGTGCATCTATGCTATTGGTTCTCCAAAGAATAATGACGCGACCTTTTCCAAAAGTTCTTGAAGAATCCCTTCTTTTTCGGCGCATCGTTCGTCGTTTCAGCAGCTGAAACGAAACATACGTTTTTTTTATTTATATTTAACAATTGGGGAAGTTGTATAATTATAAGGAAACGTTAAATATGAAATGGATGGATGCCACTTTTATAGGTTATGTAATCGTTTGAAAGATTGATAAACAAATTTATTCTTTATGACTAGGACCTTTATTGCAGGTCCCTTCTTATTGTATAGTGCAGGTCCATGTTAACCCTGCAAACACAAAAGTAACAGTTATGTAACAACTATGTAACAATTATGTAACAATGTAACCATTACGTAAATATCACATAATTGTTACTTTCCGTGTTTACAAGAAAGTTAGGTGAGTCTTTCGAATCTTTTTTAAATTAAATTTAAAGTCTGTTTATTGGATTGGAGAAAGTGATTTTTTAAAACTATTGATACGAGTAAACAATCCTAATTGGGGTGGTATTAGTGAGTTACTTATGGGATTGAAAGTGTACTCCAAAGGAGTCAAATATCTTTACTACTTTTTATTAGTCTAAGATAGTTACTCCAACTGTTTTAGCGTGCATTAAGGTTACATTCAGCCTTGTACACCAATAGCACTGGAAATAGTGCAACTAATCCACATTTGCTACTTATACGGGTTGGAGTTATTGCTCTTTAGCGTATGCAGAATGACATTGTCAAACATTATAAAATTTAACACTAGATAACAACATAAATAACGATTTTGTAACCACAGACAAAACTGTTTATGAAAATAAGTAACATCAGCTAATACCATAGAGATATAGCTAATACTCATCATTGATGTAATGGGTGTAATGACAGTATAACCTACATATAACCTACACGCCTTAGTTGATAAAGGCATATAACATTTCAAGATAACATTACAAAATTTAAAGTTGGTAAAAATGACTTCACAGTGATTGATCATTATTATCAGACATTTAACCACCAATGACATTTACAAGTTGACAATCACATATAAAAGAATACGACAGGCAGTTGTGTTAAAGACTGCCTCGACAACTGTTGAGAAATCTTGACTATAACTATTATCAGACACTAAACCTTCAGTGACATCTTAATGTTGACAAGCACACACAAAGCATATGACAGACAGTTAGGTTTAGTACTGCCTTGACCGCTATTAGTCAATGTTGACTAGAATTGACATGAGCTGACGGGAAGATATTATGCCGCCTATCCCTATTTCAAAGTTGACAATGACACACAAAAGAAAATGGCATACAGTTAGTAAACAAAGAGTTGACCACTATTGATAAATGTTGACAGCAATTATTATCAGATATTAAGTCGTGAATGATGTCTTAAAGTTGGCATTCATGTACTAAATGTTTTATTAAAGACAGCTATGACAGTTATAGAAAAACGTTTACATCAACTATTGTTAGACATTAAATTATTTAATTTAAACAAAAAATATTGGAAGACATTAAGCTGTCAATGAAATTTGACAATTGTACATATAAATTGTTTATCAATGCCACTTATAATTGACATAAGAGGCTAAGAAAATATTTAGGTGTCAATTACATCAATATCAATGTTAATAGTCGCACACAAAATAAGATGACCTACAGTTGTGTTAAAGGGCTCCACGTCTTTATTTCACATGACAACTAATCACACGACAATTGATCGCACGACAAAATATCACATGGACAAATAATCATAAACAAAAATATCACTGAGGTAAAAAACCAGCCCTAAAACATTGAATATTGCACACGGAAATCCATGTCAGTCCTTTCCCGCCGCCATTTTGGCTTTAGGACATTTTGGTCCCTCTGGTTTGGCGCTGGATGTTTTGGCTTTAGGCTGCTTGACCCTCGTTATTGTGACGAGAATTATTTTGGATAAAATTTTGTTTACCAAAATGGGGGAAACAGAGAAATGGCAATGTCATGAAACTAACCTAATTTAACTACTCAGAATTCTGTCCACCACTAATAATGCCTAAAAGCATATGCGTTCTCTAAAACTAACCTAACCTACCCACTCAGAACTCCGCTTACACCTAATAATGCATAAATGAATGGCTGCACGGGGAAATTTTTAAATGTGTGATATTTTGTTGTTGTGATATTTTATCAACGTGATATTTTGTCATTGTGATATTTTTATGCGAGATATTTTATCATTGTGATAATTTGACATGTGATCAAATGTCCGTGATATTTTCTCGTGTGATTATTTGTCCGTGAAATAAAGACGTGCTACCGTGTTAAAGACTGACTTGACAGCTATTGATCAATATTGATTACAATTTTCATCACATGATAAGAAAACATGTTTGTCAATTTACATGACTGTCAATTGTCAAGTTTATAAATATATATAAAATAAGATGACAGACAGTTAGTAAAAACGGACTTGACAGATATTTACAAATGTTGACTACAATTATTGTAAGCCGTTAAGCCTCCAATGACGTCTCGAAGTTGACAATCACATACAAAAGGAAGATGCCAGATAGTTGTGTCAAAGACTGACTTGACAGCTATTTATAAATGTTGACAACAATTGTTAACAAATGATAAGAGAACAGTAAACCGTCAATTACAAAGTAGACGGTTACATGCAAAGGAAGATTACAGAGAGTCATATTAAGACAGTCTTGACAGTTATAAAAAATGTAGACTGCAATTATTATCAGACATTAAGTCCTCGATGTCATTTCAATGTTGAGAATTACACACAAAGGAAGATGGCAGAAAGTTATGTTAAAGACTGCCGTGACAGCTATTGATCATTATCGATCAAGAAGATATTATGCCGTCAATCCATCGCAAAGTTGACAATTGTACATAAAAGAAGACGAAAGCCTATCGTGTTAAAGGCTGCCTTGACAGCTATTGATCAATGTTGACTACAATTTTCATTACATCGTGTCAGACAGTATGTTAAAGAGTGCCATGACAGCTATTGATCGTTGTCGACTACCATTGTCAAAATCTGTCAGGAAGATATTATGCCGCTAATCCATCTCAAAGTTGACAATCATACATAAAAGCAAATGATAGCCTATTGTGTTAAAGGCTTACTTGACAGCTATTGATCAATGTTGACTACAATTTTCATTACACGATAGACATTAAACCGTGAATTGCAAAGTTTACAATCACACATAAAGAACGTTGACGGACAGTTGTTAAAAACAGACTTGACAGCTATTGATAAACTGCAATTATCAGATGATAGGAAGACATTAAGCTGTCAATAGCAAAGTTGATGATCATACACAAAAGAAGTTGACAGTTATGCTAAAGAATGACTTGTCAACTGTTAAGAAATGTCGACTGCAATTGCCATGCGACGATATGAAGACATTAAGATGATAAATATAAAATTGACAAATGCACACAAACACAGATGACAGACAGTTCTATTAAAGACAAGCTTAACAGCGGTTGATAAGTGTTGGCTACCATTAAGCCGTCAATGACAATGCAAACTGACAGACACAGTGTAGATGATAGGGAGTTGTCAATTTCAGTTGAATAATGAAGGCAAATCTACAAAAGTTTCTTCCACAAATGTTGACAACCTAGAAATAGTGCGTTAACGCATAACAAATTATATTCCTATATTTAGTAAAAATTCGACTGCAGTGATAATTCAATTCTTTAAATATCATTTTATCACACGCAGTAGCTGGCATGGTTCGTTATTTCTGGTAAAATTCTCATTTACGATTTTACGTATGCATTGTGTAACGCAGTCGTGGCCTGTCGATGAATGCTGTTTGAATAGCAAGCAGAAGCCTTTCCGGTTATTCCAGCGGGAATCATCGTCGTTCGATCGAAAATCGATAACGTCAATTCTTTTTGTTAAATAAAAAAAAATTCAAACTGCCCACGTGGATTCCCTGGTGCAGTTGCGTGACCCACGCGTCGAATTTCGCCGCCTTGTGGGAATGTCATTTTCCTCGCTTATTTTCAGAAATGCTCTAAGAAAAGCCAATTGCGTAAACCACTTCTAATTTTAACGTTTTCAACGAGCGCTCTTTTCCTGTCAACAGGCTGCTGACGATGTGAGAGAATTTTCATATAAAATTTTAGTAGGGTTCGAAAAAGGTCAGAAAATAAAATTTTTCAACTTTTATTGTATTACTTCGTATATTTCGAGTAAATAACATGAGAATAGATCTCATTCATTTGATTGTGTCACCATCGTGTTACGTTCTTTCAAAATGTTACGTTAATAAGACATATCTGTGACATATATGTAAAATAATTTTTTACTCGAGGTATAATGTAACAGATTTAATGCGTAAAAGTTACTTAACCGTTGTCACATCTGAAAAAAATTAAAATTTTTAAAACTTAACGACCGCGGAAACTATAAGATATTACCTTTTTTTTATTTACATTTGTTAATATCTTGCGAACTTCACGATTACAAAAGTTATGGCAATTTATTGTTAATTGAACTAAATTTAAGCGACAAATATGCATACAACTTTACTTGATAGTTTGAAAATTAAAATACGTACCGTTTCGAATGAGTATTGTACGGATGTATGTTTTATATATAGAACCGAATACTTTACGGTGCATTTCCGGAAACATAAGAAGCTTTTATTTTAAGATTACTCTCCTAGAGAGATTTCTTAGATCAGAACCAAGATATTATTCCTCTTTTAAAATTGTATGAAAATGTCCGACATTTTTTTGAAAGAATACTCCTTTGACTATTTTTTTAATCAACAGAATTATAGTTCCATCAAAGTAGAGAAAATATAATTATTTTATTAACTATAAACCAGTGAACAGATTTTTTACGTTTGAAAAAATGGGAAGCAACCACTATTTTTCAAAAACATTTGGAAAAAGTGATCTTTAATATTTTTTAAAACATTAACATACATTTCTGTGGGTACATCTCACCTACACAATACAATATGGTATTTTTGTCATGAAAAATGTTCTTAATGTAACGATTGATTTCTGCGGTAAAACCCTACTACGAAGCATCACTACGAATTACAAATCTACCATAGGTTCCACAATTAAATTTAATATATTTCGCATAATTTTCTTTCATACAAAAAATTAAAATCCCAAAAATGTGAACCGACATCCATTTCTCCGCCAAAAAACGACAGGTTTAAAAAAATGACGATAAACTCTACGATATTCGTCACATAACACGGCATTGAAAGTCATCATCCATTGAAATTTCTTTTGGATTCGCGTCAAGATCAAGATAATTCAACCGATCCACCTCGCGCGAAATAACCAGAAATGTCATAAATTTCACAGTACTTCATGCCAGGAAAATTTGATTGAAGCACAATTTGAGGAAAGTGGTTTTGCGCCCGCAGTCGTTTCTCAGGTCTCTAATTTTCCCGCTTCGGATTTGGCATTATTGCCGCACGTCATCCGGCCATTCATTATTTATGTTTATGTTCACGTGCTAAATGCGTCGGTGTGGGTGCATTCGTATACGTGGCCGCATCTGTAGGCCAATGAACGGATGAGGGAAGGAAGATGAAGCGGTTGCTCAGTAGAGTCGGTGCGTATGGATCAATACCAATAGAGTACCCGTGGCATATATAGGTGTCGAGTCTCGGGTGTGTCCCGTTCTCTCGCGCAGCATCCCTCTGTCCTAGGGACGACTATTCCAGATTTTTTGGATTTTGGGGAAATGCATTATACGAAAATTTGACCAAAAACCGATGAAATTGAAAGAAATTAGATATTTCCAACACAAAGAAAAAAAAATTGCTGTTGCAACAGTAAATATATAGTTGTAGCAACTATAGTAGACGGCAACTATGTTTACATCGCTGTCACAACAATACATATAGTTGCTGCTACAACATTCACAACCACACTTATGGTAGTCAAAACTATAAATACGGTAGTGCTTTATTAGAGTTGTGGCAAGTTAATCCGAACTATATTCACATAGTTGTCAAAACCACATATATAGTTGTGGCTGCAGTCTTACAACTTTGACAACCACTGCTCTGGCAGTCACAACTATACATATGGCGGTGGTGTATTATAGTTTGCCACAAGAAAGATATAGTTGTGGCTATAACCATATAGCTTTGACAACTACAGCTTTGGTAGTCATAATTGCAAATGTATAGAATTGATCACAATTGCCGCAACTACATCTATTTTGCTTTCCATTTATCCTTTCTTTTCTGTTCCTACAATTTTAAACGTAGTTCAAGCTTCTTCGTTCCATATTTAGCGAATCCGATCATAATTTTCTTTTAGTACGTATTCAAAGTTGTTGTTATGTTTGGAATACATCTTAACTACTGCATTATGTGAAAATTTGACCAAAAAGCGATAAAATTGAAAGAAATTAGATGTCAATTGACCACTGAAAGTATGCAAAGATATATTGAAAACAAAGAAAACATATTGTTGTTGCAACATTAAAGATATAGTTGTGGCAACTATAGTACATAGCAACTATTTCATATAGCTGTGACAACAATCCATATAGTTGCTACAACTTTGACAACAAGGGCTACTAGTACATAACCATTAGAAAAGCACAGTTGTGGTGGTTAGAACTATAGTAGTTATAACCTATATTCACATAGTTATCAAAACTATATACCACCTTTAACAACCACTGTCTGAGTAGTCATAACTATATTAGGTAGTTTATAGTATAGGTGGTTTATTATAGTTGCTACAACTATATCTTTGCTGTGGCAACTACAGTAACGAATTGCCCACAAACGTACATATAGTTGTAGCTATAATTAGATAGTCACAACCGCAAATGTATCTGGAATTCATTATAGTTGCTGTAAGTACATCTATATTGTTTTTCGTTTATACTTTCTTTTCCTATTATTTAGTATTATTCGAAAATTTGACCAAACAGCAATAAAGTTGAAAGAAATTAAATGCCAAATGACCAATGAAAGTAGATGAAACTGTATTCAAGACAAAGAAAACACATTGCTGTTGCCACATTACAGATATAGTTGTGGCAACTATAGTAGATCACAACTTTCTTCATATAGACAATAGAAGTATGCATTAGTAATCGCTACAACTTTGAAAACATATACAACGTCATATAACGGTACATATATTGTTGCAAAAACCGACTATAGTTGTAATGTTTAGATTCCAACTATATGTGGTAGTTGTTATATAGGTTATGGTTACAGCTGCAAATTTCAAAACTACAGCTATCTTTCTGATAACTATAGCTGCGGCTCTGATTTATGATAGCTAGGTTTATCTAAAGCTATCACAACTATACAGTTGTTGCTACAACTATAATCGCAAATATGTATACATAGTTGTCACTATACATGTAGTTGTTGCTACAAATTTGTCAACATGGTACAACTAAACTTACGACATCTTGATCATAACTATATTCACATAGTTGTTTCATAGACATATATAGTTGAGGAGGTAGCTATCTTTCACAACTATAGCAATCTTTGTGACAACTACAGCTGTAGCTCCGATTTGTTATAGTTGCTACATCTCTTTTGATCAGCTATCTTTTCCAGTCAGTCTTTCCTTTCTTTTTCTATTAGTTTTTAATATACTTTCGGCTTGTTCGTTTCATTTTTATAAAAGTCCAGTCATCTTCTTTTAGTTTGTATTATGTATCATTGTTATATTTAGGTTTTATTTTAATAATAGTCCTATTCTCTTTGTTAGAGAGATTTCAGAAGTGAGCAGTGTTATTTTACCTCATTCAACGTCAAATAAGTGTTTGTAAATTATTTGAATTCAACCGTGAATAATGTCACTGAATTATTTTATTTAACAAGACTTCCATAGTTTTCGAAAATAATCATTCCCTCAAACCCCTTTTGATCCATTTTTCCCTAGAGGAGTTGGACTAATGTTCGATCGATTTTTTTGGACCGCAGTTTGATTGGTTTCATTAGTGAACCGGTATTCAGAATTCAATCTCGATTACTGTGGTGGAAATAATTGTTTCGGAAAAACATGTCACTCCAGACTGGTCTAGTCCATTGGCGCCCAATGCGGAATCAAGGAAAACCAGGTTAATTTCTACTGGTCATTTTCATCAATTACATTTGTATTTTTAACCGCGTGTGAAGTTATTCCTTTACAACACTACCTCTGAACGGTATCAATCAATCAACTATTATAACATTGTCGAAGGATAATACTATTTTAACTATAAAATATACTATCATCCTTTACAATATTTATTGCCATCCAGACTTTAAGAATACATATAATATTGCTTACAAAAATTATTTTCCTTCAAAATAATTGTCCAAACCCCTTTATTGTGTGTTTTGAGACCTCCGTTATTGTCTTTTTGCTACTCCCACTCCGTCGCCTATCTTGGGAGCATTTCATGCGCGCGCACAATCTTCCGGCGGTAAACCGAGTGCATAGAAAGTGAGTGGGAGTGGGGACTGACAATAAGGGAGTTTACATTTACTTTATGTCCTAACCATCAGGCAATAAGAGGGGTATAGAATATATTTCCCTCTGTGTTACCAGTCATAAAAAAAAAAACACATATAAATGCTTCCGTTAAAATTTATTACATTTGGTTCGTGATTAAGAGTAGGGAATTTTCACAAATTTCGTACAATTTTTAGAAATATTGTCCTTAATATTGGATCCGTCATTTTGAATTTTGTAAAACTATCAACAGATTCATAATCGACAGTCTATATTACTGATTTTTGCAAGAATTGCCCAATTTATTCGAACAATGTGCGCCATATTAGAGCCATATTTAATTTGGAAACCTGACACCGTAGTTGTAATCAGCCACCCGAAAACTACGTAAACAATTTCGCTATAAATTCGTTTGAAAATAATTTATGTAGTTTTTGGAGCTCGCTGCTTATGTATAAAATCAGATCTTGAAAATTAAAGATGGCGAATCCAATATGGCGGATAATTTGAATTTTAGAAACTAGAATTTTTCTAAATTTGCTGTTAATTGGTTAAAAACAATAAACATCGATTTTGGAGGTAATTGCTTATAAATATAAAATCAGATTCTGAAAGATCAAGATGGCGGATGTAATATGGCTGACAAATTTAACCTCGGCAACTACATATTGTTTACATAAATTGGTCCAAAAAATGTATATGTAGATTTTCGGTACCACAACGCTAAAATTCGATTGACCGGATTTTTTTTAGTTTTTATTCAAGTACTCCATATTGTATTTTGAAAATTTGAGTATTTTCGCTAAAAATTCTGCATAAAAAATCGAGTAACCCTTCGATGAAGTGATAATTGCAGTTTTTAAGAAAGCCAGTATATTCGAAACATGGTCATCATTTTAATAAAAATTAGACGCCATTTTATACATTTTCTTAAAGACAACGAAAATTTTGGATCCTCTAAGTTGACGTGTGCTACATTAAAAGCTAATTAACCTCATGACGGTTTATTTTTGATCCGCTCTTTCCAAAATTTGATAAATGGATCGATTATCGAGAGGGCGGTCGCCATTAAGGCACCGGATCGAAAACTGGAAAATCCCGAACACGTGCCATTGACGATGCAGAAGCTGCCGAAAAATTGAGGCGACCCGAGTATGCGTGAGAAGCCTTCACAAAAATAACCGGCTAATATTAATAGGCGTAGTGTGTTCCACCGTGGAGACGAAAGTGCCTCTGAGGTGGGAGGGAAGATATTTTGGAGCACTATGACTGTGCGCGCCTCCGCTGCGACCCTGCGCCATACTAAATTCGGCCCTGGTAATGTTGGATTCGGAAAAAAGTCGGTGTTTGTCACACGCATGAAGTTTTCAAGAAGTCGGGGCGGTTTCCATCTATTTTTGAAAGCCTCTGTCCGGCGTGGGACAATAAATCAACAATTTCGGATTTCCAAAACAAAAGTGCGGAAGGATTTGAAAGAATTTTTGGAATGACGCAGGGGGCTCCGCCGTTGCCTACTTCTTCAGCCTTCTTTAAAATCTTTTATTGGATTTTTTCGAAAAATGCATAATTGAAAAAATGTATTTTTATATCATTGTTCACATTGAAATCGTTTAAAAATTCTTTTTTGAAACAAAAAAATTGTGTAGTCGGGACTTGAATTTTAAAATGTTCATATTAACAACAAAATAAAGATGAAAATATCTAATATGGAGGCTCAAAAAAGGATATTTCAGGAATTTTTAACGAAAAAAGTTTTAATAATATTTACTGAATATTTTTCTAATTTTTCAATGTTACAATAGCGTTCAAAACACCGTGTAAAAATGTAATGTAAACATTGTTTGAACAGTTTTAAGAAATGTAAAAAATTCTTCTCGCTGAAGAATTCGTGTTTGAGCCTCCATTTTGCATGATTTGAATTTTATTGTCAAAATGGTAATTTGCGTATTTTAAAATTCATATCTCGAAAACTTCAATTTGTTATTGAAAAAGTGGAATTCTGAAAAGATTTCAGTGTGAACAAACTATATAAATTTTTTTTTTAAATTTCTAGTAATTTGATGAAATACCCAGGACAATTTTTATCTGTATTCATTTTTTATTCCTTCATATTAACATAATCTGAAATTTATAACCGTTCTTTTACATCCCTGATTATTGCTGCATTTTGAATTTCGAAATTCAATATGAAGGATGAAAAGTGGTAGACAGGAATCCAAAAAATTCAACGAATTAAACCAAAAGTAGTCGTAGAACTGTACCCACCATTTTGATTTTTGAAAAATTCAAAATTGACTCACCTTCAATGTCCTCAAATGAAAAATATATATTTGTAGGTTATAGTTTCGTTTTAAATTATTTCTACTAAAAAAAGATTCTTTCGTCACAATCTCTTAATGACTCAAGATTAAAAAAATTACAGAATATTACACTATTATCAGCCAATATAAATTTTCGAATGGCCCAACTAATGTCCACTGATGTTTTGCTGCACATCGATAAAATATTGAGTGTGATTCATTAAAACATTTTTTAGTAGGGCATAAATATGAAGCGTTTCGAGATTGGAATAGTTCCAACATTCTAAAAACTGCAATAACTTTGATACTCGAAAACAAATCAAGTGTTCTCAAAATTTATTGCAATACACATTTCGCCATTACTCAGCAAAATGTGACTTTCTTATTGATTTCAGAGTAAAATTCTTGTTTGAAGAATCGATTTTAGAAAGAAGTTAATCATTCCAAGAATTAATTTCTATCTTAATAGAAAATTACAAACGTTACTAATTTAATTAATTACTAACGTAATACTTAATAAATCTGCTGATATTTCGGTAAACATATAATTTTGAGCTTTACGTCATCGACACTGAAATACGCGCAGAGGTTACAAATTCGTTAGCGAATTCCAGGTTAAATTCCACATGAATTTTCAAGATAAATATGACAATGAATTGCATTTTCACAAACAGTAATCCAATTTAGTAATAAAGAACTATAATTAAATAATCAACCGGTTTATTTTTACTAACAGTGCAATAAACTTTCCGTGACTGACGCGAAAGCTCAGAAAGCACCGTAGGTAGAGATTACTCTCAGATTTATGACAAAAATATATGCCGAGTTTCTCCGCTAATAAATTTTGATCAAGACTAAGTCACGTTGATGTATAATCAAGGTCTTAAAAATAGCTTTTTGCCCTTTGCAGGTACACGTCTGAGCGGAACTTAAAAAAGCTTTCTTTCAAATTATTCAAGCTTTTTGATATATGAAAGTACATTTTACAAAGTTCTATTTTTGTCAATCAATACCCTCAGTTACATAGTATTGGCAGTCCTTCCTCTAAAAAAGTGGGCTGTGTTTTACGATGCTTTTTTATGATCGTTTGAAAGCTAAGATAGAAAACAGTCAAATAAAAGCTTACCGGCGTAAGGACCGGAAGGCGAAAGAGTTTCCTTTGTAGACTTCCCATCTTTGCTGCTAGTCCCTGAAACAGAAAGATAAAACGAATGCCGATTTTAGTTTAATAATAATGTCCGGCGATAAGTGGCGCCTTATCTTAACAGGCGCATCCGTATATTAGCTGAAAACACAAAGGATAAACGTGAGGGATGCAGAAACATGAAGATATAAAAATATGTTCGTGTTGTGAGTTGTTATTTTAATGCTTACAATTTTTACTTGAGGATTTCATAGATTTATTAAATTTAAGGTTATGTTTATAGATTTTTATTTTTATTTTTACCGACAGTATAGTTCGAAACATTTGCCTGATTACTACATCTACAAAAAAATTGGCCCTCCCTCTCTGCAAAATTCAATAACGAAGAAAATTAAACACGAAAGACCCCCATCTTTAGAATTCAGAAAAGTTCACATAAAATTGTTCAGATTAAATTTACAAGGCCAGAAATTTCTCTTTATTGAAGTACAACAAACGGCACTTGTCATCAAGAACATAATTGTGCCATTTACGTCGAGATAGATAAATGTGTACGGAAAAAGTCGAACGAGATTCGTATCCTTTTATGGATGTTCTAATGCATACGAGTTTTTAAGGGATTTAATGTCAAGTTGAGAAGTATTCGAATCATTAACGACAAATTTTCATCATTTTTTTTTCTACTTTCTATATCTAATATTTAATGTTTTTATTTTATCATTCTTCTTTCATTACTTTCCGACCATTTCAGTTTAAAGAATTTGTCGATCCTTTTAGGTGGGGTGATATTGCCGGGAAAAGTTCTCCTTTATAGGCCCCTTAAGGGATTACGGTAGTAAACAATCGTCAAGCAATTTCAGACGGAAGTGTCGGAAAAAGTTCAACCTCCTTGAAACGCGTTCTCTCGATTCCGTCTCTTTCGATTAGATACTTCAGAACTAAAAGTTTCCTTTAGAATATACAAATAAAACTGTTGAAAATTAAAATATCAAGTTCTTTACATCTGTAAAGAGCATCATTATCTCGAAAATCATTTATTCTATTCACAATGCTATTATAATAAAAAATGTAAACTTTACAATAATTATGTCAGACGTTGTTGGTGATTGTAAAAACGAAAATTATCCGATATTATATCAAGAAATACATTACACATTGTACGACGTTAACGTGTAGCATCTTCTCATTTCGATTTCTAAGAAAGCAATCTAATGCTCTAAAGGAAATGAGAATCCTGTAATCGTGACTTTTACATCCGGCCGCCCTTGCTAACATCATCGATAAAACGAGTTTTCTGTCTCGATTAAAAACGATTAAGATGCAAGATTATGTGTTAAACTGTAAATTTAAATACCACAAGAACTCCACGAAAATTATAATGAATTATGCATCATTATGCATAATTCTGGAGTAATGCAGAATCTCCAAACTTAATATTTCTTAAAAGTGTCAAATAATGGTATGGGAATAACTTTGACGAGATTTCTAGTCATTTTAGTCATGTGGAACCTAAAATTCCATGTGGATTCCACTTTGATTAAAACTATTTTAAGCGATGATCGGTATGTTTAGAGTATACCTGATCCATATACACTTATTACGCATCTTATATAAATCCATAACATAAGTTATTTCCGCATAAACTTCATACGAAGTCGTTAGAAATATAACTACCGCAGGTATTTGTTTATAATTGACTCATTCTCTTCCAAAATTTTCCATGAATTTTTAACAGCTGACACGCAAACTTCATGCGGAATTAATGCGAAATTCACATGCTTTCATGTGGAAGTACCATATGATCATAAACGCGAATCATTAGACTGTCTATCAAACATTTTGTTAAATAATTTATGTGGAATCATAGAATCTTGTTCGGAATACCAGATACCACATAAACTGTAACATGATTGTGTAAAAATCATGTGGCTTGAACATAGTTTCACATGGACATCATGCGGCAACCAAAACGTTTAATGTGCAGGTGGAAATAGTATAGCTTCCACATATTATTATGTGTAAATCATGTGGAACCCGCCTGTTTTCCTGTGGCGTCTATATACTTTCATGTGAAAGTCAGATACATTTATAATACGTTAATGTCATATGTACTACCAGAAATTGATGTTTCCATTTCAAAATTCATGTGGCGAAAAACGTCACAAAAACGCTAAAATAATGATCTTATGTTTATTGTTGATAGCCTCCGACGTTGATATTATCGAAGCTGTAGAATAAGAGTCTAGTGATTGTTCACGGTTGGGACAGATCGGGATTGTGTCCGACTTTGCTCGCGCTACAAAATCCCGTTGTCTCACCCGGGCTTTTTCCCTCAGGTTCTTTGCGATTCTCCGAATTAATCGACTCTGGCCTAACTAGACTCGTCTTTGCCCATTATGTCGAGATGTTAGAAGAAAAAAAGAACGGCCTCGACAGCCGCTGTGCGAGGCCTTCGCGCTCGACGCACTTACCTACGAGGCAGCGATAACGAGTAATGCATCCACACTGCAGAAACTGTTCGATAAAATTGCTGCAGGTAATTGCATTCTGCCTCAAACATTGTATGGAATACGATTCGACGTAATATCATATTCAACATTCCTTGCCTTCAAGGGCCGCGCCGAATTAGATTCCTGAAAAAATGTACTCCAGTGTGAAATTTTGAAAAATTTCTTTTGATTTTTGAAAACTTTATGTTTTTGAAAAATTTATAGAGCAGCTAAAGATTTAGTATTATAATTAAAAAAATAAAGATTACAAGATTATTTGCAGAATTATAAGTCAATCTCAAAGTGAATCTTGAAACGAACCACGACCAGAAGCAGAAACGAAACTAAGACAGGGTCGGCAATCATCTGGGAAGGAGACCGGTCTACCCATTTCCCTATATAACCTCTTAAGGAAGTGCACGGACACCCGTATGCCGCCCCTGCGGTTAATTCATCGACTATACGACTACTTCCCGAAGCAAATCATGTCCTTTGATGAAGTAACATTAGTCGTTTTTACGATGCAAAATTACGCAGTATCTTCGTTAGACTATATACGGGTTTCAAGTCGGTATTATAATTATTCACTCTAATTTGAATTTAATTGAACCTGCTTAACATATAAAGAGAAAGAGAGTAATATTGTAAGATATATCTGTTCACGTATACCGCATTGCGTATAAATGCTCTTGAAACAGTTCAAATTCATTCCTTGCAGATTTGAAAAAATTGTCTTTTTTTTCAAAATGGTCTCTTTTAAAGTTACTTTTCAATCCTTTAAATGTGCAATTTCAATCACTGAATCAATGAAATGATATAAGGATTAGATAATGGAATTTATATTCCATTTATTCCATTCATGTGGAATCGAGGGTTCCATGTGGATTCCACATATAAAACGGATATTTTAGGCAATGATCTACATCCTTTAACTATTCACCACATGGACATACAGAACACGTCTCTCAAATAAAATGAATACCATAGATAAGTTGTCCTCCACATGAACATGAAAATCCCGAAAATTCTATCATTTTCAATATCTTAAAGTAATCCAATTAAAAGATAGAAATCAATGTATATTAAAAAAACTGTCATGAAATTTCATTGTTGAAAGAAATTTAATAAAAAAATTATGCATCTAGAAAGCTAAATATACTGTGGAGTTATAAACAAATTATGTAAACAAATGCTTCTGTTCACAATTTGTATACATTTTGGATGTTCTCGCTTGTAGGCAGCAAACATTAAAGAGCTATTAAAAAAAACTCTGATTTAAATCCCATTTTAATCAAGGAGCGGAATTTTAACTAAAAAAAATCTTTTGTGTCCGGTTTGTATTAATTTTTTAAACATTTTTCACAGGTGTCTCGTGGAAATGTTCTAAATTAAAAGGATATTAATGTGGAGATAGATTGTTACTATGCAAAAATTGTAACAATATTTAAAACAATACCACACAATTTTATAGTTTGTAATACTGATAACAAATTTTAAAAAGACTAGTATTTTTTTCCGTATATATATTTTCTGAAAACTATGATTTCGATATCCAAGTAAAGCACTGAACAAATTCTTATTTTGTATGTCCCTCGTCGTCACTTTGGTCGACAGACTGCACTTCCAAGTGTAAAACTCAGTGTAAACGTAGGTTTATGCAAAGCAAAATGATTATCTGGTCATCGCAAGAGCCAGGTGTTTTCAATATGTTGCAGAACCGCCTATGCCAATCTCAAACTTCTGGCTAATCCCGCAATAAGCGGCCAGCAGTTGTCTTCGTCTCGCATTGTAGCGAATTATGCGGTTGACCATCTGCTATTTGCCAATTCTACTAAAGAAAATTGCAGTTATTCGCGATATATTTCTTCGAAATATCCTGATTTCCTTTTGTTCTTTAAAATTAGACATTTTTAACGGAATGTCTAATATAGTTTTGAAGTTGGTTGGTAATTTTGTATCAATATGTTAGTTAGTGAGTGACTAAAAAGAATATGCGAAATTTTCGACCTATATTTCGTAATTTTGAACATATTTTGAAGATTTGTACTTTTACTAGACGTTTAAAGAAATTGAAACGGATTTGTATATTTATGATTTTTGATGGAACATGAATTGTTTCTTCATTTCAGAATTGTAATTCCAAGAAATGGAAGGGAGAAAGAGGTTAATACAAGAATGCACTTTACGCCCTAGGTGAAAAAAAAATACTCGCTTTACTATCTAATGATAGTTTAGCAATTGTAAAATAAATATCGTTATATTGTAGAAATTTATAGTTAATTAATATTGATGCTCGTAATTGGCAATGACTCTCATAGTTGCAAAAAAACTGAATATTACGTAGCGAGGGCGCAAAATACGTCATTCCGCCTCAACCATTTTTATAACTGTTCGATCATGTTCCCTCGTAGTACGAAAACTGTATTCAAATTTATTGTTTAAATAGAATGGAAATATGAGGCAAATTGTACTTTTGTGTCCTAGATAAAAAAGAGACACTAAAAGACTATTTTTTATGAATCCGGATTAGTTTTGAAAAGGTTTTTAGGAACTCTAAACAAATCTCAAAACTTTTAACGCGACTTAACGACCATTCGCACATATTATGATGGGAACTTATGTTATACAACAAGGTTGCAAAATATGTTATTTCTGATCTAGTCTCTTTTCATGGATTTCCAGAGAAGTTTCATCACTTTTTGATCCTGTTAGGTCATTATATAAATATTGAATCCCTAATTTAATGAGAGTTAGAGAAAAAAGTACTTTTTCCGCCCTATATTAAAAAATAGGACACTTTAATGAAAAGTCTTATTTTCTGACCTTTATTAGTTTTCAAACCATCCTGATGTGTTTTGTGCAAAGTTCAATGACTTTCAAGTGATGAGAAATGTTTATTGTACAAGAGGGCGCAAAGTATCTGATTTCCGCCCGACTCCTTGTTTTTCTACCATATAAAATATGTTGATTTTAAATTTCCAAATTGGGAAAATCTATAACTGATAATTCATAATGGTCCTCACAACCTGATCAGTAGTTAGAACGGCCAACAATGGCGCTTCGGTTATTCAATTATATTCAAGGCGATAAACTGACAAATTGCGAAGCGGACAATTAACGACGACAAATGGCGAAATATAACGACCCAATAGTAAATTAGCCGACCATGGTAACACGTTTTGTCCCCCTTAAAAGTACATTCGAATAAACGTATTTATACAAGAAAGTGATTACCGGGCCAAACACGGTAACTAGGCGGAGAGTACTTAATTATGGAAAGGAGCAAAGAAAAGTTGCACGTGGTTGCCAGTTGTCGGTCCGTGAATGCTCCTGGTACTTTCATAGTCTGGTCTTATTGATTTATATGTATTCGGAGGCTGAAAAAGAGATGTGCCTCACTCCAGCGTCGCCCTCTACCAGGCTCTTGGTGTTTTAAGATTCATTTCTGGATCTAAAAGGAAGAAGATGTATCTTGAGGTTGACCTTCTTATCTCTATTTATCTCTCGTCGATAAGCGAATCTTAATCGGTGCTGCAGACGCTTTACCAAAACACTTTCGAACGGCCTTTTTATGTCACTCCCTTTTTAAGCTCTAGAATGAAGAAATATCCGTAGGGTCGGTTTAAGCGATTTTAAAGCGCAAGAAATTAGAATTTTTGTAATTACCGCCGTTAAGTTCATTTTTCTTTCTATTGTCTTCTTCTGCCATTTAAGACATTCATTCACTTTTATTTCAGTTTTATTTTATCAGAATTTCAAATGTTTCTTTATGATCTTTTAGAATAAGTGTGTTTATTTTGTTGTCCTCGTTTTTAGAAAAAAAAGGCAAAAGATAACGCGACATTTTTTAGTACAGGCTTGATCCTTTATTAGTTTGATTAGGTTTATTTAAAGGTTATTAAAATGCAAGAAAATTGCTATCGCGCCATCTATGGACTGCGCGTTAAAATATATTGGTTGTTTGTACACAAACATTGGAAAATAATCTCAAAATTCCATGATTTTGCCTAAACAAATCATTAAAAATATTATTAAAATTTCTTTCCTCAACTTCTCCACATTTTTGTTCATATTTTTTTACATGTACATACAACATTTTGTTATTTACTTTCATCACTATCATTTCTATAATTAACTTTTTAGATAACGTCGTTTAATTACAGCAATTGATACATTTAATTAAACTCGCAAAGTGCATGAAATTGTATACCATTTTAAAAATATTTTAAATGTTTTAAACAATAGCAACGATAACAGAATTACAATGATCTTTGTACCGATTTATTTTTAGCTACGACGAGAAAGGATATCTCCAAGTGAAACTTGCATTGTTACCATTATAAACGCATTCGATGAATTGTTTTCTTGTTAATTTCGTTTTAACTTAATTAAATAATTTGCCGACACAAAAAGATCTTTTATTATTCGCTAAGTGTAGTACATCACGCTATTACTGCATCGATTTTTAAACATAACAAACGATGTGTTCGAGTAAGGCAGTCATTGTAATTAATTTTATATTTAATTGTTTTTCTGTGCGTATTCACGTCCATAGTAATTCTCATTTGTTTTTTTTAATAGTCTAATATATCAACTAAATGTCTGAATTTTTCTTGAAAGTTTTGTTAAAAAAAATAAGTTTTACTATAATTTAAGCATCGTATTAGATAAAAAATATCTGCGCTATGTAAATGATATCTAGAGCAAAGTTGAGGAATTTAGTATTAAAAATTTCCTTAAGTATTAGTTATTAAATGTACATCAGAATTTTTCTCAGTTATTACTCATTGATGAGTCATTAAATTTCACTTTATTTCGTCAACTTTCATCATACCACATCCCTGAACAACATCAGAAGAGAATTTCAAAAGATAGAATGGATATCTGGTAATTTAGTGAAGACAAAAGAATTATTTTAATTAGTTCCTTGATAATGACACTTATATTCGTCAGAACTAAATTTGTAATAGAATCTATACGAAACAAATCGAAAAAAAGATTTTGTTATGCTCGATAATATTATTCAATATAAATAGAAAATTTGATAATAAAACCAGTATCACCTCCACTGTTATTTCCAGTTATTATAATCAACAAAAGTCGTCTGCACCATCAAAATTTTGAAACGACTGCACGGGGAGAAATTTCTTGGTTATGCATCACGGTTTACATGATGCTTTTCTTTCATATCTTTCTTATCCTCAAAAAGCATCCTCTAACAGTGTGGTTTCGTGCATTGGTTGCAGCACACGCTTTTAGAGGACAAGAACCCTGTGAAACGAGAGCATGATGCCAAATCTAGAAATATCTCTGCATGTAATACGTGAGATCCATATACTTCCACATTGCACATAAATCCAGATTTTAATCACAGAGCAATCGAGATGATAATCGACATTATTTTTTTTAACGAAACCGGTCTGCATCAGCAACATTTTTTAATGGCTGTAGGGGGTGATATTTTTAGGTTATGCATCACGGGTTACGGGATGCTTTTCTTTCATTTCTTTCTTATCCTCAAAAAGCATCCTCTAACAGAGTGGTTTCATGCTTTGGTCACGACCCATCCTCTTAGTAGATAAGAAAGCCGCGAAACAAGAGCATGATGCAACATCGTGATGCAAAACCTAGAAATGTATCTCCGTTTAATACGTGAGATCCATGTACCTCCATACTGTAGATAAATCCAGATTTTAATCACACAGAGCAATCGAGATGATAATCGACATTGTTTTATCAATAAAACTCGAATGCATCTTCAACATTTTGTAATGACATTTTTAGGTTTTGCATCACAGTTTACATGATGCTTTTCTTTCACATCTTTCCTATCCTTTAGAAGACTGGTGTTATCCTTTAACAAGCTGATTTCGTACCTTTTAGTCGCGACGCATGCTTTTAGCAGACAGCATAAGCTATTAAACAAAAGCTTGATGCAGCACCATGATGCAAAACCTATAAATATCTCTCCGTGTAAATGGTGATCGACATTATTTTATCAACGAAATTCCACTGCATCATTAAAACTTTTAAACGACTACGGGGGAGAAATTTCTAAGTTTTGCATCACGGTTTACGTGATGCTTTTCTTTCAGAGCTTTTTTATCCTTTAACAGCATGGTATCATCTTCTAACAAGGTGGTTTCGTACTTTTTACGGCGGCTGCATTTAGAAGACAAGGAAGCCGTGAAACGAAAGCATGATGCCAAAGTTGTGAGGCGTACATCAAACATTCCTTATTTATATGTGGAAAAAAGTTTGCACCTATACTAAATCCACAGATAAAGGGTGATATTTAAGGTTTAACATGATATAGACTAATAAAATATGTTTAGCAACACCACACAGAGAGAAATTTCTATGTTTCGCAGAATGGTGCTGCATCATGCTCTTATTTCACGGCTTTCTGGTCCTTTAAAATCGTAGGAAGTTACCAAATCACAAAACCACGCTATTAGAGGATGACCCGAAGCTTTTAGAGGATGAAAAAGCATCATGTAAACTGTGATGCAGAACCTTATCACAGGTTTTATCGGGAAATACATTTATACATGACAATATATTCAGCTGTGCACAGACCAACAACTGACACAATATTATCATCACCATTCAATCAGGAAGCCGCCATCTCTCTGCCTATACCCATCATTCGATGGCTGATTGTTTTAAAAAACTTAAAATTGGAGTCTGTATAAGTCTATATGAACCCTAGATCGAATTATATAAAATTTGTCCACCTCCATTTCGATGTTAACTTTCCCAAGTAATTTTTGAAGAGGAAACATCGTGATTGCAGATGTCAGCATGAAGTTATGTTAAGTCGCTAAGAGGATTAGCGGCAATTGCGAGTGACTTTAGATGGAATTGTTTAGTTATACTAATTATCATTCTTATTAGTTATCGATTCATATGTTTCGACCTGAAATATTGATATTCGTCGTAAAATACAATAATCGAAAATGGGAATGGTGAATTAAAATAAACCAACACTTTCTCGTTTAGGTTTTCTATAAAAGACGTCCTAGTGTTTATACAGAATGTGGATGGCCGTCGGAAATGAATAGGACCACGACATTGGTGTCAATTTGGAGTTTTGGCCAGGCAGTTTCGACCATCAGGAGGCGGCAGCTGTCAGCCGATGCGTGGGAGGCCGTGAAATTCGTGTCTATTTATACAAACGAAACCGTCGCGACGCCTTAGAGGGTGCCTCCCGCAAAGAGATTGCATTCGTGAGAAACTACCGGGTACACGCCATTAATATTAAAATATACGAGCACAAAACAACAATAACCGCAATCCCGACAAGTAAATACGAACCGCTTCCGTTCGTTACATATACGGAACGTGGAAATCTAATGTTATTTTAGTAACATTGCAGACGTTTCGTGAATGAAGGAAGGAAGAAGCTAACGAACAAGAACGGAATAGTATTAAAAGGCGCCGAAAATTTTGATCATACTAAAAAAAAATTTGTTTATTTTGGGTTGGTCAACATTTTGCAAGTTCCAAAAGGAAAGTAGACTTACAGACTTGTTAATGTGTTTGGTCTTCCTTATATCTTACCCGTCTCCAACCGTTACTAAACCTTGTAGGTCCGTAGGAGGCTTCCATTAGACTCACACGATTGTGGTAAGTTGAGACAGAAAACAAGACCACGTACATCCCGTAGGGCGGACCACCCTTATAGTGTTGGTCATTAGTACTTTTCCGCAAATCGAGCAACGCCTAACGAGTTCATACAAAAATTTGATTTTTTTCGAGTTTTTGAAAGTACTCCAAAATATGATGCAGCAATAAAATAGAAAAATGGATTCTGTGGATAATGAAAAACGAATAAATTGAAAATATTTATTGAAAATGTCAGAGGTTGGGTAAAATTCACTAAACAAAGATTTTAAATAATCGCATTGTTTTTTAGCATTATGCATCTCTTTATATGTGTATATATATTTGCGACGTTGTTACCCCATACTGACATTTCATACCTTTTCCTATATAGAGGTACGAGATATGTACACATTCGCCGTCAATTTCCGGCCAATGTATGCCTGATACGGAAGCTCGTATCATGTACAACTAAACGCCACGTGATCTTGATTGAGAATTGGATTTCTGCACGTTTTAACACAATTAATAAATCAGCTCTATTTATTCAACTAGCGTTTATCATAATTTAGTGTTTTGTTAAGCAAATTAAATTCTTTTTGTTAAATAATTAAGTTTTGTTGTTGTTGTTAATTTAATCAATGCTTTCTTTCTTTATTTTTGTTTCAAATGTATTAAGAATTCCTTGTTTTTCACCATTTTTATGGGTGGATTAATGCAAAATGTTTTTAATTGTTACAAAACGGATTTTTTGTTTAATTTTTACATATTTCTGAATCTAAAATTATAAAACCATCGGGCAGTTAAAAAAAAAGTGATACATTCTGTTTTTCAGAAAAACAATTTTTTTTTTGTTTTTCAAATTTTTCAGTAAATAAAAAAATAAATGTCATTATTTTTTTTATCGAGCAAATTGTTATTTACCTTTTCTGTATTGTTAGAATTTATTTCAATAATTCCTTCTTCTTCATCATTTTCATGAGTTTAATACAAAATTTGTTTAATTGATACAAACATTTTTTTTTGTTTTTATTTCTTACGTATATTAATTTGTGGACCGAAAATTATAAAATATCTGCCAGTTACAAAAACAGGCTGGGCACATTTTTAAAATTTATTTCCAATTAAACTTTTCATCAAATAAATCTGTTTTTTTTTACATTAGTAAATAGTTATTCCATTTTTCTATATTTTTATAATTTTTTACTTTTGTAAATTGTATTTATTATTTTCTTTATCTTATTTTTAGAATTTTGTTTTAATTAATCCTTCTTCTTCGTCATTTTCATGAGTGTAACATAAAAATATTTAATTAATAATTAAAAATACTTTTAATTGTTACAAATATTTGTTAAACTTTTACAAACATTTTTACCACTATGTTTTTTTTATTTTTACGTTTCATTTGTGGGGCTGGAATTATAAAACAGTATAGGACAATTAAAAAAATGTCGGGGCTTTTTTTATTTTCTTTATCTCATTTTTTAAATTAATTTGCAATTAAACTTTTCGTTACATACAAAAATTAATTTTATTATATTTTTACTCTAGTAAATTGTTGTATTCCTATATTTTTATAATTTAATTTAATAATTCCTGTTTTTCATCATTTTTATATATTTAATTGGTACAAATTTATTATTAAATTCATTTATAAATATATTTTATACCACGTTTTTTAAAATTGCTATCTACATTAATTTATGGCCTTAAAATGATTAAACTATCATCCAGTTAAGTAAAACAAAGGCGGAACATTTTTAAACATTTATTTACGATTAAACTTTTCATAGAATAAATCTAGTTATGTCCGGACATTTGAAATTATTTTCTAAATCGATTTACAATCAGACTTTTCATTCCATATAAAAATCTAATTACTTTTCTACTTTAGCAAATGTTATTTTCTTTTTCTACATTTTTTGAATTTATTTTAATGATTCCTTTTTCTTCATAATTCTTTTAAGTGTAACACATTCTTTTTTAACTTTTGTGCATATTCATTTTTGGACCAAATTTTATAAAACGTCTGTTAAAAAAAAGGTGAAAAAAAAGAATAAATGTAATTAGTTTTCTATCATGAAAGATTTATAATAATTTTAATTTTTAATCCATTTTCCAAGGACACAAATTTTGTTACATTTTTAAATGACTTTTTTCAAAATTTCGAAAATGATTCTCTACAACTTTAACGAATTTTTTATCTGATCACTAAAATTATTCAGAAATTGTAAAATGTAATAATTTTTGGTTAATAAATAGAGATGTTTGTCGTTAGCTTCAAAATTTTGCAGAAATCATACGGTAAAGTTGTAGAGAATTTTTCTAATAAATAAGCAATCACTCGTTCAAATCTATTCATTTTTAAAATTAAAAATAGAAAAGAGTCACGAATAAAAGTTTTTTTTCGGAAATTAAATATTTTAATGACGTTTTCAATTTGTTAACAAATGGATAAATACACAAATATTATAGGTAACTAAATGAAATTATTTAACAAATATGTAAATAACAACATGAATCATTTAATTCTAAAAAAATGATTTTATAAAATGTTTTAGATTTTTAAAGATTTTCAATAAAATTATTCAGCAAAGAATCAAATCAAACATATAAAATAAAAATATATAAAATTTTCCATGCATATAATTAAATTAGCTTTCATTATAAAGTGTAAATTTTAATTAATCATATGTGTTTTAAAGTCAGAATTACAGAATATTAATCAAATTAAAACAAATAATCTTAACATTTAAAATTAATCAAGTTAATTTTCTATTTACATATACTTAGACATTACTAATAAATTATTGTAAAATAATTAAAAATCTCGAGATTCCACAATGGAAATAATTAACAATCATGTCTTTTATTAATTTTAACGCAATAAATCAACGAAATGAAATTTGTTGAAATTACTTTATTGATTTTTATTATATTTTATTTTATACGCTTAACAAAATTGGTGCTTAATTTTTTATTTAAAATAAATGATTTATTAGGTATTTTTATTAGACCACTTAGTACCTTTTATTTATTTTTTTAATTGCTTAGCTTACAAATTATTACATAATTTAAATAAAAAAAAATAGTTTATAATTAATTTTTCATTTAAACTTTTTTAAGTTTTATTTCTTCTTACAGCTTAAAGAGAATATATATAAATAAATAAAATATTTTTCGTATATAAATAATTATTTAATGAAAAATAAATATTTTACCTATAGTATTAAAATATCTTTTATGTTCTTTTCATTAAATAAAATTACACGTTAGAACACTATTGTACTCTAGAAACGGAATGCGACTTAATAAAAGATTTCTTTGAGTCCCAGTCTTTCACTATTAATTTATATTTGACAACATAATACCACGTGCATCAATATAAATGGTAATCGCCATATTCGTCGATGAGTCGTGTGCCTCGATATAAAGAAAGTTCTCGTTACGATTCACAATAAAAGAAACAAACAACTCCACAATTCATTTCCTCAAAATTAATTTTATTGTTCTTATAGTCATTGTAACGATGAATGAAGTAAAAACCATTAAGAAACACTTTAACATATAATTTTTAAAATGACATTTATCATTAATTATATTTTTTGAACAATTCTATTTGCAATTTTGTAAACAAAAATACTCGATTTAACACTGTAGATTAAAGATATTTGTAGTAAATCATTTGAAAAAAAATAATTGTTTTTATTAAACCAGAAAATAGTAAAAACAAAAAAAAACGAAATCGATGCAGAAATCAACGAGGATTTGCAAAAGTTACCATTATTACCGATGAAATTTATTCTTGCGAATTCTCGTTCATTTCTGAACCGATTTGGCTGGAATTTACCGCACATTAATTAGTTAAAAACGCGTGAAATAGCTTTAAAATACATATGGACTTAAAAACATATTTATTTTCTGTTGAATTTGTATATTTGAAGTTAGGAATTGACGTTATCGACCAACACGCTTCTCTACCCCTTAAAGGTCGGGTTAAAGCCGTTCGGTTGATAACGTAAATCCTTAACTACAAATTAAATAAAAACTACCATGTATTTTCTAATCCAATCTTTTTTACTTGTTAATGCTTATCCAATTATGAACCTTCGTTATTTAATTTGATGTATACTCAAGAAACACGCGTAAAATTGCCGAAAAATATGTTAGGAAATGATATTATCAACAGATTGATAAACTCCTTAATTAGGTTCTAAAGGAGTCTGGAGATAAGGTGGAATTACATAAGAAAACGCATATTAAAAATGTCTGAATCTATTTCTCAAAATTGTTGAACTGTAAAGGTATTTCTAGTTACTATATATGGTCTCCTAAGAAACACACAAAAAAATAATTAAGAATTGATCGATAATTTTTAGAAATCGGTATAAATCGTCTATTTCCAAACATTTTTTATCAATTTTCAATAGATTTCTTTGGTCTTTTTTAGATGATCGGATATAGTAAGTAAAAATACCTTTACAAAGTCAAAATTTCGACAAATTGATTCAGTCATTTTTAATTTCCGTTTTTTAAACGTTAATTCCTCTGCGGAAAAGTCTTTATCGTTAAATCTGTATAATGTTCAAAAAATTAATGAATTTGTCATTTCTACAGCCTATAGACAGAAACGGAATAGTACTTGAACTTGAATATGAAATTCGATCATTGATGAAAGAGCTTCGGAAAGAGATAAAGCGATGCAACGGGTAATTTGACTCGTAATATATGTAATTAACGCAATTTCGCGCACGGCGACTTACGGCTCTGCTTTCGCATCGGACAAATCGCCGCTTTCGCACGTAGAAAAAATATTTTCGCGTGATAGAAAGTCCATGCGATTTACCTTCAGAGTCTGGCCAATCTCCAAGCATCCTTGCAACTGAGAATCCTAAGGCTATCCAAGAGATAACGATTTTTACCTTCGTGCTCAACTTTCACGTTCTATTGTTTAAATTGCACTCGCGTATAACTATATTATGTAAATGTGCTGTTACTGAAGTGCAATTGATCAAAAAGTGACTGGTGTTTGCAAACCTGCTGAGAGTCATTTTTCTCCGTCCCGTTTGAAAAATTTGGGAATTTTTCAGTTTTGTACGGTAAATAATAATGGAGAATATTTCATCGATGGATTATGCGTTTAAAACGATATCCCCGGTGGCTGGAAAGTAAAAAATTTAATTTACAAGTTTTAAGCAGATAGTAGTAAAGGTAGGACGACATTCTTAATTTTATGCATTCACTTTTACTTTACACATTATTGTTTTTTAGTCGTCAAACTCTCGAAATAATTAATTATTTTCTTTCGAATTTTAAAACGTGTACCAAATTTTCCTGTGAATCTCGAAATTTAAAATGGCGGATGCAATATGGCAGTCAAATAAATTTTGACTTTCCATTGAACTCAACAGAACTCTGCAGTTGGAAGTTTTTGAGATCGCTGTTTATAATGATCTCAGAAATTTAAAACACAAAATGGTGAATCCAATATGGCGGACAGAATGATAAAATTAACATTAAATTACATGAAATTTTATAATTAGGGGTTTGCGAAGTTACTGATTGCGTATGGAAACTTCAAACTTCAGAAAATTAAAATGGTTGATCCTACGTGACTACAGTTTACAATTAATTCAAAGTTCAAAATGGCGAATTCAATTTTGTCTTTCTTTATGTTTTACCCGAAACTCACGATGACGACGCGGCGTGCCAAGAGTTATAGTTTCATTTTGTAAATATTAACAAACTATTACATTTTACGTCCGCCGTATTGGATCCGCCATTTTGAACATTAAAATTCTGAAGCCAGACGCATAATCAAAGACATGAAAAATGTACGAATAACAATGCTCAACCGATATAATTATTTTTAAGCATATGTAACGAGCTATTAAAGGATCTCTTTATATATAATTATATATGATTATATATGGTAAAAATCCGCAAATAATAATACATAAGTATTATATAAAAAATGTGATATAAACTAAGCCAGTCACATTTAACAATATATATAAGTTGAAGACGGATCGTGTACATAAGTATATATAACGGTATGTAATCATATATAAATATATCTAAGCTATAATATGTAATAAATATTCAACTGGCATTTATATTAATTTTAGACAAAATTATATATAATTATATATAAAGCGATTGTTTGATTCGTCGTTATATTTAGATTTATATTTTCGATTTGATAGTTTTATTCATTTATATATACAGAAACCCCATAACAATATAAAATTCTATCAGTGTATATCAAATAGTATTACAAATTATATATAAAATAATCCGCGTTATATATAATTATATGGATTATATATAATTTTATTCTTTTATATACGTCGAAAATCCATAACAATAAGGAATGTTATCAATTTATAGCAAATTTAATGACAAATTCTGTATAAACTGAACCAGTTATATATAAGAATAAATTCATCGCTTTGAATATAATTATGTATAGATATGAGGACAAAATTCACAAATTACAATATGTAATTGAATTATTCTTAATCAATTTGCATAAAAGTTATATGTAAACCGATTGGATAGCTTTATATATAATTATATACGTAAATAGCAATATATAATACCCCGGAAATGGATTATATATAATTGTATAGTTACAATTCTGTATAGTAATATACGATTATATACAGTTACATATTGTTATATGTAATGAACATCTTAGTGTATTGTTATATATACATATTTCTGTATACAATAATTGTATATAATCGGATCACATTGGACTACTTCATATAGATATTTATATACTGCCAAGATCCATATATAATAATATATAGTCATATACAACCATATATAATTTAATCAAAATTATATATAAGTATATACCAATGTGTTACAGGATATATGGTTCTATATAATTGCACACAAGTGTTGATTATTATATATAAATTTATATCAAATTGTATTGAAAATTATATATAAAACAATCCGCGTTATATATAATTATATCTACTTTTATATGTCAAGAGTGATATATGATAATACATAGTGTATCATTCTGTACCGAGTTCTGTACAAAATAATGTACCAACTGATACAATTATATATAACCCTCTATACTACCGCATATAGGGGTCGTTTTATATATAAATTACCTGCAGTTTTGTACAGGTATATATCATTGCATACCGTTTTATAATCATATCAAAATTATATATAAGTATATACCAAGTGTTACGGGATATATAATTATATATAATTGTAAACAAGTGTATATTATTATATATAAATTTATATCAAATTCTATTGAAAATTATATATAAAAGAATCCGAGTTATATATAATTATATATGCTTTTATACGCCAAGAGTGATATATGATAATACATAGTGTATCAATTTGTACCCAGTTCTATACAAAATAATGTACCAACTGATACAATTATATATAACCATGTATACTATCGCATATAGGGGTCGTTTTATATATAATTTACCTGCAGTTTTATACAGATATATGTGATTGCATAATGTTATATATATATATATATATATATATATATATATATATATATATATATAATCGCAAAATTATTTTACCAACGTTGTAAAAAAATATATATAATGTTATGTATTTATATATAAAACTACAGCTCAATTATATGCATGATCAATTTCCCCTTGCATATTTATATTGAGTTTTAGATATAATTAGATATCGCACACAGACGTGGATCAGTTATATATAATTCTACAAATTTTTATATAAACAACTATATAATTATAGTTATGGAACGATATAATTGAATACAATTCTATGCAATTATATATTTCTACAAAACTATTATTGTCATATATAACTATATATATAAATATATAACGCTATATATACAGATATATCTAGATATGTATGTAGAGAGATATATAGATATATATCGCTTGATATATAATTATATTATATATAATCGTATATAATTATATATAATTATATTATATATAATCGTATATAATTATATATAATTATATTATATATAATCGTATGTAATTATATATAATTGCATCACACTATATATAAAATTACATAATAATCCATTTTTTCACGACCAGTTACTAAAACATACCAAATTTCACCACTCAATTTTTTACAAATATTTTCAATCGAACCTTTGAAATTAAATGTTTACCTGTTAGAATCGTTTCATTTCTAAAGTCAGTAAACCTGCGTGTTTGTAATTGGATCGATTAAATTTGAGTTAGCCGTTATTCCACGTAAAAGATAACGTAGGCGTGACGCCCTGTGGCAGTAAATTCACATCTCTACCGAACTAGTCGTTCGCAATAAGTAATAAAATAATGAAATGACATTATTATCGCATCTGCATACTTTTAGAATTATTTGAACGGAGAACAGAGTCGACGTTCCATTGTGTTCGTGTTTTTCTTTTTGATTAAAATTCAGCGCTAATCATACATTGCAATTCCGTTTAGACAATGTGCATAGTCGGGATAATTTATTATGTTGTCGATTTAACGTTAATTTGTGCAGGAACTGAGAGTTATTGTCAGTTCGCAACACCTCTGGTAATTAAACTGCTTTCGCATTGCAGGCCCAGATCCATTAGGACTTCAGTAGCGAACTGTGCATGCGTGATGTCTAATTATGTTAATTTATCGTCTGAACTAGTCAGATTTCGTATTAATGATCATCTGGATCGACTGATGACGACATAAATAACTTTCCGCCCAGTTTATCGGGCGGAAAATACGTTTTTTTTCACAGAGACTCTAAAAATCGAAACAGTTCTCGAGAAGAGTACGCCTCTTCTCTTGTCAGGTCTGAAATGAAGTACTTTGCGGCCACTTTACCGGGCGGAAAAGAGGTTTTTTCTTTCAAACAACAATGTTAACAGAATTAACATAACGCATTTCCTGTTCCTTTCAGTCAGTTTGAGCCATAAAGTACCTTTTTGCGCCCACCTTTGAGGGCGAAAAAAATTCCTGTTTCGCCCTTTGCTTTAAAATGTCGTAATAAATGATATAAATGTTATAAAAATTTCATTTTTTTTTTTTATAATTTTTGAAAACATTGTTTGTCACGATCACCATCCCTAACCTAATTAAAAATACGGTCTTTCGATCGAACGTTCTCGCGGAACTCTCGCAGATGCCATTGACGCTGCGTCATCGGAGACTCTCGAGCGAAATGAAAAACTGGTTTCTATTGAGCGCCGGCGGTATCGACGTTGTCTCCAGGACAAGAGAAGTCGTCGTTTCATGAATTCCATTCAGTCACGACCTACGATCTGATATTTCGCGGCGTATGCAGGCAAAAGGTCCGTTGCAGCAGCTTTCCCGTTTCAGCTCGTGCTCGTTTCAGCTTTTCCGGACTCCCCATTCGACCGATCGATGAAATCCACACGTATTTCCCGTATGAGCCCCTGCTCAAGTGAAAATGCTGTCACGCAGCCACCGTCGATTCTCGGTAGAGTCGTTTGCCCCCGTACCAAATCGTGAATGTGCACTTTGCAATCGCACCCGATCCGACCATTGTAAGTTACTTTCCCGTGGGCACAGATGCGACTGAACCGATTATTTTTCCTTTCGAAATCTCAAGAAGCTCATTCGGGCGCAAATTGTATTATTTCAAACGTACTGCAATAGGCGGAAAATTCACAAGTTCGTAATTTAATCATTCAGAACATTATTTAACTAGGGCGCAAAGTAAACCGTTACTTTTAATATTTCAGGTGAAGTACTTTGCAATCGAATCACATTTCATAATTTTATGTTACTTTCCAGAGGGTAAAGGTGCGATTCAAACGAGTATTTTTCGTTTCGAAACCGGAAATATCTTATTCCGACGCAAATCGACTTATTTCGAACGAAAACTTGATGTCTATAACATTTAAGCTTAAGCTTCAATCGTTTTTCATCATTTTTCTTTCCGTGAGATTTCATATTAGTATAAAATAAAAAGTGAAATGTCTAAGCATAAGTGAATATTATATATATTTTTAATTTTTGTTATGTATTTATTCAGATAACCGGTAAAATTAATTTGGAACGTGTACTTCTTATATACGGAATTAATAGTATTTCACTACTTGCGAGAATACTCCACAACTTGTGCCCTAGAATGCGTTCTGCGCGACACACGTGCGCCACCAAACGGTGAAAGTTCAATACATCATCGTAACCGCAATTATCCGGTATATGTTCAGTTAACGGTTAACGGTATATGTTCACGGCCGCTCTCGCTGTTTTAGACAGTGAATCAGGAATGGTTCCTAATCTTACGTTTACCACATAACATTCAATACATCGCGAATATAGTACATTGTACATCAAGGGAGCAAAATCGGCTTTTTCTGACGAGTACGAGTTTAACGTACGTAATATTTATTTTCTATACTATTTTTTCTTACGACAGTAATAGTATTCAGCGCTCAGAATGCGAGAAACTTATTTTGCTCCATAAAAGTGCAATTTTGCTCCCCTATTGTATGGTACATTTATTTAACATCGATAATTTGTTGCTCGTGATATCATAAATTTCTTAAATAAATATTAAAGATGTGCAGAGAGAGAAACTATCAAGAATGATTTAATAGACTCTTTTCGGACCAATTAAGTAAATATTACAATAACGACTCTTTGATGCGGGTAAAAAATAAAACTTTTTGCTCGCGGTAGGGTTATTTGTTTAATGATATTTGTGACATGGCCATTTCCTTATATCTTGTATTGAATGAGGGCGCAAAATAAAGCTTTACTTTAAATATTTCTTGTTACGCATATACAGGATTAAGTAAACCCTTACTTTATGTTTTGTCAACAATAATAATATTGCGTTAGATAATATTTTTTAAATACCTTTCCCTTTTCTCTTTTCACATAAAGGGGGCAGAAATAAACTTTTTTTCTCACCATCGGAACGCTAAATGTATGCTCTCTATATCACGAAAAAAAAAATAACACTTTATTTTCCTAGGGAGCAAAATAAGTTTCCCGCTTCGATCGTCGGCAAACGTCTATTTTGCTACCTAGTTACACAATGTATTATTTATAAGTAACAAAATTGAATTTTGGACCGCGTAAAAGGTAGGATTTTTTATCGCAATTACAAGAAGACGTTAAAGATCTATCGGGAACCTATCTACTTTTTGTTTTCAATAAAATCGTCAGAGTTTTAAATTTATGTTACGTTAATTCGATACAGTAATATCTTAGATACATACTTTGATGGGTGTCAAGAATAAGATTTTTTGTTTCCAACAATAGTATTTTCTGTATATTATTTGTGACATGACTGTTTGTACATGTATTATGCATTAATTAATAATAGTTGGTAGAACGAAGGTTATTTGTGCATACTTTATAGGATGAAAAATAATGCTTTTCTCCACAAGGATTAAAAAAACATTGAAAATTTTAATTTTATTAATTTCATTTTTTATTATTAACCTTTTGCATTCGATGTAATACAGAATAATTAATAATGATGAAAAAAAATAATAAGAAAATTAATGAAGATTTAGAAAGGTTGGTAATAAATATTCAAGTCAGCAGACAAAAATAGATGAGTCATGAATTTTCGGTATTTTTGAATGAATCACAGTCACGTTTCCGAAATTAAAGAAAACTATGACGAATTTTATTGATAAAACGCTGTATACTATACAGTTGGTAACACCATTTTTTTAGTGAAATTTGTATTACTCATTGATACCATGAGGATTCATTCTCCATTTCACATTTCGGCATTGTTATCGTGAATCATTGTTTCTCGGTATGAAATTGAATACCATACTATAAAACAAGTAAATGCAAATTATCGCTGGGGAAATGAAAGCGATAAAATTGCTTATAGGAATTCCCAGATCACAGAATACTTGAACGTAATTTTAATAACTTACATTAAAACTTATTAGTATTTTAAGAGTTGAATTTTAGTAATATTAAAACACCAAATTTATAGTTGCATTATAATCAAAGGAAATCAAAATTTAGAATAATGAACTCCTAACCTAGAAAGTAACATAAATCGATTACACGTCATTAAAACAGTTTTTTGTTCACATTAATGTTTGTCGTTATAGTATTGTTATAACTGTGAATTTATTTTTTAAATAAGTTTTGAATAAAGGTTCCATACAATTTGGTTTCTACACTTCAGCCACTTGTGGGCCATTTGAGGCACTAATTTAAGTTCTTTTTTTCTGAAGATGTACAAGTGACCGGAATATTGAAAATAAACTACGTTCAATTTAGTTTTGAAAATTTATTTTTGAAAACCCTGAACGACAAAATGTTAAAATTTCCGGTCAACATCTTTAGTTGTTAAACTTGTCCGCCATATTGGATCCGTCATTAATACGAGTCACCATATGTACATAACAATAAAAAACGTCACTGACTCGTAATAAGTTCTAACGATACCAAAATAAATGAACATTTAAAAATTTCTTATAAATTCATCAGCCATAATGGATCCGCCATTTTTTATTTTGAAACCTATGTTCAATTCCTAATAAAAAGGAATGTACGTCGCAACGTTTTAAAAAGAAGAAAATCTTGATTGGATTGTATACAATGTTGATCTTTTGTAATAATGCTCAATCAATATTTACACCAAACATATGGAAAAATTATATTCTTTATGATAACTTGTCGCTAATATTTTTTAGAAATAGAGAAAAATGATGGAAACTATATACATACGTATATGCTCCATGTACCGGGATAATTTTTGGTTATCTCTAACTATTTATATTTTATAGCCTTCTTTTACTTCCCAGTAATATTTCATCTATTTTCGAACACTTTCCTCATTGAAAATAGAAATGCTCATAACCTCCAGGGCCGTATAAACGCGGTCCTATGAAAGGGCGCAATAATCGATATTTTTATCACCGTTCGAATCTAATATCCCTCGAACTCGTTAACCCGGCTATTTCCGTGACCTTCGAGAGACTTTTCAAAAGAGGTATTTTTAGAAATTCTCGCGGTCAACGTTGGTGGGGTCATTGATGGGTCTAGGGCGATTTTGACCTGGAAGGTCGATATGCTAGACGTTCCGCCAGACTTCTGAGGCGTTGCACCCTCAAAAGTCTTCGGCTAACTGTAAATGACGGTGCCGAACAAGGCCGATTTTAACCGAGGACGTTCGTGTTCCTCGCCTGCATCCCTACTGATGGACCCTACGGGAGGAATCTGAACCAACTAGGTGGTACGCCCCGCTGTGGAAGTCGATGCACCTTTGAAGCACTCCCTCTATAACTCGTATGCAGCTTAACACGCAATTGTTTCGCTGTAGCCACGTTAGTCGAACTATGCCGTGTAGAAAATTGATACGGGAGCCCTAAACAGGCCCCTAGAACTGCATAATTGGCGAAACTATTTAGTAAAACTATGTTTTTCTGTATGTAGCAAACTGCAATAAATATATACAAAGCTTCTGTAAAATTTGGATAGATTTAGTTATTGTTATTACCGCCAGATAACATCACGACCTTATGAACTATTTTTCTCGCGATCATTGTTCCCGTTGTAGAAGTGGATTTGATCATAAGGCAGCGAGTCACCCATTGCTGATTTGTACTCTACTTGTACCGGACTGCATTGTACATAACTTTTAGATTAATCTTTACTTTAAAAATCGAAATTTCATTTTTACAGATTATTTATATCGCACCATTGCAACTATCTAGTATAACTATATAGAATTGTTGTAATGCCAAGATTATTTTGTACACGAGATAGATTTAGGGTGACAAAGGCGTTGCTCATATGATGCGCTAGATACTTCCTATGATACTATTTAGGTGGAATTTTGACAATATTTTCGTATTCACATATAGTCCAAATTTTTGTTGCCCGACCCAGCAAACGAAAATGAACTGGAGATTCTTTTTAACGTTTTTCAATTCTTGGTTTTTGTTTTTTTTTAATTCCCTGTGAAAACATTCTCCTTATTCACTGCCTTTGGACCTATACACAAGAATTTAATTTTCAAATTTTGTATCCATGCATATCCAAAAACAATATTATGCAAAATAGAACAAACAAAACTATTTTTGGTTATTTTCTCTTCAAATTTCATTATCAAAGGCACTGCCAAAACTAAGAAAAGAGTTAGAAACTAATTTTCAAATACATGTTTTTATAAACTTTGTTATATATTTAAATATAGCTAATTGTGTTTTAAATTACAACATAAGGGACGTTCAGAAAAGTATAAAGAAAAATATATTTTACTACATGTGAACATTTTTTTGATGAATATGAGAGTTCCGAAGGCGGCGCCTAATGCTTCAAACGTTTTTCCTATTTTTGTCCACTACGGAGTTCAAATTACTTTTATCCAGATAAATTGTCGTAAAAGGTCAAAACATTATCTTAAAAACAAACAAAAAATCATCTGGATACGATATTTTTTTTACGAGATAAACGAGGTTGAATGTGTCACATAAGTTGGCCCTTCTGTTCTATAGGTTAACACGATACGCAGGGGCCTTCTTCTTTTACCAACTGTTTTAAATCGCAATTTCACTAAGTCGAACTTCAGATCCCATATTAACTAAGTCATCTCTACGTTTCTACTGAATAAATGCAATTTTCTGAACTTTTCGGAATCTGTTTCCCGTGGCCTAAGATGTGAAAATCGGTTTTGAAAATTTTCTTCACCTGCGTGTAATTCATTTTTTCGAAAACAAATGTTATCAGAAGAAAGCTCTTTAAAAAGTTAACAAAATCTATGTAACGTTTATTTTTTTACCGTTCTGTATTTGTGTATAAATTAATTAAATGAAGCGACAACTATAAAATCTCGAAAATATAATTATGACACATTTTTTCATAACGTATTTAGATTCCATATTAGGCTTAAAATATCTCATTCTTATGTATAAACAATGATAAGTGAATAAAATAAAAAACAAAAATTATTTTAAAAAATAGATGTGGAATATCCCATATGGCGATTTACTGACGTTTCAGAAACTTTGACATTTTGAAAAGGAAAGCGTTGTCTGGAAGATAAGCAGATGGAGATTTCGCTACTACAGATGGAGGCCACATTTTCGTTAAACAAAAATTTACCTTCGGTATATTTATGACACTTTTTGCAATATTGTCTATACTATCAATAAAAGTTACTGCCATTTAATATTTTATAATCGTGTAAAATTCGACGGCCATTCTGCTGCAAAGAATCCTGATGGAACTTTTAATCAACAGTTTTTGGCTAATGTCCAAGTAATAGTAACGAACACTATATTACAACAAACACAGTTTTTATTCATATCGTAATCTTACGTTTAAAAAGAATTTAAAGAATTAAGGAACAAATGTGTTTAAAATATAGTAACCTCATATTTACTATGAAACTATACATCATAGTTATCTCATGATTTTGTACAACTTCATCATCATCGAAAGCAAAAATTAATAAACATGATCAATGTTTCATAACGTTTCTTATAAACAAATACTACGCAAAAGTAATGTAATAAACTTGAACAAATGCGCAGTAATTCGATACTTTAGTGCATTTTGCTTGAGATTACGTGGTCGCACGTTTATAATTCTGACGTTACAGAATAATTATATCAGTGAATATGCAACCGTTAACGACTTGTAAAATTATTGTTACGACTTTCACATGTTGTCAACTATAATTTAAAAAATAACAAGATATCTGGATAATTGTCAATTATTACTTCGAATTATAAGAAACTAAACTGTGTGAAAGGGAAATTCATTTAATTTTTAGATACCTTGGTGACTGCAACACCTTATTTCCTGGTTTATAAACATGCCAAGCAAAGAAAATTAAAAAAATTGTATTGTTTACTATTTTTTGCAATGTCTATTTTTACGTAAAAGTATATCACAAAGTTACTATTTGGGATAAGAGAATTTCCAATGGAAAGTATTTTTCATAGAGTAAACAGTTCTTTTATATTATGCTGTATTAACAGGAACTAATTTAAAATGTGATTAACATCTTATGTTAAGTCGCATTAGTAATGTGTCATATGGTTCCGAATACCACATGGACGGGAGTAACGGGCAAGTCACTTAATGATGATTTCACATGTGGTTTACATGTGTAATCCTGCTCGTCCTTGTTTTTGGTTATTTCTCAACCTTATTTTGAATACTATTTTTTTACTTATCTGATTGATCCAATGTGGAAGGTAATTAAGAACCCTAACAATTAACGTTTCAATCATTAATTCTGTTTGTAATTAATCGAAAATGGAATCTGCAACTCGTGTAGACTCAGCACAATGTACAATTATTTGACAATTCCTACCGACAACCGTAAGGTCGCAGGTTCAAGTCCCGACTCAGAACCTCTTAAATTTGGCATTTTTTTCGAAAATGAAAAAATAATTTGTAACAAATTGTAAAAAATGTCCACCATTGTCACCATTTTGACTATGTAATGATTTCCGATTTAATTTAATTGAGAATTATTTGTGATGAATAATTTTCAATATATAATATTCGACAGATATTTCAATATGAATGTAGTAGTAACAATAACAGGATCACACTACTTACTTGCCTATTGAAAAGTGAATTATTTACTATTAATAACTAAGTACCATATGTACTACAATGGTAGATGAAATAGTAACTAGTTACTATTAAAATCCGCTGAGTGAACAAAAATTTCGTGATAATCACAGCTGATGTAGACATAGTTGTTATAATTAATGCTTATACAACAGACTTATTCATCAGTAGTAGAGTTACTACAATTTCTAATATCCAACATTCACTATTAATCACGATTGACCACGAATATCAATTAACTATATTAGTTAATTTCCAATTCAACAAAAACGAAACTATTAAGCTCTAGTAGTAACTTTTCATATTCCACCAGATACTAGGAATTTCACTACAGTTGCTATTCGGATTAAATAGTAAGTTTAATAGTGACTATTGAATAGTAAACCACTAATACCGTCTGCTATCGTATAATTATTATAGTTCTCAATGTATTTTATTACTCGACAGTGTACTATTATTTATTATAAATTACAATATATTGTTTATCATTAGTGACAGTGGCCGTAAACATTGCCTATTGCCTAGACTGGAAATTCACTCATAAAGAGTGAGAATTCACTATTTCCGTAGAGCGATTCAATGTTCACTCCATAAAGAGTGAATTTTTACTCCAATCAATTAAGAGATTATATAAGAAGTATTCTGTCGGAAATTCATGTGTACTTCAACATGTTCACTCCGGTGGAGTGAAAACTTATTCCGCCTAGAGTGGAAATTCACTCTTAACAAATGAGAATTCACTGTTTAACTCTGTAAAGAGTGATTTTTCACTCCAAGAAATTCACGGAGTATATATAAGAAGAATTTTTTCAAACATTCACGAGTAGGTCAACAAGTTCCCTCTGCATAAAGTGAAAACTTACTCCGCTTGTAGTGAAAATTCACTCTTAACGAGTGAGAATTCACTATTTTACTAGAGTGGCTCAATTTTCACTCCATTAAAAGGGAATTTTCACTCCAAGGAATTAAGAGAGTATATAAGAAAAATTTTGTCGGAAATTCACGAGTGGTTCAACAAATTCACTCTGTATAAAGTAAAAACTTACTCCGCCTGGAGTGGAAATTCACTCTTAATGAGTTTGAATTCACTATTTCACTAGAGTGACTCAATTTTCACTCTATAAAGAGTGAATTTTCACTTCAAGATATTTATGGAGTATACAAGAAGGATTCTGTCGAAATTTCACGAGTAGTTACAAATTCATTCTGCATACAGTGAAAACGTATTCCGCCGGGAGTGGAATATCACTCTTAATGAGTGGAAGTTCATTTGGAACGAGTGGAAATTTACTCTTAACGAGAGTAAATGCACTCTTCTTGAGTGGAAATCCATTGTTAACGATTGAGAAATCACTATATCACCACAGTGACTCAATTTTCACTCCATAAAAAGTGAATTTTCACTCCAAGAATGTTAAGGAGTATATAAGAAGGATTTTATCGGAAATTCACGAGTAGTTCAAAACATTCACTTTGCATAAAGTGAAAACTTACTCCGCTTGTAGTGAAAATTCACTCTTAACGAGTGAGAATTCACTATTTTACTAGAGTGGCTCAATTTTCACTCCATAAAAAGGGAATTTTCACTCCAAGGAATTAAGAGAGTATATAAGAAAAATTTTGTCGGAAATTCACGAGTGGTTCAACAAATTCACTCTGTATAAAGTAAAAACTTACTCCGCCTGGAGTGGAAATTCACTCTTAATGAGTTTGAATTCACTATTTCACTAGAGTGACTCAATTTTCACTCTATAAAGAGTGAATTTTCACTTCAAGATATTTATGGAGTATACAAGAAGGATTCTGTCGAAATTTCACGAGTAGTTACAAATTCATTCTGCATACAGTGAAAACGTATTCCGCCGGGAGTGGAATATCACTCTTAATGAGTGGAAATTCATTTGGAACGAGTGGAAATTTACTCTTAACGAGAGTAAATGCACTCTTCTTGAGTGGAAATCCATTGTTAACGATTGAGAAATCACTATATCACCACAGTGACTCAATTTTCACTCCATAAAAAGTGAATTTTCACTCCAAGAATGTTAAGGAGTATATAAGAAGGATTTTATCGGAAATTCACGAGTAGTTCAAAACATTCACTTTGCATAAAGTGAAAAGTTACTCCGCCTGGAGTTGCAATTCATTCTTAACGAGTGGAAATTCACAATTAGCGAATGAGAATTCACTATTTAATTAGAGTGGCTCAATTTACTCTATTAAGAGTGAATTTTCACTCCAAGAAATTTAGGGAATATACAAGACGGATTCTGTCGGATACTTATGAGTAGTTGGAAAACCTCGTGGGTTTTAGGAATCCCCTTGTTGCCTTAAATCACAATAATTCCATTTCCAAAATTTCAAATGTTAAAAAAAGAATCTTGTACATTGTGATACAATCATAGCCCAATTACAAAGGATGGCGGTGCTATAATGTGATTTTCAATTGCATTTTGTATTCCCGTTATCCATGGCGTCTTAAGAAATAGTTAGCCCGGAGGCCCATTAACGGTGCCAGGATTGCAATTGCAAACTGCAGAAGCGGGTCGATTACGGGTGGCTGGGATACGGTTGCAGGCTTTTGATACCATACCCTATAAATAAAACAACCGATAAGGAGTTGGTACAGCCGATGGATTCCTCGTTCCTTGGCATTGTTATTCTCACCGAGACACGTACACGAAATAACTTTGCTAGAGATGCATAACGCCTGCGGAGATTTCTCAATTAAACGACTGGAAGTGAAACAAAGGCTCTACTCGCTTGGTGGTCGCGAAAATTCAATTCCATTTGGCAAACTGTCCAAGACATTCATCGAGGAAGATGTTTTATGATGACAGGCCCAACATTTTTTGTTGGGGCTTCAGATTTTCTGGAACTTCGATATCAGCACTTTTTTATAATCTCAAAATTTTGAAAATTTTGAAAAAGGAACTCTTTTAAAGTGAAAAATTAGTCACTAAAGAGTAGTCCACTTGTTTCACATTAAATAATTTCTTACTCCACCGTTATTTCCAAGGTTATTCGCAAAGTAGCAACTATATTAATAGCAACTATTTACTATTGACATCGGTTGAATACTATATAAGATACACGCACGCATTATGACCTCTGACACTTAATAGTTAATAATTATAATCGTTATCGTAAGAAATTAGTTTCTTATAGTAGCAGACCCGCTCGATTGCTACGGACATACTATAATAACAAGCAACTATTGACCGATTCTATTTATTTACTATTCATAACCATATAATTGACGTTAAATTACATTGATTGATTAGCAACTAGTCACTATTCAGTGTATAATATAGTTGCAACTAGTTACTATAGCGGCTTGATATTTACTGGCATATCGTAGATAATAATTAAAAAACAGAATTATTCTTGAATATTATTGCAAATCATAGTATCAACTTTCGATATTATTAACTACTGGCTATGTTCACCAATTAACTATATTAATTGGTCTTGTGCTAAAACTCCTTTTGGAACAAGCAATTGCGAACTAGTAGTAACTTTCAAGATTCCACTAGTTACTACTAATTTTATTATAGTTACTAATCGGGATTAATAATAAATTATATTAATAGAAGCTATTGAATAGTAAACACTAATAGTGGAAACTATTGAACAATAGTTGTCAGACATATTAAACATTGCACCTATTTTGATATTCAAAACTCCAAATAGTGGGAATCGAAAATTACTATTTAAGTAGGAATTAATAACTACTATAATGAATAGTTGCTATTGATAATGGAATTCGTGAGTAATCACAACTATGTAGAATAGTACTTATGCGTCGAATCATAAATAGTTATCATACCCAAAATACTATATAAAAATGTTCTGTAGTTGTGTATAATACACTTTGAGTGCTACTATAGAGCACTATTGATGCCGTGAATAGTAACTATCAATAGTTTACTATTAAATGTCGTATCTCCTCATAATTACTGTCGGAAACTATTGCTTACGATGTCATGAATAGTTGTTATTAATGTTATTATTATAATCAAAAGGACAAATTGAATGAATAGTAGTAACTATTCGGATTTACTTAGAATTTTATTAACTACTATAGAATCTTGTGAATGAAACTGATGGAAACTAGAAAAAATAATTACTATTACCAAATAAAGACATTAGATTGCAGTAAAAGTATAACTACTATTAAAATTGAAACTATTGTTATTAGTTGTTCTAATGTCATTTTTTATTTTAATAGTAATTTTAATAGCAGTGTCTATTTGTGCTGCAGTATGATACCACAATTTTCGAATATTAATTCATAGAGTAACTATTAATTGTTATAGTATTTACAAAAATATGGTATGTCCGAACTATCGAAAGTCCTTTTGGAAGAAACTATTACGGACTAATTGTAACTATTTAGAATTCAATAGATTCTAGTCAGATTTGTATAATTAATTATTATATTCAATAGTAATTGTAATAGTAACTATTGAGTATTGCGGAGGTGAATAATAAATAAAAAATATTGTATAATATTGTACAATAGTTCATAATAGTAGCTTTTGAATTAAACGACTATAATAGTTTCTAGAATTAAAATTCAAGTACTCAATGCTCCTTGGTAGTTTTTTCGAGATGGAATTGGGTAAGATTATAATATGGAAAATTATTGCTATTGAGAAGTTAATAGTTGTTACTTGTAGTTCCTAATCGAACTAATAGTTACAAAAGACTTAGAACTAGTTCCTTCTAACTATTTTCCAATGACATACGAAGGATCTATTATATTAATAACAACTATTTAATATTATGACCTTTTATGTACATAATAGTTACTGATTATTGTGAAAAATTAATTCCGAATAGTAACTATAGAAACTATTGTTTACTTGGTATTGATGTACTGATACGAAGTATCGATCGATATTATTTGTTTACCATTCACTAATATAATTGTCCAGAGTCTAGACTTTAAATCACGATTGAACAGGAATATAACATTAAAATAATTTGTCTGCAATTTATTTCTAATTTCTCAACGGAAATAGGCAAAAGTTTGACCTCAATAGTATTTGGATATTTTCCCAGCTAATTTCCGTTTTGTTTACATTATACAAAATGAGAAAAGTATAAATTACATTCCCATATAAATTATTTGGTTCAATTAATTTCCCTGCCTTTGTGATATTTCTCTGCCACGTATGCATAGTACAGCAAACACAGGGAAATTTAAAGGAAATATTTTCACGATCGATAACGGAATCCCGAGAGTTCTGGTTTTCTGGCAACTAGTACCATGAAACCCTTAGAGATGCGTCACATAAAAGAAAACCTTTGTCCATCAGGTAAACGTATTACTAAGAACTTACAGATTTTCCTCACAGTTTTTTTTTATTATCAGCCCAACAACTCTGAAATTATTACGCTGCTTTGATAGAAGTCTAATTTGGATATTTCTGGAATAGTCTGGTGATATATTAACAAATTTTTGTGCTTCATTGTTGATTAATTAGTATGGTAAAATAATTTCATTTTTGGTACAGAAAATATCTTGTTTGAAAAACAAAACTTTTCGTCAAAGTGTACGAAACGATAACAGTGACCTCTTTCAATGCCATCGAGACCTACGAAATAATTATACAAAGTGATTGTCACGTTCAGATGAAGCTATTTCGAGATTCGAACAAAAATAACAGACATCTGGCACAAATTTCAGGTCAAACCATCTGCTCGTAAAATACACTATTAATATGTGTAATTTATAGCCCCTAGGAAGATAATTTAAAGATATCGATTCCTTTATTTTATGAAATATATGTGGAACATTACATTCGATTTTCGACTCTTCGTTTTCATGTTATCTGTTTCTATCGTCAAGACCAACTATAATTCTTTCGTATTCAGAACGCGGAGAAAAACGGTTCCGATTCCCCAAGTAAATCCCTGCGGATTTTCGCTGAATTGTCCGAGTGGAATTTACAGAACACCGAAAATCGAGACAAATCTTTTTGTTCGGATACATTGGTGACTAATTTAAAGCCTTTCTTAAGACAATATTTTAGGAGAAACTTATACAATGCTGCCCCGACTACTAGCTACTTTTCACATAAACATAATGGAATTAGTAATTTTCTAACCTAAAAATGTTACTAAAATATAATTATAATTAAATGCAAAGTACTTAAAGTGAAGATTTACAACAAAACATTAAGTAAAATATTACTGACTAAAAGAATTCTGATTCTGAATCATTCAATCTTAAATTCAACTTTTTAGGTTAGGATTTCAATTGACCTGAATTTGTTTTAATTAAATTGAAACTTATATAGAGAAAGAAAAAGATGATTAATAGAATCATAGAAATAATAATAATAGCAGAATTAACAACGTGAAAAGTTGTTGATAGTACATTACTTCCTGATTTATAATATTATAAAATATCCCAATAAACGAAAAAGTATACGGAATCGATATTTTGCATTCTGTTTCTTTCTAGTGGCGTATTGATTATCCGAGATTCTTATTCGAATTCATACTATTTTATACGTCCTGTAATTCCAGAATTGAATTCATTCGATCTTATGCGATACCGTATTTAACGCATTACAAAAATTGATTTGTTGTGGCTTAGAATATCTTTAAATTCTGTCAATTTAATCGAAGAATTGATTATATCGTTTAGCGTATTTCATAAATCTCGAAAAAATGTTCTATTTTAGAGTTTTTAGTTCAAATCATTTGATAATCCAAAGTATGGTTTTTTTTTGAGGTTATGTGGGTTTATGTATCGCGTATAATATCGTATACACTCTCATTCGTAACTTAAAGAGCGGGAAAGAAATCGACTTATTTCGTACACAGATTTTTCGTATACTTTCTGGTTGGTTGAGGTTGTTAATAGTACGTTACTTTCATAATTTAAAATATTATAAAATATACCGTACGATAACTATTTTTACCATGACAATGTTTCATTTTGAGATTATTTTCTTTTAATCAATTTTATTATGACTATGTTACTACTGAGGAATATTTAAAGTTACTATTGAGGTTATGTTTGCAGTAGATTGGAGTTTATGTATTCTACTGTATATTTAACAATGGGAAAGTAGTAAACGGAACAACTTTATGGTCCGGCCAACTACCGAAAATGTAAATTGAAGTGTTTTTTTGTAATATCCGTGTTTTACTACAATAAAATGTCCAAATTCACGCTTATGGCATCGTAACCCTTCTCTTATTCTAATTTGTCGAGACAGGCAAGATGGCGTCTCCCTCTCGTATTCTAATTTGCCGCCAAAAACGTTTGCACTTTTCTAGGATCTTGTGAGGGCTTTTTACATCAATGTTAATTTACACAATATTATTTAATAGAGCAGATAACCGAACTGATTTATTGTTAAATGTTTTTGTTTTTAAAAAGAGTTTTTTTAGGTTATGTTGTATGCATGAAATTAGATTAGAGGAAGTGAAAAAATTAGAATACGAGAAGAAGTTAGAATATGAGGAATTAGAATAAGAGAAGGACTACTGTACTCTTAATAAACTCTTTATGGTTTTTGTCCAAGTTCACTCTTTGTTAAATCTTTTGGCACGCTTCTTGAAGCGGATTTAACGCTTTTTAAACTCCTCTGGAACTCTTACAGCCACTCTTAAGTAACGCTCCCATTTTTAATAGGGTTATTATAACAATAGCGCCATCTACAACATATATTATAGACGCATAACTATATGCCTGCCTGCAAATTCTATTGTAGATTTTATTGTAACTTCAGCGCCATCTAGATTTATTTGATTACACATACTCATTCAGTAAGAACCCCTTTTAAATTGATTTTCAAGTGAATTGAGACTATCTTTCTCCAGGAAGTATCAGTTTCTTCCCAGATTGAGCGTTGATTTCAACAATGTAAATAAATTGGATTGATTGATTAATAAAATACAGGTATCGTTGAAAATTACAGTCAATCTCACGAACGTTCAGGAAGCGCCCCTTAGCAACGTGCAGCGCGAAAGAGGCCTTGTCCCCTGTCATCTGTCATGAATTCAAGGTCGGTCATGTTCAGATTCAATCCAGTGGGGTCGGAAAACTTGCCGGTTCGTCGCAATATGGCGCCACCGAACGGTAAACCGAAAACGCACGTGGCGCGCCGACGGGAATCCGTTGGTCTTCGCCATCCCGTAAAAAGGACACTTTACCGACATCTATTGGGTGTTACTAGTTTCAAACTATACTCGGTCGGTAAGGTACAAGAAATTTGTAACATAACCTAATTATTTTATTTTATAAAATATTTTTAAACATATTATAGTGTTATTGTATTATATCATACAATTACTAACTTAAGGGGGTTCTAAAGTGGTCCGCCGGTAAGGTAGGAAATTTCACTAAAAAACGTAAATAAAAGTTGACTGAATAATATTTTTAAAATTCGGGCTTTGTAAGGGCAATTCTAAGCACTATAAACAGTTTTCTAGAAAATATTAAAGATATTAATCGAGAACTGACCGGGAATTTTCGGAAATAAGTGATTTTTATTTATTTTTTAAGATACCGCCTAAAGCAATTAAAATTGTCCTTTCAGATCTGGAATTTTGAAAAATCGATTTAGTCATTTTTTATTTAAGGTTTTTAGTGAAAATTCCTACCTTATCCGACGAGCACTTTAGCACCCGCTTAATAGGAAAGTTTTAATACAAGACCAGACAATTCTATTAGTTAATTTAAGTTACCGACGGGGATAATTAAGGGGCTTAGATTAATATTGCATTACCGACAGAGCAATCTCAAGTTTAAAAATGTAATAAAAGATGGCGGTAAGATCTGCATGTTCAAAAATACAATTTTTTTATTTTTTAGAAAAAATTGTTTCATATTAATTTAGTAGTTTAATATTTAATGTATATATAATAAGAATTATCAGCGTGTTTATATACTCGATACAATTTTAACCCTGCAAACACAAAAGTAACAGTTATGTAACAACTATGTAACATTTATGTAACAATGTAACAATTACGTTAATATTACATAACTGTTACTTTCCGTGTTTACAGGGAAATTGATGCAATATTTGTTCAGCTGTTTCATCGATATGGTAAGTTATCATGAATTAATTTTGTTATTGTAATAAGAATTGCTTTACCCTTTGTGTTTTTCTGTTCTATTAACAACAATGTTGTGTAATAAAAGAAACATGCGATGCATAATGCACATTGCAGTTTATGAATGAGTGTTTAAAACTAGGACGATAACATTTGTAATAAAAATTTATTTGCATGTTACGTACCCATATCTGTGGCGTACGTAAATTGTTTAAACTGACTGACCTTCTAAAATATCTATTTGTATTTAAAAATATCACCAGATGTAAAATTAATCGAATAAAAGTGTAAAATCTAGTCGTGCATAATAAAACGTTTTGTGTATTGAACTAATCGTATTATGTACAGTAGGACCTCTCTTATTCTAATTAGTAAAGTTTTTCAAGAAGGCGCCGATCTCTCTTATTCTAATTTTCCCCTTACCCCCACTTACTTTGCTTGCAAGCTTGTGATTCGTGGACAATATTTTTCGTTGACATTAGAATAAGAGAGGTCCTACTGTATCACGAATTTTTATCAACTCAGATTTTTCAAGTTCAAAAATTTAAAGTGCAATGTACAGTAGGACCTCTCTTATTCTAATTAGTAAAGTTTTTCAAGATGGCGCCGACCTCTCTTATTCTAATTCTCCCCTTACCCCCACTTACTTTGCTTGCAAGCTTGTGATTCGTGGACAATATTTTTCGTTGACTTTTTGTGTGATAGTGGGAGAAGACTCGTGGGGGAACGATTAGAATAAGAGAGGTTGGACAAATTAGAATAAGAAAGGCAATTACAGTAAAACCCCTCTTACTTGAACACTCGCTTTCTTGAACACCCCGTCTATTTGAACAAAATAACCTCGTTTATTTGAACGATTTCTACTTCCCCTTACCTCCACTACTCACTCTTACGCGGATACAAATTCCAATGCGCGTGCGCTACTCACGCCGGACGGGTATATTGCGCTAGGAGTGGGGACAACTGTAAGCGTTCAAATAAACGGGGTCGGAGGGGAAATGCTGGCTCGACCCTGTTCAAGTAAGAGGGGTTTTACTGTAGAATAAGAGAGGTCCTACCGTAATCGTATTATGTGTTATAAATATTCCTGGTAAGTAAATGAGTTTTATAAAGTGTGCAACACAAGATGTGAATGAATATGAATGATTGTAATGCTAACAACAAGGTTAAAAGCATTCATGTATTCTAAACTAATTTAAGTAGTAAAGAACAGAGAATGAAAAAATTCCTTAGACATGCCAAGATATATACCTAAGGATAGCATTATGCCACGAAAGGTCACCCAGATGATCAAGTGGTTTAAAAAGGCATGATTAATATAATGATCAAATGTTGTCGTAGATTTTGAATTCGGCAGTTGCTGGCGAAGGGGCTCAGTAAGGACATCATATGCCATTAAATAACCAAAGTTTAACATAAATAATCAATGTACTAATTTAAAAGTAAATTTTAAATTAATCGATAACAAAATCGAATTAAGAAACAGAAAATAAGTATCAAGATTATTAAATAATTGAAAATTAAGTTGGCAAATCAAGTCCTTGAGTCTTCGACGCACCATCCGATTATAGGCCTCAGAAAGTTGATTTTGAGCTCAATTCCCGACGCTTACCTTTCTTGATGAGTAAGCTAGTGACCCTCCGTAGCGCCTCACGAGTACTGGAGGTGGAGGTGTGCTTACTTTGGCCGAAGTACTTGTTTGGAGTGATGTTCGTAGGTAGAGTCAGGGGTTTCCTCTGTTCTGTGGTGCCTGTTAACCTTGCATCGTAGGCGCTATTCAGACGCTCTAAGTGTTCAATGGATGCTGGTCGAGGTTGATTAGCCTTCCTCGTTGGATACCATCCTCTGTTTGGACCACCCGCAAGTCGCAGAAGTTCTGTGCCGATGATTGCTTGCTCCAGACCAGGATTGTTCCTTCGATAACTAAAACAATTTTCATTTATGATATTGAGGTTTTTGTTGCAGTGGATGTGCAAAATTGTTTCTTACACGAATGTGTTTGTGACATTTTCTTTTATCTTGAACCTTTACAGTCGCAGAAGAAACTTTTTTGCACATTAATCAAAAACTACCCTGCAAACACGGAAAGTAACAGTTATGTAATATTTATGTAATGGTTACATTGTTACATAAATGTTGCATAGTTGTTACATAACTGTTACTGTTGTGTTTGCAGGGTAATATTTTTAAATAGTTAAATGGAAAGAAAATATGCAACCCTTAGAAAAATGTTGGAGTAAAATATGAGATTTAATTTTTGTAATCGTCTACAAACAAATTAAAACACAATACATGTGAATTAGAATTTAAATTGAACTTTCATTAAAATCGTTTCTATCTTATATAGAAAATATTTTATATAATTTATATATCAAAACATTATATATAATATTAATTTTATATATCTTATATATCAAATATTTGTTTCTTATTATGAATTAAATCACTTTTTTATAACTGATATATAATTTTCAAAAAATTGTCATCTTTTGAAAGTGTACTATTAAATCGTCAAAACATTTATTTTTTGTTTGACATTTTTGTTTTTTGTTGTCGGTAATACGTAAATGAAGCAAAGTGAGGATGCCTCTAAAGGCATTGTTTATTAAGTTATAGTAAAGTAAATATAATTAGAAAACTAAATATTGGCGGTACAATTTTGTGTCTAAAATGTAACTTCACTCGTTACGAGACTGAATGTCTTGTTTTCATTTATTTTTGTTTTATTTTTGAGTATATCGAATAAAATGATTTAACATTTAATAATTTAATCGTTTCCAATAGGGTTGCATGTTAATAAACTCTTTGTCGACTTCTTTTCTTATTATTCAAAGAGTAATAGTGACAGTACATAATGACATTTTGCTAATATTGTAGTCGGTAAGAGAATAAAAGTTGTTACGTCTTACTTTAATTACCACATGCAAAGAGTAAAAATTGATTGTATTTTAATAGCATGACACAGGAATTGACGTATTTCTTATATATTTTGAAATATTTAGTATATCTTTTTAATAAAAAATTGGTGCTCCGTTTCTATTTTTTTGAAACATCCTAGTTTTGATGTTAATACCTGTGCGATAAATTCTTTAGCTACTTTTAAACGTAATGTGCGTATCGTGTACCAATATTATGACTAAATCTTTTGTTTTTTGTTTACTCGGTGCATTTTATATTATTTTATATTCACTGTATCGCGTCTTATTTTCATTTATGTCTGTTTAAATTTTATTTTATTTTGTATACTTGTATTAGTCTCGTTAATGCTGGCATTATTTTATGTACTTCTTTTTATCTTGTATTTTTATTATTTTTATATTATTACCCGAGTAACTGTTCAACGTCTAATTATTGTATTATTTTTATGTAATGTTTTTGCGTATTTATGTATTGTAACATTTTATTCAAGGACTTACAGTTCGTTAATAAATAAATAAATAAATAAATAAATAAATAAACATCACCTTTATTCTGATTTTAATTGTTTTCTGTTCTGAGATATCTATTGAAACTAATAGAAATTTGTTTCGTGTATTCTTTTGTAGACTTGAACCACATTGACAAAAAAAAATATAATAATTTCTTACACCATTTTAATATAATTTATTATAATACTTATTTTCTGTTTTGCTTTGCAGTCGTAGTGGCCAATTCATTAGCTTCATTTTATTCATTATTTTAAATCTTCTTTGCTTTGTACTGAGTTGTAGTTAATTTTCAGGGTGGTAATTATGAAAACATAGTTATTACAAATTAATTCATAAAAAGACTACTTGTCTAGATTTCAATTAGTAATTGGACTCTTTTGATTTGCCATATTAGATCGACCATTTATATCTTTTCCGATCATCATAATTTCAAAATTTTCAAATCATTTCCTATTTTTCAAATCAGCACTCTACATTTACGGTATTGTTCACCATATATAATTACTCCTCTCTTATGTTCTATATTGTGCTTCGAATTTTAATTCTTTAGTTATCGCAACAATATTTAAATAAAAACCTGGATATTGTTATCCCAATAAACGAAGAATGATTGAGACATTGAAATTAAAATACTTCTGAATCCTCTTTCTTACTCTTTGCATAAGTATTGGTAAATAGGAAGTATTCAAAATATGCATGCTAATGCTTCGTTCGGGATAGTGAAGTATTGGCTAGGTAAGTTTTGTCCGAAATTATTGTGAAGCATTCATGAAGATCAACAAATAGAATTCAAAGTTCAAAAATGAATACTTTTCAATTATTCTGAATAATTTTCCGTTTGCTGGGATTGCTCATGGATAATTGTTGTTTTTTTAAAAGTCTTCTCACTCGCAGTTTTGTTTTGGTCCAATATATTTTTATATCTATATTCCTTTTAACACTTCACATCTTATGCGTTCTTTTTTTAATAAATAGAATGGAATTGTACACCTGGTAAAAAATGTAATCCAACATTTGCATTCAATTTATCTCCTCTTTTCGATTTAATTATTGGGAATGTTAATAGAAAATCATATGTTGTCAAATGTTTCTGAATGTACAATGTATTGATATATATAATATAATATAACACTTCGAAATATGTAAATACAACGAATACTCCAAAAATTATCAGGAGTATTTGCAAAATATCTTTAAAGAACAATTATTGGAAGAATTAAAAATGTGAGTAGTTTATTCTTAAATAAAAATTAACTATAAATAAGAATTATTGAAAATCATTCACAGAGGCCAAGAAATAGAATCCAAATTCATAAAATTGAATATTTTTCAATAATTTTGAAAGATTCTTTGATTACTAGAAAGTAGTTTTGTTTTAAAGTGATTACATTCGAAGTAGTTTTTATGTTCATTGAGATTTTATCATGAAATTTATTTGTTGGTGTTCTCCACTATTTTTTAATCGATTTTATTGAAATTTTGGCATTTCCCTCTATTTTCGATTTCCTATGGTCTCATAGAAACGTTTTGTATGTTTAAAACGTCCAAATTTAGGCTTACAGAAAGCTTTTGGTATACTCAAATTTCTGAAGTCGTCAATCGTTAAGGTAGTAATCTATGTTGAAAAATCTATATTGAAGCTATTTTTCAAAATTCGGGCTCTCTAACTGCAAAATATCTATAAAATATTAGAGAAATTTTTGAAGAATTGATCATCCACTTTCGATAACGTTTTTTGGCATTTATTAGGAGATTCTTTTTAGTGGTTGAAATTGTAATTACAGTGCCTGAATTTTCAGAAACCGTTTCAGTCATTTTGAATTTATACTTTTCCATATAGATTACTACCTTATCAACTACGGATTTTAGAACCCCACTAAATGACATTTGCATTTTTCTAGATTCCGTTGTTACCAACAAATCGAACGGTCATTTATGAAATCAAACATTTTCTTGCATTAAACGCGTATTGTTATATTTGTGTATTCCGAAACATACGCAATTAAATGTATTGAATTTTTTGTTTTCTTGAACTATTATATAAGGGGGTTCTAAAGTGGTCCGCCAGTAAGGTGGGAAATTTCACTAAAATCGTAAATTAAAGATGACTGAATCAAATTGTCAAAATTCGGGCTCTGTAAGGGCAATTCTAAGCACTATAAACAGTTTCCTAGAAAATACCAAAGATTTTAATTGAGAACTGACCGAGAATTTTTGGAAATAAGTGATTTTTATTTATTTCCGAAAATTCTCGGACAGTTCTGAATTAATTTCCTTGGCATTTTTCAGGATACCGTTTGTAGTAATCGAAATTGCCCTTACAAAGCACGAATTTTGAAAAATCGTTTCAGTCATTGTTTATTTACAGTTTTTAGTGAAAATTCCTACCCTATCGGTCAAGCACCTCAGAACCTCCTTAAGCAACCCCTTTTCCGCATGTCATAACTAGCATGAGGTTGCGGTAGCACATAAGAAAAACAAAAACAAAACACTGCACCATGAAATAAGTCGAATTTATTTCCAATACAGTAGGTCCGTCCTAAGCTATACACTCGGTTCTTTCAAAATGGCGGATTCTCCAAAGTTATAGCCACTCACTATGCTCATTTCCGCATTGTTTATATCCGTCCAATGGGTGCTTCTGTGTGCGAGTATGGCTCAGCGAAGCAATGTAGCGGGGGAAGGAGAAAGAGCGTGATAACTTTGGACGAGGCAAAGCTATCATTTGGATATACATATAACTTTGGACGTTACAACTTAGGGCGGGGACTACTGTAGTTTGTTGCGATTATTGAACGAAAAAGAATTGTGAAAAGTTCGGCATTTTTGCAATTTCAGTGGAATTGCAGTTACAAAGCGTTTTTCGCGATAATCACGGTAAACTTTTGTATTTCGATGAAAAAATGCGCTAATAACAGAGCCACGTAGTCAAAGCGGCAAACGGGATAGCCGTAAAACGTAATTATGTAAAATAAAGAAATAATTTCTACCGTTTTCCAAAATTCCAGCTATGTAATTGCCAAAGTAAACAGTTAAAAAGGACGCTGCCAAAAATTCAGTAAAATTGGTTTAGAAATGACGGAGAAAAACCGGAAATAAATTTCATAACAAAATCTCTGTTTTAAGCCTTATTTGTAACCCCCTAGATTTTTTACTAACAAACGCTATAAAAGATAATATTACATCATCGAATTCATGGAAGATTGGAATTCACAATTACAATAGAGATTTTATAATAATTTTAAAAATAGTGAGATAGAAAATGTATATCACGCAATTAAATAACAATGAACAAAAATCGTTGCGTTAACGAAAAAAGAAAACGGAATGCAAAATTCAGATTCTGAATAGTATATGAATTAGTAGGGTAATTGTTTTTAATGTTTTGTTATCGACCTGTTAGTGCAACTTTATTGCCTATGGCACAAAAATATTTAAAGCGTGTACGTTAATGCAAAGAATTCCCATGGAATGAAATAAGTGACATTTAATGTAATTGTTTTCTATTACGCTAGAAACAATTGAACATAATCTAATATTACAACAATTCATTTGTCGATTGTTTAGAATACAAAACTTAATATTTTATTTTCAAAGTGAGAGGGCGTAAAGAAATATAACAAAGAGGAATTAAATGTTTACAAACTTCAGTGAGAATTCAAATCTAACGCCTAAAAATGTAAAAAATTCGAAGCGTTCATAGAAGCATTCTACATAAACATAAATTTGGTAAATTTAAGCATATAGTTCGCTTATATTCATCAGTGCATTGGGAAAACAATATTCGGCATGTTTTATTTAGATTTATTAACCTAAATCATGTTAGATTCCTTCGTTTTATGCTATTGTTTCCAACCTTGTAATTTAAAAGTTTGTATTTTCGTTTTGCATTGTTTCTTTCGCTTTAACTGGGTTTTAAAAACCATCGTTTGATTTCGTACAATTTGATGATTTGTTACTAAAAAATATTTTTGAATTGCGTCGAATCAATCAAAGAAATACTTGTACATTTTTCTGATTTCGAATTTTTCCAAGAAGTACATGCTTAGTATTTTGATTTCCAATCATCCACGTATTTGATATCTTATCTTTTAGGTTATGTGTGCTTCTGCCTGCCCTATAAAAACGTGTACAATCGCATTAATACGTGAAAGAACGATAAATAAATGTCTCCGAGCTTATTTCACACAAAATAGTATAATCAGTTTTGTTCTAAAAGCAATGCGCACTCACATTCTTGAATCTATGAATCAGTTGAGTACAACTTTGATCTGAATATGTGCTCGTGTTTATTTTCATTGTCTTAGGTCATCAAGTACTTGAATATCAACAGTTTAGTTAATCCTTTTGGTAACGGTATTCAATTGACAATTTTGGGATGGAGATTTACGTAGCCAATCACCATGTGGTCATGGCAAATATTGATTTCGGACATTCTTCACGTGAGCATTCTTGATCGTCAAATCTCCACACGTGAAAAATGTCCGCATGGTTAAAATGTCTACCTGATCAAAATATATCCAGGTTGTTAATAATCTCCATGTATCATTTTTCACCATACAGCTATGATTGTATGGCGGTAGATGGCGTAGTAGCTCAAACGCGAGATCGTATATTGTTTGGTTCAAATGGCGACCACTGTCACTGATGAACCCTCATAATGTTACACGGAGAGTCAATCTTTACTTGATATTTTCCCCAAATAATGTACGATCTGGCTTTCGAGCTGCTACACTGTCTTCCATTATATATAACTGCATATAACTGCAGGTTAAACGGTCTTACATTATTGACCACGTTGATATTTTTACGTAAGTAGTAAAGAATGGCCACGTGGAGATTGTCTGAACTCAATATGTAGTCAACTGTTACAAGCTATTAAAAATTAAGAAATCATGGCACCTAATTAGTCAACAATATTATTGCAAAAGTACATAACCATTTTGTTTCTATTAAATTCTCTGCGATCCTATTGTCGGAATATTGAGCAAAAAACCGGTTTAATTTGAACTAATAAAAACTTCTTATTAATCAACTTCGTGATCTACAACTTTTCATAAGGCAGTCAATAGAATAAAAAATATATTGGATAAAAATTATCTGAAAAATAATTCCAAATGACGCCATAAAGATTATTGATAAACTCAGCTCCTTTAGTTCCTTTCGTCGACAGAATGACGAATTATAAAATGATCTTAAATGTTTGCTGGTAGCTCATTGACTTTAGCAGAAACAAATTGACGACGTGTTGAAAAGTTTCTTAATTAAAATCTTTGATTTTTGGAACATTCTTACTTTCCACTCTTTTGAACTTGTAATAATGAAATAAGTACCATTTCTTTGTAGTTCAAAGGACTAAGAATCCTTATTAAACTCCCTTCAGAGTCTAACACGATAAGCAAACTACGTATAATACACTTGTTCCAAAACAAAGGCGCAATCCCGCAAGCGCTGAACAAAAGCGCCTCATTCGCAAAGGTTTCCGTCAATGTGCAACGTTTAACGGTCTAATTGCACATTAAGACGTAGGAGAAAAGGACACGTAGGGCATTAAATACACGTCTTCGTACCCAGTGGTTGCCGTCGTCGGGGCGTACCATCCTGGTTGGCGTCTGGGTTGCGTGGGGTTTCCCGTGCCGTGCTGGGGTGTGCGGGGTATGTCGCTACCCCGAGCAAAGACCGGCGTTTCCGGAAGCGAGCAAGACGTCTGCATCCCCGAGCCCGTCGCGACGACGCCGACGCCACTTCCGGTTGATGAACAGGCTTCCGTCGACGGTGAGTGTCGCTTCGTGAAGGGTCGTCTGCGCGAGGGCCCTGGTAAATCCGTCGGTAAAGTCCGTCTCTCCACCGGCACCTGCAATTCGTTTTCCAATCGGCATTAATCAGGAAATAAAAACGTTGACTTATAGCTACCCTTTCTTTTTTCCCCTTTAGCATTCGAGATAAGCCAGGAATAAACGTGGAAGGGAATGACTCGGGAAACTGCGGAGGGTCGAATATATATTTCCATTCGCGCTCGGTATAATCGTAATGCGAAATCGATTTGTGTATTTTTAGAAGAACATTTCTCATATTTTACATTTTTTCCCTATTAAATATGTATTTTCATATAACTGCTTAATTTATTGATCTGTTAGATATTAGTAAACAATATTAATATTAATCAATCATAATTTATTTCAGACTCATCTTCGCAGGTGTAGAAACCGGAGAAATATTTCTACTTTAAACTCTGCTGTGGACATTTGTAACGGAAGAAATGCAGAAGAAATAAATACAACTAAATATTTCTTATCATTGTAATTTAACAAATGAATAAAAGCAATATAAAAAACGAAAATTCCATTTGTTCCCCTTATAAGAAAATATTACCCTAGTTAAAACAGAAGAACATTAATCATCAATAATCATTTCATTAGTTTCCTTCATTTGTTAATAGAGAGGGACATAAAAGATTCTTTGTGACTTTTGGTGCTTTTATACTGGTTATGAGTATCAAATTTCGATGGTGTTACGTCGAAAGATTGATATGGACAAACTAGTTATTCTAGATGCTTAAGCAAAAATTGGCGATTTATTACGGACCTGAAACGGATTGCTAAAGGTAAGTTGAATAAAATGTATGAGAGTTTTATTAGTACCGAAGTTTTAAGTGTTTTTAACCAAACTTTATAATAGTATATTGTACGTGGAGTAAAGTACAGTTTTAGGATGTTCTGGTAGTTAATTCACACGTTTAAGCTAATAAGATAATGTAATTAATTTTATGTGCTGGTTGCAGATGTAGATGAACGAGATGCTGTTGTAAATGGACCATCTGTAGCGACCCTGTTTTTACATACGAAACGAAAATGGATTGGACAACGCTGAAAACTTTATTAATATAATATCTTGATTGTTCTCAAAGAATGCAAATAAATTCATAACAAAATATTTTTGTATTAGTGTCTACAATCATAAACCCTCTTAAGAAGTACACCAATGAGCAATGATTTTGCACGAGATGAGAAATAATAAAAATATTTAAGAAATTGATGATCTAACATTCACAAATTTGTGGGTAATGCTAAGTTTATTAAAAGCACTTTGCTCCAGGTGCAATTGAATGTATTAAGTAGATCACGAGATATTTTCAGAATTTGTAATAAGAAAACGGTTAAGTAGTAAATTCCGACGGAATAACTTACAATATTCATCCGTCTCTGATCCTAATCGATCAAAATGACAAAAAAGAGCCAGTAAAGTGATAAAATGAATGGCGATAATTTGCTAGTTCTGCTGGAATCCACGGAACATTCGTTTCCACACGTTCTCGACTCAACGATATTGCGCGCACCAAGCTGGGCTAAAAAACAGTCGCAAGGCCCTAGTGGAAGACGTATTATAATTATTGCGTCATAATTCATTATTATCGCCCTACGAAGCTCGTTCTCGCGAGTTCCGTGCGCATTTTCCCGAGGAAAACTTCGCCTCTTTATCTTACTTCGGGCTTTTATTGCCACGGGTCTCGGTTAACAGAACGTTGCCGGAAGTAAAGAGGAACACGATGCTCCCGTTTATTCTACGTACGAATTGTGAACCGCATTTGCAATCGAGGATGCACCTTTTTTTGTTCGTAGGTTGAATCTTTCGGCTTATGCCGTCCTACCGTTTACCTATAATAAAAGAAAGCGGAAAACGAATATTTTACCAACCACTTCATATGTAATTAATTTCACGAACTCATTTGAGAATTATGAGAATTGTTGTAAATTAAAAACCTGTCGATAGCTACTTTGATACTGTGCAGAGATTATAATCATTTTAACGTTGATATAAGCGATTGATATTTTGCTATGACCAAACAATATGTACCATTTAAAGAGGTTGTTCAAAGTTGTTTCAAAAGTTATCTCCAAAAAGACTACTTGATAGAGTTTTGGGTAGGAGGAAAAATGAGCTTAACAAAAGTCTATAAAATCAGAGATTATTATATTATTCATGAGTGTTATTTGTAATCTGAAAATGATCACTAACGGATAATTGTAGAAAATGGAACAAACTCAATATTTAGGAATTCATTTTTCTTTTAAAAATTGTATTTTAATTGCAGTTTTGTATTTGTTATATATTGTAAATAAATGTACTTTATTCCTTGGTGTTAAGTTCACAAGTTTACATTCGTGTCACAATTTAAAAAACGAATTTTGTTTCTACTTAAAAAATATTTAATGAAACTACAGTGTATTATGCTTTGAGAGAAACTGTGATTCCAAAAACGTACTTTTATCATGTTCATGCACGATTCCCTCCGCAGCAGCACGTGATGGAAACTCGATCTTAATACTCAGCTCGGAAACCTTTTTTCCTTTTTTAAACGTGCCAGGGCAAATTTAACTTGACTATTATTTTTAACTTTTTGCAGAAGATTGTTTGAATAATATTTTTGTTAAAAATAAATGTCAAATGATATTTATTTTTAAAATACAAGTGAAAGAAAATACAGGTTTTTAGTAAATAGATGGTGTTTTCCATGTCAATAATTTTCAATTAAATTAATTAAAAAAAAAAGATAAAGGTTCCTTAATTTAACCGAATTCTACTTAGATAAATGAGTCTGGAAATCATAAAAATTAATTTCGAGAATGGCACAGCATTTAATTTGCATACAACAATCGAAAAGAAAAATTTCATCTGAAAGATTGAAACGATGTAATCCTAAATTGATATTGTAACGATATTGCCCAGTAAATTAAACCGTATTAAAAGGAAGTAATTTACAATCGCGGATTCTGTCATAAAAAATTCGTTACCTTGACGTTCCCGTGAAATTGATATAAATTCTTAAAAACCTTTTTCCGCCTTGAAAAAGCCACCCCTAAATATCGATTTATTTAATTAACCAGCTCGTCGCCTGCGGCGCGTTAGTTATCTTAATGTTTCACAACCGGTATCGGCTCCAATATTCATCATAACTTTTCGTACGATTCCGGTGCTGATCGTATTTAATCGACTTCAGGTATTTCGTCACCACATAGAATATGTTGTAAACAAACAAAAAATGAGTCATTGTACTTGTGGGATTAATAAGTACTTGTTCATTATAATATCATATAATGCGTTCCATGATTTTCCTCGATAGATGGCGTTCATAGTAATTTGTTGCTTTACGTTTTTTGATTATTCAGATAAGAAATTCAGATATACCATTACATAACGGAACACATTAAAATTTAATTTCGGTTACGTTGACAAATACCGAATAATTGCTGTTTTAAGTTAGTCCAAACTAAGATCCTACGAGATCAACGCAAAGTAACGTCTCAGTTTGTGCTTTGAGTCACTCTTCAGTTTCATTTCTGAGTGCTCATAAAAAGCGCCAATATTCCTAATGAAAACTCCAACAGTTTGCTCAACTCCTTTACCCCATGTTTCAGTCCATCATTCGTCTTTCTTTATCATTCGTTTTTGTATTTCCTTTAAGATTCTGTCTCTTTTCAGCCTTTATTACTCATCTTTGACATATACGTCTACACTGGATTCATCCCCTGTCTTTCCAACGTTTCTTTATCTTTCCCGTTTCCTGTATTATGTCATAAAATTTTGAAAAATTATATCATATACAAATGGTCGTGAAAGTTAAGTAGCTTATTTATATACAATCCCGTAATCCGTAAATTACTAAACCCTACGTACACGAAAGATGTCAAATTGATGACATATAAAAGCAACATTTCCATGCAAATAGCTGATGAAATATGTTGAAATTGCGCAGTGAATATTAACCAGCAAACGATAAAAAAGCACACTTAAATATTACATTTTTTTCAAAATGATTTGGAAATTAGAATTTCCTTTTCTATTTTTCTTAAACATATCTTTTGCTAAAGGTTTCATAGTTTAAATGTCTTACTTTTTATTTCTATTTACATTGCTTGATATTGAAACGACCACAAAACAATAAGTATTTTTTTTTTAAACATGAAAGAAAATATATTATTTCCTATTTCAGAGTTAAAACATACGATTCCTATATTGAAGTTCCAATTTCTCTGTATCTCGTGTTTTTACACACGCTGCACTCTCGTTACCTTCGCTATCATTCATCTTTTTGTCGTTTCTCTTCTTTAAACGTGTCGTACTATATCTGATCTCCGTGTGACTGTCCTAATTATTTTCTCTTTGTTTACATGTAGCTTTGTTCTACTGTATTTCCCTTTCTTGTTTGTTTCTATAAACGATATTACATTAGTCTGGTTTCTTGTTTTTTTTTATTCGATTCGGGTCGTGGATATTTTTATTAACTCTTGTTATTTTTTTGTAATTTTTATTTCCGTATCTAACTTTTACCTTTGTATTCCTCGTTATAACTTCCGAACATATTTGTCTCCGTGTTTTGCAAAATTCTACTTACGTGACTTTTGTCGATTCATCGGTCATATTTTTTGTCGGACAAGTTGTTAATTTCTGGCACAAGATGTAATGTTATTCTTATCAAATAACAAGTAACTCTTATTATTACTTTGCGCAGTAGGTTACGTTAGTCACCGAGCGAATTGCTCGTGTATCGGGGCTCAAGGATTGTCAAACCGTGAAAAAAATTGTCTGGACAAATATGATTGTATTTTTTAGTAGTAAGGTTATGAAGAGTATCATTGTACCATCCAAACCTCCTTATTGTCTGATGGTCGGCACTGGAGGTAAATGTAAACTCCCTAATTGTCTGTCCCCACTCCCACACACTTCTATGTGCGCGCGTACAATATGTGTCCGGGTAACCCCTGAAGAAATGCTCCATAGACAGTCGAAGGAGTGGGATCAGTGAAGACAATAACGGAGTTCTCATAACAAACAATAACGATCTTTCGAGAATTACGGAGGAGGGGAATTAGGAGATTTGGACTGTATATATTCAATGTGTGATCTAAAGCAAATAGTAAAACTTACTAATCTGTCAATACAACATTCGACTGTACTCTAAATACTCAATAGATAAGCTATGGGAGCAGTTTCTCGAAAGTAGTAGAAGATTCGTTTTAAGAACATAGAATAAATATATAATACGTTGTAGATATTATCACTCTTTATTCAAAGCAAATAAGATTGTTTCAATTGGTTTAGTTATTATTTATATTAGTGCACAGTTCTGTTTTCTAGCATTACAATAGTAAAATATAATGTAATTTCGTCTATGTAACTTTATAGTATTATATTATTAAGGGCGACAGAATTCCTAATCATATTCAGAATCAAGTTAGTCCTGGTATTTAGCGTAAGATTAACGCGTATAATTCAAATGTTAAAATTAAGATTACAATTTCAAACTGAATTATGTCATCTTTAAACAGTGAGTTTAATCGCTGAATGTTAGACTGAAACTAATGACATTTTAATTTATTTCTAAAATGTATAATTCTAAAGGAAAATATAAAAAAAAACGTATTTTAATTAAATAATGCTAGTTAAAGTACTATTTTTAATATCTAAAAATATAAAATAGTGGCTACAACTATTCCAAAACTAAATATTTTCAGACTCTCCGATCCCAGAAAAACCGAGTAAAATCACTCTAGCGGGAAAAAGTACCCGAAGGAATTTCGCAAGGATGGACATAAATATTATTTGACCGCTATAGTGTGTATACGTCGACGAAATTCCATTTTCCCTTCCGCGTAAATGTCATGCTCGATCGCGAAAATCCCGCGGTTGCTAACTCTCGACGTGAACTATCTGCTGCATCGGTTCCCGTTTCTATTTTCGATTCAATATTGTGCAGAAGAGCCTATCGTACGTCAGATTTACATTATTTCCAAGATGCGACTTTCGATACCTCCGTGAAATTCTTTATGCCTTCCTCGTCCAATATCGAATAATACAGGGAGAGCAAGAATATAAATATGAATTTTTAATTAACGAATGGATGCTCGTTTTCAGTGCTCTTGATATGAGAGAAATGAAGAGGAGAAATACGAATTCATATTATTGAAATTGCCAATATTAGGAACTCATATTCCACTCGTCTGGCGTCCGAGCGTCTCATATATCCGATGGACAAATTTTTTTTAATCGCACACGTATTGAAATCAAACACGTAGAACCCAAATGAATATTTACGCATTAAAAATGATCATTACTCTCTGTAAAATATGAGAGTTTTACCACGGTATCCGTAGATGGCGTTGTTGACAGTGTTCGGCAAATATATCCCCATGCGCGTGTAACAAAGCTGAATCGACAGAAAGGATCATTTTATCGACATTTTTATATACGTTTTGGAAAAATCCGACAACGGAAGATGTTTTCAAACAATTTTTGTTTACGTTAGTCCGAAAACTTCTAGACCTGTATCTAGAAAAATGTGAATAATCACGCATACTCAGCGAATCACGTAATTCATTAATATTCTATCTTTTTGTCAGATTCAATTAAAAAGTGTTTCGAAACCCTTTCAATATCACTCCATTCTGAATACGATTACGAGGGAGCCATTAAAAATTATTGCATCTCGCGGAGTAAGCAGTTTTGCCCCGAAAAGCTTCGCTTTCTCGGGAAATTCACGGGGGTGGAGAAACATCTTAAGGGATACGTACAATAGCATTGAATATATTATCGATCGTTTCGCCAATGCGCATATATATTAGAATTCTCGAAATTCGAAGCCACTCTATGGAATAATCGTAGATCTATAAATATGCAGCCGGCGATTCTCGCCGACGCCAAGAAAAACAAACGTCTAGTGACTGGCGAGAGAAAATAAACTTTACCGAAGATCTGATTGCACCAAAGAACGCCAAAGAGACTTTTCCTCTTTCTGTGCAATAATAATCACGTCTAGAGATAAAAGATTCATTTGGTCAAGATAATATTTGCCTTGCCATTAAAAGTAATACTATGCTCGTGTTGAGAGTTTAATCCGCGACGTTTCTTCTTTCATATTTTACTTTAACAAAGACAAATTATAATTGGAATGATTTTTTACGATGTTTCATAATATATCCTGGAATACTCACAACTTCCCCCACAGTCATTAAAATGATATCATATCAAAAGAAACCGTTAGGAACTTTTCATCACTAGGCTTTAATTTATAGTCGGATGTGACCTCTCAAAGAGAACGACCCTTGAACAAGTTCGACAACGAACTATTCCGTCCATTTGCAAAATAGCACTTCCCTTATATTTTGAGAACGCTAGCTTCAACGAGGAAGGCGAAACACGTGTATTTTAACAGTTTGAAATCCTGGTTCCCGTCCGTTCAAATTGAGTTTGAGTTTCCCCGAATTTCCATGTTGGAGTGTTACAATGCGAGTGGCGTCGCCAAAGGGGCGCGCATACACGTCAAGGACTTTCCTTGTCCTTTATTTTTCTCCGCAATTTTTCCGCTGCACTATAAGTGTACAGTTTGAAAAGTAAAATTCAATAGTTTAAAAAAATATTTGACAATGCAAAAAACATTACAATTAATCCCAATAGTTAAAACGTCTCAATTAAATGGGTTAGAACTGAAAAAAATGTACCTGTGTTCATTTTACACGCTTTTTTATATCTTGCAAACGTGGCCAAAAACACGTACATTATGCGCATACAGGTCCACAGTATTTCATTTATCGGACAATCCCAGAAGTGGAACACGTGCAAGAAACAGGGGTGGGACCATCAGCACTTTTTCGAATCTCGGAAACAATATACTCGGTACCGTAAAAAGCTCGACTGTGCATGAGAATGGAGAAGCAAATATAAGATAAAAGGAACGCACGAAAGTGGACTGCATGGTTCCATCTAAAAATGCATTTACGGACATTTTAAAGTTTACTCGTCTAATAAGTCGGTTTTCATTTTTCATGCACGGTAGACTCGACTAATGATAAAAAAGTAGTTGACAAAATATAAATATTTTATCAAAATCTTATTAGATCCTTTTTTCCATTTAATTTCAAATGTACAAATATCGATCGATGCACGATATAAACTGCTTTATAGACAATTTGTAACGTTGTAAAGAAAGTTCAATACAAAGTTCAATACAAAGTATTAAGGCGTACATTGTATCATGATTTTTCAACTTTTTTCAATTCGACTCTTTGTCAGCTGTTTTTTTTTTTATCATATCTTCCTACATTTTTCTGCCTTTGAACTTATTGATTTGTATGTGCTCTCTTTTATATTCGCTTGTCGTGCAGTCTTTCTGTCCCGGTTCGATCAATACTCTCTTTCCTTCTCTTGTTATGCTTGTCTCATTTCATACAAGTTCATGGCTGTTGGTGTATACCTAATTATTAAGCGAGTGGATGCGGAGGGTTTAAATTTATGCGGCTATGATGATAAAACTGCAAAAGGATGCTTAGTCGTGCTTCTCCCCATTGAAGTAAAGTCATATGTATATGCAAAATTTAATGAAGTGATTTCAGTTCCGAGTTAAAAAGGGGAAAGTGCACCTATAAATCTCCAAGGATTTGCTCAACTCTTTGAACTAATACGACGTCTATTATTCCTTGCGCTTCAGAAATAATGATTTATCTTTTTTGAAAGAACATATAAATTAATGTACATTTTCTTCCTATGCGTTTGGATTAGACGTAGTCATCATTAACCTTAAATAATCATATCTTGGTAAACTTCTTTTAAAGAAAGTTAGCTTTGTATACCGTTCGTAAATTAAAAATTAAGACAATAGAGTTCAGCACGAGATGATGGACGTCACGAAATCGAAATGTTTTGTTTCCACTTTTAAATGTGAAATTCATTCTTATGTTCCGCTACGACTGTAATGTTGTAATAGTAAAATTTCAAAGTTTCTGAATAATTGGTTCAGAACGATGGAAAAAGTTTTAACGTAATCAGTTCAAAATCAACGAGGAAAAAGTTTGATATGAAGTTCGACTTAAAATATCGATAAAAATCCTCGACGAGCTTTTTATACTAAAAACCCATTACAATGAAAAGTACGGAACATAAAAGTCACACAAATGAATGACCTCTTACTTCCCTTATTCAACTTCTTTCTAAAATGTTGAAGAAAACAAAAAATACATTCGGTGACGTATTCCGCATTTCCAACTTCCATTTAACATCACTATTTGATTTCTTGTGAAATAAAAGAGTTTCCGATCTGATAAAACGATCTACTACATTTTCGTTTTCTTTCACGTATCTCCCTATCTTTTCTTTTTATCTAGCGCACTTTTTCATTTCACCTCCTACCATCCACTAGCTTCTGTGTACTTGTATTTACTTTCTGTACGTCTTCTTTCTTTGTCTATTCTTCGTTTCTATCTGTCTGTTCTATCTGTTTCCTTCTTTATTCCTTTCCTTTTTCATTGTTTTTTTTTTCTACGTATCTCAGGGAAACACACGCGGCGTTTTTTTTTTCTTATCGCAACTCGGCGTTTTCCCAACAACTTTCCCGTCCATTTGTTTTCGCGAGTCTCAATTGCCTCGTAGCAGCTTGAAGCTTTCAGCGCTTTAGCATCATCGCGACTTTCGAGTGTTCGCTCCTTAGTCGCGTGAGGCCTCGCATAGAAATTCCCGACGATCAGTTAATTAGGCGATAACGAAGGTGAGGGTCCCGTCGGTAAAACTCAGCGAACCTCATTACGCTTATTTTGGGAACGAAGTGCACGACGATGGTATAAAATTCGAAGGGAAGTTTCCACTCAGCCCCAAGAAGATGTCAAACTTGGTGGGTGTGCGATAACGAAAAATATAGTTTGGCAACTAAACTTTGGATCGAATACTAATTATTTAGGTAAAGTCAAATTAAAAATGAAATTTAAACTGATTTCTCAATTTATCTTATTTATTTACATATCGATTTTACCATGACTTCCCGTTTCGTAGATCACCTCCTCAGTATCGCATTGCATTCCTCGTAACTTTTGCTACCGTTGGTGGACGTTTCTCTTAAGACATCCAAGAATCGGTTTATTTATGAGTCTCTCCGAAGTACTAGCAAACACGAACCGAAAGCTCAGCCCGGCCAACGGAAAAGTCGTAATGTTAAAGTCGTCGCGGCATTTTTCTCCTAGACGAAACGCATTTGGAATTTGACATCAACGCGGTTTCTTCCGAGTCTCCAGGGTAAGCTTCGAAAGTTTTAAGGACTTCGCTGGGATTTGGGCGAGTCATTTTATTGGAGTAAGGAATGGAATCTAGTTTACAACTCACCTCGCGCCTTCCGACTCCGAGACCCGAGGTGCGACGACCTCTCGCGTATCCAGCATCCATGGACCTCGTGTTCAGAGACGATTGATAATCTCTGTTGGAGTCAAGGCTAATGCCACGATGTGGGGGAACTCGAGGACGATAGTCGATTGTTCGATTTCCGTGGGTTTTGGGTTTCGAAACGACCGAAACTGTCGCGTTACCCACGTCCGAACTCTCCTCGTCCGCTTCTTCCACTGGTGATGGAGGTAGTGGAGGAAATTCTAATACTTCGACGCTTACCTGAAATAAGATTGTAAATGATAAACGAGCGAACTATTTTTGAAGATTTATCTAAACTAATTACGCTATTGATTCCATTTCGTGCAGTGGAGGAAAAGCGAAATTCATGCATTTTTCCTCCAATATTACCTGAAGTCCTCTATCATCAAAACCACACCATTATAATAGTCTGACGTCGAACAGAACATACTTTATGTTCTGGATTTCAACCTATTGAAGTTTGGCAACTCTTCCGACTTCTAACTTCTATCATTTTTTTTAGATAATAATAACATACCTGAAAGTCTGGATTTTTCGAGTCCTGAAGGATGGCGTCGATGACGTTCTCGATTTGCCTCGTATCGTTTTTATGATTCTCTAGATCGTTTTGCCTTGAGCGCCTTCCGGAAGAGTAAATATCACTGCCGTTAAGTTTTCTCCGGTCAAAATCGATATCGGATGAACTCGTCTTTGACATTTCAGAGTCCGAACCGTTAAGCTTTCGCGGTCTACTGTCGTATGGATTATCCATCATTCTTCTATCGGAATCATTTTCGAAGCTGTTCCTCTTCGAACCACCTTTTATTTCACCGTTTCGCCACCTCCTATTTTCAAGGTAAGTGTCATTGTTCTTCCCGCATTCGATTTCCCTGATGGCGTCTGTGACTTTCTCCAGTTGATGACGATTTTCATTCAGTGCCTTCTTGATAATTTCTTCCTCGATTAGTAAGTTCACTGGAATTTTGGGCTCGGTGCCGTTTGAAGACCTTTCTTTGGATCCTGTTGAGTAGCTTGTAGCAGGTTTCGCATCGAAGCTCTTAGACGACGATAAGAACCCGTTGCATTCTTTTGCTCTTTCGGCAAAGGTTGTAATCTTGACTCTTTCTTCGTCCTCCAAGGGCGATCTTGGTAATCTGGGTAAAGGGGGGAATTCCCTACTGCCCTTATTCACGTGGTCACAAGAATCCTCTTCTTCAACAGTGATTTCCAACTGAGGTCGGTTCGGAATCTCCTCATTATTGATCACCGGTAAGGATACGACGCGAACGAGGTCTGGAGGTGGTGGCGCTGCGAACTCGGCCGGCGGTTCGTTCAGGCCTTCCAGATGACTTTCCTTCAGTAAGCTTTTAATGTTATCAAAGGTACTCGAAAATCGCTTAATTTCAGCCAGGCGTTTTTCTCGCATTTCTTGACTATCTTCGGGGCTTTTAGAAGGAGATTTCGGCAGATTCTTACGTTCCTTCTTTCGGCCTCTTCGAATGACGTAAGTACCGTTCTTCGAGAGATCCTGGGGCCGAATTTGGTCCAGATCATTCGTCGAAGAATCAGAGTACGGCGAGACTAGATCGTCATCCGTCGTCGACACGCGAGGATCCTGCCAGTCATCGAAGTCCCTCAATTTCGATACCGAACCCACACCTGCAATCGTATAATTACAATAAACTTTATGTTGAATTATTTACTTACAAATCGACAATTAGTGGTTCAACTACTTACTTGAAACATCACTGCTCTTTCGTCTTCTCCTTCCAACGACTTTTGTGCTTCCAGGTGCATAAAGTGGATCATCTTCTAAGGAAACTTCCCAAGCTATGCTGTGCCTTTTGCTAATCGGTGGCGGAGGAGGTAGAAGTTCCTCTAGCGAGTCGTCAGAGAAATGCTCCTCCTCCGACTGGGTCCTGAAGTCCGTGGAGTTTCTCGTAGAGAAATCCGAGTTTCTCGTAGAGAACATATCAGAGAACCGTTCTTCGGAGCAGCGGTCGGATGTTTGCACGGAAAAGCGTTCGCTCGAATCCGCATGGGGGAGGTTGAACGACACGAAGTCCAGATTGCGGATGGAAAAAGGATCCGAGGTCGGCACCGAGACGTGGTCGTTTGAGCTAGCACTAGCTACGGCTATCGAGAAGTCCGAATGGAAGCGCTCATTCGATGTCGAATTCGCTCTGGAAAAGTCAGACGAATCGCAATTCGCCCTCATGGAAAAGCGTTCAACACTGACAGAGCTCGAGCGCGGAATCGAGGAACGTTCCGATTCGGAATTGCGGGAAAATCGGCCTTCGCTGGAGTCGGAGTTGTTGCGTCTTCGACAAGAGGAAGATGAAGAGCGATCTGCTCGATGGCAGCGATGTTGATGATTGTTCATTAGCAGTCGATCCTCCACACTACTTGATTTCATGATCTCGTTGTGACGTTGCGCTTTACGATGTGGATGTCGTGAAGGTCGTTCCTTTTCAGGACTTTGATGGTCATCCAGGCCATCTTCAGAGGAACGGCGGCGTACTTCGCGGTGTTTTTCCGCAGCCGCAGGGTTAGTCCTCGGTGGTATCCAATTAAACGTGACTTTCCCATCGTAAGGCAGGCTGGCGAATTTACTGGGCGGACTTGGTGGTTCCGCCAAATGAAATGGTTCAACACTGCCATTCTCCCAACCATATGGTCGCTGGTGCCTTGTTTTAGGCTAGAATAAAAAAATGAAAATTATGTTTAGTTTAACATACATTAGATAGCCAGCAAGCCTTGCAAATAGTCTTTTATTAGCTACAATGATTATAAAACTTTTTATCCCTTGTAATAAACCTGAAATATAATAAATAAGAAGGAAAATTCACTACAATCAAAATGGTCTTCAGAAATATCGAACTATTCTTTTTCTTGTTAGCTCTGTTCTATCCTTCTTCTTTATGCTCAGAAATGAACGAGGAAATGCTTTCAAGCAACATCCGAACGATGAGTGATCTTTCAGCAGCTTTTAGTACGGACCAGCTACGGAGGGAACGTAAACTAATAATATTAGTAGGTATCTATGGGAAAAGGACATGCGGGAGGATGGGAAAGTATCTGGTGGTTTCATGTCTTGCATCTGAACTTTCTTCTGTTAACTTCTGAATAATAACTTTCTATGACATAAATTTAAATTCATGTAAAATGTCATTTAGTCCACATTATTTGCTGATAATTATTTTTCAGAATGCTTTGCCATGCTCGGGATATTAGTCTACGAAAGTGATATTACAAAGATATATTCTGCTTGTACTTCCAACAAATTTACCACACTTTCATTACAACCACTTCTGAAGACAACTACTTCAGTGTCAACAATATTAAGTAAGCACGTGAATAAGTTTGAAACTATTGTATTTTCTTGGACAATTATACTTACTAAGGTTGTTTGCGTGGTGGCGCCTTGAGCTGCACGTTTACTTTCGTCCATCGCGGCAATCCACTGCTGTCGACCACTTCGACGTACTGGTTGAGCACTTCTCTTCGACGAGTTTCCTGGGGAAACCCTAATAAACGAAACAAAATACTTTAATCACGGATTCGTGTCTAAACATCTACTATATTATTTAAAACCAAACTGGATTAAACGAAAGTTTTATTTTTTTGCAAATTTTATTGTTAATTGCCCTAAAATGTTACATTTCGATGAAAAAAAAATATTTGAATATTAATCGATTTTTAAACTATTTCTCCCTCGAGACTTAGCCAAATCTTTAACCAACTTGCTTCACACTAGGGGCCACGATTGTAAATCTCCCTCAATAACGCCCTCTGTTTCCAACCGGCTGAGCTGCGTCGAATTGGCAATTACGATCGCAAGAGGGTAGCAGTCGCCGGGTTGCGTAACGAACATCAAAATACACGACGTTTCAAGACGCGCTTGTTAATCAAACCGAGCTTTTTCCCTCTTGCTTATTTAATTTTGTTTATTTTTGGAAAGGCACCGACTAATACGATTTTCACGAACTTTAACATTACTGTGGTTACTGCAAGGATATTAAATCCGGATTTCAATGCGAAAACCACTATCAATTTTTATAGAAAGAATTTGAAATTATGCGCGATAACTTTAGATACCGCTCAATTTGCTTTTCTTTTTTCTAAAAACTTGTTCTAAATTTTCATATGCAAACATCCCATTAAAGCTGCGTTTAAAAGTGTCCATTTTTCGAAGAATCAATACTTTTGCATACGTGTATGTCTATTAAAATGCTCAATACATTACAGTGGACCTTTGAATACATAGTCGGCTTATAAAGATCGAGTATTGGCTTTCTATAACGCATTGGAATTCATTGGCGGCTCTTCTACTCTTTCCGTTTGTCTGGAAAAAAAAACAATATTTATATATCTGGAATCGATACTTAACGTTTCATGGAGTTAAATCTATGAAAGTCACATCGCATCAGTGCACGCGCACTCATAGATCTAAAGCGATTTTTCCGAATACTGGTTACATTTTTTTTTTTCTTTTATTGCACGCTCAACCTGCTGACGATTCTTTTATTTGATTGTAAGAGATGAAATATCAGAATGGTGTAACACATTGTTTCAAATGTGGAGTTCTTGTAACCAAGGCTAACTTGTTTTTCTATTGTGGGTTTTTACTACAATTTTAATGAAAACATCTACAATTGTTTGAAAATGTAGCGAGTGCAATTTTCGTTTTGGTTTATTAAAGTTGACGTTATTTAAAACAAGAAAGACATAAGAACTCTTCCTTTGTTTGTTGTCATAAGCACATAATCTGTATTCTTACCACGGATTCAGCAACAAACGAATCCAACTTTCGCGGAAATCAAATGGTAGCAAAGCTCATTAAAAAGGGAAGAGACTTTAGATCGCGAAGAAATATTGCAAGTATGAAAACAGGAAAAACGAGATAATGCAGAAAATGAGATTGCTTTCGGTATAAAAAAGTTCTGTTTGATCTGCAAAGTGAATGAAACGCCTTAAAAACATAGTTATTAAAATAATGTTTCTTTGTTTAATTAAAAATGGTTCTTGAACTCGTACATGATGGAACATTTCTAAAGTTGACTGCCTCTTTGAATTGTTATGTTGGGATTTGATACATCAGTGCTGATGATGACCAGTGATGACGATGTCTTTAATGATGATGGCGTATTAGGAGGTTTGCTTATGGCATCCTGTGATGATGACATTGAAAGATGATCATGCTCATGGAGGAATTTTTGATCAGTATATGGATCACGTCATATGTCCTGACCTCCAACTGCTACTTGGCGCAATCTTGTGGTATATTTCATTCTTCCTGGATTGAATTCACACTATACATTATATAAATGGCTGGAACTACGTCTCTGTTACAGTTAACTAATTTCACCGATGAACGATCCTGTTTCCTGTAACAGTGACGTTTTCTTCAGGCTTTAAAGAAGAATGAAGGCGACTGCGAATAAATCCGTCGCTCTTATCGGCGACTGCAGACGATTGATTTACTCCCTTCTCCTTCCACCTTCCCTTCCTCTCTCTTTTCCTCCTTTTGTCTCTTTTCTTTAACATCCTTTTTGTATTGCTCTCTCCCTCTATCTCATCTATCTCGACCTTTCTTGTCCTCCATTTCTTCCAACCTCGACCGATCTTAACCTCCGCGGTTCAGACCAGAAAGGGAAGCAAAAGGCTGTGGAGGTGCAGAGAAAGTTTGATTGTTCCTAATCAGCAAACGGTGCTATTTCAACTACCATGGAAACTCGGATTGGATATACTTTGATGTTCACGCATCTTGCAAATTACTTCTTGCGATTTACGACGAAGTGAGATCAACTTTGGTGTCGCCTTCAGTCTTCTAAGGATAAAATGTACCGGTAGCAAAAAATGAGCTTAAATCCGATTAATTTTCTCTTTTAAAAGCTACCTTTTAAATGGATATCACCAAGAATATCGCTAACAAAGCGCATTATTCAACGTTTTTTTAATGCGGGGTTTGTTTTCATAGTGTCGGAAGTCTGTCCTTTGATTCCAAATGGTGATGGGAATACAATAATTTTCAAACCCCATCGAATTTTATGTAAGGAAATTGCACCTTTCCCCCAAAGTCTATGATGAATACAGTTTCACTAATCTACTTAGAGTCAGCAGTTGAGAGGCAGAATGGAATCAGAATCGATTAGCACTATTTTGGTACGTTCATTTGCACCTAGTTTAGTAGTACCTAAACGGAATAAACGATGAGCACAATGTATATTTCATAACCGATAATCATACCATATAATAATTCGGACTGTAAATTTAATCAAGGTGTTACCTAGGTACTCCACGTATACCTGGGCGGACTTTAGGGTTTATGGTCCTTAACTTTAACAACGTGTAATCGACCGACGGGTACCTGCGCGTACTTACCCAACTCTACCCATTATTGCAAATTATAATTATTTAATCCCTAGTTGATTCAGTAATTTTGTGATCATACTGGAAGTTTAATTGTGAGATGATGTTTTAGGAGCAGAACTCAAATACAATGGGTTCAAAGAGTACATCCAAATTATTTACATGATGGTTAATGTCATTTAACAATTGCACAGAAAAGAAAAATACAACGATTGAGAAAAAAATGGAAATTAGAAGACAGGAAAAGATGTTCCGCACCAATTTTAACTTACGACTGGACCAAAAATGAATTGGACACAATCCTAAACGTACATATATGCAAGCTGGTCTTCGATTTCCGACAATCGACATCTTTTACAGATGCAATTTTACTGCGTAGAATTTCAAATCCTTCATCCTTTTTCACCCCTTGATATCCATTGTACGGAAGTTCTTCAGAAACGCTGACTAGAACACGTACTAACCTTCAGGGTTGACACTATGTATTTCAAGCCAACAAATCAATATTCTTTGCTATGAGTAGCAAACGTCTGTTCGCAAGGGACGCAAACTGTTTTATATTCTGAGCAATTTGCTCTTGCAAAAATAAACTTTAATGATGATATTTAATCCCGACAAGTTATCCTTACAATTTTGAATGGTCAGTTTTATTGTTGACGCCTCCAAAAATTCCTAAAGCGAATTTTTCAAATAAACATTACGACATTTTGAATATATATTCATCCTCCATTTTATTACCCAGATTTCTTTCAACATTGATAATCTACATTGGCAGCCGAAAAGTATGAAAATATTTTACCCGTTTGGGACTTGGGTTAAATTATCAAAAGGAATCATAAAATTTTAACATCCGTAATGCAAAACTAGTGTACCTATTCTTATACACCAATGATGAACTATATTATTTTCATTACACCAATTTGCATTTCTGCAAATATCCATCTGAATCTCGATTCTGGAGTAACTGGGTTCCATTACTGCATGTGCAAATTTGCGGGACAATGGAAGCCGTATAATTCGGGATGCGATATGCGATATAGCAATTTACTCCCCTCTAACATAAGTCTTCATTACAGTCCAAAATGGCTATGGATAGTCTATTGTGTTTGCAAAAATAAACATCAAAGTGTCACAACTGATTCGATGTACATTGTCGTCAAAATTTTGTTGATGTCTCATTTATAACGCTGGAATATTAAAAGTGGTTTCCTTTTCTGTATTTAGTTAATATAAATATTTTAAAGGTAAAAATTATATTATTTAGTTGCTACGACGTCTGAAAATTAATTCAAAATTGGTTTCTAATGTATTTAGTTATTTTAGATAAAGACCATAAAAACTCCTGATTACCAACTGTACTGCGCAAAGTTTTATCAAATTTTCACCGCCATATTAGATCCGCCATTTTTAGTTTCCCTATCTGATAGCATAATTGTATTTAGTGCCTTTAAAAATCCTCCATAAAGTTTTGTGAACAATCGTCACGAGAGTACAATGAAGTAAACAACTTTAATATTATTTTGACAATTATTTTGATAAAAAAATCCATCGTTATTCCCGAAAAAATCGCGCAAAATACGTGATTTTTTATACAAATGTGTTAAAAACGATACAAATTGACATTTTACAGTATTTTAAACTAGTCTATCGTGTAGACCCGGAAACATTCTAATCACACTATTAGTAAACAGCGGAAGGAAATTATTTATAACATTATTTTATATAAGTTTATATAACAATTAAATGACTAAAATTAAACACTGAACTTGCTACTTGAAAAGTGAAGTGGTTTATTTTACATTTAATTAAATGCTGTTTAATTTGCAATAAATGTGCCAATTACTGGTTACGTCCGTATCGGTGACTTTTATTTGTTTCCAATTACCACGGGAAATAAGTTGGAAAATATCTACATGGACAGTAATTGATATACATTTATTGGTCGTATATATTTCAGCAATAACTTACATAAGTATAGTATAAATATTGACAATATAGGCATAGCTATAGGTTTGTTCTTTAACAAAAAATATGTCTTTAAAAGACGTCTTAAAATTAGATATAGCAACAGTTTAAAAAGGGCAAAATGAATAATTTTGTATGCAAATATTTACAAAATACGTGAGCTATGCATCTTATTGAATTCCATAAAAATGTTTCATAAATACTAATTTCTAAGCGACTGAATATCTCTTTACTCACTTATAACATTTACAGTTGTACAATTTGTCTAAAAAAATATCCGTCTAATAATTTTTTTGCGATGAATCGATGTGTTATGTAAGCTTTGAAATTTCATTTCAAAACTCAAAAAATCTGATATCATATCCTAGATTGGTTTGTTGCCAAATTACATAATTACTAATAATAAAGTTTAGGACATGTTACGATAGACTGGTTATCATTAGACGATGGGTGAGTATTCGACAGGCAATCGAAAGGTCCCGAGTTCAAGTCCAGACGCGGCACATCGTTTTATTCAAGTTTGTTAATTTTAATGAGGAAAATTATTTAAAAAATCGTTAAAAATACCCACTATTATAACCATTACGACAATTTAATTTGCTCGAAAATAGTTCTGAATTCTCAATTTTTTCCGATTTCAGAATACAAATGTTGGAAAAAAATTAAAATATATATTACTTTTAACATTAAATATTACAAAATACAAAAATTACTGGAAAAAGTTTAATTGCAATTAAAGCACCAACTGCACTAAATTGATTCATTATTCTTTAAAATAAACATTTCATTAAAACGCTTTTGGCTACCATCAAGTCTTTATAATCGTAAAGATTATTTTTGTCGAAAACTGCCTTCGAGTGTTGTTTTTGCATGATTTGATATTTCGATTGAAGTGCGGTTTATTTATACCACCCACTCATCATTGAAAGCGTATCTCCTGTATTGCTTTTACGGCGTACAACTTGGCCAAGTATTCTTGAGCTGCCTTAAGCCTGATAAGTGATAATGTATTCCTGAGAAAGGATTTTGAAATTCAAAATCCCACGAAGATTCCGGAGGTTTAAAATCTGCTTTGCAAACACGTTTTATAGCGCTGTTTTCGAGGGACGTTTATTATCAATCGTATTTCCTGGGACTATTGAAGAGGGATTGATGTTGGTCAGTTGTGAAATTCAATTTTGGAAAATATTTCGCAAAGCCTTAATCTTTCCAGAGAAATTTGCAAATGGCGTTATTTTATTATTTAAATCTCTTCTTTTTAAAATCTTATTTTTTATTTACAGATGTTTGTCTGTGTGAGTTCTAAGATGACGTAGGGTAATACAGCAAATAACAGTTAAAAAATAATAATTTTACAATAAAAGTGATTTATCCTAAGTACTTTCGTTTAATCAGTTTTAGTTCTAATCAAATTATTATAATTAATACTCTAGTATTAGAAAAAAGGATGTATTGATTTCTTCCTTTCTTTTACATAAATGCTGGAAACCGCATATTATGGATATTTTTGTATACTAATCTATAGTGGATTAAATTTTTCAATACCAAAAAATAGTATACACTAACAATTTGAAAAAGTACTTGATACTGTATGAGAAATAAGTTTTGTCCACTTTTACTTAATTTATTTTTTCTGACCATATCAAAGCTTAAAAAAGGAATTAAAGAACCAAATAAGATACATTAATAAATAAATGTTAATAAAACAATATTAAATCAGATGGATGCAACAATATTCAATGAAATTGCAGTGAGACTAAATTGCATGGAAACATAAGTTTAGAAATAAATTTTGACTATATAGTATTGACACAACAAAAATTACACATCATATGGAAAATTGATGTTATTTTACTTATACGTTCACTGAATAATAAAAAACTAGAAGATAAGTATAAATATAAACAATATCAAAGCTCATAATAAAGATTACAAAAAACAACAAAAAATGAATAAGACAGGGCAAAAAAAGATATGACAAACATTTGATGAAGAATAAAGACAACAACTAAACAAACAAAAAATTAATACAATTTTGAAAGTAAAGAAAATTATTAATAATATAGAAGGCTTCGGATTCTGTTATCAGAAAACAAAAGAAATTTTTTTTACACATTTAAAGATACAATTTTAATAACAAAATTTTCCTGAAATATATCAAAAAATAAGACAACAATATTTGAATATTATACTTATGCTGTTGTTCAAGTTTAAAATTAAAACATGTTAAAATTAACAATTTTGACAATTGACAATTTTTTAATTTGTTGGTGATTCTCAAAGTTTGAATTTAAAAAAGTCTGTCAATCAGCAATATAGTATAAAAAAGTCTATGCATCAATATAAAAAAACAATTTGACAATAAAATACTTTGGAATTTGTTTTTATAATGTTAAATTCATAAAAAATTCATGATTTATGTCCGAATCCTTCATGGACGACAAACTAATTAAGAAATTTTGTAATCTTTTTTCAAAAATATTTACTTAAAAAAACTGACTAATATAATGACGAACGACTTCATTAACATTAAAATGTCAGTTAAAAAAATCGTATTACACCTTTAACATAAAAACGCTGGAAATTTTACCTCAATTTCAGTCAATTATTTCGTATTAAACTCAAAGTTGAAAAATTTGAATAGTATTTATCCTGCTACTTTGAATGTCGCTTTTAAAGATTCGGAGTCTTTTAAAGTTGAATTTCAACCATCAAGAATTCTAATATGCGTCAAATTTTCAAAAAATTTTCAAAAAACTTAGTATTATTTATTCTTATCAATTTTTCGTACTGTCTATTGGAGAAAGGTGGAAAAAATATTTGAATTTGAAGAAAAAATCTTTACTTTTATATCATACTTCGCTTGAACGATCTCAAAATGACGTCAAGTGTACATTTCTTTTGAAATATGCCTGGAAATTATAGCTCCGAAATTATGTCTTTTAAAAAGGATGCTAACAATAAAAAGTTCATAGGAATCATCGAGGAATATAGCAAAATTTTGTCCAATTTTTTTAACCATATTTTTAGAAATTTTATATTTATGTTTTAAAAGAAATTTTTAAACATTTCTGAACGATTCTAACAAAATATCTAGTATGATTTTTGTGAATTCTAACTATTTTTGTTCCTTTAATTTTTTCCAAAACTTTATACATAGTTTTCGAGGAAAAACAATTATAAACTATAATATTCGAAATTCATTGCCGGAAAAGCTATAAATTTTTGTAAAAAATTGCAAAGAATAAAAACTGCTTCGTTGAAACTAAAAAACATGAAAATATTATTTCATAAATCTGAGAAAATTCGAAAATATACCTTGATGATATTTCTAAGAACTTTTTATTCTTAGCATTTTTTAAAGATGCTTATAATTTGTTAGTTACAGCGCCCAGAAATTCTTCAAATTGTGACGCCATTTTGAGAACAATCCAATGAAGTTAGGTATAAAAATACATTTTTTTCTTAAAATTCAAAAATTTTATTCAGCTTCGACCACAGTTTCAATAGAATCCCAATATTGTGTTAGTTCGACAAAAATTTATAGGACTAAATATTTCTAAACATTCTGACAAGTTTTTTTTCACATTTGACGACATATTGAAATGTCTGAAACTCAATTTTGACATTGGAATCTTCAAGAGCGGCCTCGAAAATAGTAATATACCTTTCCATTTTTTTAACTTCGATATAGATACAAAATACTATTGAAATTGAGGTGTGAAAAATGTAATTTCAGGCGTTAATTGGTTAATTACTATTTTTATTTTGAAATGTAATTGTAATTAGTGAAAGTAAACTCACATGGGGAGAAGAGTGGAGATGATACGTTCGGCTTCTTCCGGCGGGGGAGGAAACTCTTGAGCCGGGGCGGCGGCGGGTTCCTGCGGTTCTGGGCAATCTGGTACCGGACGCAGTGCTACCAATGCCATCTTCGTTTTCCGTCCATTCATACTCATGTATCCGTCGTCCTCGGACTGGTGTCCTATTGATCGATAAGGTATTAGTACTGTACCAATAAAATTCCATTTTATTCCAATTTTCAGTTTTAATAACAGACTCTAATTTCTTCAAATAAAAAATGCATTTTAATGGTGGAAAATACCAAAAATGTTTCAGGTTTTGTCAATAATTTCAGGATGACACCCCCAATGTTAGCAATCATGTTATACTAAACAGCAAGTCTCTCTAAGCGTTGGGCCTTAATATCTTAATAAAAAATAAAAAAATAAAAAATCATAGTACAGTAGAGTTTTGCTGTATTGGCATCCCCGTGCATTGATGTCCCGCTGGATTGGCCAGACACCGTCTCGATGTATTGGTACTTCTTCGAATCTTATTATCCCCACCACGCCGTTGTAGGGATGTTCAATTCAGGGCAATTGCACCATAGAGGGGGAATCGATGCTTCTCCTACGTTCGCCAATCCAGCGGGACTTGAAGGGAAATGCTATGAACCGTGTATGCCGATACTGTGAAACTTTACTGTACATTCACATTTGTCCAAATCTAAAGCTACAAAACTGGTGATCTAACGTGAAAGAAGTCCCTCCAGAAGATTAATTTTGGATGGAGATGAATCATGCGCAAGTCAAGCTTGGAGAAACCAAAGGAACAAAGGAAATTCCAACCGATCTCACGTTTTACAATTAACATAATAACTACCGAAGAGTTAAAACCTGCGAGTGGTACAAAATGATGAAGAGATCATCACGGACAAACGTCACTCTTTTTTGTGTTTGTTTTGACCTCGTCGGTAAATAATATTACATTGTACAACTAGGGAGCAAAATATGCGTTTGCCGTCGAATGCATTCTGTTTTATAATATTACTCATATACACATTTTCGCGTTTTTAATGATAAAATGATGCTGAAATTATTTTGGAAAACCGAAATTTCGAAACTGAGAAACTCCCAAATTGCATTTCACCGAAACGTTTCGAGAAAATCACGAAAATCCCAGAATTTCAATTTCGTCCACTCGACTGCACGGGAAATTATGTCGTAATGACGTCGTAAAGTTCCAATTTAAATAGTTAAATTAAAAAATCAATTTCGTGAAAATTTCAAATACAAAAGTGAAGAGCAGCATAAAGGTGCATGCTGTTAAAATGTTCCACATCGTAGATCAGAGAGCAGGAAATCTACGATCACGTTGGTTCATCGATTACTTTTCCTTTATGCAGAAACTCTGTGAGATCGGTTTAACGCAGTCGTAAATTCAATTTCATTTCACGTTAATTGCGGCGATAAATTACTTTTGTAACGTAATGCGAAATTCATCTTTGCAACGATTGCTTTTATATTAAAAATGAGTTGAATGTAGATTTTGATGTTCCAAATTTAAAGCAGGAAATATTCGAAAATTTGTGCACTAATCTCTTAGCGAGTTTCCAGGAGAGAATTTCAATATGGTAATGGTAATATTTTCAAAATATTATGTAATAAAAATCATAAAATTTTATGAAAACCGTCGAACGCTAATAAAAGTGTTGAAACCTCACTGATAACCAGAAATGGATATTCGATAGTTTTAGTATTTTTGAAAACAATAATTATTTCTAAAATTACGTATATCCGCATATTGCAGATAACGGCGAAACGAAAAATACCGTAAAATGTGTAGGAATAAAAAAAAGTGTTAAGCTTTTTTTAATATAAATCCAGATAAATTGATGCACGTTCTGCATTATTGATTAAACCGTATAATAAATGTATGTCATCAGTATATGCTCCACATGCATGATGACCGCGTTTTAATAAAAATGTACGATGGAAAACTGCACATTGCACATTTAGAAAAATGATTATTACAAAAACTTGAATGGTGTCTAATTTAGAAATTAGGTGCGAATTCAAAGTAGGTCACTATTTAAACTATAATTATTCAGACTAAAAACTACTAATTTATTAGTAGCAACATCGTTTTAAAAAATGGATTTTTGTTTTCGACTACGAAATTAATAGTGTCTGACTAAGAGTAAATGAAACAATAACCCATTTATTGCCAAAATACGAAGTTATTTTATGCATACTAGAAACACAAACTAAAATCCAATTTTAAATACATGACATTTGTATGAATAAATTTGAAAGAAAACAAAAATTTGGTTATCGGTGATTGAAATATAAACCATAAAATACAATAAAATACAGTAAAAGTCAGAATTATAAATAAATCAAAGAAATGCAATCGATACTCTCTGACGATAAAAAGTGTCATTGTTTATTCACAAAGGAAATACATTTTGATTCTTACTGAAAGAATAATAAATTTCCCGTTTCAGCTTTTGTTATCTTAGATTTCCACTTTTCCAACAGAAATATCGTTTGCTTCGAACTTCCTTGGATTGCATAGAGATTTAAAAAGGATTAACCTAATTTCCCAATATAATACCGAGTTTCGTTAATCCTTTAAGGGCCAAATGCAAATAAATTTAACGTAAAGTTTGACAGTACTTTTTAAATAATAGATGTGTCTAAGTTGTAACTGAAGTTTCATAAATTATTAGACTATCATCTGATGAATCTCTGGGCTACGCTCCTGTCAATGTTGCTAAAAGAGTGGGGATGAACTAATCTCTTGGAGTTTTCTGCTCTTTGCTGCTGGCTTCGGAGGGGCAAGCAATGCGAGGAGTAGGGGGCTGCCACATGACACTGGCGTCATTAAGCGGATTAATTCTCCGGTCTCAATAAGGTTACACCAAAAATCGGCCAGTGCCAGCCCCGTGCTCTGTATAAACCTTTCATGTATATTGACGATAATTATACGATCGACATGAAGATGAAACAAAATCAAAACAGTATTTTACCTTGTAATGACCTAATATTACAGAGGAGTTTCTACTGAACTATAGAAAGATGGTCATAATAGATTAGTGAAAGACAACAACGTTACAATGGTCTTTTGCTTATTTCAAGAAGACAATAGACATTTTATCATCCACTGTATGTCCAAAGACTGACGAGCTGCATTTAACGCCGTACTACAACTGATATGAATTCTGCTCGAAGGTTGGGCGGAACGGCTTTTTTCTGTTTGGCGGCATAACGAGCGCCTGGCGCTATAATCTTTTATTCATTCGCGTACCGTATGCACCGTCAACATCGGTGCCTGCTCTTTCCCTCACTGTATATATGTATAGATGCATTCAAAGCAGGAAAGCTCGGCCAGCCGACGAACCGTAAAAAATCGATTCATCCAGTTGACGCTCGTCGAGGTAAGGCGATCTTAAAGCCCATTCGACATCGGGAGGAAAATCTCAAGACGGTCCGAGAATACAGAGACGCACACGGGAAATCAGGATGTCTTCTTTCGACGCATCGGCGATTTCCGCCGATATTAAATTCGCTTTGCGAATTTTCACTTTGAAGAGCGGAGGCAAGAGAAAAATATATTGTTTTGGCAATAACAGCTCAACGCTTTGGAAACTAATTTGATGGGTGTATAAAAAAAGGAGTGTTTTCAAAATGAAGGTCTGACTCGACGGTTTTTATAGGGCTTACACTGCAATTTAATACAGCGAAACCAATATAAAAATGGATACCGTAGAAAACGATTCATGAGAATAAACTATTTTGTAACTTTATATCGTTATTGTTTAAATTTAAAATAATCATCGGGTTTAGGTGACTTATGTCTGTAACAAATAATGTTGGGGAGACAAAGACACTTGTGGGACATCCCACGAGCATAATAATAATCATTAAGTCTTATTCGAGTACTTCGAAGAAGTTTCTTCTCTGCTAACTTTTCCTTTCCCCCTCAAAACGACCTTCTACATGTGTTCTCTGTTTGTAGACTATCTTCCCTAGCTCCTGTAATGGATCTCATGATACTCTTGGTGCAAATGTTTCAATTTACTTCAACTAGTTACTGTTTAAAATGATAAGTATAGTTTTGACACGCCTCGGGAGAAATTAAGTGAATGTCACAGGTATTGTTTCACAAGTCCATTCAGAAAGTACTAATTTGAACATTTGAGAAATAAAATCAAGACGTGATTCTAAAAAACACAAGTGAAGTAGCTGAGAAGCATTAATGATAAACCTGACATATCCTCAACTTGCAGACAGTATAATTTCTGTGTAATTTTCCTACGAGCAAACAGATCTATGTACAGAGGGAAAGTCACTTAGAGAGACAATTAAGGAGACGTTATGGTGTAACGAAGCAAGGTGACGTATACCGCATTAGATTAAGAAAATAATTATACTGCACTAACGAACATAAACTTCTGATCAGATTTTTAGGACTATCCATTGAGGGATGAATATTTCTGACACAGAGCGATCTATTTACATCGGAGGAATGAAATGAGAAATGATCCTAACATTTAGTACGAGGATGGTACTGTCTATCTTGCGATATGGGAACTTATGTCAGCTGTTTCAAAGGGATGAACTAATCCGCTCGATGTCGCCCATGCCTATTGAGCTCCTTTTCCTTGCTTACATATTACTTTTTTTATTCTCCTTACCACCTCCCGCCCATTTCCCTTATTTCAAACTATTTATATTAAACAGATTAAAAAGACAGAAGAATGGTAGGAGGTAGGAGGGAGGTAGGAGGGGAAATGAATCAGTAGTATGGTGGGAGGCACAAGGCGCTCGACGCGACGCTTTGCGGTTTAGTTCAACGCCCTCAAACAAACTACGAAAAGTCGGTCAGCGTCAGCTCCGTGATGACCACTGAATCCCTCAAATTTTTGGTACCTCCATTATAACACTTTGGTTAGATTTTTTGTTTATCACATTCCGAATAGCTCTAACTTCCTGTTACATTTACTACCTACACCTACGATATTAAAGTAAATTATAAATCTGCTAAAAAGGAGTACCAAGTATCCGTTCTAACCGCTTGGGGACTATTACCAGTGACGCCAACATCCACTAAAACCACTCAAATTTCGTGTTTCGGAAAGCGAGCGCAGTTACGCGGAAGACAAAAACCACAAGTCGTGTTTCTCGTCCCATCCCCTTTGAGGCCGAGCCAAGATTTAAAGCCCGTTTTGGGGAGTAGGTTGACTTTGCATGTGAATCGCACCGCATACAGGAGCCTCTCACGGGAGATTGACGAACACGTTGGATCGACCGCGGCCCAAACCTCGGCAATATTGCAATCCGCTTTAAAGCGGGATCCCGCGCAGCAATCTCATCAAGTGAATCGAGTTCAGAAACACGGGCTGCTTCAGCATTGTACGTTAAAACCTTGACGCGCGAAATACACCTGTCGATACCCACATCCTGGTGCGAAACATTTGTAGCGTCCAGACCCAATAAACGGTTTGTTCCTGCTCACAGGTAAATTACGCGATCGCTGATAACGACAAAAATTTAATTCGCCAAATTAACTTGAATTTAGCATCGCGTGGAGAACACGTTGTGCACCCGGAAAATGCGATGGAAGGAATTCCAATATCGAACAACGAGCTAAAAAAAAGCATGGAAAATTTAATTTAGAATCCGAATTGAATAAGTTTTTAGACAGCGTAAGGATACAGTATATGTCGGTTCCATTTGTAATGAAAAAGTTCGTTTAAAAAAATACAGGAAGCCTTCGTAATTAAATCCTTTCATGAATGGAACTAGTGGGAAATGATTACACTGGTTCCAGCATCCTCTGCGGCCTGTGATTTTCTCCAATTCGAATCCCGCAACAGTCAGATGAAAAGGGAATTTTCCTATCGGATAAATCTGACCATAACAGGCGTCAGATGCAAATAGCGTGTAAACACCTACCTAAGGACGGGCTCTCGTCATCCGGCGTGAGTCCAATACTTGGTTCCGTACTGCTGCTGCAATCGGCAAGTCCGACTCCACCGCCGCCACCTTCGCCCTCGACCTCGTGCTCGTCGTATTCTGAGAGCACCTTGTCCAGCAGCTCGATCGATCGTTGTACATCGTCACCTCTGGAACAAACGTGACGGTCGATTCTATAGAGATTACGAAATTTATATTATTTTTAAAATCTTAGTTATATCTTTTGGTACAGTTTTACGCTAGGCTACAATAAAGTGGGACCAGGTGGGTCGTTTTGTATCACGATCTGATAAATCATTCTCAAAGTAACAAGTACCCTTCTCTAAATAGTGTTTGTATGTCTACTATTTACTCCAGCCAGGAAAGACACCAATTTCCTCCAACCACTTATTTGCTAGCATCACTAAGATATATAATATCGGTTGGCTGTAGACTACAGCCCTGGCATAAGCATATTTTTTATGTAACCTTATTGCGGCCAAAGAGTTAATTCAACCAGTGACACCAGGACCATCTAGAACCCCCCCCCCCCCTACTTCTCGTACTGCTTTCCCCTGCTCTCGCCTTTCCCGTTTCAGATGCGAACATCGAGGAGCCGAAGAAAAGCTACTAGCGCAATCATGCGGATTCGTTCATTGCCACATTGTTGGTCTCAATAAAGTTACAAAAAATTTCAAACTATACGTGGGTAGTGCTAAACCAGTGATGTAGGTCACAACAGGTTTGAAGCTTCGCAAACAGCCAAATACGATACAATTTTTGAAAATGCATGGGAAGCCTCCAATTTCTGGAAATGCACGCGGCAACAGATATTTGTCGGAATATCTCAGTTTCGCAATTGGAATTCTATTTTATGAAATTCTTAAAGTGTACATAATTAATATAATAAAATTTAATAAACAAATAAAGCAACTACTAAATAGTTTTAAAAACCAATATATAAAGCTTTTTAAATAAGCTGCAACTTTTGTTCCAGCTTCATGGCTTCGAGTATTCATCTAGGTTCCCTCCTTTTTACGTGGATTTATTTCGAGTCCAGAGGGAATCGAGACTTCCATTAAACCGTACAAAGCAACATCGAAAAACAATACACTGTGCAGCGAGGAGAGTGGGTCACCTATATTCAAGTACTGCCAAGTGTTCTCAACCTGGGAAATCGCTAATTGTTCAAGATAAACTACTCGGTCGACGTTTTAATTGCTACCAGAATCCGGAACTGTGATTTTTTTGTTGATTTTGAATGGTATGAAAGGTACTATAAAAACCACAACTTATTCGATTATTTACTTATTACTAATCTTAACAGAGTAACATCCGAATATGAAATCGACAATTTTAACCTTGCTGAAACCTCAATGTTAGCTTATTGACGTCACGCCCAGAAAAGTCTGACTGGAATATTTGTTACACAACTTCTGAAAGCAGTAGTAATACGAGGGATGCTGAAATCTCACATGAAGAGGTTTCGAATAAATCCTCCTCTCAGTTATATAATATTTGACATATCACCCCCCTAGCACTGGATAGCAATAACTGACCCTTGATTCGTTAGCGTATCAGTGGAATTGCGTCTGGTAGAAAATTACTTCGCTCTCATGTGTTCTTGTAGACCTTGCAGCTTATGCCAATTTCCAAACGTAACTGCGTCATTCTCTATCTCTGAACTTTCCCCTAGGTTTCGTTCATTCATCCTAATATAACCTCCAATTTCTCGTTTCATTTCCCATTCGCATTATTCCGACCAAATCATACATGGAACGAAATCATAAATTTTTCCCTCCCCTAGAAATGAAAATGTCTCGTTACTACAACCGTTTCTTAAGCCTTCTATTTAGAAGAGATTCTGAAATTAGTTTGTATTAACGTTTATTAAGTCGAACATCAATCAGTTGCTCTTTATGAGATACAAAAGTTTAATCCAACGCTACAAATTTTAATAAACATCGAATTAAATTTTGCTCGTTGGGAAATTATATTGCACTAAAGTTCTCGAAGGTCAACATGAATTACGTCAATCTGTCAGCCCTCTTTCCCTACAAGTCTGCTTCTCCCCCATCAGATTTCATATTTATCTTAATGTAACCACCGAATCTCATCTAAAGTTTCCTAACCAAGTTCCACCCAGTAAGGAATATATTTTAAAAATTAAATATATGTCATATTTAAAGAATAATTTTTGTTTTCGTTATGTTACGTAAAGTGTTGCGGTGCTATTCGTTCGAAAGATATAATTGGAAATGTGTTGTATCGGAAACTTCCAATATAGAATGTAATATTACATTTCATAGATTTCGCGTTTTCTTTTTCATCTTTGCAATATTCCACTCCCTCGTTCTCCATTTTTTTATCTACAGTGACCCCATCTATACTTCCATATGCAACATTAATTAGGAAGCACCTTTTTGTACGTTCGAGTCCGGCAGCCTATTATTTGCGGCCGCAGCATGGGTCACTCGGGTCTCTTGGTTTCAGGCAAGACTACAAGTTGCAAAGTGAAGTCATAATTACAAGGTTTACGGATAAGTTGCATCCCATAAAGCACAGTGACCGTATCCATTCTTGCTCGCGTCGTTTCCCGGAAAAAAACCAATTTTCATTTTTACGATCGAGGAACACGAAGAGATAGATCGCGAGTTACGTCATACTCGCCCATTTTTGGAATTCCATTCTAAACGTACGGCGTGTTAGTAATGTAGGGCATCGGATAACGAATTTTATGAATTGCGCAATAAAGTTACTGAATCTAGAACGTTTATCTCGTAAAATGAAAATATGAGGTATCTTTTAAAAGAGAGTTTTGTTTTGGAAATCCTGACTATTGCGATCAATAACCTTAGAATAATGGTGAGATACTTTCTTGCATTTATTTTAGAAATTCAAGTCTCAGAATAAGAGCCATTCTGAGCTCAGGAATAATAAGTAGTTTCCCGATATGGTCGTCATAAAAAATTTAAATTGCTTAAAAGGAAATATTATATATTCCTCTTCAATGAAAAAAGTTCCGCGCCATGCGAGTGGATACTTGAAAAAATGTGGAGAGTTGTCTAATTTTTCGGAGAGTACTCTTTAAAGAGGGTGCTCTGCATTTTTTAGAGTGCTACCCACTTGACCGGTGTGAACATTCAACGCAACTTGTTACCTTTTCACTGAGATATGTTTCCTTTATTTCATGCTTTTCCTTTGGTAACCCAATACTGTTTTGAGAACCAGCATGGTTTTTATCTCTTTTATTATTTGTGTTGTTAGAAAGAGTTTCATTATTTGTTTGGCTCAGGTTATTAATGATGTAACTTATTATTTATTCACAAATCGGACTCTAATATCATTTTCTCTATTAAATCATTTACTATACCCAATAGCTTGGATCATCCTAATTTCTTAGTTATATCTAGTTACTGCTTGGAATCATCGTGAGTATAAAGTCCCAAAACGATATCCTTCTACTCCACCATAAATTGTCGCGTTCTCCACCATAAAACCTTACATTGTGTGTTCTTGTCTATAATTTTATAGTTCTCAGTTGTGTCTGTTCATCAGCCGGTCTTATTTTGATGCGCTCTGACTATATTTCCATTGTCTACATTAATACATGAATCCGTGAAATGTGTTCAAAACATTTGGATCCTCTGGTTCAAACATGGGCAGTTTAGAGCACGTGCGGGAAACCTCACACGAGCAGTAAAAGATGAATCGCCTTCAGATTCCGAATGATATATGTTGACATCTAATTGTTGATGTTTTTCCCCCCACATTCACTCCCGTCATGGAAAACGGTGAAAGAAGGGGTGCTTCGAATTGAAACATAGTTGGTCCAATTATGACCTTTTGTAGACTGCTGCTGAAGAGTCGAAAACATCCGGGGAAACATTTTTAGGGGCAGAAGCCTTTTGCAAATCGGTTGATATTTACAGCTCTCCTTTCCTAGGATTGAACTTGGCCAGCTCCCTTTAAAGAAAAATACGCAAACACCCCATTTGTAACAAGTTTTAACATTCCAGGAAATGCGATCCCAAGTTGTTTATAGACTAGCGTCTACTGAACTAATTTGCTTCCTAAATGTTTTTATTATTTTTTTTCAAAACTCCTCGTTTCGCGTCGGATATGATGAGATTATGCTTAAGGAACGTCTGAAACAGAAGCAACAACGAGGAAGTGCGAGTCAAACTAGAACTTGCAATTGACTATGTTCGCCTTCGAATTCGCGATGAATGCGAAACAAACTTCCATCACTCGCTCGAGATTACAGGTATACGGATTCTTGTTGCGATTACAAGCATAAAGCGGCGTGCGTTTGCAGTTTAATCAGCGCCGACGCGGACGTAACGAAGTAAAGAGGTTTGCGCGCTAGTCTGATAACTAGTTTCCCCATCGCGAGGGCGTGAGAAAATTGAAGAAAAAAACAAATAACGAAGCAAAACAGAGTACGAGCTAAAGACAAAAAGAAAACCAAAAATAAAGAAAGGATTTCGCCGTAAAATCCCGGCGCTTTCTCATAAAAATCTGCATAAAACCTGGAGAAATTCGCAACATTCGATTAGAGCTTGCGAGTCTTAGGTATCCGAGTGCAGTCGTGGTATATGCATATCGGAAAATGAATCCGCTACGCGTCAGGTTTTATATGGGTCACGGAATTATAGTGCAATTATTGAGCATACTTCGGGTATATTCGGAAGATCGAACCGACGAATCTGCGATTATAAGTTGCGCGAACTTTATCCGGATACAAACCCATAATTCGGTTGAATTTTACTTGGAGATCCGTATTAGGAACTCTGTACGAGCAAGTAGTTACGAGTTTCTCAACATTAGGTAAATTTAGTTATTAATCGCAGTGAATAACGATGATAGCATTTTTTTATCGTATGGCGAGGAATAGTTTCATTGGAACGCGACTCAGGAATTCAGTTCATTGGCTAATATGGATTAAGCTATTCCTGAAAGTTCATCATGATAACCTCTATTTTATAAATTGTAGCACGACTACGTTTAATAAAATGTTCGTTATGTTTCGCCTTAAATATTTCTCAAGCGCGAAAATTCTGTACGTTGTTACTGATATTTTAAGAGACGATTCTGCTGTCACATTTTTGTGTCAATTAGATATTTTTCATTTATGTTTGGATATTATACATAGAAATAAAAAAAAAATACTTGGACGATGTTATAAACCTCTATAAATTTCCTTCGCGCCTTTAATGAATCCTAATAATTTTTCCAACTGCAGTGGATGAACTACTCCGCAAAGGGGCACCAGCGTTCAAGTGGCTTGTGATGAATTGTCATGATGGTTTACGAAAATAGCCGATTAGTTTCCTTGCGGTGGGGTACATTCGTAGATTCATGAAATCCGGCAATACAGTAAAGCCTAGTCTTTGCCAGCCCCATGGCATAGATATGAAATAATGTAACAACAGGAATGAAAAAAATTAAAAAAGAAGTGAAAACAGTTGTAAATATAAATATATGAAACTTGGCGCATATCAATAATATATAATTTTGGGCATTGAAAGAATTTTTCATAAGGTCCACCAGGTTGCATGCTAATAAAGCGGAATATCATTCGAATACCTCTGCTAAAAATAAAACTATTCAAAATACTGTATAATTAAACTCGTACCACAATGAAAATGAGGTCTTATTATGTAAATTTAAAACTAGAATGAATATACCCCAACCGCAAGCAATTTTGCCCTTAAAAGGAATAAAACCTAAAACTGGAAAACAAAAGGGGACCACCACAGCGAGAAGGCGCGCGCATGCATGATACGCCGATATTAGCGAGGCATTTAATTAGGCATCCAGGTTGATGAGCAAAGTTGAGAGACACTCGATAAAGATGGAATGAGGATGTTCTCCTCTCGCTCGGATCAATGCTATGTTGTTTCCTATCTGAACCCCTTCGTTCTCCCTTCAGTAGGATCCCTTTTCCACCATCCTCGTCAACTTTTTTTTTCTCGCCAGTTGCCGTAATTGCAATTGTTAATTAGCTGGCAAACTGAAGGTCAACGAATGAAGGGTGGACTAGGGGCGGGACGTCGTTAACGTCGGCGCGAGAAAAATGCACGCGAATTCGTGTTGGGACAGCTGCTCAAATTGGGGAAATTAATGGCGAGCCAAGTGTGAAAACCTAGAATGTGATTTTGCCCACGACTGGGAGGATTTCTAATCGTTTTTACGCAACGATCATCAATTTCCCGAAAGAGGGTCGTGAGGATTTTGGTCGTTCATCGTCTTGGAAAATGTACGGGCTTCTTTAAGACCCAATGGATACTTCCGGATTTGTCTTCTTGTTTCATGATTTTATTCTTTTTAAGTACCATGAACTTTCCCTACTAGGGTATCGATATTATTAGTGTTAAAAATGTAGCTCATCGATTAATAAAAGACAACACTACTATCTCTCTCCATTTCATGCAATTATAATAAATGACCAATATAACCCCAAATTCCAATCTGAGAATTGGAAAAATCCTAGCTATTGATGGTATGGAATAACGCATCATAAAATGCCTTTCAGAGCAGTAGACATCACATTTTATTGATTCGTATCTGCACGATATTCCCCGAACCTGATAATCTCCCATCGGAAACCAATTTCGACGACTGAATTATACCACAATAACATAACATGGCGAAGAATATAACTGAATATAATAACCGGCAGGATCTGGCTATACCACATGATGCGTTAACAAAGTCTGCTCGTAAAATATAGTCACTAATTCAGAAGAGAACCCTTGCGAGATCCCAGTTGTACGCCTACAATCGTCATAAGTATTTTCTAGTCGAGTAGTATAACACGGGTTATTGACAAAATTTCTTAGGATTTCTTGGTAACAAAAAGTCTGAGTAGAAAATAATTTTGTTTCTGCCCTTGTTAAATCAATAAGAAATTAAAATCGTCACAAACTGTTACCCCAAAAAGGATATAATAGGTTTATTAGAATGGAATATCTAAAGGTGAAGTAAATAATAAGAATTCTAAGACGATGTTCTTCAGAAATTGACTTTGTCAGGAACTAAAAAACTGTCATTTGAGCAAGGCACAGGCTTAATGAATATTATATAATATGTAATACATGTAGGATATAGCATAGTGACACCCACTAAACAACAGAGCATGGGAGCAGCTTCAGGGCTTGGCTACATCAGTGTCAGGAAATTCAAGACCTCGTGGAGTTCGCAATGAACTGCAACTGGAAACAATCTGGATAGAAGCCAACTAAATAGGATTCGATGTAAGAAATAAAATAAGTCAAGTTAATGTAAGGAAACCTAAATGAACGGTAACTCGAATTCCAGGGAATAACAATCAGGCAAGAAATAATCAGATAAAAAACTAATAATTGGAAGTGGTTGACTACTCCCAAGCTTATTTTTATTTTTTTTTTAGTTTGGTCAATGATACTCGTAAGTTTTATACAACACAAATAACTCTAATTTCGTAGTTCTCACATAAAAATTAATTGAATATTCTTTCTTTTTAATCGTCTTTTTATACACGACAATAATTAATTGTTATAGACTGAATTAGTGCGATAGGGGCGTTAGAAATCGGAGGTCACCAAACCGTTTTTGTAGGTCAAGCATAATTTAGAAAGTGTCAATTTTTCCAGAGAGAAATATGGATTTCTCTTATATCACATTCATTCTGAGAAGTTAATTAAACAGGCTTCAAAATCGATTATTCTCAAGTCTATACTTAGTGATGCTTCATGATGAATTCAGCAGCATACTTTAGGCAACAATCATTGTTAGAACTGAATAGCATTTTGCTATAATTATTTTTAAACATTAATTTGCCTAAGATACCTTGGATATTTCCTTCTTACGAAACATCCAAGAAAAAGGTGGGATGAAACTCTCTGATAAATGAGACATACATACAGAAAGAGTCCAAAGAAAAGTGACAAATGGAACTCAAAACTCTACAAGAAATCATTATTTCACTCAAAATGAAACTATAAATTTAATTTATAAAATGAACACTATCAAATTTTTTTTACCAATATTCACGAAGAAAGCGCAAACTTCAGTATTAGTTGACATTTATTAAAGATATTAATTGGCGCCCAACGAGGGGCTATTGATAAATATTTATATACAAAACTCAACTTAAAACTTTTTAATTTTCTTCACTTTTATTATGATTAATTTTGATTATATCAATGCTAATTTAATATGATCGCATGTTCGATCTCATACTTACTCATCTTGCATACTAGATGACAAATAATAACTTGACCAAAGAGCTTACCTGTAACAGAAAATAAGAATTGACCATTAAAAAAGATTCCATTTCATTTCGTCAATAAAAGTTTTAGTAATAACTATTTCAAACACGTAATTTAATTAAAATCTGTAATATACCGAAAACACATTTGGCTTTGTTAATTCGGTTACAATTGTAACCAAAATATCTGAATTGACATTAGCAAATCGGAAGCTTCTTCTTATATCGATCTATTCAAAATGCCTCTATTAGAATGCAATTTCTTTTGAAATATCCGACCAATATTAATGTCCTCATTTTTTCAGACATTACACTGAGCAAATACTGTTGGGAGTTTAATAAAGAGACGCAGGAAAGTTTGGATATGAATAATGCATTCTCACCTATCTTTCATTATTTTTCGACCTGGAAGTAACTTTTTAACAGACGGTTAAAACTTTAATAGATATCAGAAATATAAAAACTTTGGAAAGCCGAATTACTCGACTCTGTACTCTCATATTAGATTGGGTAGTTTGCACCAAATTTATTCTTTTCGATTCTCGTTGAATTTTAATGCAAATTCATTTTTTTACACTAAGGGATCCAGAGAAGTTTGACATGGATACTATACTACTTTAAAATAAGAAAATTGTTATGAGTGAGAAATACGATTTCCAGGCGAGGCCATTCACGAGCAATTCTAGTGGGGAAAACGCCAACACAGTAACAAACGATATTTTTCCTCATGGGATGCGGTGGGGAATCCGTATTTCCTGCATTCTTTTAGTTGCGGTGTACGTATCTGGGAAAGTGCGTTTCTCCCACACATTTAAGTAGTCTTTAGTTTACCGGGGTTGTCCATCAAAATAAATTTTGCAGCGAATATTTTAATCTGACGCGGTTGAAGATGATTCGAAAAAAAGCGTAAACAAGTGGAAAACTGGACCAGAGTGCTGCTAGGTCAAAAAATTACAATGCAATCTGCAGCTTGACGCAATTGCTCTGAATAACCCTGCGCGGTACGCGACTAGTGTACATCGTTACGCTTGTTTCATAATTCAAGATCCTAATTGCCCGAAAGCGTCGGAGGCGTTCCTATACGTTTTTTTATCCATCGTCAACGGGCCGCTCTTGCGAAACGTTTTTACGGAGCGTTTCAGGAAGGTTCCGCCATATTATCCGGACCCTTTCTTCTCTGTTTCTCTTAAGCCGTACTCCCTTTCGCATTCACTTCTCTCTTTTTTCTTCTCTTTCTGCCTCTCGTCTTTATCTCTACCGCCGTCTACTCTTCGAAAAAAAGCTCCTCGTTGCGCCTGAGGTATTCTAGACCTGTCGTTCCTAGGAAAAATTAAGGAAAAAGGCGAGATGGAACGCTCGACTAAGTGAGACATGCAGTGGGGTAAAGAAAAGTGAAAGACGGGACTCAAAACTCGGCGATAAGAATTCGAGAAAGGATGTGCTGGTGAATAATGAAGTAAATGCGATTTCGAAAATTCAAACTCAAGCGAAATAGTTCATTCTATTCAGAAGGTCTAACAATGTTAATTTCTTTAAATACTATACCAAAAGTTGGGATAAGTGGACGCTAGTCATTGATCAGTTTTGTAAATGGACAAAAATCTTATCTTTCTACTCAGGACAACGTATATTTATAAACAAGTCTTGTAGCTAGGTGGCCTAGCTGTAGAGAATGCAACTCAAACATACATGGTTCTGTTGACGCTCAAGGAAACTCCCTCCCGGCAATGTTCAAATTTGCAAATGCTCAAATTTCCAAATTCAGGAAATGAACAGAAAATACTTGCACAAACAGTGATTCGAACCTGACGAGAAACGCGTTGTTTACTAAAGCAGCCCCTAACCAGATAACTACTGCGTTCTCTTAAGTGAAATGAACAAATGAATAAATTGGCGCCCAACCGTTGGATCCTTGTTTTTGGCGAAACACACGACACAGAATTAGGTCAAGGATCAAGCTAAACGAAACCTTTCAAGATCTTATGAATGCAAAACTGACAAGAAATGTATAAAATTCAGTCTTTGTTTACTTAAATGTTTACGACAGTCAAGGGGTGGAAAACATTGATATGAATAGGACCGAAAGAAGGAGTAACATAGAACGTGAGTGGTTATATATACTATGAAACTGAAAGAACCGAGAAGATGCAGGGAGTATAATAAAAGACGGATGAGTAAACTTTCGGCGCCACTTCTGCCGAGTAACGACGAGTGCACCCGAGTAACGTCTAGGTGGACCTGAAACTTTCTAGCTCGTGACTGGCAAAGCTTTTGCAAATGCGAATCCTTTCGAGAGTTCCTCTCTAACACGACAAAGTGCATTCGTATCGCCCAGGCGCTCGGCACAGTTTCCCAACCCAAATCAAATAACAGTCCTTTAATAAGAGCAGAGCGAAAATGTGGATTGGAATCAAAGTAAACGATTATCTTTCAAGATAAAGTTGAAACAATCGCCGCCTTATAAATTACGTTAAACTTTTCACTTCTCGAGATTTCGTTAAGAAGATTCATTGCATTTTTAAAAAGTTGCCGAGATTCTGTTATCTGAATATTATTTGAATCTATGAGTATTATTTCTTAAATGCTTAAAACAGGAAAAATGCATCACAATATTTTGCATAAGCTTTGGGTACCTAAAATCCACTGGATCTCATTGGCTTTCCAAGGCTTCAGATGTTCATCTCAATTGCTGTGAAGTCAATCTGCCAGCAGAGCAAGTTTATTTATTAATACCGTATCATCCGAACAAAGACTTGTTGACCTAGACCTATCGACTAAAATAAGTAACCGGAAGAAGACCAAGGCTGTGTGCAATTAAGAATGGATGGGTCTTACTTTAAAAGGGCATGGCATTATTCAGTCCTCGAACAATTAATGAATAATGAACCAATGACGTCAGCAAACAAGAAGACCATGTAGACAATAACAGCTTTCGCTGATGGTTCTAAAAATTACCGAGCCAAGGAAGGTATAAAATTGGTCTAAACGGTGAATCAAGATATACTGGATATATACTGATAAGATCGACTGGGCCAAAGTGATAGGTTATGTGAATCATATATTGTGATTAATGTTTGGACTTTATTAAGCTCAAGGTACGCTGCAAGACTTTTCCTAATAATATGAACAAACATATCATGCAGACATTCCAGTTTAAGTCGGAAATAAATAATAAAGAAAAAATATTTCAACCCCGACGGAGATTCGAACTTGCGACCGCCTGGTAACAGCTGTAAGTTCGCACGCCTATTTCATCTCTCTCTCTCTCCTCTCTCTCTCTCCCCTCTCTCTTTCCTCTCTCTCTCTCTCTGGCAAAACTTTTCTGTAATTTTTATTATTTCGATTAGTCTTATCAAACATTTGGTGCATTTAATGAAACAGGATTGTAATTTACCGGTGATGTTTAGTAATTATTAAAGCACAGTCACTGAAAAAAGTGAACTCCGTCGATTTATCTAAATCAAATGCTTATAAAAATGACCAAATTATTTACTACTTACTAAGGAATAATCAATACCGAACGAACTCTGGAGCTGCTTCAATTCTTTTCTTACCTACCTCCAAGATTAATGAGCTTAGTAAATAACGTGATCAATAAACACAATTTTTCGAAAGCCATTTAATCCACAATAAATTTAAAGTCGATAAGCACCATTTTTAAAGTTTCACGTTTACATCATCCGGAATCATAAAAGTGTAATCGACAGTTGTTTTCAAGTTAGTAAGCTTTTATGTAGCGCACTAGTTAAGTAAGTACTTTCAACTCAACCCACATCACATTACCACACTGCTTAAAGATCAAACTAAAAGCTCTTTTACTTCAAACTTATTCTTTAGTTCTCCTCGTTAATTTTTATACCAAACGCGTAAATGAAGACAGTAAAAATAACCGATAATAAGATTAAATGAGCCGAACATCCAGAACCTTAAATGCATTAGTCGATTACAGGCCGTAGTAAACTTTTGTATTGAAAATACAAAATTTTAGAAAATGATGTTTCAAAGGCTGAAGGCGTACATATTAATTGCCTGCCGTTCATGCATTTGTTCTCTTTAGAGATTTTAATTAAATCTATAATTAATTACGTATTGTAGAAAGATACTTTGCAGCTACAAGAACTTCCGTTTTGCAAAGGATACTTTCAATTTTGCCTTTTACATATTATTTAATTTCTACAGATTCTAACAAACGATTCTTTTTTGTAACACTTTCTCTCACATTTTCTATGAGAACCATTACAGCATTTGATTTTTATCTTTAACCACTATCAAGATTTGGCATTTGAGGTGAAATGTTCAGTTAATGGGAACCGGTGTGCACACAAAACCCCTTCCATACTAGAAGGTTGGTACATTGGGTACATCGTAAAGGTGCCTGCATCGATTGCACCGTGACTCTATTCCGAGCTGGAATATTGCGATCGTGTTCCCTACGTGTGTACACCCATTAGTACTATCTAGCAACGAAATTAGACCATACAAACAAGAGATAGTGAAACAAAGACATCTTTCTAGTCTGCTCTACTTTTCAAATTTTTATAATTTTAATTGTTACTATAGAATAACAGAATTCAGAACAGGCGAAAAATAATAATCTTTGATTTGCTTTATTCTACATAAAGATCTAAAGGGATGAATATCCATAAAATCTTGTAAGCGGATCAATGTATAAATAATTAAAGGTCCGTGATTGTATTACAGCAACGTGCAATCCCAATGTATTACTCATGGGGTAACAGCTCAGAAGATAACGATCACAAACAGAATTTTTAAGCATCCTAAAAGGTTATGCTGTGAAGATGAGTAAACTATCAACCATACTGCCAAATTTGCATAAAGAAGAGGCACCACTAATTTTGATGTTACTGGCAAACTCTCTTTACGTTTCGCTGGAATAACTACTATTCCTGCGATTAATAATTAATTAATTCCAGCAGTTAATCACTCACGGATAGTCTAAACCTATACGCCTTGTAAATCGTCTGATTATTAACCAATCAGCTGAATGTTAATTTTATCTATTATCTTATTTACGTAGGAATACTGATTCATTTCTTGGCTTTGATATCTTATGGCATTGTCAGGTTTGGTTTATTTTTATCTCATCTTTTAAAAAAGCGGAGAGCTATTGAGAAAGTCCTTGGAAGATTACGATATCATCATTAATAAAAACACATTTTATGTGCCATAAAAGATGATATATATAGATAAAAAGACTTCAGGTCATCCCGATAAGTCAACGCAATATTTCGAGCTGTGAAGTTTTATGACCTCTCTTCATAGTGTTAATGTCAAGCGCTCAAATGAAGGAAATAATACAACTAAAAATACTTCATTAAACAAAATAAAACAAAGCATTGGTTAAGTGAAAACGGTTCAGTAAGGCGATAAAGTACATTTCCACAGGCAAATGTCCACTTAATAAGATTTTGTGCAATTCGATTTCTTCATGAGTTTGCGGTGAAGTTGAAAGCTACACTATACGATAAATTCAAATCTACTTGCCAGAATATTGTAGAATACGTTCTCGAACTCGGAACAACGAATAAGTCAGAGAGAGGAGTGACAGAGATAAAGGGATTTGTGTTTCCTATTCCGCCTGTGAATATATACATGGCGACGTGCCCAGACATATAAAATAGTATATGTTATTTAGTGTTATAGAGAATCTATCTTAATAAACAAGAATCAATCGATTCTCTACGTCAAGTTCGTCCTGATGACTGATAAATAATTTTGAATCATCTCCTAACTTTTATATGTATCTTTCGTAATGTGCAGGTCAGTTGTTTTCAGTTTATAATTACAACTTCATTACACAACACAATAGCGCCATTTCAATTAAAATGTTGGTCTTAATTAGATCAGCATGATTGGGTTCGATATGACTAAACATTTTTGAAAATGTCCACATCCGATCATGGAAAAATGAAGACGCAAAAAGTATTTTAGGAAAAACATCTCGATAGTACATTATATCATCACGTACTTGGAAATTATACAGAATGAACCACTCATCTTATTCTGAAATTAGAGAAGGAAGATATGTTGAAGAGTTTAAATATTAGCTACAACTAGATCAGTCCATTTTGAGATTGATTTGGCAACACAGACTGATGCTCACAACCAAAACACGTTTGTAAATGTCCACATCTGATCTTGCAATACCGAAGATGCAAACATTTTGTTAGGAAAAAATTAAATTAGTGTTTTTTATTGTCATTTGCCTAGATACAATACTGAATAACACCACTCCCTTTGTTCTAAAATAAGGCCTTAACAGCATGTCGTTATGAGCAGGGCAACTGTAATCAAAGTAGGAAATAATTAGGATGGGGAACTGTGTTAGAGAAGGCAGAGGAGGCCGTGAAAGAGAAAGGGATAGAGGGGTCGAGAAAGGGAAAGGGAAAGAGAGGGAGAGAGAGGGACCAAGGCTGATTCATGCATAACCAATGCCAGAAGGTGAGGTACCATATATATATGGAAGACATGCAGACGCCGAAGTCTATGTTGAGTGTGCTGGAGTAAATAGCCGTTGCAATTTGCCGCCACGGTATTGCATGATCCTCTGGGGAATCGCCGTAGGGATATCTTTGCGTATACGTACACGGGTTTCCTCTTTCGATTCCACTGGAAGACGACACGATGCGTGCAATAACGGTTTAACAAATTTCGCCGGTCCCCAACGGATGTGTTTAAGGGTCACGAAAAAAACTGATCAGTGGTTCGTGAAATCTAATATTTGAAAAATACCTTAGCGTTTACTTTTTAGAGGTAAATAATTTTCTAATTTCTTTTTTGATGAGTAGGAACAGCATTATTCAGAACAAAATTAGGTCTGGCTAATAGTGACCTGATATATAGAAAGCATCATTACATTTAAATATCAGAATGTGAACCGACGTACGTTCCTAATTGATGGTTCTGTTAAATTTAGGTCACATGGCTGACGCAATAGTAGTTTTCGATACAAGGGCGTATGCGTAAAGAACTTTACACACACACACGTGTGCCGAAATATTGTTTACGTACGGCTTTTTCGTGCGTAAAGTATAATCGAGTGCGTAAAGTTTAATTTACGCACAAGTTTACTTTACGCACCGAAAAGACGCACATAAACAAATTTTTCGTATAACTTTTTTCAGGCCAAAGAATTAATCCGCTCGGTGATTATTGTCTGGGAGCCACCTAACCGACTCAAATGCAAATAGCGAATAGTTGGAAATTCCGAACATTGTTGAGGGGGTTCACAAAATGACACTTGCGCATCCATGTGGTTTAGTTCAGTCCCACTTTTTCGGTTTCAATATGGTTACACGAAATCTTATAGCTGTACGTGGGTAGTGTCAGGTCCGCGCCCGATCAAGTTAATGGTAACTATTAATTAAATTAGTAACTGTAAATTAAATCATTGTGATTGAAATTTACTACCTGATTTGTCGAATAGCTAATGTCACAATTGTCTTCTAAACCATGTTCAAGGATGACCGTAAGATCATCTTAAGTGATCTACTTAACTTTGGGATAAGAGGAATTTCTCTCAACATATTCTCAGCTACTTGTCCACTTTGGGAAGACAAAAGCAATGCGACGGCCCTAAATTGCGCTGTCCTTCTAGGTGACATACTTGGATTATGCTATTCATAATCTGCCTTCCCTTAATAAATGACATAAATTTAATAGTTTTGGATGTTCACCTTTCAACTTATATTTTCCTTGTGAAGTTTACTCTCATATGTCCCAAGAAAATGAAAGTTCCTGTTTACTCAATACATGTTATTTAGCGTTAGTATTAAAGGGGAACTCTCTAGTAGTAGACTCTGTGACACTAAGATTTAGCGAATAGTCAATAGTCTCCAGTTTGAAATCCTCCATTATTTGAATCTACCCCTGATTCACTGAAAACCAGGCAAACATCAGCAAATATGGATTCCCTGCCTTCAAAACTAAGAAAGAATAGTTTCCAACGACGAAGTGTCTTCATAAATACACAGTTAACATTGCTAATGAGCATCTTAGAAACAAGCTCTTGTCAATGAAAATTGGTCACATCAAGTGTAGTGCCATTAAACAACATTTCGAAACGTAAACAAACAACGTGGCTCGTTTTACACATTGCAAGCTCCTACGCAAGTAGAATAGGTATCCCTAGTGACGTTGTTGCAAAAAAAAGTAGCTTCATCTTTGCAACTATTCGGTGGTGTTTTTGCTACTTGCGCACTAACTTGGTACATACTGGAGAAGTTAAAAAGTTTTCAAAAGACAAATTTCTGTAGGACCGTTTTTTAAAACATGTCAAGGAATGGTTCAACTGAGATTATTGATAACCAGTGAGCATTGTACCGACGCCACAAACCCAGGCTGCCAGTCATCAATAATAGAAATTCAATTTGAAATTTCTGAAGACGTAAATATCAACATCCGAGTAAGCTTAATTTACAACAGAATCGAGTACACGTTTACGAAAAGCTTCTTGCATTAAAATCTCGTACCAGACCGCAGTTAAATGGTACTTCGCGATCTCTCCTGCCCCGCCAATTTGTATTCATAAGGCATCTCCAATTCGTAACATCATTTCGAAATTGCGCACGTAAATCCGCGACTGTCCCAAAGGTCAAATTAAAGTTCACTCTGCCCGGGGCTTGCGGAAGCTCGAGGCGCCCGAAATAACGTGTCGTCATTAATTCAGTTGTCTCTCGCGTTTTTAAAACGATCGCGCGAAATTGCGAGACAACGCGAATCCATCGAATTCTATTTCTGCCCGATGAATTTCTTCATCGACGAGCGCCTCGGTGTCCATCGCTTCGACGTTAGATATAGCGAGAAGACGTTCGATTAAAATCTCATTTTGAATTCCGATGAGAAATGCATTATCCACATAGAGCATTTGGTAAACGGAGTTAACGAGTAATTGAGTGAGGGGGAAACCTGCATTAGCAATTTATTATTTTATGATACAGGTATATTTTAGGTATCTTCCATTCCGAGGCAACTAGTCGATTAATATTTTGTAAAATATCTGAGTGACATTTTTTACAGGTTTGAATGTTAGTAAATTTATGAATTAACATTTGATTTCCGTTTTTTGTTTACAATCAATCATTTAACCAATAATTGAAATTAAAATTTTGTACTTATTTTTAAAATTGTGAAATTTAATTAAAATTTGAATTTTCTGCGTTTTACGAAATATTCGCGTAAATCACGACAACAGCGTCGAATTAAGTTCCGCTTTAAATATAACCCCTTGGACGTCTCGTATACGTGTAGGAGATATTCCTTCGCCGAAAGGAAGGAAGGAAACTCTCGTCGTAGATAAAGGTGACTTATAGTCTGGGCATCGAGTGCATACCAAGGATTGTGCAGATACTTTAATTATCATCCAACAAGGATGAGAATGTATCGTTTTGTAATTCAATATAAATTGTGCATCGGATCGGTGCCAAGAACGGAAAAGTCTGAACCGGGGACGGTAGGTAATATTCATCTCCCTGATGCACAGTTGTGACGTTTACTACCTGTTTCTCGTACCCGTTTTTAACGACCATAATCGAATAGCTCTTGTTACGCGTATGACGCTTCGTGCATGTGTCGCCATTAATTTCAGGCCAGCTACCAACCAGTACAGTCGAACATAATTTACGCACCGGAAAAATATGGAAATTAAGATAAATGCTGATTTAGTGTGTGGCTTGTTGAACAAATCTTTATTAATATTTACTAATTTATAAATATGTGTGACGAATGTCATTTAGAAACATTCAAATTTGGGAAATGTTGCGGAAAATGTTTTATAACAAAATATTGACAAACACCTGCAAGTTACACAAAAACATATAGATTATATGAAAAGTAGAGAGAAAAAGAGAAAGGTTGAGGTCGTGAGAAAAGTTAAAAGATTTTTTTTATTTGGGTTAAACTTCGGGGATGTTCAAGAAAGGTCTGAGAAATTTTCTGGAAAAGCTTCAGAATTTTTAAGAGTTCAGAAAACTTCAATAAATGATATAAACTTTCTTGGAAAACTATATGGACCCTCATCACAAATTTATTTTTACACTCCAAAAAATAATTAACCTAAACAAAAGTGAGGAAATGTCATTTTTGAACTTGGCTCTTCTGAGCTTCTTTCTTGAGACGTTTGTGTCGAGCTTTTGGCGTATTGGCTACATATCCATGATTTATCATCATTTATGATGACCCAAACCAGGAGAAAATGATGATAATGAAAATAAAGGATGAAAAGTTTTTTTTTTTTTTATTATTATTATTTTACGTCGACTTTTTTGAAACCATATGGGACTAAATTTCGACAGGACCTGTTTATGAAGGTGAAATCCGAACCACCTGAGCTTTGTCGTTATTAGACACTTATAAACAAATACAGAGGTCTTGATGACAGATGGCAGAGACCGGGATCGAACCAGGGTTTTCTGATTACGAAGCCGATACTCTACCAACTGAGCCACCGCCGCGCCGCTTCGATGAAAAGGTTTAAGGTGTTAAAAAAGAAGACCCCCCAATAGCACAAAGATACATACTCTTCAGGGGACTACATATCACAAGAATAATTTTTCAGTGAAATCCCATTTTTTTTAAAGCACTCCTCTACTTGGAATTTGTCGACATTTCGTCTATAACAAAAGTACCACGTAGATTCGTGTCCATTCTAAAGGTGAAGTTCGCATCTGGCAAAGCTCGAGAAAAAGTACGTAACGAGAGGTAGTATCAATATTGAATGATTCAATGGTAGACGGTTAGGTCGCATCAGTCGGGGCAGTAAATGAGTCGAGCCGTGGTCCCACTATCTCTTTATCGAATGGGTTTCCTATTCCCCGCACGTTCGCCCGATAGTCACGCGAGGCTTTTGCCAAGCCAATGCCAATCTGTTATGGCGGCAATAATGGCGCAGATGCCGATCGCCATTCTAAATTCAATCATGCCCCGACACGACAGGCCACCATGCAGATCGCCAGGAAGTCGGCGAATACATTTTCGGCCGGAACACCATCCAGCCGGTGAGGGCCGAGGGCGGATTACTGGCAATTCCACCGGGTGCAACCGATTCTACATGAAAATACACGAAACTCGGGTGTAATCGATAGAAGAGTGCCGACTAACACCAGGAGAGAGTGGATGATGTGGTATTCGATCGTGTAATACGAAGATGGGATTGAAAATACGCAGCGAATTATCGAAAACGATGCAAAGATAGCATTGCTATGACTTTTTATTTTATATATTAGCAATTTACTATGTAATTTGGATGATAAAGAATATATGAATAAATAAATTCACCTCTGAACCTAATTCGAGATACAGTAAGATCTCGCTTGATGGGCTTTCTCTTTAAGGGAGCATTCTCTTGAGCGACCAGATGCCGTTCTCTTTTTGGGCGAATGCGTGCCTCCCCGAACCCCCCACTCATGTGTATATGTAACATCGCGCATGTGCATAGTACACTGGCGCAGCAGTAAACGCCGCAGTAGAAGGGGAACGATACCATCCCTCACGCGGCCCATTAAGAGATTGAGCCGAGAACCGACCCATCCCATCAAGAGATATCTTACTGCACGTCTATGTTGAGTTATGCTAGAACCATCATTGGGATTCTACTTATATCTAATTAACATTTGTAATAATATTGAAGAAGCATCGGGAAATCAAAAATAAAATATAATCCTCATCTTTCGTATAGTAAATCAGAGTACTGTATGGGAAATAAAAAATTAGTACTAGATTTCACTTCAACTTTTAATTAGAGTGTGTGTTTGAGCTGGCATGGATTTTTACTGACTGGGCCTGTGAAGACGGAACACATTTACGTTTTTGCAAAACAATATATTTTAAGCAACCTGAACAGATCCGAGATAATAATAGTCCTTTCCTGATATTCAAGAAAAGTACTAAACCTGTGTTGATTTTAGCTAACATTGTTGTATTAATGATAAAATTATGAATTTATTCTCTGAAAGAGTTCGATTTATAATGTCGCTAACTAACCTGTTGTCTCGAGGTTAAAATTGTATTAAAGCGATCGTTTTTCCAATGATAACATAACGATTAGTTAAAGAGGAAAGTTAATGTAGAGTTCGCAAGTGAACAGAAATCAGATAAAGAATAAACTGTTTATTAACTGTTTACTCCGATACTCCATTTCCTGTACATACATTGTTATCTTCACTGAGCGGTACGGCGGAAATGAGGAAGGGAGAAAAAGTACGTGTACGGGGAAAACGAGGTTTAATGGTACCTTAAGGGACGCTCGAGAAACAAGGGCGTTGTAAAGTAGGAGAAATAGCATGCATTTCTGCTCTAACAATCATGCCGTGTTTAGATTACCATCATTTATATACCAATAAAACAGGATGAATATAAACGTGAGTACGTAGTTATGCGTACAGTTAGGTATTAGGTGTTGGAAGATGCGAATATCATACTTATTAATTTAATAGATGGAAAGTACAATTTTCCAGTCTTCCCTTTGTCTACGTTTTGCCTGCTTCAGCCTATTCTTTTAGTGGGTCTAATTATGGTAGCTAATCCCACTAGACGACAAGTCCCTCTGGACCCGTCGCTAATATCTCGGTTGAATTTTAAACCACATTAATTAGAATGATAGGCCAACTGCTCTAATTTGAGGATAAGCTGCAAGATGATCTGCTGGACCCTTTACATTAGGTTAGGTTATGTATTTGTTAAGATTCCATTAACAACAAGATGATCTAATGATGAAGTATCCTTCATTAAGTTAGGTTATATTGTTTATGGGATCAGAATCAATCTGGGCAATACATACATGAGAATTGATCTGACATCATCTCATAAGCAAAGACATGTACCACTATTTCTTCAGAGCTTCGGTGAAATTTATTATTTGACAAATTCTAGCCAGAGTATTCTATTTTTCTCACTTCCCGGAAATAAATTTTGAATGGGCCACAATCAGATCAGAGATATTGCTATAAACTTAGGTATACAATTTGGTCGGATTAATTTGCATCTAATTGCCACTTAAGGAAATGTACAAATTACATTACTTCTGGCAGTCAAATCAATTTTAATTGCACTCCTCATCATGTTCTTCTTTAACCGCGAGTACCCACATATCGGATTCAAAATTCGATAAATGAAGAACTTGCACAGAAGAAACATTACAGCGTGTCAAATACGAGTCAACGATCATATTGACGATGGCGCAATAAGTTCACAACTCGCCTCATTTTCGCCGAGTGCTTTCTTTCATTAGGCCGACGTTCTTGCTTTTCAATTTCGATACACATGCCCCCTCGAGCGAGATCACCATTAGAAAATGTACGAGTACATGAAAAGAGTAGCGAATCATCAGTTGTGACTGCAACGACAACAATAGTCACTTGCCTAGGGCATCGTTCGGGCTTCATCGTATTTCACAATCTTGAGAGGAAATGCAGAGAACGAGCACATCCAGCATTCCCCTTTACAGCCACCCTTCCACTGCCCCCTATCCCCCATACCCCCCGCATCTGCCAGTTTCCGTCCCCGCAACGACGCACTGTTATCAGCGATCTGTCTCCACGAGAACGCGATGCGACGTGTTGGTATTATACGAAAATCCCGCAGCGACAATAGATTCGGATTATAAGTACAATGCCGCTTGGGTACCGACTGCTTGCAACTAATGTAGGCCGTTAGATCAGTCGGGACGAAACTGGTTTGCGTTAACGAAACATCGTCACCACTGGCTTGATAACTGACTCAGGATGAATTCTGGCGATGCCATTTTGGCAAATCCGGTTAGGTCCGAGTATTGTAGCTAATGAATTTAAAACTGGGATGACAAGATGATCCTTTCTGATTCAACAAATTGAAATTGTAATGAAACTGTATTGTGCAGTAGTTTTTGTTTGCTATTTAGACCTTAACTATGTTAATTAACCAGAAGGTGATGACGCCATGAAACGAAATTCTGCAGAGATTCCATAATTTTAGTATTATTACAATGTGAGCTGGAACCAACACAGGTTTAGTACTTTTCGTAGAAACTTAAAGCATGTATTATACATTTTCGTAACTTTTAATACGATTCATAAAGGAAAAGTCAGCAGTCGACAAATATCACTGTCTAGTTGGAGGCAGATTCTGTCAGCGAAATTCCACGTCAGCTCAACCTCATACTGCAGCGTATTGGCTTTAAAACTTATTACAATGTCAGTATTTTTATATTTTATTCCAAAGGTTACATTAATAAATCGATGTAAAGAGAAATGAGATTAGTAAACTAAAGTCCTGCTATATTGAAGGAAGGGGTTTTGCCAAATCTCCAACTACTCGAATTAACTTATTTGATATAAATAACAAGGTGCACAGTTTTGAGTTGAATCAAGTAGAAATTATTTCTCAAAAAAATATAAACTCGACAGGATCAGTACGGATGAAATCGGTGACTTGGGCCATCGCTCTATCGATGCCTTTCCACGCGAACAAATTACTTTTGCACTCTTTTCCACTAACCTGATTCGAAAGTTGAGCAGGGCTAAAACTTGTCGAATTGGTTCGGTCAATTCGCAATTTAAACTCAGATCAAATACTGAATCGTGTTGGTGGACTCCTTCATCAGATATTCAAAAGTTATCGGAAAGTTGTTCCCGGTTCGTTACCGTATCATCCAATAGCTTCATTAAATATTTTAACTTTTCTGTAGGAGCTCACCAATTACAATTATTATTGAAGCTAACTATTCTGTAGTTGCAGCATACTTCAGCATGTCGTAATAAATCACCATTCGAAATCTCTTTTTTACAATAATAATTGGCTGAATGATACGTTCGGTCTCGTTGGGATGAATAGAAAAGACGCCACTTAAATATTGTGAATGAATATGCGCGCCACGCACGATCGTTTCAGTGTACGGAAATTCGACACCGCGCGACATCGACATTAGCCCAGACAATGCTAATTCTATTAGCCATTAGTGCCTGCCGCTGCAAATGCAGAAAACGAGAAAGAAACGTCATTAGCGGAAAACCTAAATTGGATGACTACTTTCCGGAAAACAGGGAAAAGGCTTTCGTGCTCAACAATGACGAACAAATGTTTGCTACTCATGCATACATCGTATACGATTATGCAATTTCCCTTGCCGTCAGCTAATAGGTTTTTCGTTAAAAGATGGGGTTTGCATTAATTAGCCATTTACAATTTATCAAGTTTAAATATATTCATAGAAATATAAAATAACCATTTTTTTTTGTAAAAACCATATTACTTGTCATTTATCTGTCTATTTGGGCGCTGCTAAATAGCATAAGCGGTGGAACGTGGCAAATTCGAAAAATAAGTCATAGCCGATAAATGAACGCAAATTGTTTAATCAGCCGTTAAAATCGTAATCGTTCCAATTGTTGATCTTGTAAGCTCGTCGCTGATTTTAAGCGGATTTGTGGATGCAGAATCCAATTTATTGAACGCCGACTTTTCAGCGGAGAAACCTGCATAATAATATTATGTAGCGAGAATGCGATAGCGATCGTAATATCGTTATGGTGAATTATCGACGAAATTGATGCGACTATTGAAAGCGTATCGAAATAGGACTGAATATATGGTATTTATCATTTGGATAGTTTTTACTGAATATCTATTTGATGTAGTTTTTTCATGCAGGATCTCCGTCCAATTCAAAATTTTCTGTTTACGTTTAATCAAAAGATGCTCATAGAAGTCATACTTGACCCCGTCGATTTAGGAGAACAAATTTCGGGCCGACATCATTTTGTTTTCTAGCCACGAGAGGTCTAGACAAAACAACTCCATGCAACAAGCTCCACACGTGATATCACCAGACGTAATTCCTACGCGGATTTCATACATGACATCCAGACAAGGAACATTCACATGAATTCATAGATCATAAAAAATCAATAAGCCCAACGAATCCGTTAAGAAATGTATAGCTATTCAAAGTGAGGATGAACTAATCCGCGAGAGTAGGGGAGACGTCGGAGGAGTAGGGGGCTCCCAGATGATTCTAGCGTCATTGAGCGTATTCCTTATTTGACCTCAATAGGGTTACACGAAAAATGCGACTGTGCCATTTCCTATGTAGATTTTGATTCTAAAATTCAACACTATAAAATATTACGACAGGCTTTAACGTTTTGGTGGTTTCCATCCAGACTTTTATGATTCTAAAATAATTTTGATATACGCAATGCCATCGCATTAGCCGCCATCGTTTGCCGAAAATACGAGAGCTGCGGTTGTCATTGACGCGAAATAATATTTTCCGCAAACACACTATATACGGGAAGCCATCGAGGCTCCGGGTAAAACGTAAAGAGCGTCCCTTTTAAACGGTCTGTGTGCATGACTTATTATTGGATTTTTATTAATGGCCACGCTGCGAAATAAAGTCGCAGGCCATACGGTAAAGCCGTCTGCGCCGCGTATATATAGCGATCGTAATAAAGGTTCGGCCTTTTGTTTTTATTTACGGGACTGAATAATACACGGGGGCAAGCTAAAATAGTCGCGTGTTTGGAAAAAGCAGAGTCGCGGCGGCGCACTTGCATAGAAAAGGAATAAACAATTACCACGAGCCCACTCTTTTATGGCCCCGTCCGACACGAATTTACAAGTTTCTGCGCTCTCGCATAATTATAAGTTGAAATTTATGGAACTCGCGATAGCCATATCGAGAAAAACGACTTTTAACACTTTCCCGAAAGTAGGTTTCTTTTATCTTTTCGAAATGTGTGTCACTTTCCTTACCTGCGAAGTTGTGTGAAATGCTAATTTGGCGGGAGCTTTAATTATCTCACCGCACTAGAAGCTCACTGGGAAAAGTTGGTGAATAGTTTGTTGCGTTTGTTTGCCATGAAACGGGAACATTTACCTCATCAGTTGGAAGACACGACGAAAGAATAATGTAAATGAAACGTTATTATACACTGAAAATCGTGAAATGTAATTTCCAAGTTTGATCGAAGGCAAAATAAAATTTTTGTTGATTGAATGCAAATCACACGCCTAAGGAATTCTCAACGTGTCCTTTATATGTAAAATGAGATGGACGAAAAATTAATTTTCATTCACTGGAATGCTATAAAAAAAACTTTGTATTTCTCTTTTTATCATCTTTATTTGATTCCTGCGTTATTTTCTGGACTTTACACAGCTTTCCGCAATATTAAATTTAGTCAGAAGCTTTGGAAGTTTTCACGAGGAAAATTTTCATTATAATTGAATTCAACTTTGTTTCTGAATATGAAATGAAACGTACATTCCGCGAAAAGTTAAAGCTAATAAACTATTGCTTGTCTTCTTTTAAAATAATATTGTGGAGGCTAAATGCAGACAGATGACTACTCTTTGTAAGCTGAATCGTGTACCGGGACAGCCTCCGTTTACATAAAACTAAATAAAAATAATGTTTATTATGAAATCCTAAACGGCATCTGAAGATTTAGGTTTCCGTCTCAGAAGCCTTATTCCATTCTTAACTCGTGGAAGTGCAGCAGCATGCTAAAAAGGCGACTCTCAACATTGTTATTTATATAACTTACTTAGTTCGAAAAGTTCAGTTAGTCACTTTTGCAAAAATCACTTTCATTGGCAGGTGTATTGTAGAAAACGCAGTACCGGTCGCGGAAGAAGTTTGCCCCTTTGTCGGCGCATGAAAAGAAACCAACCGAAACCTCCGTCAGAACTGGCAATTCAATTTACTGGGAAAATTCATCGCAGTCTGTGCCAGATGAAGCACATCGCGAGAAAAACTCATCAAGTTTTGCCCGGATTTTACAACCGAAGCCGGAAGGAAATTTCTTCCTTGCCTTTCTGGCTCCCTACCACTCGATCGGATTGCCCTTCAATTATTACTTGATTAAAGTCTCTTTTGCCGCTCGAAGTCGCCGTTATATATCCGCGTCGATATATATATTTCGAATAATGGGAGGTTGAAAAAAAATTTCGATTTTCCCTCGGAACGGCGAGAGCTCCTCAAAAAGGGATGCCCGGGTAATCTCACGAATTAACGTTCCTCGTGCAACGTCCGCCCTTTTTCAGCCCTTTCTGGTACAGCGGGGAAAAATTATTCCAAGGCCGGCGCGATATTAAAATTTTTCCGTGGTAAACCTCTAGTAAAAATCCGATAATAATGCTCCCCGCGTTTTCGTTTACTCTAAATCGGGCTTAGTAATTGCTTGGTAAATAGCGTTCTGATTATTATTTTTCAATTTACATTCTATCAACGCCCCCGACGAATGGCAAAGGTGGATGAGGGTACTATTCCAAATTGATTGTGGCGTCGAATTGTAGCGGTTGTGGTTTAGTTTTTCTTTTTCCTCGAGTCCTTGGTTATCCTATCATTGTCGCGAAGGGAAAGTGATTGAGTTTAATGGAGATCATTGATTATTTTTGTAGGCCGTTAAGATCATGAAATTCCTCTAGTCTTGATCCAAACTTCAGGTAGGATGGTTTTATTCTAATGGTATAGATTTCTAAATCGAATATCCGGGAAATGCTCCGCAATAATGTGAGTGCCTTCACTAGGATGTAGTATAATAAAAAAGGTATAGCAATGCACACACGGGAAAAGGGGGAAAGGTTTAGGGACTAACCAGTAAGTTTCTTAGGCGCTAATTCAAATACCTATACAACTATCTAGGGAGAATATCATTTGTCCCTACACTGTCTTTTTCCACCAAACCACCGGGATGCGCAGTGGCCTAATAGAAGTAGGAGGCTAGTGAACTAATAAGAAATGCCCAGAAATGCCAATTGTTGGTGGTATGGGACTTACTTGAAATTCTGGGCATTTTTCATTGGCTCAATACAACCCCTTCATCATCCGGATGCGCAATGTTTCACCTTATGTATTTACATCATGATCTTTCCTATTATACCATGATCTACAAGACGCTGTCATGGTATTTCATTGGCCACATTACACTGGTCTTCGACCAAAATCTTTAGGACCTGTTTTCCGGTTTTCGAAGTAGGTTAAATTAACTTGATTTTGAATACTATTTCTTGGTCAAATTGAATCCGTTCACTGGTCAGCAATGCAAGTGCTGACGTTCCGTTCGTAAAGAGTTTAATGCGGAAGATCATAAGAAGATACGGGCGGAATGCGGCAAAAAGAATCCAGGAGAATTCACTCGCCGACAAAGCGATTCGTCCTGGATGCGGTATTGCCCAGATGAAAAGTTATTCTCGTTTGTCCAGCGGAGCGCTGAGGCGCGACACTAGGAACCGAAGGAGCACTATGGGGATGGGTGAGACAGGGAGGGAGTAAGACAGAGACAGACATACTGACAGACAGAGAGAGAAACCGACAGACAGAAAACAAGGGGAAGTGAGGAGAAGGTTCAAAAAGGGTGAAACGAGCGTCTCGCGAATGTTTACGTGTACGCATGTACACACCACGCTTTAGATACAGCATTTCCCATTACAGTTTTACGGCTTTCATGCTTTATACGTATTTCGGGCGTAGCTCGTGTTTCAAAAGATCAAGAACAAGAGCGTCAGTCTCGAGTCTTGTAGGAAGGAACCCGTCGCCTATTATCGCTGGCATCGCCTGACTACGCGCAGTTCCCGTCTTTAATTTTCGCGGTTTCTGGAATACTTTTTTTTTTCCAGCTCAACCGCAGACTGGGGTTTTCGCAGACGTTATGTAAGTTCAGCTGAGAAAGGAATGACCGAAGCATTCGCGATTATCGATTTTAGTGTCCGATGCTACGTGGAACGTCTTTAGAAATTATTTCAATTGTGTCAAAAATCCTCCGGAGATTCGGGAATGTCCAGTTGCACTAGATTGATTAATCATGACTCCAAGGACAAAATTATGTGTTTCAACTTTCTCCATGAACCATTATGAAGAGTATTAATAATTTTGAAGTCCCAATGAAACTTATAACTGGAACCATCGAAGAGTACTGCATCCCCACGGACACTCCAGGTCACTGCAGCAATTTTTAAATACTCCAGTAATTGCGCACTCGAACGATATGAAATTCCCCGTCAATTATGAACACTTGAAACGAGCTCTAAAATATCCCCGTGAAGTCTTATCATGAATCATTTAAAATTCCTGAGCTGTGGAAGTAGAGGAGGCCAAAGGTATTCAAAGCAGCAACAAGTTTCATAATTTATTTGCCGATAGTCGCGCGCTATCTAAGTTACTTTTAATCTTTTATATTTGTCTTTGAGATTTAAGACTGGATATTTTGGTTTGAACTGTTTTGCCTATAATCAAATTTACACAACCAAAACCTATCACCAAAGCACCCTTAAACGCTAACTATTTTCTCAACTTGTTGAAAACAATTCCTTCACCACCTCCAGAAGGGGCCTTCAGGTTGTTGCCACCAGCGAAGAAGCGAATAAGAGAGCAGAAATAGAAATTGCAGGGGTGATAGTCGACTGTCTAGGGATTCTCTGTTCAGTTTATATTGGATACGGAAACACGTGCGAACGTGAACAAACAAACGTGACGTTCGACAAATCGCCTTGACATTCCCTCATCAACAATGGCCACTTTGAGCATTTCTCATGGCGTCTTACCTTCAATCCGGCTCCAACAACCGATTCCCTTTGTATAGACGCAGGTTGCAGCTGGCAAAGATTTTAATCGAACGGATTTACCCTCGTCTCTTGCCAAAATAAGCAGAGTGTTAACGATGTGGTTAAACCGCGTATTCAAATTTGCAGTACAGTTTGTTCGTTGATGAACTCGCTGTGTGAACTTTCCTGATAAATTATGCTTGTTAATTTCGCAATATGGAAATCTGATTATTTATTCCGTTAATAATGTTTTCTCTTGTCAGAATTAGCAATTAAGTGGGTCCCTGCTGGATAGATATATTATAATTTACCGTAATTTTTAATTAATGGAAGCAAAATTGTATTCTGATGACATTTCCAACAGTAAATTTGAATATGAATAACAAAAATATTTCGTAAAAAGAAACTGGACGTCTGAAATTCGGACAATTCTATTTCGACTTCCTTCTGAATTTCAATTTACTTTTTCTGCATTTCCATCCAAGGAAAATTCAGTTTGATTAGAGTGGAAGAAACAACCTAAACCAGTAGGAATCACCCAAGTAAATGAAAACATGGAATTCTGAAATCTACATCGAAGCCATAAAATGTTACTCACTCACAGCGTTGCCATCCGCATTCCCAAAAGCTTACCTGCAACAAAAAAGAATTGAGATTACATTTGAGATAATTTCTATACAATTTAAAATAATGCACTTGAAACAAGCAGAATATTACAATCATTATTATGTCATCACCGTGAATAGATGCGACAAAGAAAAAGGGAGTGAATGTTTGCGACCAAAAGGGACTTGAAATTTAAAAACAGTAATCTTGAAAGTGAACGTTTGAAAAGCGCATGCGCGCATTTCTCTCCAGTGCAGCTCTTTGTCTGTGAACTCATCACGATCGTTACTCCCGTCGCCTCAAATTTAGAATCCCCGCTAAAACCCAAGCGTTTCCGGAACCATGTCTCGTGCATATCGCACTGGATCGATATCATTGGCTGTCAAATTGAATATTTTTAGAGGAAAAGTCTAGCGGAAGACCAAAATAGTTTTTACCGTCTACGTTTGAAAATCAATTTTCATTGTGTTCTCTGGCGATTCCATTGGGGAAACGTCAGTTCTATCTCGAATTTGTCTTTCCAGTTCTCTGTCAGTTAGAACGGTCGCAATTAATAATTTATCATTGGCATTAATAATGTGGTTCATAAAATACGTCTTCGAAAATTTTCCAACTAGTGAAGCACTGTATTAGTGTGTAACTAAAAAAACGTAATATCTCTTGGATTTACTCATTTTAAAATGAAGAGATGACGTAACCTAGTTGTCGTCACCTACCTACGCTCGTCTCGCACATCCCTAATGGTAGACATGGAGCAAAAATTGTCTCCTCTGCAAACCTCGTCTCTTCATTAACTAAGACACGCGTCTACGTCAATGAACTGTCTGCTGAAACTCTCGATCTTCCGCGAGAAGCGGGAGAACCAGTTAAGAATGACGAGAGCAAATTTTGCTACGCCTACCATCAGTACAGTTCATTATCGACGTTATATAAAATTCTGTCGCTATTTAAAACATGTTGAAGCGAAGGATTAAATATGATAGGGACCAAAAGTAACAAAAAAAAATTCCAACTAGACATTTGATAATAATGGAATATAAAAATTTGATGAAGGCTCGTGTAATTACATTGGATCCAATCAGCCTCTTTCCAAATAGACGTCTGACAAAAATCATTGAATCTCTCTTCGTTGCAAATGGATTTGAAGTCTCAAACATTGGATCGTTGCTCTAGTTATTCGGGTTGTTGATTCATCATCCAATTTCAGGAATTTCCAGAGGACCGAAAGCAGTTAGCGAAGTGGATCATCGAGTGTTCCACGACGTTTTTTTTAGGCGACGTTAAACAGTTGAGCAATTACATAGGTAGAAGCGAGTGAACGAGACCTCCAGCTGAACCTTGCTAATAAAGCGAATCGAATCACGAAATCAGGCCACTGGTTATCGTAGTTACATAGAGAAGCAGCCGAGGAGGGAATTCTCCAACGAGTGGAACGTGTCGGTGACAAATCTAGTTCAACGTAGCGCTACCTCACGTTCGCTATATTTGAGAAGCTTGTCCACGCCTCTTATCATTAGCATTGTTTACTCGTGCCATCTTAATCAGATCTACCTCGCTACATGGCTGCCTGGGAAATTCTCTTGTTCTCTCCGAATCTCACATTCCCTTTGATGTCGATACACTACTACTCTCTCCTGACCTCTTTGTCCCTTATCCATGATTTTTCCACCTTATGGCGTGTCATTTACTTTAGTAATCGTTGATTAAGTAGGCGCTGACATCTTCTCGAACGAGAGTGCTTCGTCTAATTTTGCTCTAGTTTCCCCTAGAACTGGTGAACGCTGAAGGGGACTTTTCCGTCAACATAAATATGAAGTGCGACGTTCCTTTGAGATAGTAATTAAGGTTAATCAAACATGTTCGAAAGATTAATTAACACCCGAAAATCGCAACTCTGCTACATAATGTATTTTTGTTTATAACTGAGCTCCGGTCTCATATTAAATAATTAACTGGCTTGAGTTAACACGTAAATTAGTTTGGGTGATCATTTCGAGTTTGATGAAGAGAGCGCATGGTTGCTAAAGTCCACTCATCAGAAAAATGACATACTTTTGACCCAGTGAATTTTAAGTAGTAAGTGTATTGGATAGAAACTTGAAAAGATTTACTGATCATTGAGTGTAAATCTACATTTAGAGTAAAATATAAAACTATTCTTGATGCGGGCAACCGGATGTCATGGTTTGCCTAACCTCCGGATGTAATAACACTTAAAGAAGGGCTAAGTTGCTACAACAATAATTTTCGTTGCTAGCAGTATACCGCAAAAGCTGGTTACAACCCTAATCGAGTTTGATTGACCTAAAATTGTCAAAGAATTATGCATCACATACCTCGATAAAGCAAAATGTAAACCGATCTAATTCCAAACTTTTCTCATAACCGAAAACTAAACAACTTGATTAGGGCATCCAATTCTAAATTCTAAAGTTAATACGGTGCTATTTGGTTTGCAAAATGATGGAGTTTTCAATTTAGAAAGTCTCCGAAAATAAACGAATATACCATTTCCAATTTGGGGTTATCTCCCGAATTTTGATTTGTGAGTCGTACCCTGGTGGTATTTTCAGTCCGAGTTCTGACAACTCCTCTAGTCTCTACTCTTCACTCATTTTAATTAATCCGATATCGAGTTTACGAGCGTTACGTTGATCTATGGGTTTCGGTACAGTGCACCCTGGAGTCGCATTAATAGGGTACATTTAATCTTAGGGCGAAGGAGTTGTATTTACATTCTGTCGCTGAGAACGTATTCTGGTAAACTGCAATTTTGGAGAAGCACTCGACGTTACTCGTGCGTTAACTGACGTCAGATGCAAATATATCACTTTACACCGAGAATTGCATGGACTAGGTTTATTCTTCTTATTTCTTGGTGAACAGTTTGTGCAGTCGAATAAGTTTCCAGGATTTTCAGTCAAATCAGGTCTTATCCATTGTCTTTACAAATAAAATCAACAGCTATTGTTTTTTTCTTGTTTGAAATTTTGATAATCATGATATGGTTTACTAAGAATTACTAAATTTACACAAAATCTTATTTTCCGAAACTTATTTTCGAAAATTCGTGATTTTTATGTATTTCCGAAAATTCTTAGTCATTTCTCAATCAATTTCTTTGGTATTTCCTGGGATACCATCTAGGGTAATTAAAATCATTTTTACGGAGCCCGATTTTTGAAAAATCGATTCAGACATCTTTAATTTACATTTTTTAGTGAAATTTTCAACATTACCGGTGGACCACTTAAGAAGCCACTTAAGATAGTTGTTTCCAAGGACAATATATGTTGTGGATATAACGGGACAAAATATTTTATAACACTTCCATGAATTCAGTTTTTATGATTAATGTTATTATTGAGAAAAAGATTCTTTATCGAACTAAATTCTTGAAAATGTTATAAAATATTTTTCTTATATGTCCACAATATATTATATCTCGATTAACTGCCTTAAATAATAATAGTAAATACAAAATGATATCTTTGTGCAGCATCTGAACTAGTAGGTTTAGTGGCTACCTTTACTACTTAATCCATGTCATTTGCTAGTCGAATTTATTATTTTTTAAAACCTATTTTGTTAAGATCCGTTTTTTAAAATAAGTTTAAATTGTCAAGACGAGTTTCTTTACAAAGAAATCCTTTTCTTAAAAAACAAATAAAAAACATAACTATCCCGATTAGCGAATTAAAGTTTAAATAAAATATATTAGATATATAAAATATATAACTTGAACCTTTCGATCTGTAGCACAATGCTGACGCAGAATTAAATTAAAACAAAAAAGGATAAAGGGAATGCATAAAGTAATTGCAATCTGCAGTAACGAATGTAATGTCAATATTTGTTGAAAGTTAATCGACATTTCTTCTTTAAATTATTGCAAATTTTCAGAAATACCAGCAATTTAATTTATACATTTTACTGTTGCAATTCGTTTTTGTTCGTATGCCATGCTTATTATACGCTTTGTAATTAACTGAGAATATACAAAGAATATAATACTTTTAATTTTTATTTTTAACTGCGATATTTTTTATAACTCCACGTCAGTTTCAAAACATACAATGTATTTGAGAAATGTCGACCGAATAATCTAGGTCAAAAATATATTACGTTTGTAAAAAATGAACAAACTTAATCAAATTTCAAGACAGATGTGTATTTTACATCAAATCCAATCTAATCTGATCACACCGAACAAAAAGTACTGGATGCAGTAGAAAATATAAACTTTGAGGTACTTTTTACATATCTACTATTTTTTTTATTACATGGATTTGTTTACCCAAACAAAAAACAATTGATTAATCATTTTCAAAAACTAATATAAAAGAGTGGCATTTCTCAATATTTGCTTATTGATGTCAACAAATTTTTTAACAATATTCTTTAACTCCCAGTAATATTAGCTGACATGATACTAAATTAAATTTACAGAGTATCTTAAAAAATTAACCTAACAAAATTTCAGTACAATCAGTTAAAAAATGTTGGCAAAAATCGGGAAATAAATTTCATGACAATATCTCGATGAAAAGCCCATTTTATGACCCCTGTAAGTATCATGATCAGCGACGGAAAAACCCTCTAGAAACTAAATTTCATAAATATCATTCGATATTCTAAAAATTTGTCTGCCATATTGTATCCGCCATTTTGAATCTTGAAAATTTGCTTTTTTCAGCAGCTCTATTTGTCAGCTTTTGAAGTCGCTGATTACAAATATGAAGTCCAGCAGCAAAATTCAAAATGGCGGATCCAACATGGTGGAACGAAAATTGAGTCGAAAAAAAATGACACAAACAGCTTTCATTTTGATGTTTTTGAGGTTGCTTATTAAGAGTGTAAGGTTCTATTTGCAAATTTGAGGATGGTGAATCCCATAAAGACAATGAACATTTTTAAATATTTTTAAAATTCATTTAAAATCACCTAAATTTTATAATTTGAGGGGATTCAACGGTCTCAAGAAAGTTTCACGTACAAACCTATATATACACTACAAATTACATTTAATTATATGAACTATTCCTTATTTGCCAAGTAAATGAATTACTTTGAACAGCAAGTTAGCCCAGTTACCTATGTCTAGGCTAATTTCACATTCCGCTTGTTTGTCTCTTGGCGTCTTCAAATAAGTGAAAACAACTGCGACGCACCACAGCATTGTTTAAGTATTGATTTTCTTCTGCCACCATCATTGAAATAGATACTGAACCCTTTCATTGTCTCCCATGTAAATTATACCGATACTTTTTCCGTTTCATTTTAATTGCTTTCCATCCCCTCGGCTGCATACATCCCGTAACTACCGGCGTCAGATTTCCGAGGATAGGCGAGCAGAAGTTACCAATAGCTTAGTTGTATTATCAGCCCAGCAGTTATTCTGGTCCTTTAACGATTTTCCTTCCATTGTTCGACCCAATTCCCGATTCAGTTAGCCAATTTCATCGGACTCGGGTTTAACGAACTGTACTTATTTATAACTCGCGGATTCTATGGGAATCGAGGATTATTCACCGAGCTCTCGAAGATTTGCCCAGAGTCTATGACCGAAGATGGAAGGATTAGGAACGATGATGATATACGGAATTGGAGGATCATAGCAAAATTAGAGAGGCGTCGGAACTAAATCGGCATGGATCGAAAAAGATTTTAGGTTTAACCATTTCTAACACGTTTAATCGTGCTCGAAGCTTGAATTAGTAACTTTTTTAATTGAAATATTAATGATCTACAAAAACATTTCGACAACGATTAAGAAATCTAACCTCAAAATGAAACAACTATTGTGACGTTACAAGAGCCGTTACACGATATGCGCAGATCTCGCGCCATCTCTTGAACTATTCTGGCACTTTGCGGTTACCTACGTAACAAGAGTAGTGTACTGGTAAATTGATTGCGTAGCATGCGTGTGGTTCGATCCGATCGTAGGCAAGAATTTTTTTTTAGATTTTTAATAACAGAAAAATAAAAAAGATAATTAATGTTTTATAGCAATGTTTTATAACTCAGATTTTGATAGAACTGGAAGCTTTTGTTTTCAATGCGAACCCAATTAATTTATCAATCGAATGTTTTGACATCGAAACAATGCAGCAAACTGAAAAATGGGATAGCCACACATAAATTATTGAAACCAAATGATTCGAAATTTGACCGAAAATAGACCTGAAAGTGAACGGCATCATTTTTTAAATACGGCTCATTGCCAAAAGCGATTTTGTGGATAAGCCATGGTTGAAACACAAGGATACATACATTTTCGTAAATGATGGAAGTAAATCGGTTCAGTCGTTTTCGAGTTATAAAGATGCACGCGAACGGCCAGACTGGCTCCCCTTTTATTCGTTGCAACTGTATACATACCCGGTACGCGGCGCCGTATTTTCCCCGGCCTAGTCCCGGGTTAGGGATAAAACCCTGGAAAAAGTTTTGCTTCGGTTCGACGGGTAAAGGCCGCATTAAAAGTCTCGACAACCCGGTCGATACTTTTCCTGGGTCCGTTCGCGATACGATTTAAAGGGGACGATATAACAATCCGCGACCGAGGAATATCAATTTTTCATTTGTTATTTAAAAAGCGACCGCATCGTACGGTGCGTCTATTTAACGACTGGATTAGCGTAAAAATTTGGTACGTTTTAATTAACGCTGCTGCTGCATGTTCGTTTTAAAATTGGCTTATTAACAGCGGTGCTTGATTTGACTCCACAAATTCAGTAGGGGGTGGTATGAGATGATTTTTATCGGGAACAATAGATGTGCTGTACAGTGCCATCATTGAATTTACAGATTTGTCGTGGTTGGTATCCACAAAAACAGGAAAAAACGGTGCCTAATATGCCTTCTATGGTTCGATGGTTGCTCACTAGATGGTTGTACGTAGAATATGATATTTAATGGCGATTAAAACTAGTAATGGTAATATATCTAGGGAATCGATGTATTCGATGCAATGGAAATTGTGTCAGCTTGTCGATCACCGAAAAAATAGGTGATCTTTTGATATATGGATTAGTCATGAGCATATCGCGTGTCGTCACCAACATATAACGTGCCAGCAACCGACATTATTAGGGCCAACATAATAACTAGCAGTTAAGTTTGATGATGAACTTGGTGTCTTATTACACCACTATTCAATGGTAAAAATATACTAATTGATTAGGGTACACGTCAAAAAACCGAATTTCAAAAGTCCGAAACACTGAAAAATCGTCATTTAAAAAGCCGACACTCAAAAAACGATGACTATCAAAAAGCCAATGAGTCCTAAAGTTGTAGTATTCTTGAAAACAACAATGTCAGCTTTTTACATGACGATTTTTCAATATTTCGGATTTTTGAGGTGCTCCCATTGTTTATAGGTTTTGTGAAAACTACTCTCCATAAAATAGGTTAAAAAAACAAAACAAAATTTATCACAAAACCACTTCCTGCGCCAGGAGCGCTAAAATATTGTCTTTCACTATCTGTATATTATTTCTGTTACATTCGTAATATTAGTTAATATTCAAATACTATCAACTGCAATGGAGCATCGATCACCGGAAAAACAAGTGATCGTACGACAGTCACGAGCATATCTGGTACCGGCACCAGCGTCTGTCTTGTGAAGGACGTAAATTATACGTTCTAACATAACAATCAACAGTTTATGTTTTGTTGTCAATTCAGTGCTTTATTACACTACTTTTCACTGTAGATATTAAAAAACATATTATTTATTTCATACCGTCTATTATGTTTCAGGCTATGTTAAATTTTAAAGAAAACGAAATACAAATTCTGTCGTAAGACTACTTCTGAAACAGCACCAGGAGCAATAAATGATTAAACTTTAACCATCCAGATATTATTTTTATTATATTCGCAATAATGGTTAATATCCAGATATTAACAATAGGAAAAGTTTTAATACGAAAAAAGATAATATATTTTAATTAAGCCTTTGTAGAGATAGTAAAATGACATTAACATCTCAGATAGTAAAATAAGAATATGTTAACAATAATACCCGAAATTCGATCATTTCTTTCTCAATAATCATTTCTTTGGGTATACAATTTTAAATAGAATTATTTTCCCGGATATTTATTATATATTTACACTATTATTTCCTAAGAGGCTCTTTTCGATAAACGCAAAGAGGAGAGTGGACGTGTTTAGTAACTTAATTTTTCGTGATTACGTAACAAGCACGAAAACTCGTTTAGTTTTTTATCCAATGGCTTTTAGATGAAAACTTTTGTTTAGTCACATTTTCTGTTTCGTCGAACTCTGCACACAGTTTTTGTGTTCTGAAAAAAGTTTTCTGCGTATCTCCACGGTATATTTCCGGAGAAATAAAACTAGTATGTATAATATAATTGCATACTTGTTTTTAAACAATATCATTACAAGGATGTTGATTATTGAATAAGGCAAAACACGATACACGGGAATTCGTCAGGAACTGTTTCAGTTTTTATTAGTAAATTATTTAATTTCTTAAGCTTAAATCTTCTTTTATCGGAGCTTATTAGGATGAAGAATTATACGTATTTACTAGATAGCGAAAGCTACTTATTATTATATTATTTGTTGAGGTGCTATAAACAAATAGTGAATTCTATATTTTACCATTTATATTCGTCATTAACGATATCGACAGAAATTTAGATAAGAAATTGAAACATTCTTTATCTTTTAAATTTGAAAATTTTGAACCTCTACATTACAGCCAGGAAGTTTTAACGCGGCTGCTTTTGAAACTCCGTAAAAAGTTTGGCGTTTTCGTGATAAATAGTCGTAAACATTTTTAGAGGATTGGAGAGAGAAAAATAGCTCTTATCCACATAAAACGCCTCATTTTTCTGTAAATTAAAGTGAATTCCAAGGAAAATAACAATGGTCAACACAGAAAATTTCATTTTTTAAGTTTTACACTTTTTAATAATGAAAATAACTAATAATCGTTAACAGGTTGGTGTTAATTAAATTCAGTATGAATTAAGGAACCTTGACAGAACCAAAAAAAACAATAATGTTGTCTTGTTTTGTTTCACTTTTGGTTAATTCGGAAAAAAATTATGGAAATTCTAATTCGACGAAAATAAATTAAAATTGCTTGACCAAGATACTTCTGGCACCATCACAAAAAAAAGAACAAAAAAAATAAATCGAAACATTTTTGTTGGCCCCTGGGGTACATGACAATAACAGTAACCCATGGGCCAACAACTAAGCGTAAGCCTTTTTGAGCGTCCGCGGTTCAATAATTATAAACGCATTCGAACCCAAATATATGACACCAATCAGCAGCTTTTAAAAACACCAAGCAAATTATGAAACCGTTTTAAAAAAGAGCAGATAAGAAATAAATCACCGATAGTCATCGGAATTCGAGTCTCTGAATGGAATTTCAAGTTATATCTTAAAAAAGTGGACCCCATCACTTCAGATATTATCCGCACGTGGCTTTGAAACAAAACTTTTTAGAGAATTTCGAATTTTCAAATTTATGCAATCACGTTTCTAGCCAATTTTTCTTGGCTGGCGATACAAATCGATTTCACGTAATGGAACCCGGTGTTTTTGTTCCGACCGATAAACTTTCCACTGGAAATGACGCAATTAATTATTTAAAGCGCGTCCCGTCCCTTCCTCCGTAAACGCCAATTTGTTTAGTCGGCAGGTTGAAGACCCATCGAGCAATCGTAATTCTGCCTCGTTGCCAACTACGGGGCGTCTCGTTTCTTGGTTACTTTTTTTTGTCTACCGTTGGACGTAAACCTGATCGCTTCCTTCGAAAGCTTTTATTCCATCATGTTTTTTCCACCTTGCGTTCTTTTTCTATTGCGAGACAAATCAGCAAATACCCAGAGGCCTCTGGACCATCCAACAACTCGCTTAAGATAACGCGACCGAGAATATTTCTTCTAGTCTTTTTAATATCCGGATGTTTCGCCTCGGTCGACTAAGGTGACAGAAGATACCAATGATTAGTATCTGCAGATAAAAACATCATGAGTGTCTTGACCTAAACATTTCATCTAGTGGTTATATTTTTAGGTTAGGTCAACGTAAATAGTCTGGACAGCTTGGATGGTTCATAGGTTAATCAGAGGAATCTGACTATACTGATTGTTAACATCACTACTCATTAATGTTTTAAAGTCCACATACTTTGAAGTTCTACGCCACTTTACAAGTATAGAAATTACATCAATGTCGAGATTTCACTCCCTAGAACTGGGGCTTTTACTTTTTAAACGTTTTATGGCGATATTTTCGATTGAAAAAAAATGTCATCAAACGTTGTGTAAGAAGACATTGTACAATATTGAATATCTTTATAAAATAACAAAAAATGTTTGACCTCCATTTGACCTCTCCATTTAGGATACGATGTTTTACTGATAGAATGCTTGTATCCTTTGTAGCTTTGCAGAACCATTGCGAGAAATATAAAAATTTCAAAAGTAGTTTTGATATTTTGTCCGCCATATTGGATTCGTACAATAAAAAAATAATGCGAATGTTATTAACAACGCCGTTTGTTACTTGATTAGTATTCTGATATGTAGGAGGAATCGGTATGATCGTAACAAAAAATTTGTGGTTTTGATTTCTATTTTTTTCCGCCATATTGTAAACAACTTCTTTTGACGGTGACTTTAGAACAACTATCAGTCCACTTTAGACAAATTTGAAGAATGCAAATAACTAGAATTTAAAAAAAAAATAAAAATAGGGAAGAAACTTTAAAAACTGGTAAAATTGTTATTGTAAGTAGTTCTTGTAAAACATTAAAAAATTTGGTTTAGTAAAAATATAAATGATTGTAGAATATCAAGAAGTTGACGAATTTCAAGACGTCTAGTCATTACAGAGTTGAGAAAAATTCGATTGTTTTTTTTAATCTCTAAATTCATCTCAAGCATTCTGCTAAATATAATATAAATTATAAGTAAAAAAATAACGAATTGGGAAAAATTATCAGCATTTTCAATAAGCTAGGTTAAGTTATGTTAGCTCATGTTAGATTAAAAATAAGAATTAATTCCATAAATATGTAATAACAATTTTAGAAGACAACATTCAAATTTGAAGAGTAAAAGTACGCTAAAACGAAAGACAAACAAACAAATATGAGGATTAAAATTATACAACCCTGTCTGACGAAAAGAGATTAATCCATAAAAAGTAGTGACAACAGCATTATTTTCCTGACCGCTTTAATTTAAATGAAATAATTACAATTTTTCAATGAGTGACAATATTGTCATTAAATAGTTAGTAATAGCGTAATGTATTACTTACGTAAAAATTTGTTAAATAAATAGAGAGTCCAGTGAGTCTTACCTGAAACAAATAATAAAAATTTGGATATTAATTTTTGGAGTATTAAAATCTATAAAATTTTTTATTTGTTAACAATGATAATAAAAAAAAAAATAATTTTTAAATGTACGGAATCAATATTGCATATCAAATGGTTTGTGTAGCATCATATTCCTTTATTTTCAATTATTACAATTGAAATTTTAAATCGTCATATTGAGTTTTTCTTTGGATACCTCAACGTCCTTAATGACAAATGAGTATATTTATTGTTTGTAAATGACGTTGACAATGATAGTGAAAGGGTATTAACCGAATTAACATAAGCTGCAGAAATACGTCGTAAAGGCGTCATTTTCAAGTTGATTTTAAGATATGTCCAAAAGGTAGCAAAGAAGACGACATTGAAAGACCATCTTATACTCTGTGGCGTCTATTAAATAATGCATAAATGACAACTCCTTTTCGAATGGAACTTGCATAGCAACCTGTCAGGAAAGATACATGATTTTTGGAAAGGACTTTCTAATACCTGAAGAAATCAAGAATTATTCATTCAGTAGTATCGTAGCTTACATAGGGAAGCTGAAACTACTGGAAGAATTTTAACGTAGCTAAGGTTACCACAATAGGATCGTATAGACTCGCAGTGGCCAGGCTCAGTAGCCTAACTGTTTAAAAATATATAGTTTTAACAATAAAAATCGCAGGTGTTTTTTCAAAATACACGCAATAAAACTAAAATACCTTTTTCTCTAGTTTTGACCTTGAAAATGACGATTTTCATTATCAGCGCACCAAATTATGTTGGTCACAATATTTATATTAAAAATCGGAGGTGTCATTTCCAAAATAAACACAGTAAAAACATAAAACACTTTTCTCTACTTTTAACCTTGAAAATGACCTTGTCGTTAATTTTCACATGATGATATTCGTAATCGGAGCAGCAAAATATGTCGGATAGCATTATTACAATAATAATCGAGGTATTTTTCTCAAAAGACACGCAATAACAACTAAAAAAATACATTTTTTTATAATTTTGACCTTGAAAATGATCTTGCCGCTAATTTTCACATGATGATATTCGTAATCGGAACAGCAAAATATGTCGGATAGCATAGTTACAATAATAATCGGAGGTGCCTTTTTCAAAAGACACGCAATAACAACTAAAAAAAACATTTTTTTTATAATTTTGACCTTGAAAATGACCTTGCCGCTCATTTTTATTATGATATTCATAATCAGCGTACCAAAATACGTCGGGAATTGTAGTTGCAATCAAAATTGGAGGTGTTAATTTTTCGGAAGTATATCCCGATTTTCTATATTTATTTTGTAACCAGAAAAAAACAAAATTCCCCAAATCTGAATTTCTTTCTAATCAGTGTTCAATAAAGATTATACCGTGTGTATATGAAAACTTTATATATAAAATTACCATAATAGGTTCATAAACATCCTTATGTCAACTTTAAGACGACACAATGTTGGTGTTAACTGGGGAATAGTCCAAAAAAGATACCAGAATGCTCAATTTTCGCCGTTCAGTTTATTTCAAAGCGTCAGTGAATGGTGTGTAACGCGGCTTTCGCATGGCCATTCGCATCTTCTCTGTTTAAAGACGAATCGAAAAGGGTTCGACGCGAATCGAGAGCTATTGTTCCGTTGCTCGTGCCGTCGCAATCGACCTCGCTTATGCTGAAGCTGGTAATTTCACCGGCTGTGTGCAGTGACAGTGAACATATGAGGGAGAGAGTGAAAAACAGAGAGAGAGAGAGAGACAGACGAACAGACAGACAGTCCGAGGCAGACAGAGGGATACACAAAAAGTCAGGAAGATATAGAGAGTAAGAGAGAGAGAGAGAGAGAGAGAGAGAGAGAGAAGGGGGAAAGACACACAGACATAGACAGACAGGCAGACATACAGACAGACAAAAGAGAGACAAGAGAGAGAGAGAGAGAGATACTGTCGACTAGACGCACTAAATCATCAATGCCATCTGGCTATACCAGTCCTTCCACTAGTGGAAACTGGCTGACCGTTGTGCAACCTTTACTACTGCGTCCCTCCGTCCCACCCAGCAGTGCCGTTACTACTGCACTGACCGGATGTGTATAATGTGCGTGCGTACGAATTCGTCGCTGACGGCATTCGTTTCACTTTTTCGCATACGAGATGAGCCGAAATCTCGAACGAGTGGCGCATTTCCGTTCAGTTGTAAAAAAATACGACCAGTACCTCTCATTATCGCGTAATTTATTGCTCCTGCTCGTCATTTTTAATTACAAAATCCTGTTTTAAAATGACGACGCTTTTGTAATTTAAATTTATTTGTAGAGAATAATTCAAGGCTTCCATTCGATGAAAATGACTGCGAGTTTTAGAATACGGGGATATATTAAGTAGATACAGACAGAATTGGTCAGACCATAAAATTTATATTGTTTTTATTGTTTATACAAGTTGGAAACTCTTCAGTGTTTCTGATTGCAAAACAGTAATCATTTTTTGTATGTATTTGAAACTCTGCAATCATACATTACAATTTTTGTAAGTAACGAAAAAAGAGAAGCTTGTAAAGCAAACGATTCTATGAAAATTATCGAAAAGTACATAAAAAGTACTTAAAATTCTTCGATTCCGCCACCCCTGTGAAGGGTTCTTCATAAATATCTAATCTAATAATTCCCCACGTTATCTACGCGTTGTCGGTCGATCACATTAAAAAATACATTTCGCGCATAAAGGGGCGATTTAAAATTATCGTACTTTTAATGAAATGCCCTCCAGCTTTCGCACACCACTTTACCGCCGCATTTGCGGAGATACTTAAAACTTGCGGCGGTTAGCATTGGCGAGCCAGGAAAATGTTAAACCGAACCAGCCAGAAATATTTTCAACGATCAAAGGTTCGATACGATCTGCTGACTTGTAAAACAAGAAACGATGCCAGGCGAGAAACAGACAAAAAGGGAGACGCGGTTAAAAAAGTGAAAGGAAACGCGTCAGCGTGTGGAGATGTGCAAAAAAAAGAGTCGCAAACGGAATTGAGAGTGGGATATGGAGAGTGAAAAAAAAGGAAAAGAATGGAAAAGCGTAGCTGGAAAATTTCTTCGCAACACGATAGAAAGCCGCGTTGAAAGTGGGCTGTGGGATAAAGTACGCAAACGCTGGCAGGGTGGTCGTAATGCGAGGAAACGAAGTAAATGCTCGTTGGCAATGAGTTTTCCGACGTCCAAGAGTTTCCGACGAGAAGAAGACCTTACCTGGAAGATGCCTCTTAACAGGGGGGTGTGAAAATCAGGCTTTTACTCTCCCGTAGCCGAAAATATCTCGACTACCCCATTAAAGCAATTGTTTTCTCTCGCGAGTTAAAATTGACCGACGTCAAAATTAAAAGTTCAACTGGATTATGAAGTTTTTTTATACCGTTTGGAACGCTTTAGCAGTCCCACTTAGCGGTGATTGACTTAGGCGCACTCGGAGCTTTTGGAAGGTCCGTTCGTAGATTGAGAGGAATTCATGATTAACTTTCATTGGAGCGCATTGTTGACTGAAAAGCCGAATTTTAGTTTGAAAATTCGGTTGTTGACTGCAGAGTGACATAAAAGGTAATAGAATTAATGCCGACGAGATCATAAAAGACAACGATATCTCATCTTCTGAACTCCAGAATTCTGGTTGCTAGGATGAAATAGTTCAGTTATTGACTCAACCAAACTGACTGGTTCTGATGCCTAAACGAGTTTGGTTGCTGTGCCTTAATTAGGTTGGTATTGACAAGGTAAAGTGCTTTGTACTATTGATGATTAACGTAATTGGTGTTTGTGACTGTACGTTCATATTGTACCTATGACCAAACCAAACCAATTCTTTCATCTTGAATATTTCACACAGGGATCAAAAACCAACATTTTTTGGTACCGAGTAAGTAAAAAAAACTTCATGTAGGCTGGAAGTTCTTAATGCTTTCAGTGAGATTACTGGACTTATCACATATTTTTTTAATGTTTATAAAAGAAACAAGAAAGACGGAAAACCGTCAACTTTTAATGTCAAAGAATGTGAAATCCCCTGGGATTAAGCAAATGGAACCAGAATTTTTTTGAACTTGTTGAACAACGGGAAAAGAAGAAAGAGTCGTTTATAGAACATCAGACGGAAAGGTCGTTTGTGAAAAAAAACTTCGTTCACACGCGTACGACGAATCGTCGTGGAAGTTTATGGGTGGTATCTGCTGGAGTGAGCAGTGGGTTGGCGAATTCTCTAGAGAACTCCGTATACTCGCCTTCATTTTTCATACGGAACCGGAAGTTCGATCACACGACTCCTGTTCTCGGGATGGTTTTTGATGAAATTGCGAGTATTCCCACTCATCTGTCATCTTGTCACCTTTGGGGACTGACAATTCGATGTACGCAGAAAAATCGATCAAGGGGTGCGTCAGTGGACTCTGTTTACATTTCCATAATTAAGATGTATTACACACATTCGATCTAAATTGATTGTTTAATGATATACTTATTTGCACAGTAACGTTGTCAGAGTATTACTAACACTCATAAATTAAAAAAGAAACAAAGACAAATGACGTATGGTGCAGAAGATTATTGGATTTGATCATCTGTTAGGTGTTAGTATGTTAGGTTAGGGTAGGTTAGGCTAGGTTAGGTAGAAATGTTTTCGTCACGGGGAGTACCTTCGAAAATTCCACGGCTAACATATGAGTTCCCACTTTTTCGAGTTGAAATTTATTGGAATAAACTAAAATTTTAAACCCGTTATATCGAAAAGTTTTTACACCCCAAAGGCTACCGTCTGATTCTCTCGGTGGCGGCTTCGATGTCTCTCAGGGCCGCTGATCACCTGCGGGCGTAAACGCTTAATTTACGCCCCTGTACACATTCATATCCGACGAATTTTAAGATGGTTTTTTTCAAATGGCGTTTGTAAAATAGTCCAAAAATGACGTTTAACACATATTTTTCAAAAATAGAGAAAAAACCCAGTTTTCAGGTGCAATTTTTGTTTAAATGCAATTTTCACTACGTACTGGTTACTAATCATCTTCTAGTCTATGAAACGTGTTCTTGGTTATTTTATTTCAAAAATCATTTACATAATCATTTACTTCAATCTTAACATTTTCTGAGTTTTGTCGATTTAGATTTTAAAATGGCTTCGTAGCGCCAATATTTTTTCAAAAATGGAGAATTTTGTGTTTATAAAATAAAGAAATGTAAGTTATCAATTACTATTTTATTTAGGTTTGATCTGTATATATATATAAAATAAAAAAAAAATATATATATATATATATATATATATATTATATCACCGAATATGAATACATCAGTTTTTCAAAATCCAAAATGGTGAGTCTATCTATCTTATAGGTGGAACAAAAATTCCTCGTTTTCCCAACTTTTTATTTTCTTTTGCAGCTTTTCAGTTTTTTTTTATTATCATAATTACCAAGGCTTTCAAGATAACTTAAAAATTGTGTTAATATTCGTGCGGACAAGGAAATGGAATACAGAATTCTTGTCATAAACACGTCCTTTGTCTTTGAAAATTCAGTTACCCAATTCTCATAGAGAGGAAGTGGACGAGGTGGAGAATTATTATACGTCGCCCTCTTGAAAATCTGCACCAGCACCAATTGTTGTGTTAGCCGAAAGCCGAAATAACATAAACGTTAAATAAATTATTTTAGCCGTAGGAGGTATTTAGAAACCATCGAAACCTGCGCACAATTCCATATTCGAGAAAAATGTCGCTTCGGAGCCATTTAAAAATCGAAATCAACAAAAATCAAAATATGTGAATGTATATTTTTGAAATAACTTTAAGGGAGAAACATTTTTCAAACAAATATTTCTGAGCTGCATTTAAGGCGTTTTATAATTATTTAGTCGTCTTAAAGCGCTCTTCAACATTTGTTTTGATTGTTTGTACTAATCTTATAGTTACCAAAACCGCATTCGGATGTTAGAGATGTCTTTCATAGGTATTTCCAAATATATATGCCGAAAGATTTCTTAAAGAGTTCTTAGTTCTTAAATCTTAAAGAGCTATAACTTATCACTTTTAAAATATTAATCTTTCTATGAGGTCTTCTTATTGAGATCTAAAATTTCTCTCATATTTATTATGATATTATACTTTTTTCATCATTATTATGGGCTATTAATAGTATTCCCGTCCAAATCGTCATAAATAACTACAGTTCTATGGGGTTTTATTTTCATTTAAATTATTAATTTGATAATGAAAATTAAATCTAAATAATTTTTTTTTTGAGATTTCGTATTAAAATTTGTTATAGACCTCTTAAACTGGACGCCTATGAGTTTTTAATGGTGGCTTTAACAGCTCTCACTTACCCAAAACTGTACAAATGCTAAAAATGAATCAGTTAATAAGTGTTCATTAATATTAATGTCCAAAAAATAGAATATAAAATTTTCTTCGGAAAAATTGTCAATCATATTGTTTATTTTGTACTCTATGTAAAAGCCTTTAAATAAGAGCTCTTATTTGGGAGGTTTTGTAGAACTCTTAAATTCGACACATAAGTCGTCTTCAAGATCACTTTAAGACCTATTTCTCATAGGTAGAACTTAAGATTTTTATTACTTCTTAAAAAAGCTCTTAAAAAATGTCTATTTTTCTATATGGGATATTACAATTTCAGTAGAACCCTCCATTATTATTTCGATTATGTGGAACAATTTTTTTTTAAATTACGAATCGGAAGTCAATATTTTAAATTTATAATACCGAAAAAGTAATAATTAAGCGTTTATGATGTACAAAACAACTTCTTAGATAGAAAAACATATTTGTATATAAAAAACCGATTCATTTAGCTTATGTCATTTTTATAAAAAATATGTAACAAATATTTAGAATATTTAATAGTTAACAACTTTTCGATCTGTAATTGTAACATTTCACCCATGACATCAGTCATATTGACTTTGCCATTGTGCAGTTACACAATCCAATATACCTGTACACTGAACCCAAAGATTGGTAGATTACATTCCTCTGCATGACGTAATAAAAAATGCATTTTCTTTTATAATGTAGAAGAATTCATCCGTTAATTTTAATATATAATTATAATATGATTCTAAAAATAATCCATAAATTGTATAACTCATTTTATACGATTACAAAGGTCAAAATTTATGAAATTCAGAAACTGTCATTCACACGCTATTTTAAATTTTGATCCGATACTGTCAAAAACGAAAGGTCTTCATATTTCACGTCGCGAATACTATATTCGTACAAAATAAAATTAATTTTTCTATTATATTTTGTTTTGCTAAATGTAATAGTTTTTTTTTATAAAGCAATATAATGTTTGAATAACTTTCAGTCGTTCTGTAAAAATTTGTTTATGATGAACAAAGATGTAATATTTTAAGTTTTTCCAATGTATTTTTCTGAGGAAACTGGTTTATACAATTCAGAACCATTTCCATTTGTTGGAGCCAATTTTTTCAACTTTCACGATGGTTGTATTGGAAATTTACGATTTTTTAGTAATTTTTTTATTTTTGAAAAAAAATGGTGCGCTTTCGAGAAATTCGATGCGCCGGGAATCGAGCCTGGAACCTTTAGATCAGCTGTCGAATATCTATATTCCATCTTCGTTCATCTTATTTTTATTTATAAAAATTGTTTTATTAATTTCTTTAGTTGACAGTATTCTATAAATTTTCTAGACTATAAAGCACCTTCATAAATAGAAACCACTCTTTTAAATAAATAAATTGGTATTTTTAAAGAATAACTTTGTATTTTACAGTAGAATTTCTCTTCACATTTTCACTGGTCTCACTGGTCTCAATTTCTCATTTTTCAGTCTAGAAAAAGATAATTTTTACTCCAAGGTCAGATCGTTGAAATTAATTAAATATATTAAATTTATTATAAATATGTATTCATTTGAATTAGACTTGGGTTAGTCTTGTTATATTTTATTATGATTAGTTTTAATTGTGATCAGTAATGTTTTAATTATTTGCAATTTAAACATTTGATGTGATAATTTCATTATACTTCCGCAACAAATTAGCACTATGTCGTAAGACCACATTTGTTACATTCGGAACGTGCGAACTTAATGGAAACTGCGTGTACTTGAATAATGCATTCGTATTCATGACTGTGATATTACTATTATTACTTATTAAATTAAACATTGCAATAAACAAGAAAATTACCAATAAAAATAATATTAATAAATAAATATGGTTTCACGAAATAACTTTCAATCTCATATTGTGCTTGTTTTATTAAATTGTTTTAATCAAGCGGTATTCTTCCTCTTCTGACGAATGAACAGATCGAATGTAGTTAATTTCTATTGAAACCCATCTAAAGAAGAAAATTGTGGGTTTCTATTCAAACTCTCCCTCTCGCTTCCGTTTCTTTTTTGGTTTTTACAATTTCTTTCTTTTCCTGTAACATTTGATGTAGTAAACCCACCACGTCATCCTGATATTAATCTAATCACGTACAAAATTTCAATCGTATCTTACTAAATTTCTGCGCGGTTTGCGATGCCAAAAATTATTGTAGCGAACTACATTATTTGAAACAAAAAATATCAGTCAGTTAAATGGTACTACGACTATACAACACACCACTTTTAAACATACGACGTTTCATCACAGAAATCTAACCTAACCTAACCTAACCTAACCTAACCTAACATAATCTTATAACCTAATCTAACCTAACTTAATCTATTTTGTTAAAATGTTCAATATATTATGTTGAAATGGTCATTTGTTGAAAAATTTTATGATGAAATGTTTGTGCGTTGAAATGTTTATGATGAAGTTATCTTGTGGTAAAAACATACTTGTGTTGAAAACTTATGTATTCAATAGTCGCATCAGCAAGTTAAATAACAGTACGCAAAGAGTGTTGATAAATAAATTAAAAGAAATATTCATGTTTTACAAAATGGCGGAAGAACAAAGTGCAAAATTTTTACAAAAGAATATAAAACGAGTAAAAACGATTGGTATTATCTATCATACGTCAATGCCAAAATTCAGAAGTTCGCTGACGTAATGAATTTGATGATGGTAACTTGGAGAAGTTCCGTTCACAAAGATATTACTTTCTTAACATCGAGTTTAATCGAACAAATAACAGTCCAAGTTGCAAACAATTTTTTCACTTTCCTCCCGAAGCTCAAAGAAGATTTCTCTTCAATATCTTGATAAAGTTCTAGCATCTTTTAAAAGAAAATGAGAGGTCAGAGAGCTTAATGGGTTCAGTGGTATCATCTGAACTTTGCGCAGAGTGATAAAAGTTTTAAACTTGGCCTGAGCCGACGGAGACCGATGAGCAGGTTTATACTCATAAATTACTCTTCCGTTGGATCCCAACAACTTATGTATCAAGTGCTTCACTCCTACTGGTATATTATAAATAGTAACCAAATTAAATACGAGACCAAACACTACTTCACCAAGTTTATCGTACGATATTGAGCAAACCACAGAATTATTGGTTGATGGTAACTTTGGTTGTTTGCGTTGAAGTTCAATTTTGTTTGGTGCATTATTTTTTAATCATTAAATAGTTGTATACATAAGAAATATTAGCCTTTATATTTACTAAAATGTTTTTATGAGCATTTTTACTAAACAACCACAAAAGAAAACTTAAAAAAATACCAACGATTGAATGATAAACCTACAATAGTTAATCAAGTAAATAACGCATAGAAAAATAAAAAAAAATCAAAGATGAAACGCTTGACATTCGCTTCAAGATTATATAATTAAAAAGAACTTACGATGCGAATTCATTATAACGAAAAAGAAATTAAATGACAAACTCGACTTTACAGACAATGACAATTTAAATTAATGTAGAATTGTAAGTAAAACTATAGACAAGTTCAATTATTTCGACGTCACTTGAATTTTAATAATGCGCCAGTTCTTGATGAGTATTCTTCTAATTGAACTCTGGCACGATCTCCTAAAGTATTTATTTTATAAATCTGTACTGTTGAATCTTTCTGAACATTTTAAAACATTTTCTTATGTTAAATTACTTAAAAAACTGTCTAGAATAATATAATATGCAGATTCGAAATTTTAGTCGATATTAAATGTTTATTATTTTAAATTACGTAAAGAGGCGTAAATGAATTAACTTTTAAAATGCAATTGACATTTCGAATTCAGTCAATAATTTGTCGTTCTCAAAACCTTTCCAATCGTCCTTTGGGTCCTTCTATCTTTCAATACTCCGGAAATGCGATCTGTGAGACGACAAATGACTATCGATATTTTCGACCCTAGGGCATAACTCGTTGAAAACATTTCTGAATGTGATGTGCTTAAAAGTAGATTAAATTTAATAAGTCTCCAATACTATTGTGTATTTGTTACACTATAAAACTTTACTGCAAAACCAATTTTGCAATCTTATACTTTAAAAAAAGCATTTCAAATATCCCAAATTTAAAATGGCATTTTAGTAAGACCTCGCTAAATATACCCTTCGTTTTTGGGACAACCTCGCTTATTCGACAATGCTGGACCTCGCTAATTCGACAGTGGGCGGGGACTTGTGCCCTACAATGTGTCCGTCGCGCAGTAAGCTCATGTTCATATACATAGAAATTAGCCAATCACGATTCCGTGACGTCATAGAGGACGCGGTTGATACAATGCCGAATACAATGTCATTTAAATTGTCCGAACGATACACTAATAAACCATCGGTAGAATCAGTCAACAATACTTTCTTGAAGGAAAGGCTAACAATTGTAAATGTTTGCGAAACGAAATCAAGAACGCCCAGTCGATCTAAACTTTGGAAATTCCTGATGATTTTGGTGGATTTTGCACAGTTGACAATTTGATTCCGTGTTGAAACAATGTCTATTGTTTTCAAAAGATCAGATAAAGTATGAACAAGTTAACTCAAAGCAGTCGCAAGAACCAATCATGGGTAGAATAAAGTTAGAACTTTTGTTTCATGGCCTTACTTCAGCCTAAATAACATTGGATCATCAGTATTGACAATCAATTTGCAGTCCAATGAAAGATTGGAATAGTTGGCAAACCTACATGTACACCCTGAAAATGTTAGTTCTTAGATGCTAACATCAGAATCACCCAACATTCTTCTGCATGCACCTATACTGGTCGATTGTTATGTATGACACATCCGGCTTTTCCAGTTTCAGTTCGAAGAATACAAAAGAACATCGAAACCCAAAAATATAAAAATTCATCCGTTGGTGAAGTCATCCAATATTCATCAGCTGCTTCAACCAGGAACCTCCGTACACCACCAACTTTCAACGACGTTATCGGTGGGTCGATGCCAGAGTGACGTAAACGATCGCTCTAAATTATTCGTATTCTAAACAGAGCGACGTATTTCTTTTACAAAAGGCCTCGGGTTTCTGTCGTTGAATTCCCTTCCCGAGAGGACCAAAATCGATCTCCTTGCATAGCAATGGCGTTTCCGGTATCCGACGTTTATCGGGGTAAGTATTGGCACAAGTAGCACTCTGAAGCGTCAATCCAGTTCCCTCGGGCTGAAAGAAAGCTTGTTTGCCAGGGGGCGAAACAATAAGACAATCATCTTGACGCCATGGTACCAGACCTGGTATGCGGGTAATTGCAAACTGGCTGATGACCCGAAACCTTTCTGGAACACTATGTTGCCAATTTGCGACATGCTGGGCCTACGACTTGACGAAGTCCGATCAATTCTATGGCTTCTTTCATTTTGCCAAGATTACCTTGAATGCCATTTTTGGAGAAATGGTGATTTAATTTAGTCAGTTGACAAATATTCAATACGAATTATTGAAAGTTAAATATGACTTAGCGACATCTGCTTTATTCCTTACTGGTTCCTTTTATCACTCAACTCATTATGTGTTTAGACCCAGGAAAAGCAGCCAACAGCTAGTTTCCTCTTTTATATTCTGCACCCTGATAAAGACGAGGAGATAAGACGAAATTAAGAGAAGGAGAATAATCTTTAAAGAGGTTAAAATAAGGGATCCCTGTATACATTAAAACCATGAAATGTGGCCAGAACAAGAGGTTACCTGGAGTCCATTAAAAAAGTATAAATATAAAAAGAAGACAATACTAAACGACTACTCTAATTACTAATTTAAAAAAATAAAAATATTAAATACACATATAAAACGAATATTTTGGTACCAGCTACAATGTAATGAGTTACTACGTTAATGCACAAGAGTAATCCGTTAAAAGGAATAAATTAAACCAGTCTCTCAATTTTAAAAGAGCTCTTAAGATTAGCTTCACGTATTACTACAGTTTTGAAAATGGATGTTAAAAATCTTCAAACTAGAGATCGCTCCCGGATGGATCCGCTCAAGTTCACAAATATTAACTCGTTCGCGGGAAACTTGGGTAGTTCGATCGCTTCCGAGACTATCTCGAAATTTCTAACTCCATATAGTTATTGGAGATCAAATTTTAGGTATTTACCCGGATTAACCTTTCGCTTCAAGCGAGCGAATTCGGGAAGCGAGCTAACGCCTTAATCCCGACAACATAATACCTAGTATGCTACGTTGAACGAATATTTTTCATTTACTCTGTAATTTTTGCTAAATTCAATTTAGTATGATGTGAAAAATGCAAAATTTTAGTTGGTTTAGGTATCTTGATTACTTAGAAGATCCAAATTTCGTTCCAAAATTTGTGAACACATTTTGTAAAGCCATTTTTTCTAAAATTTGATTTATAGTAAGAAATAATTTCGTTTTTCAACAGCCATTTTTATTTTATAGCCGATCGCCATTTTGAAAAATATATGCTTCAAATTGGGAAAATTCTAGTCATGTGCAATGTGCAAAATGGTGACTACCAATTGACAAAAATCTCAATATATCTTAAATAAAAGAAACCGTTTTGTTTTTTAACAATCATGAATTTATTGTACCTAGCCAGAAAACTTTGCGATGTTTCAGAATTTATAATAGTCGAAAACTGATACGAAAATGCAAAATCTTCCTGATTTTTGTTCTCCATTTTGGAATATATGTTCCCTACATATTAAAAAATTAAAATGGCTGACATAAGGAATTGGAATGGCTATTGGTTATGAGTGGTAAAAAAGAAAACCTCAGTTTTTTTTTCGTAATATAATCGGTACAACTTACAATTTCTAAATGGCCGCCATTAAGTATTTATACCGCCATTTTGAAGCATACATATTTTTTATATTCAAGTTATATATACAGAAGCAAAAATTAAATGGTTATTCAGATCGGTCATATTTTCTCCCCAAAATGGCGGATATACAGAGTCAAAATATCGAAATGGTAAATAAAACAAATATAGCATGGCTAATAGAAAATGGCGCCTGTAAGGACTCCATTTTTGTAATACAAATTTTGTAAAACATGAAGTATTCCGTTATTATTTTGTGTCGGAATGAATTAAATATTATTTTAGGTTCCCATTTAATTGCTTTAGACAACATTAAAGCATTTTCGCAACTAAAAACGGCCGTTCAAAAATGGGGCCTTTAAAATGTTGCTTTTTTTTAAAATGCATATTAATGGACACATAAGAAAATATCTGAAAACAATTCCAATCGTAATTTTCGTCATACTCAACGTCCAAAATGACAAATTATAAATGACCGTAACGAATTGAAATTCTATTTCGCCAGTACTTTTCCAATAATTATTAATAATAAAAAGTCTTTTCCCGATGCAGCAACTAAATGGAAAATCGGGAATTTTGCGATAACCTATTTACGTGAAAATGCAATAAATATACGCCATATCGAAAGTAGCGAATAATAAGCCACTCACCCCCGCTTCGGGAAATCCTGCGTTCGTCGACATAATTGTGCACGAAAAACCTCGGGCATTATTACGGTCAATAGACCGCCAGGATATCGGCCATATTTTAGCCCGGAAAAACAATCCAATAATCGATGAAATTCCAAATATCCCGCACCGAGGAAATTCCGTTCCTCTGGCGCTTTCGTAATTAATAACACGCAAATGACGTCATTAAGACGGCGGCGTAAGATTTAAGAATACTCGGATCGCTTCGTGTAAACTCGTTCGAGTTCACCGTGGACTATTACCAATGGTAGTAACTATTATACTCGAGTATAACAAAGTGCGTGATTAAATCTCGTAATTGGGATTACTCGGCTTGATTACTAGCTCGGCGTCGCGGTGTTGCAGGGGGCAAAGGGGCCAAGGGGCACCTGGTACCTGGGGGAAAAGGCCGGGGAAAGCTGAACGACGGCCCTACGTCTCCGACAGACGTTTACGAGGATGTGCACTTAAGCCGGTCCTATGTAAATCCATGGGGGCCGCTCGTAGCTGCCAGCTAAGAGCCGCCTTGTCGATGAATTGGGTCACGTTATCGACGAAGATGGCAGGAATCCTGAGAATCGACTACTGGAGAGAAATGATGGGTATACCCCCGTCCCCCAATTCCCCCAGCCCTAAAAACCCCCCGTCGCCCCAAATCTCGATCAGAGACCAGTGGAGCACGTGGCTACCCACCAGTATGCTGAGTGAACTCCTTGATCCCTTACAGGGAAAATGAGGCGAGTCGTATTTCAAGATATATATTCAAATTGCCAGAGATGGTGTATCGAAAAAGGATTTCGTGCAGGTGACATGTATTGTAATGCACTAACGATGTGAACATTTGTACGGGGCTTTGCGGCCGACGTCGAACTGAGTGCTTTCCTTAGTCGCAGAGAAGCTTTTCTTAATTTTGCAAATTTGCGTAAATAATTCTGTGGTAGAAGTTTTGAAATTACTTAATTTTTTTGTTACAGACAATTTTTATCTTATGATAATTAACTTTCCATACAAGCAACAATCATATGTGCGAGTGTGTGTGTATGTCTGTTTACAAATTTTCAACAAATCGTGTAAAAATTGAAACATATAATTACTAATGCATAATCGTAGCGATATTGTCGTGTTGCATGATTTAATGAGCGTTAATAAGATAATTTACCAAATACACGTTTATCCCATTATACATTGAAGTATAAATGGGCATTGTGCAAGAGAAATGATCCAATAATGCACAAACCCTGTCAGCATCAATGTATCAGCAAAGGTCAATTGCATAGAACATGCATTTCATCGAATAATGTATGAGTTACATTAAATAATGGAATATTATTTTAAAAATAATCTTTGCGATTTTATTTATGGATTTTTCGACATAATAAAACTTTTACCAACAATAAAACCTGAAATCTTTCAATTACTGACTACAGTTTTTTGAAAACTAGACTAAATATGATGGAAAAGTGCAACAGAAACTATTGGGAGCATCAAACAAAGCATCTTCAAACAAACAAAACCAAATATCCCCAAATCTTGTAATCGAATGTTAAACAAAACATGAACCTATGGCCACGTGTTCCCCCACTAAATTAACAAGTATGGAGACTTTGTATTACGATAAGTGTTCGACACAACAATGCTATTATTTTAATCGTTTCATTCTCGTGAAGGTGGCTTGAATGTTGCATGCTAATAAGTTTCGACCAATTGCAGAATCGAATTTCAATTGCTTTGGAACGTTTGCAGTACCCTAGACAAGAGTATATGGGACCCGAGGGGGCGTTTGCAGTGCAATTGCTTCACTTAGACGATCGAACCCTCTAACAGCTAAAACAATAGTAATCACCACTGGACTCGAGTACCCAATGGGGGACAAGACCTTTCGATTCTGTTCAGCCAACGCTACAAAAAAAAATCAATATATCATATATTCGAATTCCTTTATTTCGTGCCGCACGCTAATAATTGCTGCACACGTGATGTGAAATCTTTATTACATTCTGGAAAACAAGGGAAAAAACAATTTCATTGAAAATGTGACGCCATAGGGTTGTAACATGAAGTTACCTTAAACTTAATTTGGTATTTGTACACCTTATTACTTTTAACACTTAGTCCGACAATTTTAATCAAGATGGTTTCTTATCGTTGACTTTTTAAACAGTTATGTTTACCTCAATTGTTTATATTAAGATTATGTAAAAAATTACGATACTTCTTTTTCAAAAGTGAAAGGTTATTTCTCTAATGACCCTTTCCGGATACTCTTGTTGCTTTTGAACTTTTTCTACCATTGTTTAATGGGTTTTCGTTAAATATTTTTGAAACTACTTCTATCACATATTATGTTTATATTATGATTAAGTAACAAAATACGATGTTTCTTTTTCAAAAGTGATAAGTTGTTATCTCTTATGGCCTTTTCCCATTTTGCTTTTGAATGTTTCCTGCAATTGTTTAATGAGCCTTTACCAAATATTTTCTAAACTACTGCTTTAAAAAATTATACTTATATTACGATTAAGAACAAAAATATGAGGTTTCTTTTTCAAAAGTGAAAGGTGATCTTTCTTAAGACCTTTCCCCTTTTCTATTTTTGCTTTTAAACTTTTCCTCCAATTGTTTAATGGGTATTCACTAAATATTTCCTAAATCACTTTTATCAAACGTTATGACTCTTTTTTCGGAAGTGAAAGGTTACCGTTCTTAACACTATTGTTCTATTTCTTTTAAAAATAATTTTTTTTCTTCATTTAAAATGTCTTGTCCACCTATGTATAATAAACACAGATGTTCAGAACATATTTAGATGCGATTTTCTCAATTTCATCTACCAAAAGAGAAAGAAATGTTTTTTTCCAAAATGAAAGGCTATAATCTTTAACGGTCCCATTTATTACGTTGTACATAATTTTTTTTTGTTGCTTTAGTTGGAGAAGGTATCCTCCAATTGATTCGATTCCCTGATTCGATCAATTCGATCACTCGATTGAAGTGTGCAGCAAATGTTCTCGTAATAACATGCAAACAAAATTATATATATCTAACCTTATTTTCAAAAGCCAAAGATGTGAAGGATAGTATCCCTCTCATTTCAAAACAAAAATTATTTCTTTTCTGAGATATTTTTTAGAAATTATTCAGATAATATTCTCACAATTTGCTATAGAGTAAATTAAGTCATTTTAAAAAAATGAAAGGTCTTAAGGATGCTGTTCTTTTCACTTAACGGAGAGTGTTTTCTCCATTTTTAAAATGGCCCTTCACTAACATTTTTCCAATCTACTTACATAAAAATTTGTGCCTCTTTTTTCAAAAGTGAAAAGTTATTTCTCTTAATAGTACTGTTGTTTTTCTTGGAAAATAAGACTTTTTCCTTTCACTTTTCAAGTTTTGTCCACCTAAACATTCATCGATGATTATAATATATTTATATAGTATACTTGAAACTAGATTTATCGAAAGTTATGGCGCCTCTTTTCAACAGTGAAAGGCTATTATTGTTGGTGGTCCTTTTACCTCCCTTCGAAAACAAGATTCGTTTTAATTTCAGCACATTTTTCCCTTACAGTTTTGACATTTTATTAAACCAGTCCTTTATTGTTGTTTAATAAATATACTGTAAATTCTCAATATAGAGAGTTATGTTCCTTTTTTAAAATGAAAGAATTTCTCTTTTATGAATTCCATTCCTTTCACTTTTTCGGAAAGGTTTTCTCCAGTTTTGAAATTGATGTTAAATATCTTTTTCGACTGCGAATAACCAATTTTTTAGCGTTAAAATTGAGCCCCCCTTTTATAAAAAGTGAAAGTTTTTTTTTATTGACCTAAATCAGACATAATTCTTTTTCTAAAATTGTAGTCAAATAATCCTAATTGTCAAAAAAAGGTTTAACTAGTCATCACCGTTGAAATAGAGAACAAGTGGTAGTCCCAAGGTACATTTGAAACCTCGACAGCCGTAGTCTCAGCAAAAATGGCGGAATCCACCTATCGAAGCGGCCATCGCCGTAATCGAATTCCATTCAATCAGTATCGTTGCAGCGAAATTAAGTGGGTAATTAGAAAAAAGCACCCAGACCGGGTAATCCCGGGAATCTCGTGAAACGAAATTGAATAGGGAGAAAAAGGACTTTGTGGATGGCGGCAAGTCTGAGGATAAAACTAAGACGACCTTGAATATCCACCTTTACGATAGTAGACGAGGAGTCTAGATTCAGCAAGGTCGTCGGACACGTCCACGGACAAACCACCCTTTAGGGTCGTACTCACACGTGCGTGTCGCAGGTGTGTCGATCTTGGACAAATTTCAAACCTCTGAATAATTCAAGTACGGACGGATCCACTCAAGATTTTAATCAAATCGAAGCCTTAATATAGCATAAGAATAACCAATGAGGGGAAATTAAGTCGTTGATTAAATTTTAAATTTAAAATTAAATTTCGTTTATTAATTTCAAATTTTTGTTATAGTTTAGTATAATTACATCATATCGTAGTTAATTTAACTACTTTGATCACTACATATTTCAATTAAATAAAATTACATATATCTCACCGCATACATTTTTTTTATTGACGAATGAATTTCTCCAGTAATGAATGTACAATTTTAACGCATTTTTTACATTAATTACATGCTGGTATTCGAAACAAACACAATATTCGCCATCAATCTTATTTCAGTAATCTCTACATTACCTTTCATTACGTCGTGTTTTTTAAACCGGCGAGTAACAGTACTTATTAGAGCACCTGTCGTACATTTGACAAATGGTCGAAAATTACTATTTTTTGTTGGAACGTGACTGGAAATGAAAGTAATGTGAATAATTTGATAACAGATCGAACAAAAACTAATGCAGCATTGGCAAGCATCATCCAGCTCGATTTACGTTTCCCAATAAGTCAAAAGGTACACGAGGTGTTGAATAAAATACGGATAAACTGATCAAATGAAACATTGTCATCATTTATCTTTCGTTAAAATTACGGTAACGCTATTTTTATTTTCAGTAGACAATTTCCAAAAGCTATGAAAGTATCAGAGTTCGTCAGCACGTTCGCATCCCACGAATATATCAATAAATAACTAATCTTTTAATTAAATGAAGTAAAAATTCCAATCTCTGTATACATGAAAACATTTTTTTCGAGTTTCGAATTGCCTGCCAGAAGTCGTCACGCATTCTGTTGGAAAGATACGTCGGTTTTTCATCAATTTTAGTAAAAATGGAGTAACTCCAAATTTCTTCTACAGTTCAAAATGATGTTTCTCCATTCCATTATATTATACGAAGCCTATGACAAAAAGTGCATTAGTATCCATTCAAAAGGAATTAAAAAAAAATCAAGTAATATTTGGTGCTTGGCTCGAATTCGTCAAAGTGCAATATGCAAGCGCCGCAAGCGCGTGCAAAAAAATTGTCGAATCGAGGGAGGCATCGAAATAACCGATATTTCGGAGGAAAATCAAATGGGAACTGACGTCACCGAGACCCGATAACTCAAATATCCCGATCGAAATCCCACGGTACCCCTCGACTATATCGCGATGAAGGAAAATCTCGAGGAAATTGAAGAGCGAACGAGGTCGTTGCTCGCGTCTGACTGACGCGTACACGTAAATATATATCGCCTTTGGTACTTCCTACCAGGCAGTGAAGCATGATTTGAGGTTTTCACGCTTCTTAACCCTTCATCCAGTGAATCAGTCCGTGATTTGTATTTTTTTTTGTCCTCGGGGATGACTTATCCCGGATAAACTAGCAATCTGAAAATCGAAAACCGATAGGTGGAAAAGGTCACCTAACAATTGCACACGTCTGAGAATTCCTCCATGTATAGTTGAACCTCTCAAACCTAACAATTAGCATTTTCCAAAATCTAACGTTTTGGTGTTTCCTTCTGCTATAGCTCATTGGGCCATGTTACGCTCCGTCCACCCCATTTTGTCATGATATCTCACGTAACAAGTTTCAGGTAATGCTGGGAAAGTCGCGAACCCTATACGGGGCATCACTATACATAAACGATCCATACACAAAAAATCAATTTCGGCACAAAATCAGTACCTTATTGGAAATTCTATGCCACATATTTTTTTCCTATAAAAAATATTTCCTATCATTTTCGAGAAAGTATTTATTCGGGTACTATAAATATTTCAACAAAGTAGTTTTGCGATCATTGAAATAGTTTAGGAAATATTAAAAAGTATTTTCGTTAAAAAGCTCCTATATTAATCGCAGAGCGTTTGATTGGAAATACTTTTTTAATTATATTTCCTAAACGGTTTCACCTTAGTAAACATTTTTTTCACTGAAAGTTTTTGTTTACTGAAAATTGAACATTGAAAACTATCATCTTGAAGCATTGTGAGAAAAAAATTAAAAACTTTTTTCCAAAAACATAATTTGCTTTCATTCCAAGTTTGTTGTCTTTCGAATAGTTTAAGCTGTATTTTCTGCAAGTTTCATAAAATAATATTTATAACTTTGTGTTTTGGAAGGAGCTGAAATGAACATTTTGTTTTAATTCGGGATCTTTAATAATTAACTATTTTGCGTTTATCCAAAAAAATTGTAAGAAATATTATTTTTTTCAATGGAAAAAAAGGTGCGGTATAAAATTTCCAATAAGATACTGATAATTAAACTTTTTTTTTCAAACATCAACATCAACATCGACATCAACTTTTCCGACGCGCCTGCGTCAGGGACCAACGGAAATGACCGAAAATGAGAGATTTATAAATTGTCGCACTGAAAAACGTAGGTACAAGGAATAATTTCAAATTATACCGGACTTTTTATATTACTTTACTCATAAGCTTAGTTTTTAGTTACTAATTTTTTTCCTATTCATTTTTCTCTATCTTTAAATGTGTCGGGAATTTCACAGAAAGTACCCAAAATACTGAGGAAACAGTATTTTGTTAGATCTTACTGTAATCTGGGGTATAAGAAATTTTTGGGTCCTGATTAACAATCTGAAGTGAGATGTTGATAATTCAAAATGGCCAATTCAGTATTGCAGGTAACTTAATAAAGATTCAAACCATTTTGCTCGGAGCTTATCCTGTGATAGCAAATTGCGAATCTTCAGTCAGTTTTTTGCAACAGAACTTTATTTTGATTTTTTAGTTATAAATTTATATTTTTCATTTTTCTAATACCAAAACTTTAAGCGATTTCCCAAGCTCCTGAACATGAAACATGGAAGAAATAAATGATCAACGTTTATCGACTAATATCTTTGAATAAAATGACATTAAGATACTTTTTTTTTTATAGAGTATGTCGTTTTCAAATATCAATATCTAAATATTGACATACTAATAAAAATTAAATTACTTATAAAAAACATTCCGGTTTCAAACCAGGAATGAATTTCATTTCCTCACATCTATTTTAGGCTTCCTGAAGTTATAAATTATTCAGAAAAAAATTCAAAATCAAACGGATAACAAAGCAGAAACTTAAAAGCCGTTTTATACAATAGTGAAATAGAGAACAAAGCATGTTATCGTCGATTATTTTTGTATTATTTTTCATTCGTATTATCGATTATATGGAAATAATAGTCCAATATTTTCAATGAACTCTCTCGGAAAGGCATTGTTCAGTGCCAAAGAGGTATAATAACGATTATGTGCCAAACGAATTGCATTAAAGAAAATTGTTTACCTTTTAACAGAAAACAATACAATACTGTTTTATCTTGTTCGCGAGTCTTTTTTGTATTAGTATGCCGGTTTTCTTCCTGTATTAACTAGTAATTATTTATTTCGATATGAGATTCCTTCAAATGTATTTGTGTTCGTAATGCGAGAGAGGAGGGAGGGGGATTTGGAATTTTTCGATTGTAGCTTAAGAAATGCTGGAGAGTCTAAAAATTTGCACACCAAAAGTTGACAAAAATGAAAAAGAAATTTTAAAAAAATTCAATTATTTCTATTCGACAATATTTTTTTTTAAATCTATGACTATTTTTAATAAATAATTAATAAACTTTTTCTTTGGCATTAATATTTTTTATTTATCAAGACTACTATATCAATTTTGAACACTTAGTAACAATAAAACATCCAAAATATCCTGTTGAATTTTTTATAGATATCTGGAAAATACAAATTTTGTGAGCCATAAATTACAAGATATGCCTTTTTTTAGAATTCTTATAATAAAGTTCATAATTTATTAATGACAATATGTAGTATAACTAAAAACAACTTAGTGTATATTTTATACAATCGAATCTCGTAAAATAAGCAAAGCAACTACCTTTCTTCATTAGTTTAACCTAGTTTAGTTTAGTACATTGTATTACTTTCCCCCGTGCTTAACGAATAGCATTAAATTGTCGTAAATATTTATTCAAATTAGGAAACCCATTTGAATTTTAGGACCCATAATCGTGAGGTAGTAAAACGAACTACAAATTTCATAGCTCTGATCTATTTTTGGAAAATCAATATAGGAACAGAAGATAAAGTTTAAATGAACCACTTTAACCTTAGAAATTTGAAAATTAATGGTAATTTAATAATACACTTAATCGGTAATTTTTCAATTTGAGTAGTAACTAGTTAAAATAATTTTGGAAAAAGAAATGTAAATCAAACTTAACAAGCAGACTTAAAACATAAACAAGCAGTCTTTATCAAAATATTCAAATTAAAAAATCAACAAATATACACGTGATCTTTATGATCCATTTCATACATCCCACACGAGTTATTCATATTTTCGACCGCGTACGCCGTCCACTTATCGTATAGACAAAATTTCGTCCGTCGAAAAACGACATTCGTTACACAGCATCCCGTACTATTTTCACGAAATGTCGCGTTTTTCCGAAGACTCGTAAAAAAAATATATTTCGAATACCCGCGGCGGCATTGAGACATCCTCCAATGTTTTTTTGTCCTCCGACGTTTCATTCGAAGCGCTACCGCAAACAATAACTTGGAGGGAAAGTTGCCGATAATGCACGTTTCCGCAAAAAATCAGCAATTGACTGCACAAACCAGTGCAATCGGTTGTGCATGCAGGCATCGAGCTTTCGCAGGCGTTGAATGTGAGGCTAGCCGCTAACGCGTAAAGTGTAACTAGGTCAGTGGTCAATAGGCGGCTACGCACGCTTAGAGGACCGTCCTCGAACACTGCCAAAACCGCGAGGCTGAACCCGTACCGCAATCGCGAGATATCCCGGAGGTCACGTGACCCGATCGCGACATATCGGCAATATTCGGAATCCCGATGCGTCACGCTCCGCCGCTGTGGAATTATGCAAATGGCCGACGTTAACTTCGCCGATGAATCTCAATGACGGCGTTAATGAAGGCCTGGGCAGGTCCGCAGGCAAGATTCGTATTCAATAAGATCGTCTTCGCCCACCAGGTGGAGCTCATCTTATTTCGGAGGCTAACCGGTGCGAGGAATTTCAAATGAGTCGCCAGTGATCCGTGGAATTCATGACGTTCGACGATAATTAAACGTAACATGTATTTATTAGCGTACTTGGATATTCCTAGGTCACTTGCATCAGATAGAGTATTCATGAGGATATCTATCAGCTTCCACTGAAAAAAAGGAATTCCGACAACTAATCCGAGCTGTGCGAAAGAAATTGGTTTAGATAATTGATTATGCCATGAGGTTATGTTGTACGGAAATTGTAGGTCATTCTCGAAATATTTGTCCAATGTCCTAAGTATTTTTACATTTTTTTCCTATTGTATCATTTAATACTACTAACCGACATAGAAATTTGGTGGATATCAAGATGAGATGAAGATGTCCTAACCTAACTCGACTACAACAGGTGCTTCATCAAAGATCGACGTGAGAACGGTATTCAGTGTGGATTTTGATGTAATGTAGATAACTCCATTTGGTAATTCAGCAATTGTGATGAAGCACATATTTAATTTTGCTTCATCTTGTTCAATGTTCTGACCATAACATACTACAGTATAAATTTACTGGCGATGCTGAAATAAGCTATCCATCTACTTCTTTAGTTCTAGAAATTCGATTCCTTAAACCTCTGTTGAAGCTAATGTTCCAGCTTCATCCACACCAATAGTCAAATAAAGTTTGCTGTTTAGCTCGGAACTAATATATGCTGCTGATATCCCACTGTTTACTTATATTATTTAAAATATTGAAAGCTGTACTTTTAGGAAAGTCTAACGTTTCCCAGTTCGGGTCATTACAAAGAAAATTATCCATGCCCTGATAAATAATTCTTCAATTACAGCAGTTGTTACTTTATCAGTACTAATCAATGTTTTGATATGAATGGAAGTCACCCTACCATTGGCTGTTGATAGAATGGTTCTAAATATGAATCGATACTTGACTTTTGATGATATAAACGTATCAATTGCTTCGTCAGGGACAGTTGCGATGATCTACCCATGTTGAAGCAATTTGCATATATCAATTTTGTGACCCAGAGATGTAGTAAATTGCCCCTAAATTCTACAATAATTGCTTAATGATGTACAATGAAGATGCGAGATTCTGATCCTGATAAATGTTCAATTTGCTTCGTCCCGATTTTAAAACTTTTTCTCTGCCTAAAATTAGTTTTTTTTTTAAATTAACATCGAAGAGTATCTTACTTTGAATGCATGCATTGTTTACTTTATTTGCATTTCAACTTAGAAGTGAACGCTAATCATAATGGAAAACATTGGAAGCGCATACAAATTAAAGTGGTCTTCTACAACAACTTAAAAAGACAATAAAATAATCTCAATTTCTTAAATTTTAGATTGTATCATGCTTTAAATTTGTTGAGGATAAAATCCATCACGCCAATATTAGGAAAATCGAAAGTCTCGCTCAACGTAAACGGCATTTTGTTCATCGTCGAAGGAAATATTTATTTTGGATGTTACCCATTTATAATTTAATATTCGGGTTCGATATGGTCGCTGGGAACTAACGCTTCAAGAATATCTAACGCACCGGGTGTGCACCAATATTTGTTTTGTCTGTCATTTGATCAATCTCTCGATGAAATGTAAAGCCTCATCGGTAAAAGCGATCGATCATCGACGTCACGAAATCCGACAACCGCGATGCTTCAATATCTCCTGGACAAGTTCATAACGGAAATGTCGGATTCGGAGACCAGATACACCAAAAGGATTCGTTCATTTTAGAAAACCGCAAAATCGGACTAAGCAAGACCGCACCCGATTCGACATTTCCCGCTTGAAAGAGTCGTCGTTACGTCGAACTGTCGACAGGGGCTTTATTTGACCAAATTTCATCCAATTTTATTGATAACGGATAATATGTGGTAACCGATTAATTATTTAGAAATTAATGCGGGACAACGATGACCTATTTAGTCCCAGGTTTTGTCAAAATCGATAATTAAAAAACTGACGAAAGTTTTACATGCAATATTGATTTTTTTCATTTGTATTTGCCTAAAGTGTGCTGCTTTGCTCCAAAAAATGTATAAATGGATCAGCTTCTCATCTAAAACTTACCTAATCATGTTAATCTTCCTCTGCTACTTTGAAATCAAGATGTAACGTGCAAGTGAAAACAAATAGTCCTTTAGTCTTCATAATTTCTCAGCAGCTGAGGAGCATCTGAAACAAAAAATGATTCCGTAAATATACAATTACAAACAACTGCTGATTCAAATAAAAAATTTCTTTTCCATGCATACATTTCTTATTGAAGATGTCTAACTACTATAAATTTCCTAGCTTGTTTTTGTAATTTGTTTACTTTGTTCTGGAGACAAAGTTGGGCCTCGAAGATCATCTCTTCGAGACGCTGCTGACCTCCCGGAGTTCAAATTCCGTAATTGTATGGCGGTCATATGTAAACCGTCCGCGTCCGCAATTAACACTTAAGTATTCTCATATGTATAGTCAGCACTGCCATCACGAGACTCGAAGGATGGCGAAGTTCGCGCATTGCGGATAGACCCGCGTGCATACGTATCTAAGCGTCTACCAGGAACTTGGATAATGGCGCATCCGCATCGCGGGTTCATTGACCCTAATTGCTCCGGCCGATTGGTTAAAAGGGCATATGATAGATGGGCAGCTCTTTGTGAGTGCATTACCATGGGCGAGGTATATGGGCGCGCCGTCTACCAATAAGAGTACTTCGTGATGTGTACTATCGACTGAACGAACTTCCCCGATGCAGTCTAGCCACTTTTTAAAAAACTTTTTATCCTCTGTTTTGGAAATGTTTCAAACTTTTTTATTACATTCGGTAATATCTGATGAAAATGCACGTTCATTTCTCTTGCGTACAATTAACAATAACAATGTTTCTAAATATTGCCTAACCTTATTTGATGTTTACTAATTCTAACACTGATAAAACTTTGGTACTACTCAGAAAGTTGTTTTGGCTTTGGGTCATGTTGCAGGTCACGACCTTGTTTATTTCGCACATCGACTGAACGTAAACAATACGAATGTGAGGACGAAGGTCAATAACAAAGAGTGAATAAGGTCATAGACAATACCAAAACTGACCGTTCGCGTTTTCCGAAAGCATTTACAAATATTTTTGGGTTTAAATTGTTTACAGGTTCATTGTTTACACTTCAGCCAACTGCAGTCCAAAGTTAAAACTTAATCCTGCGTCCTTATCTCCAAAACTCGTAAATATATTTTGACTGTGGGTTATGGTACGGTCACGACCTTATTTATTCCGCATAGCAACTTTAAAGACGAAGGTCGAAAACAAAAAGTGAACAAGGTCATGAATAATAACAAAAATAATCTGTCTCGTTCCACGAAAGCAAAGATAAATATTGTAGGTTTAGAGGAATTTTCAGGACTTGCAACACATATCAACATTCATTGCTGATGATAATCATAGTGCAGAGAAATATAGCCCAACGTTAGGTTACGTTGTAGGTCATGGCTTTATTTATTTCGCATTGCAACTAAACGTAAATAATACGTATATGAAGACGAAGGTCAATAACAAAGAGTGAATAAGGTCTCAGAAAATAACAAAACTGACCTTCCGCGTTCTCCGAAAGCATGTGTAAATACTTTTGGGTTAAGATTGATTACAGGGATTCTTATAACATACATAAAGCTCAACAGATATTCACTGAGGTTAAAAATCTTTATGGGAATAAACTTTCTCGATGGCATCTACAGAATAGAGAATCCAAAATTAATACTTAATCTTCCTTACCGGAATAAGCAACAAAGTAGATAAATTTCGCTCCTGGAAGGCATTAATCACTTAATTCGCAAAGTATCGGATCACGCGCATCGGTGATTCGCTATCCTCCCGCCATGCGGCAGTTCGACCTTGAAAATGAAGAGTGGATCGCCGGAGGGTTTTGTCGGAAATTGCCGGTCGTATCCATCAAGCAATGAGATCCTATATATATATAACAGCATACGGTGTCTCGTAGCTCGTCTCGATACGCGCCCTAGCGTGCAGAAACGAAGTTAACGCCTTCGCTGATGACCCAATAATATCGCGAACGATCCAGCTTTAAACTCTTCATCAAGTTATGCCATTTACGCAGCATTTAAGTGCCTGCAGGTGCCAAAAATTTCGCGGCAATAATCGTTAACCTCTGGCGAGCTTGCAAGTTGGGGATATGGCCGTGTCACGTGGTCGCTCGTGAAACAGTTAACCGGCAGATCTCGTTTATGGGCTTTCTGAGTACGCCAGATTATATATAATGGCTGGAAATAATTAAAACCGGCGCTTCGCCGCAAATCGTGTTTCCTTACGTAATTGACGATAGTGCTCCAGTTTACTCCAGGAGGTACGCGCATACTTAAGCCATCTTACGTGATAGGTCTTGGGATTAAATTCATCATATTCCACATATTAGGTTCATGCGTTCCTTATATAAATTAAGCGTTACGAGAGAGCTGATAGTGCTTCAATCAATTGACATGAACAAGATGAGTCCTTCAGATGCAGTCAAGCATCCAACGTCGAATGCAATAATAATGTGCAGTTTATTCCAAATTAATTCTAACCAAATTTCAGAACTCGTTCAAAACAAGCTCTCGTGAAATGTGTTTCCTTGTTTATATTCCCACGCTGGCCTTGTTATAGTACTCGTCCAATGACAATTACCGCCATGTCGTAAAATTCCCGCCGGCGGGTCTAGACTGACGCGTGTGGATGAGCCACTGAGACAACTTTAATCCTGGTAGTGGTGTCAGTGTCACTTTAAGTCACTTTTCAGCTCGATCTTGCGGCTTTGTGTCGCCGCAAAATCATCTCAACAATGTGCAACAGACGCACACCTAAACGAGAAGAGCCCTGGCGATGAAATTGGACCTGCTCTTTGTGGCTGGAACGTAATGAAAGATTTGGCAATACTTTAATTGCGAAACGAAGGGAATGTCTGATTTCTGAAGTCTTCCTCGATGAACAACGGGATGGGTATTTTGATAAATATGGGTTTATTAACCTTTAGAGGACGGGGAAATGGAGTGTCGATTTTTCACAAAATTATCATAAATTCTGACTCAACTAATCATGACGAGTTCCTGACAAGTGCTCGATATATCGACCATACCTGCTCTGGACGACAAGGTCAATGTAATAAATTGATTACTTTTGTTTACCTTAGACTTTTGATATACTGTGTACGAAAAAAATAGTCAAACTAAACCTAGATTCAGCCTTGATTACGAAAATTAATGTTTTAATTACTACTTCAAGGTCAAATTATGTTTCTTTTCCTGTTCAATGGTTTTCGGCTCCTAATTTTTGGACGCACCATTGTTGGTGTTAAAGGACATACGTATAGGTGTTTTTAGGTCGCTGATTACGAATCGCAGATTTTGAAAATTAAAAATGACGGGCTCAAGATGATGGACCAGTATAAAAAATTACTTTATTGAAATGAAACTGGATGCCTGGGAGTTATTGAAGTCGCTGATTACGAATCAGAACTCAGATTTCGAAAATTTAAATTAATAATCGGCGACCCCCCCCCCCCCTTCCGATTCTACTTTCGCTCTTAGCGTCCGGCAGGCGCACTGTCAATTAATTTGGTGGTCAAAAGGGTTATTAACCGATTTAAAATGGATGTTGAACAGATTTTTGATAGACGATCTTAAAAAAGTAATTTGAGGGATTCGAATTTACTGATTTCCATCAGGATGTTGATAAGGATGCGTAAAGTCTAACAATATTTTTCTTTTTTTCTTTGTTTATATGGTTCGGAGTGTAACAAAGTTTGACATCTAATGAGACATCTGTTAAAAATCGTTTTGATTCAAGGCAGTAGAACGCATGACTGATTCATTAAGAATAGGGTCAGTAAGAAAATGTCTAAGCATAGAATTTCACATTTAACAGTTGATTAAAGGAGAACTCTGCGGTTTCTGATTCTTGATTAATTCCACTGACTTCGTCAAATACTAATACCATGGACCACACAAGCATTATTTGGGAAAAAAGTAACTTTTTTTAAATCTTTAATCAAACTTTTCTTATATGGCGCTTTTCTGATTCATTATCTCCTTCGTTATTTCTGAAGTATACCATTAAAACTTGTACGAAAAAGAATAAAAGAGAAAGATGTACATGAGAAGTAGTAAAAAATTGTTAATTTATTTATTTTTACAAAATGAATGTGTTCTCGTTACATTACAATGTAAATTTACTCTCATTAGAGTAAAGTGAAGAATTTTTCACCGAGCTCACAAATTTCTTCTTATTACTGCTATCGTAACATTTCGTGTAGCATTAAAGGTTTTATCTCGTTCTTTATATCCACTTTGTTTTTCTAACCATTAATTTCTACCAACAAATTGTGATCCGAGATTGATTACATTTTTTAATTTTTAATTTGAAAACTATTGTAAATTCGATTTAAATTTTGTAACTAAATGGTACTAAATGGGTTGGTTTGTTTATTTATTTTATAACTTTTTATTATTATTTTTTATATGTTTTACACTTACATTTCTAATAATATGATAAATGTATTTAATATTTTAAAATAAAACTGATTTTCTTGATCATTCTTCTTTAGTGTATCAACTTTCATTAATATTCTTTAGGTGCTTGAAATTTAAAACGCAATAAATTTATTTACATATTTAAATCAGCTTCGACAAATCATTGTTTCAATAACACATGTGATTGTTAGATTTAGCATTATTTGTGAATGACTTACGTCAATAATAATTACAATGAAATTAAATTTATTTAAATGATGTGTATTTTTTTAATTAATTGTTAGTTTCAAATTAATGCAACTATGATTAAATATTATACATTTTAAAATTCATTTAAAGCTCAAAAGTACATTAAATGGCATTTATATTTTTAATCAATATGCTGCTAAAATAAAATTGTGACAGGATAGCAAATAATAATTAATAATTTAATATTTGTGATGTACTTTCATTTTTAATTGTTTGTCATTAACTATTTATTTGTTTAAGTAGGTAGTTTATTGGTTATATATTTATTTAAAAAATTATTCATCAACTACCGGCCTGTAAAAAATACTTAAATAAATAAAACTTTTTTTTTCTATGTAATTCATTAATTATTATTAAATATTTTTTGTGCTATTTTTAAGTAAGTAGATTTAATCGTTTTGTTATAAATATATTTTTTTTACTTATGTAAACATTTTTTTGTATTTAATTTCTGCATTTATTCAATTAATTTAATGTTTTTATATTTTTAAAAGTATTTATTTAACAAATAAGTCTTTTTCACATTCCAAAATGAAAGTTTTGTTTGTTTCCATTTCTAAATAATTGATAACGGATTTCCATCCTTTCCAAATTATGAACAAAAGCGAACAACATAGTTGTAGTTTACAGTAAATTTTTGTTCACCCTCCAGGGCGTAAAATCGTATTTTGCGCCCTCGAAAATTACATGGCTGAGATAGGAGTTCCCTAATACGGGTGTTTTACAGGCGTAATCTTTCGATCGCTTCATTTCTCGGGCATGCGTGATGGCCTTCGGGTGTAAAACTTTATTTTACGCCCTTATTACGAAAAGTACTATTTTTAGGTCCAATTCGTTTACTCTTTTAAAATTGAGGGACAATAGTAACAATTTCGAAATATACGCGTTTTCTTGACAAATTTTGATTTAAATCGTTGAAATTTTTCTTTCCAATGTGTAAATATTTACGGTACTGAACATCGCCAGTCATTTTTTAATATATTTAACGGTCTCAATAACAACTAGATTTCTCACGATTATCAACAACAAAAATTCAAAATATATTGTGCAATCCTGTTTAATTATTGTTATTATTAAATTTGTCAAAAGTCTTTCAATTTTCAAGAAATTTATTACTGGGAGAGTTTTTGGGTTGCTGAATACAAATTTAGTATCAAATCAAATATGGCGGATACTTTTTCGAAAAATGTGTCAAATTGGCTTAAAACTTTCAGTTTTTTTGAAAAACTTTCGTTTCTGCGTAGCAAAAAGAACTCGAATGACAATTTTCCCTATACAATTTTATTTTTTTTGCAATAAATTTTTTATTTATTTATTTATTTTTGTTTATTTATTTATTTATCTATAAATCTCTGGGACAAACACTCTGGATCAATATATCGCGTGTATCGTCGTATGCACACAGAATAGTTTGTCCCACTGTGCATACATTTTTCTTCATTAAATGGAAATTCGTCCATGGGATGAATCTGAAAACGCTTTTGCTCGCTGTGCACCTGCAGTATTCGATTGCCATTGTGCTCCAGTTTAATTCCAATACATCACGATCGAAAAGGCAGCCTTATAGACGAGGATGCACATTGTGTCGTAGGGAATCTCTCGTATACAGGTCGAAGAGATGATTTTCAGGGTGTGGGAAGTTGCAGGACTCGTGAGTCTGTGGGCGCCGGGTCACGGCTACAGGGCCGCACGTTCAATAACAACGAGAAATGGCGACGATTCGCAACTTTACACGTGATTCACCGACACGCGTGGGCGTTGGTAAGACTCCATTTATGCAAGTTGCACGATGGACAAGAATTGCATATGGGCTTTAAACTTTTTAAGGCGACATTTGCATTAGCTTCCGATGAAACGATTTTCCTAGTTCGATCCCGGGTAATGACATTTTTTTTTAATTTAACAAGTGCATTGACTTATTGGTTACAAAAAATTATATTAAATTATTTTAGAAAGATAACTTAATTATTTTTTAACTTATAAATCCATCTATTCGTTAGAAAATATTTTAAAATATTTAGTGATGCTTAATTTATATATAATATCCTAATTAAAATAAAAGAAATATCTTTTGACATAATTTTTTTTCATACAGATTCGAAGATAAAATTGACAATTGATGATTTGACAATAATTTTTAATTTTTATAATTTTGAGTAAAAGTTGTCCGATTTTTTCACTTTCGGGTAATATAAACAATAATTTTATCGGACCTGAAGTTATATTTCAAGAAGTAGCTAAATTTATAGAAAAATATAAAATCGTAACAATTTTTCTCATAAAACCCCGGTATTTTAAATGTTATTGTCCTGATTTTTTTTCATAGGTAAATCATTTTTTTTTAATCTGTTCTTTTTGAATTTTGTATAAAAATGTCAAACACACCAATTCGGATCCGGACCATCAAAGTGGACATGGGGTCAGTTAGACCCCAAGTGTATTTTATTAGAAAAAAAAGAATTCTTCGTGTGTTAAATTAGAATAAATATATATAGTATTTAATTATAATCTAAATTATTTAATTTTCTGTATTTGCTTATTTTAATTTTAAAATTATTTTTCTACCAATGACGATTTTAGCTATAATTGACGTTTTGCGATCATAATATAAAAAAATCGAAATAATCACAATATAAAAAGAAATAATTTGAAGATTACACCCGATCCCAGGGACAAAACAAATTGATTATTTATTTATTTATTATAAAAATTTTCATTTGTATTCCGTTCCCTCCATCGTCCATTCTTTTATTTTATATTGTGACAAAAAAATGTCGATACATATTGTAATTGCAATTGTAAATTTGTTTATTTTATTTAATTCACGCTTAAATAAATTAAAAATATAAATACATAAAATTAAATAATTTATTTATTAATTTTATAACCCTTCATTTATTTCAATAATTTACGTTATGTAATTTAAATAATCAATTGTTAATATTTTTTGTATTTATTTCAAACAATTATTTATAAATAGTCTTAAAATAAAAGTAATAAATGTAATAAATATTTAATCATCTATTTATTTTATTTTAATGCATTTTTACTGATAAGTTCATACTTTCTTCAAATCGTACAATAAAAATTGATTTATGCAATTTCAGTAGTATCGTCACGATCATAGTTTCAATTATATGCTTGAAATTCTCGTGACGTTTATATGCATGTTAATAATTTTCGATTCAATAAGGAACCCGTTTAGGAACATGGTTAGGGTTTCTCAGCAAATCCCTGTAGGGCATTGTGGTATTATATATAATGAGAATTTGAAAGCATGTGCAATACCTTAACATCCCGTACTATTAATAATAATACACTGATTTATTTGATAATGTAAGTAGAGTAAACCACGTTTTTGGAGGACATTTTTTTGTATTTCATTTTATTCAATACTTTAGAAACCTAGTCTTTTATTTATATGTAAAAATAATGATTAATAAATACTTTAATAGTTAGCATACAGAAATTCTTATCTGCTAACTTGAATTTTTAGCTTTATTAAATAATAATTTTTAATAATTAAATATTGCTATTCCGATATTATTTTGAGTGAAAAATAAAGTAAAAAAATTTGGCGTTGTAACTTTTCGCAAAATTAAAATTCATACTCTTATTTCTTAGATATTTCAAAAAAAAAATATTGAAATTTCTGGAAGAAGAAGCATTTGTTGGACTTTTAAAAACACTTTTTTCAAATCTAGACACTTCAATGTTTTTCAGAGTTAAAATTTCGCAGAATCCATGTTCATTATTCTTGAGGTGAATCTAACAAAAAACATAATTAGTAAAAAATATTGAAATTTACAAAAATTTGTTTTTTAATTTGAAAATAATGTGGATAAAAGCACTTTATGTTAGAAAGTAAATATTTTAGATTTTTTAGTTATTAATTTGCATGGCTGAAAATTTAATTAAATATAAAAAATATTTTAAAAAAATAATTAAATTGGTCCCCTTACCTGCATGCAACAATTAAAGAATTTTTTAAATGCTACATAATTAAATGGAAATAAATATAACAAACAATTATTTACAATCATATTCACGAATTTTTTACAAAATTAAAACAAATAATACGAAAATTATTATTTATGAAACCGAAATGCCTACGTCATTGTATTAAGTATCTAATAATAATATTAATTGTTATTAATAACTAATAAAAAATTGATAAAATTATTGTTAATAAACTATTAAATTAATAAGTCATTTAATATTTTTAATACTGCAGCCAACTACTTCATAAAAGTTGTTCGATAAATTTACTTAGTTAAATATCGTACATTCCCATTGGATACGGCATACGTGTAATATGCGAGGTTTTTGTACAAATCCAGAATTATTTGCTTACTCGGGCAAGAGATTGTCATACGCTGGGATAACACAAAGCTTACAAAATCGATGCACGTCGATGAAGGCATGTATACATTTATTCAATTGGATGAACTGATTTCGTTCGTACCTCTGAAAATTAAAAACATGTTAGTACAACGACTTAATTTTGCTTTCTAATTAGGAATATTAATTTAAAAAAAAAATAAATTTCATTAAAAACAATTAAGATATTAAACAAATTTTGAATAATTTTGTTTATTAAATATTAATTTAAAATGATCATATTTTAATAAATTTTTAATCATAAATATTAATCGTTATTATTAAACAGTTCATTATTCAAAATCCAAATGTATATCATAAAATGACATAAATTCCTGATGAGAATTCGACTTTTTAGTTCTTTAAAGCGGAACTAACCATAAAACAATTTGTCATCGTATTAACTTCTCAAGCTGTTTAGCATTTACTATAAGCACGAGGAAGACCGGTTAGATACACAAGACCTCTTATGTGCAACAATAAATATGCTTTCATCTAGGTCGATGATTACGTAATATGTATCTGATCGTTACGGGACCTTTGTTATTTTCGAAACACACGAACCGTCATTAACGTCAGAAACCTCATTCAAAGATTACATCAGCATAATCATTATTCTATATGGTCGAGAAAATTGTGTGCCAAAGAAGAATAATCATAACTGTATACATACGATTTACATCCTTTTTATTCATGGTGTCGTATCTCTTCCTCCTGATTTTTTAATAAAATCAGTTTAATTTACCTTACACAAAGAAGAAAGCAGAAAAACAAAAAAAAAAACAGAAGAAAAACAGAAAAAGGGGTGCGGGTCGAAAAACCGACAAATCAAAAAGCCGACAGGTCGAAAAACAGACAGTCAAAAAACCGACAGAAAAAAATGACTGTCCTCCTGAAGATGTGTCTTCTTTTTATGTGTCGGCTTTTTGACTGTCGGTTTTTTGACTGTCGGCTTTATGACTGTCGGTTTTTTGACCTGTCGGCTTTTTGATTTGTCGGTTTTTCGGCCCGCACCCAGAAAAAAGAAAACAAAAGAAGAAAAACTGCAAAAAGAAAATAAAAGAAAAAAAAACAAAAAAGGAAAGTGTGGCTATCTGTTGAATTACTGCTTGTATTACATCTTTAATGTATCTGCTCTTAATATCTAGATAGCGGTGACTATCTATATATTAATCCTTAATATCTTGGTTCCTCCGTGTACGGATTCGAAATATTGCCTATCAATAATATGCCTCTGAATTTCCGAAATGATTGACAGTACCTATACATCGACATTTTCTTGTCTATACTTTAACTATTTCACTCGGACACCCCAGAGAAGCATTCAAAAAATATTGTTGGAGAACAAACAATTAATAATTGCACTTGTCAATGCAATGGTGAACGATAAACGATAAAATTAAGATTCGTCAGTGACGTTTTGAAACCGTACTGGAAAACTGATGAAATATTAACAGTCGACTACACGCAAACTGACGTTCGGGGTTCGATAAATATTTGAGTCCTATCAATATTTGATTAGATACGAACGCGACGCATATTTCTGAAATTCGCTCAATACTAAAACGATGCGCATATTTCGGACAATTAGCGCGGTGCACAGCGGCGGTGTTAATAAACCCGCAGAAATTCGCTATGGGATTATGCAAAATATGCAGCGACCAAATGGCAAATGTAAATACGGACAAAAGTGCATCGCGCCCCTTGACCGCCCCTTTACGAAACAATGCATGGCCCTGACTCCGTAGTTGCCCGATGACAAACGAACCCATTGCCGGTCAAAATTGCCGAGCACCTGCACGGTATCTTGAAAATCATTCTCACACTGAAAATTGCACGAGAGATTGATTCAGCGATATGGAAAGGAGGGCTTGGAACGGTTGAACCAAAAATGTGTATGAAATCCTTTTTTTTCAGTGGTTTCCGAGGTATATTTGTCATGCTATGAATACAAATGCATTTCATTCTCTTCAATATTGTTATTTAGCTAACCGTCAGAATAAAATTTTGCAAAAATAAAAAACCTAAAAAAAGTTAACTGTCAATGTTTCAACACTACTAGCAAATAGTACTTTTCGGTCCTAGGCCGTAAAATTTTACGGCCGAGTAGCCAACACTATTTTATGATACATTGTTCGCAAAGTAGGCACTTTACCGACTGTTTTTAGTCCGTAAAGTGCGGAGATCAGTCCGTAAAATCACACATTACGGACTAAAAGGAGTCCGTAAAGTATCTACTTTACGGACAGGTGTATCAAAAATGCTATTTTGCTCCCTACATCGCGGGATCAAAATAGTCCTGTCTCTCCCTAGGGAGCAAGATTAATACATCCAGGAGCAAAATAGCCCACTCTTGTATGAGAAAATTAGTTTGCAAGCAGGGGGATTGAGTGTATATATTTATTTTGCTCCCTAGGGAAAGAAGGTACTATTTTTCTCTAAATCTCTGAATAACAAATTTTCAGGAAATTCTTATGATTTTCAATTTTTTCTCAATTTTTTCGTATACCATATTGGATGTACTATATTGAATTAAAACATTTTAAGAATCCGATATCATATTCGTAATATATGGCCCAAAATACCTAAGTATTGATAATGAAGCAAAGATGATGTTTTAAAATTTTCTTTAGCCTCAAAAGGTGCTTAATATATTGACACGTGACTTTTAAGGTGTATTAATTGAAAGAGTACGATTTCCCTTTTAAAGATAGAGCAATGCCATCCTTAGAAGGAGTGGCTCAACTTTTGATTTTTAATAAGTGAATTAGCACTTAAAGACATTGTACATAGTAAAACTAAATATAACAAATCACTATATTCAAGCTTTAAATATTACCGATGTAGGAATTAGTGAGTAAATAAAAGTATTAACATTTTTTAACAAGGACTAAAAATTGCATTAAATGTTCTAACGTAGAAGCAATTGATTAACGGATCTGTGTTTTCGTTATTAATCCCCTTTTTACCATACAAATTTAAATTAACGAAAAAGTATTAAAAAACTGAAAATATCATTCAAGACGTGAAGTACTAACTCACAAAGAGTTCTAATTCATAGTTAAATTTCATTAATTTTAAAATCGTAATAAATTAGTAAGTTTCTGAAGCACAGTAGATAACTTGATAATCCACATTTCACCTTCTCCCTAATTGTTCTGTAATACCGTAAGTTCAAAGAACAAGATTTCACTTCAGACAATCTTAGGAATTACTGATAATTTATAAGTAAAGGCCTCCGCCGTTGCCATACGATTTTCTAATTTTAATTAGTCACAGATTTCAGGATCTTTTGTATGGAACACTCAGAAAAAAATATATATAAGTTTTAACTAAGTTATGATTACCTAGTTATAAATATTGTATATATGCAATTCAATTCACATAATAAAAACTGAATTAACTCTACTTTAATCCGATTTACGAAATGCAACTAAATATTTTGTTTCCTCCCGGTATCTCGCTCTTTAGTAACCTGATATTATGCAAAATGTACCTTTATTTTGTAAAACTATAAGCTTCACTATATTACCAATGACTACAAGTTATATTTTCAGTGTTCAATTTATAAAAAAAAAAAAAAAAGAATTTTACAATCCTTTGTCATGAATTACAGTCCTCCCTCCGCCATTCTAATGCCAAAATATTCCACAATTGTTGTTCAGGTTCCTCCTTCCAGGTGCACCGTAAGAAGAAATGCACATTCGCGCATGCGCACGTATGTTCTATTAACTGTTTTATACATGGAGAAGGGGAAGAAGGAGAGAGGGCAGACAAGCAATTATGAGGGCATCATGAGGAATCCGGCACCGACCGGACAGCAATTACGGAGGGAGGACTGTAGAGAATTTATAATGAAAGTGAATACTTACGAATGGTTCCTTTGCCGATTTTGTTAAAATCTGTTGCACTACTCAAAACAAGTGTGCATATCAAATATTAAACTAATAAAATGTCGTATAATTTTGTGTTAATCATGTCCATACTACGAAAAATTCACACAAATAAGGACAGACTAAATGAAACTGGTCTATAAATAGAAACTGAATGTGTCAGTAAACGAAAAACAAAACTTTTCTTTTTTGCCACTTCATCGCGTTTAATTACTTGACGGTATCAAAAAAGTTTTCTAGACGAACGTAGGTTCCATCAGCCCGTAAGTACATGATATAAATGAACGAAATGTGAGGAAGATATCGTAGGTGTAACAGCTTCCACTTTATACAGAACCTTCCTCACAAAATAATTCCTCACGAAATACGTTTACAAAAAAAAAAGGTAAAGTTGTTTCACAACTTCAAATTGATTTGCTCGCATCTTTCTTGCTCTCCCGTTAACATCATCATAAGTTACTTTTATGTCATATAGATTAAAGAATTTTCTTTGGCGAACTTACTTATTATTATAATTTCGCAATTCCCTAGAAAGATAACGAAATTTATAAAATAATTATAAAATATAAAATTACATTATATTAAAATTATAAAATATAATAATAAACATTTGTTTCATAAATATGTATGAATGGAGAGAAATATTGATTTTACTTTTTAATCAGATAAAAAAGATATACAGATTTTACTTTTAAAAAAAAGCTGTAATTTGTAGAATTATGACTGAACAACTTCATATAGGTATGTATCGAAAATTAACATAAAATATTAGTTGCCCTTATGTATCATATGGAAATCCATTTCTGTAACGGGCGCGGAAAAGATCGACAGCAGCGCTGCGATATTTACGATTAGACTAGCGGCGAAAGTAATAACTACAATACATGCACGCTTTAATAACTTCATTTATGTTCACAATTACAATTTCTTGTGATTAATTTAACTGCTGTCTAAATCTAAATTTCACCAGTGTGACAATAAGCGATTAAAACTTTCTTATTATATTGATAGAATGTCATAAGACACAACTACTCACATTTTAAATAGAAATAGCAGATAGTTACTAAACGAGGAGAAAAACTATAGTTAATCGAACCATTTTACAAAAGTAAATCATAGGATTACAAAAAATAATTAAATCAACTATTTCTATAATAATCAAAACAATAATATTGTTCTGTTTACTATTTGCCAATCGTTAAATACACAGTAGAGTACATAAACTGAAATCGTTTTGTTTGCAAATTTTAATTAACCTTATTTGCTGTTGAAAATGAAACTGAGAAATAAATTAAAAATGTGCATCTGTAGAACTTAATGGGTTCTTCGTTATATAAGAATATCGGAAGTCTTTTTTGAGTGAGAATCCGACGCCACCTTTTGCCAATTTTTGTACTACTGCCTTAAAGCATTAACTTTTTGAGTAAAAGATTTTAATGTTGGCGTCGAATTATGATAATAAAAGTGGAATTCCAAAGTTCTTACATTGTAAAAATTTTAATTTTCAAAACTTCATCCATTAAAATTAAAAATTCACTATTTCGTTATAATAATTTAATCGCGAAGTAAATAGCAATTTTACCTATTTTTAACTCTTCTAATATTTAAAACTAAATGACTGGAGTAGGTGAAATAAATGAGCATCTAAATGACACATGCCGTAAGGTCCACCTTCACTTTTCGAGTGACTTGCTTTTTTTCGACTGTTCCTCAAAATTAATGTTCAGATAATCACGAGGGATAACGAATGACAGTAATTAATTTATTTGACATGATTTTAATCTTACTTTCAACAAAAAAACTCTAGTGTGACTCGTGACTATGACGCCATTACAGCGATTTATCATTTTTGTTTTTACTTGCGACCTGCATTCGGGTCCAGTTTCTTTTTTTTAAGTGCATTTCCAATCTCTCGACAAAATGAATTATATATAATTATTCATAATTATATACACATTTTTATATAGTAACTGTTACTTTACAAAAAAACTTTCTTTGTCACTTTCAACCATTCTTTTTACATTATGAACCCTTCCTAATTGATTACAAATCCGAAAGGCAATCCCGTCGGTGAAATTTCCTATTTTCCGGCCAATAACCCGTATTGGTCAGGTTAGTGAAACGTCCAATTGTGGTGAGAGGAGGGGGGTCGTGTACTTTTGCGCATTCTGCATTTCACCAATGTACAACATGTATATACGTAGAGTTCCAGGCAAAGACATTTACGTGTGTATAGGCCATAGGGCGAATCTAAATGCTCTTTTTTGCGATAACGACAGTTTACAAGTTGGAAGCCGAGTTTATGAGGAAGACGCTCATCCACCATAAGGGTCGATAGTGTGCGCGCGTGTGACGTCATCGTGCCCTTAAACTTTCCCCAACTTAGAAACCGTCGAGGCTAAATTGTCTATTAAACAAAGATAATCTGTACCACCGGATCTACGCTTTTGAAAATTTGTTTACACTGCGGCATCGTTTACGTGGCGCTTGATAGCGTCGCGAGCATGAAACTTCCTATAAAATGTAAATCGACTTGTGTAATTTCATGTAAATTTACGAAATGTGATGTCGATATTAGGGCTGGAAGAAATGTCCTTGAACTTCATTAAAATGAAGAAAGAAGAAAAAAATGTCTAGAATCTACTTGCCTTGGAATGGAAATTCAATTTTTATATAGTGAAAAAGCAATTACTTTTTAAAGGATTTAAAGTTACGTTTAAAAAATAGTGGTTATTTTTAGTGACATTTATCATTTGACGAATGTGGGATATTTTACTACTCGGGCGTAAAATTACTACTTTGCGTACTAGTAACATAACCTAGTCATGACGTATCTCCTACTATTGTACACATTTTTGTATATTTTGTATATTTAATGACTAGTTGCTTATCATTTTTTTATTACGCCAACTTCTCCACATGATAATGCGGCTACTTTCTTTATAACCTAAGAATTTAGTAATAATAAGAAGTAGTTTACAAAGGATGTTGAGAAATTTAGCCGAAAAATAAAGTTAGCACATACAGCTAAATTATCTTAGATGTAATTGCAGAGATACTAAAACCGAAGCAGCTAACTTTTATATTTTTTATATCACATTTTTGTCTTCATTAAATTATCAATTTTCACTAAATAAAAAGTGACTAAGTTTTCCATTTAGGGTTTCTTTATTGACCAGTAATTTAAAGACAAGAGTAATGATAGTCACATAATTTCTGGGATAGAGAAAATTCCAAGCAACATTACGCGAAATTATAATTAATGATGACACCGTGCAGATGCAGATACTTCTTCATCGTTAACTTCAAATTAGAAAATTTATTCTTTGCAGCACGTGTACATTAGTTATACCATTGTTTCTAAACGTACAATAGTAATATCTATTTATTGTAAACTGTCACGAATCGAACGTAATTCTAGTTGCATCTATTTATTAAATACTAATTCCATAAATATTTCATTAGCTCGTGTGTCGTTTACACGTATTTGCGATAGATAACGCTCTCCAAATACATAATAATCAGCGTAATAATTAATGGCTTGCGTTACTAATTGCTAGGAGTTTTAATTGACTAGCACAATTTGTATCTCTCGATACGCAAATCGATTATCAGTTTATGTAAAGTACAATTTATACTTGTACAATGTAATATATTAAAATTACTTCTCATTTAAAAATTCACAAATCAATAATACGAAAATACTGTAATAAATAAAAATCTAAGTTACGTCTTAAGGCGCTAGATAACGCTCAAATCCACAAGGGACGTCGCACATATATTCGTTCAAATGTTTTTCCTATCGTCCGATACGGCTTCATATCTGACAATTTCAGAGGTGGATGCAAGATTTACATGTTATTAACATCAAATTGGACCAACTTTAATATTAAAACGCATTGGAAAATGAATATACATTTGATCCTTAAAAGGTAAACTCGACTTGATTTTGATACGGATTAGTGCGCCGCCTAGCGTCTAAACGTAAAGGAATATTAAGAAACTAGAAAAATTGCATACAATTGTCTTTTCTTATAGGATTTATTTTTGTTTAATATCATGATTCTCTATATCTAAATATATATATATATTCTCGGCATTCTAGAAAGAACTAACTTCCAGCATCTTTATGCCATGTGATTAATTAAGACTCCACTGTCATTATTCGTTAACCGTAACCGTCATTCGATTTCACCTTGATTATTTGCATAAAATCTCGGACAACCTAGTTTGCAAACATAGTATTTGTCTACGTCACTTTGGTAACTTTCTTCGGTAAAATGGATAAGATAAACATTTTAATATATGTATTTCCTCGTTGTTGGATCATAAATCCAGTGCACTGCATGTATCCGTAAGCCATATAATAATGCTCGTAAAAATAGCGCAGCGTCGTAAACATATAATAAGTATTCGCTAAATAAAAAGTTTAAGATCGTACTTTAGTCGCAATAAAAATAATTCTGACGTACTTAGTTTGCCATAAAAATGCCCGCCATGTCAAGCCTGTATTTAAAGATTCCGGAAAATGTAGGTTTATGCACCAAACTAAGTGCGTATTTCTCTTTGGTCCGATACGTTCCGACTTATTAAGCAGACTTTGATTTTCTGAAAAGTAGATCGTTACGAGTAAATTGTTATTTAAATAAGCGGAAATGCAAAACAATGTCCTAATAAGACTTAACTACCAAATTAAGGTAGAAATCGAATTTTCTAGCCTCTACTAAGAAATCTTTTCACGAAAGCTGATCAGGGCCTGATCGGATTGTGATAATTCACGCCTTCTGAAGTACGTCTGATGAATCTGATATGTTCCTGATCATGATTCAATAAGGTTGGCGTAATCAGGAGTTCATAAGTGATGATCATGGCCTGATTAAGATTCTATAAGGTGCGCCTGATCAGGTCAAACTAATATTTAATGTTATAGTTATTATTATTAATGATATTGTAGCGTCAATCGACGAAAATTCGAGCAATGCCTGAATGGTTTCTGATCGCTATGTCAATGCCATGATCAGAACGAATTTTACATTTCTGATCGGATCCTGATCAGACTAAACCTTGTATACATGATAGAGCCCTAAAGTGATCAAATCTTACATTACTGATCAGGTGCAGCCTTATATTGCTGATGAGGTCAATCATTGCATTCCTGATCATGCCCTGATCTATATTCAGGCAACCTGATCAGGACCTGACTAGGGATATATGCTATTTTTATGAATTTTTCAATTAATTCTAGTACATCGGTGATCAGACAAAAATACGCGTAGTCAACCAAATTTTCAACTGATCAAATTGTTAATATTTTCATAAATAAAAAACGCGCCATAATTTATGTATATCATAAAATTACTATTAATGGATTATTAAATTACCAAAAAACACGAAATGAAACAATGACAACTTGATCAGCGTAAGTAACACATTTTTAAAATAAATATAAAATGATCAACGTCAATAGTTAACTGATGATCAGCCTACCATCGTGGAACCTACAAATATTCGATTGTGACCAAACAATAAAATAACAAAACCATAAAATACTCATAAAATTTAATTAAATTATGATCATGTAAAAGTCATAATATAATTGAACGATCTTATGGGGAATTGTACTAACAATGGATCAATGGATATTACGGTTTAATGTATACTTGATCATGTGACAAAAACATTCAATGATCATACGATGATCAACGTACACAATGAGCAAACGGAAATTTTCAAATTATAAAATCAATAAATTATCAACTGATCATAGCATGACGAATGATCATGGAACCTACAACTGCCTGATCTAATGCTAAAATCATGAAATCATAGAATGATCTATGCTTTCATGATAGCGATCTAATAATGAACTGATTAAATAACGACAAAAGTGTAATCACCATTTTGTCTATTTTCTCCGAATATTTCCTGGCTTTTGAACTCAGGAGCATTCAAACCACACCGTCCATTGTTATCCATACAAAAGACAAATGACAAATAAAATCGCCATCTTATTTATGAAATCGGGATCATCCGCAGCGATGGATCACGTCAAAGCCGGAATCCGCAGTTAAAAATATGCCAGGTCGTCGGTTCCCGATACAAAAGGATCGATAATGCATTGTAACGTCGGCGAATGGTAAATTGGATCGTTTCGGCGAAAGCACGTAGTCCGTCGCGTGAAATGACAGCAGAAACGACGACGCTTTTCACGACACAAGCACTTGCAGCGCAAGAATAGAAAGTACAAGTAGTCACTGACGGAGGGGATCGTCGAAACGTACTACTATATCGGTTCCATTCCGGAAGACATCAAACATTATTGCTGCACCATTCCGTTCGCCATCTAGGCGAACTTTGCTGCGTGTTACCATCTGTCAATTATGGCAATCGCCGCTTGTAAATTTTCATGACGTGGTGGAGAGGAGTTCCATGGTAATGCGACCTAATCGATATTTCCGTGATTTTGGAAATTGGAATGAAATTTCGTTCAATTGGTGCAAAACCACTTCTAAAGACTATAATGACTCCAGTAGAATGAGTACATTTTCTATTACATCCCTTGTTTTGAATTGTCATTCCAAAACATCATATGCAGGAAGAGGAACTAGTGTTACCAAAGCCCCAACAGCTATTGCAACGGACACGACGAAACTATTTTTCAATAACCAATTTACATTATGATATTACAATGTCCTGTTTTGATAGGTCATCACGCAACCCGATTACATATAATATTTCTGATTACAGTAAATTCATGTAATTGGCGCCCAACTGAACTGACCCCTTCATATCGTCATCATCAAATGTTCCGCAATGTACCTAATTTCGGCATTGTACAGAAATTCCAGACGTATAAAACGGTCTTTGACTGGGAAATCCAGAAAATTCGAAAATACGAATAGCCGCACTGAATAATTAAATTTGAGGGGACGAAGTCAGTAATTAATATCAGAGTGGAAGTAACTGAGCGCGCGAGCCGCGGCTATTGAATCCGATCCGCAATTCCCGTTCTGATCATTGGAATTCTTACCCTCATTGCGCCAAGTAATTAAAACTCGGAAAAAGCGCAACAAAGGGTCATTTTTCAATCGTCGGAATAATTTACATGCCCTCGATGTTTGTAAATTCCCGCGAAACGCGATTGAATTTCACGTCGAAAATGCATTTCGTGTGTTGGTACTATTGTCGCGCAATTTCCCACCTGGCCACAAACCGCCCTGTACCCATTGGGATGGCGCCTTTGCGGACGCGAGTCTATGTATTGCCTCCCCCGTGGTGTGGCGCGACTTTTTCCCGACCGGCCCACCCCTCTTGGCCCTTGGAACTCACCATGGTTAAGCCGTGAACGCATGTAAGGTTGCGTTCGTGTGCGCGCGCGAACGTTCTAAAAGCCGTTATTTTCCTCGGCGGTGCTCTCGACGTTTTTTACCTCGTAATTGCGCCACACCGTTGCGGATCGTTCCCGAAAGAACCGCGAGAGGGAAAAGTTATAAATTTCAGTAATGCTACCAATCGAGTCGGACCATTCTGGAACGTTCGGGTAATTAAAACGCGAGGTAACACCGTCCCTTAATGAACCCGAACTTGTCGCAGAACCGGTAGACGTTGAATTTCGAAAAGACGATTTTACATTTCAGACCACTAAAAATTGTTTTCGATGTAAGAGATCTAGACCAAAATCAACACTGTTCGAGGAAAATCAGTGATAATTCTTAGAAGGTTCTAGCGAGTCACGTAAAACTGTTTACGGAGGTGAAATCCAAGACGAGATTGAGTTCATTAAAAGCTTCTTTTCGCGCCAGGAAGTCATATTTAGCAAATACGCCCCCGCCTACGTGTTCCATCCTCCTCCGAGTACTGAACTTCTGCCGTCGCGTTCTCGGAGCAACTTCATTATTTTCATTAGTCGCGCTCCGAGTTTCGTCGCTTGTTCGCTTTAGCGCGGACTTTAGCGTGACATGTCACGGCGACTAGCAAAACGTCACGCAAGTCACCTTTCCACGAACTAAGAGGATACGCGCGATTAAAGTGCCAAGTTCCTTGATTCTCTCGTATCTTTTGCACTTAAACAAGTTCCCGGCTTCGCCACCATCTGCGCTTTTGATGGTGAGAGGCTAATCGCGGCGGAACTACCGGTGGTAATGCGGATATCGTTGGTCGATGTTAGGAAAGAAGATTGTCGGAACTTTCCTCACTTTGGGACTTTAGTTCAACCAGTCTACGTTAATTCCATATAAACACTTGGTAGAACAAGGGTTTTAAAATGGTCTGAGGATATATTCAAACATCAAATATATTATTTTAACTCCAGTCCACGGAACTGACAGTGAAGATGAACAAATCCGCGAGGTGGCGCTAATATCTTTTTATTATTCTGCACAATGTTCAAATAAGTAGGGGGTTGCCAGAAGATATTGGCATATTTAATCGGAATAATTATTTAGTCCGAATAAGGTTGCACGAAAAGTTTCCTTGTGCCATCCCTACGCTTCAGTCTAACAGAGTTTCTAAAGGATAACCAAGTGGGAATGCCTCGAACATCGCATTCATCAACATCCTATCTCAAACTCATCACGTAAACGTTCGCAAAGTTAAAACATCAAAAGAGCTCTTTTTAACTAATCTTATTACGATCTAAGTGTTACGCATGTTCGCGCACTTCCCGTTCTTAGTAAGAATTTAGTAGGAAGCCGAGAGTCTCTGAATAGGAGTTCGCTCACCATAAAACTTGACTTTTAGCGGTGGAGGCGTTAATCAATATCCGCTTAGGTATTTCCTGCGCAAGGTAAAAACAATGATGGACTCGAGCAGCAGAGAGATTTAATTAAGAACGGATCAGACCTGGTGCATATTTTTTCCAAGTTCTTGCATGTTCAGTCTACAGCATCCTTCACCCCCTTTCACCTTGGACGGCGGGTCGTACCCAAGATACCATCCCGCAGGAACTCCCGACATCCGCCACCTTGGGAATTTGAACAGACACCGCGGGCAGCGTAGACTGATTCCAAGATTACAACTTTAATTAATGGATTAAGCCGGTTAAGCGTTGTTTGCTCGGAATTAACAGTCGCTTCCAGCCCGCTTATGACGCCACCCCATGGCCGCAGATTCGTCCTGACGCTAATATTCAACCCCGGCGACGAGACGAGGGAATCGCCCTGAGGCTGGGTTCACGCCCTTCGCACCTCCGTGCCTCGTCACCTCTCGCGTGCACCTGCAAAATTAGATGCCGAGACGGCTACGACATTTACCGGTTCCACCCGATCGATCTGTTCCAACTCTATTTCCAGAAACTAATCGACTGCTGCAGCGACGGCAATTCCTCCCGCCGCGGGATGGCTGTTAATAAAATCAAATTACACGAGACATTCAGGATTGACTGGATTTTTAGATAAATTCTATCTCTTTTTAACCAATCCCTCACCCTGACTTTCCTCGCCTTCCTTCCTGTCAGTCCCGTTAGGTCTTAAGTACGCGAATTCCGCTCGCATTCCCTTCTTATCTGCGCTCGAGCTTAACTCATTCCGGACCCACGCATTCCGGATATTTGAACGGATCTTTCATTTCTGCGTATTTTAATTTAAACCAATCTACTATGTTTCTCAAGTGCGTGAGTTGCGAAATTATTGTCAGCTGCTGGTATACCGACATCTGACTAACGTCCTTGAGATAACTACATTTAAACATCTGAACCGTTCTCGAAAACTGGATGTTATTACAGTCTAAATTATAAAAAAATATTTTTCTCTTTAAATTTTTTTCCTGGATGTTGCTACTTCATTTTGATGTACCCTACATTTCGACCACTTAGACTATCTTTTGACTCCTTTTCTTCGCCGTTCTTTTCGTACTCTGACGAACCCCTTCAATTCTTATCTTTTTCTTCGCTCTCATCAATTCTTCATCTTTGCCACCTTTTCACCCTTATTCTCAACCTTATGCCCTCAGAGTGCTTCTTGTCTCTATAAGACCTCCTCTACACTCTTTCTATCCAGCGACCTCTCCAGGCCGTCACTTCCTTGGCGCACGGACCACACGTAGACAAGTCACATGGGTGAATCCATCTTCCGGGTTGCTTCTTTCGGCTGATTGACGATATCGGTGAGATTTTCTGTACCTCCGGGTATGCTCCACCTTTACTCTAATAGGCGGAACTAATACCCGCATGCTTGAATTCGTCTGAAATCATCTGGACCAATGCGCAATTTGTGGCAAATAAATCCAATGAAGTACACATGACGGATTAAGTACATTATCATTTCCAACTGTGAAATCTATAATCTTTAGGTTATATACTGAAGCAAAAATCATTCATAATACATATTACCACATGTCATATTACTGATTAAGAAAAATTAATCTGTCGACAAGAACTTTGTTGGCGTAAAAAGAAATATATTTGGCATCATGTACAATAAATTCTAAATTGAAATGCTTACATGTATATCCTTTTAAAGTGCAAACATTAAACATCTGGACTAACTTGAACACAAAATAACTCTTAGCCAATCCAGGATGGATGAAGAGTTATTTCATAATACACTTTCAAAACCACGATATTACTGGTAATAGTAAATTATAGGGTTTATCGCAATAAGTCATTCTTGGCTTTTACAAAAGCTTCAGCCCCTTTCCCAAACTCTTAGCGAGTCCAATGAATGTGGTGGCAAAATCCTGTGTAATTATTCCATTAAGCCTATTAAATCGTCTGCATGCGAGGCCAGTCGCTTTGACAATCCCGAAGAAATAAAACCAATAAAGACCGACCACTTCAGGACTTTCCACGATCGCGTACTATCAAAACTGACGGGATCGAGCTAACTTCAAATGTACGCTAAGAGCATGCATAATAATAATTACCCCATTACTGTGGGGGCATTAGAATATAGTGTGATTTTAAGGGCGGTCTGCTCTTTATTGTAATATGGCCAAGGGGAATGTTCCTCGTCTGCGCAGTTAAAATACATGTAGGTATAGTAGCTTTTAAATAACTTTTCGCCGGCATTGCATTTATACTTTTCCGTCCTGAATCGTATCGTTTTAGCACGGAAATATAACGAATAATATAGCAAAGTTTGTTTCGTAAGGGAGGCTAAGGTATTTAATTTTTTTACTTCTATTTTCTGGATGCATGATTGCTCATGATACGTGATAAATAATTCAAAATAAACAATAAATAGTATAAGGAAAAAAACAACAATTTCCTTATACTTACTATTTGCTTTATAATCAACAAACAACATTAAATGCACCAACGTGAAATAAAAATCTGAACCACTGCGGCATCGTTATTTTTCAATTAATTAAATATGAAAAGTGTATTCAATATGGAATATTTACAGTCACGTATTTTAATTTCATTAACGTATATAGCTTCATTTAATTAATATTAATATTTCTGTGAAAGCATTTCACAATAATGTATTCGCATTCTTTATTTACTAATTCTTGGCAATGCATTTTTATTTAAAGTCAAACTTTATCTAGACGTCATGTTGCGAACTATTTTGTTTTATGTAGTATATTATAAAAGCAACTTGGTAGAAACCGGGACTAAATTCCGGCCATTTTTATTCTTGTCTATGTAGTCTGAAAAGTAAAGTCCACATTTTCCATCAGGAACTGATTGTGTTGGTTACTGCTCATTTTTTGTACTATATAAAAACTAACGAGCGATTTACTTTGCGTCTTTTTTGTATTGAAGGGAATTGGAATGAAATCACACAATTTCCAACAATTATGTCTGACGAACATCCCAACTCATGTTACTCAACTTCTCCAGTAATCACTGTCTCGATGCGCAGCAGTAAAATGTAACTACAGGTGCGTGTCATTCATCGACTAGTCTCCAGTACAGTTGGAGTTAGTATGGTCCGAACTTGGTTCCAGAACCATCTGGATTAATTAATCATACTCGGGTTCACGTGGGCGGTATCAAGCAACGATGCTTTGCGCGTGAAATGATTCAAAGCCACGAGTGGACGTGAAAATTCTTGCATACCGAAGCTCGACGGGTGCTTTTACCTTCTGCATCAGCCTTCATTCAAGTAGGGAATATTCCGAGCAGCGTATAACGCGTGCATATATGCATAGATAATTCCTACATATATGGATATGGGGGAAAGGCGATCCGGGAAAAACGAAAAGCTTGGATTGCTTCTTAATTAATTACTGCGTACGTCGTGCAGCGTCGGCGTCTTCTTCGTTGTCAAATATCAATAACAATTAACCCAATTTTCATCAGTTTTGGACTCTGATGACTAAATTTCAACTGAAGTTGTTCGAACCACCATGTCAGCTTTTTCTAAATGACTTAACAATAATCGCAGTGATCATCGCTGTCAAAACATAAAAATTTCAATGTTGTTGTCATTGTTATCATTTCTTATTTCTGGATTAACCACTTACAATATTGTCCAGAGCGGCGGTGGCTCAGGTGATCCTCCACTGATGTAAATTTCTGTTTATTGTTACAACCAAACATGGTTTAAAATTCTCATTGTATTATATAACATTGTTCTTCATTGCAAATCTACATCTTGGTTATGTATGAAGATGCTCTGAATGCATTTGACATGGATTCATTGTATTTCTTCTCTTATAAGAGTTAGTCACCTCATTAATCAGTTGCACCAGGCTTGACTTGACTTCGGTCAACTAAAGTTAGCGTAATACTAATTTTTCATAACCCACAGTTGTTATTTTAGTGAGCTGTCATCATAATTCTCTTACTGTCGCAGCCCCTCATAAGCATAGTCCCCTAGATACATTATGATTCAATGTGGTCACTATTCATGTAACAGCAGTGTTCTATCATGATCGACGAGGTTCACCCTTTAATCCCGATACCATTACAATAGATATTAGGTGGCTCTATTATAATTAGATATTTCCCATTATCGCAGTTTTTGTAGTACAATTTACATGATCACGTAGTTCTTGTATATCATTGTTATTTAGCATGCCTGACCATATCGTAGTTCAATGAGTAAAGTAGTTTATAGCATTCTGCTAAAATTTATCTTCCTTAGGTATAATACGGTCGTTATTTTTATGGTCCATCATTATTAGTTATAAGGTAAAGGTCTATCCAACATAGAATACCTATTCTAGTCTTCATGGAACTCAACTAAATAATATTTTAAATTGCCTTTATAAAAAATGCACATGAAGTCCTCAATTATTCCACACTATTTCTATTAAAATTATCTTGTTAAACTACAAAATACCGAAGAGATTTTAAAAAGTAATCACTTTTAAATTGCCGAAGAGCGAAAAACCCTTGACAAGTAAAATTAAACCTCTAACGCAAAAAGAGATAAAGAGAGATTTCACAACATTCAGATGGTATTCGAAATAAATCTGCAACTTCGTATGGGCAAACTTTTCTCGTCGATACGTACATCCGGATGTAAGAGTGCTTTTTGTTCAAGTACTCTACTAACGATAAAACAGTCAAGTGGCGATCGAACGTATAAAAATAACCGGTCGATAACGTGGACTTTTAACTGTGGGATGTCGGGTACTCTTTGTGTATAATCTAAAAGAATAATGCTCTTTATCAGTTAAACTTCTGATGTATTTCATTAGGTTTTTATTAAAATGTTTAATTGTTTATAATCAGAAAAATTATGATGAATTTTGTTCAGAGGCTTTAAAACATGTTCCATTTACTTTCTCCGCATTGTTGTCGGACGAACTCGATATAATAATTAATCTTTACATTTTTCATAAAAGATTTATATTTTGGAAATAAATAATCTAAAAATACAACCTTTGCGAAAGGAACTTTCTGTGATGAGATTCGCATACACCGGAAGCAAGCAAGTCCACATGTTGATCGCTCATTAGCCTCTTAATTACGAGCAACGGCCGTAGTGCGTGCTCAGTATAATTTTCCGCTTCGTGCAATGAAAATCGAAGCGAAACAAAAGCATGAATTACAGTCGCTGTAAGGTAATATCTTTAAAATCTTCGGTAATAAGAAGGAACACCGGCTTTTTGTCGTTGGAAATATACTTCATTTTCGTGCGATCAGCGTTGATGATATAGGGGAAGGCGTCCATTCGTTAAAAGTATGAGTGGTTCACCGTTATTTCATCTTTTTGTTGTACCTCGAAAAACTGTTGAAGGCAAAGAGAAAAGTCGTTGGTTTCTTTAACCATTTCACCATCGGCAGATTAGAAAATCTTCATATCATGAAACTTTAATTCACTTTCATTATTTTATCGTTATTGACTTTGTGTAAAATGTCAAACAACTATTTTGCTCTAACTGCAAAACATCTGCAAATAACTAAAACGTTGTGGAAGGCCTCCAGAAGTTACTGCTGCCGTGTGGATTAATTCTTAGCTACTATATTTTGGAAACGGTAGAGGCATAACGAATTTTCATAGCGGTACATAGGAAGTGCGAGTCCCTTCGTTCTTTAACGCGTCCCTTAAAATTCTTTCGAATGGGCCACCATGGTTTTACGATTCAAACAATTCATCGTTCAACTCTGAACCCAATTATGGGAATCAGAAGAAATTGTGTATAGCAGTTCAAATATCGGAAGTGCACTCTGGTTAACGAATACAATACGAGAAATTGTCCATTAGTATTAATCAACATTTGCTCCGTGCAGTGGAAGAAATTAAATATCCAAAATATGAGGATTTCATGACCTCCCACAACTAGACTGATTATTTCTCGTTATTTGATGAATTTCGTCACATCACGGATGACCTTCTAGGAAATTCGTTTTCGAACTCGAAATTAGTTTCAAACGCTCTTGTATACACGCACCGTTCAGGAATTGCATCGTTTAGGGGATGATTACGCGTTCAATTACTTGCCGAGTGCAGCGCAATGATCGAATTTGCAGGGAACTGCCCGTTTGGCGAAATTGACAGAGACAAATCAGAGACAAACGTTGAAAGGGTTGCTGCCTCGAATATAATGTGGTGGTATAGAGGGTAAAACCGAACCCCGAAACGTTCGACGGCACGGGGTCGCACGTGTCACCCTCTTATCATTCCACAGCGTTGTCATATATCGACAATGACAAATAGCGCCATCGGTTAGACGACATTGTAGTCCGATAGTCCTAATTAATGCCCGAACGTATGTACCGAACATATACGTGCGACACCATTAATGTCATCGATGCGCGTTAATATTCGACGATGACGTTCAGCGTATTTATGGGCCATTTTTTATGATTCCATTGTCGTAAATAACCGATAAAAGTGTCCGAGAGACTGATTTTCCGTCGACATTCATCAACTTCTTCGACATTCCCTTAAGTCGGCAGTTAAATTTTGAATTCAGACAGGGACGCGAACGATGTTGTAACCAATATGACGTCATGTTTACTGCTATTGGTCAAACGCCTGACGTTCTACGTGTCGGATCAAATTAAGACAAAAGTCATATTAGATCGAAATTTAAATAAAAATCGGTATTAACAAATATTTCTGTTCCATCATATGAATCAATGACATCAATGACAGTCAACATCCGATATGTCGTTATCATCGTCAATCTATCGTTGGGAGCATATAATAAATAATTATCGCGATGAAAGCCTGGGACATCGAATCCTTGAAAAATAAAGGATTGAAGGAATCGAATCGCGCCCGATCGCTTCCGACGGGAAACCCGGACCTGCCGACAAAAACGCCGGAAGTGATTTGGCCTAAAATCGATACTTGGCCGCCACTCGAAATCGATTGTCGCCAAACGACGAAAGGGCACGAGTGATTAATTGGCTCGAGCACTTTAATATCCCAATCTCAGACGGATAATACCTGATAATTAATTCGTTGCGAATGTACTTTGTACTTTTCGTCGGCATTGATTAGGCTTTCCTACATCTCTTTCTTCCCCCTCTCCTGTTCCCCTTTATTCATTGTCTTCAAGTCTTCCTTTGATTCCTTTCGTTTCGTTTTTTAGTCTTTCCTCCTGATATTTTCTTTTATCTATTGTTTCCATTCCTGCTTAAAATTTAGTGGTCATTCTATTGTGCTGTTTTGTAACGTTTTTGTCTTGATAGAATTCCCCTTCACCTTTATCTATTACACCCCCTCAAATTCTCGTTTTTATTTATATTAATTTTTAATGTTTCATTCATAATTATCGTTCTCATATTTAATTTATTGTTTGCGAAATAAAAGAGTTTAGCTTCCTGTCTTTTGGTTCTTTAGTTCTGAATTTTGTTTGTTAGCTTATTGTATATTATAATCTAATATTATTAGACGACTTATTTGATATGGTTACATAAGTCTGCTGTAATTTGAGTTGCCTCTCTCTTTCTCTCCCTCTCTCTCTTTTTTTCCATATATGATAGCGTGATACTACCATATTGCAGAGATAGAAACATTCTTTTTATGTATTATATCCTGATCGTGATTTTGTAACGGCAAGATATTGGTTTATTTGTCCACGGCCCGTAGTGGCTAGGATAATAACAAAAATGATTTCAATCAATCTCTCTCTCCCTCTCTCTTTTTGTCTCTTTTAAAATTTGATTCTTTTCCTTTTTTTATTAATTAAATTCAAATTGTCCTTTAATAATGTTCGTTTTTAAACTTTAATTTCTAATGCAATTTAATAATTCATAAAGTAAACTTGTAGGTACATCGGTTATTCGAAAGTGAAAGTCCGCATTTAGGGTTGCACCCGAATACAAAATAGACAATTACAGTAGTCCTAACCTTAAGTTTTACACTTCTGCTATAAAGATGGCGACTTCTTTCACTAAGTTTTACTTTCCCTTAACCCCCACTACCAGAGTGTTCCTCTATACCCTGCCTGTGCGCTGTACCCTGCCCGTGAGGGTAAGAGGCGGCAATTAAATTCTTTGTTATGTAAGCATATTATTTTATGTATTTCCTTTCCCTTTAGGAATTTGGTACTGATATGATGTTTCCTTTGTTATTTTTAAATGTATACTATTTAATCTTTACTTCACTCCTTCAATTGTATAATAATCTATTGCAGTTGAACTTTGTTCGGTGACTTTTGAGATGCGCCTTTCACTTTTTTCTCTCGTCATCCTGTTTTTCAGAACCAAAAATTTATGTTTTCTCAAACTGCTTTTTTCCTTTGTCGTAATAATAATTAATATCATAATTAATTATCCATCTTGCATTTAATTTGTAAGCGATAATTTAAAATAATGTTCTACTTCCTTTCACTTTGGTTTACAGTAGAGTTCCAGTATAATTGCATCGCGCTATATTTATGTCCTAGCATATTTTCCCGATTCCGTCTCGTCATATTTACCTGTCGCCGCTCTCCTTTTAACCCACTTTGCTGGCTGGGGCCTCAGGAAGTGCCTGCTGTAACGTCACCAAACATAACGCGAATGAGGAAGAGTGGAAGAAGCGGCGTTCTCCTTCTTTTGGTAAATATAACGAGACGGGAGGGGAAGGCGAGGAACCGAGTGAGTAAATATACGGACTCTACTATATTCGACATTTCTATATAAGTTTCTTTTCTCTTTTTTTATCCTTTTCACAAGGATGACATTGTAATATTGTAGACATAGAGTTTCATTTTCTCTGGTGATCTTTGGCGATCTTCTTGGTGACCTTTCACTTTTTAACTTCATATTTTTATTTCCCATTTGTTCAGGAACTTCATTTTTAAAACTTTAAAATTTAGACTGCTTTTCACTTTTAAAATCTCTCCCTCTCTCTCTCTCTCTCTCTCTCTCTCCGTATACTATGTATCTACTTACCTCTTTATTTATTTTATATATCTCTATTTTTATCTCTCCTAGCCCTCTTCTTATTGTGTATCTTTAAATTTACAGACATTTTCCTTTTTTTATTTTTCGATCACGATATTTCTCTTCTTCGTACTTTCTCTTTCTCATGCCTAGTTTCGCGATCTCCTCGTCTCCCGCATTCTAACTTCCTATTTTTTTCTCTCTTTTTCCGCTGGTACGTGTCAATATACCTGGTCTGACCTAACGAGCTGGCAACTGAACGTTGCAGCGGGGTTACATCATGGTCGCAAAGGCGGATATACGACGTACGTGCGCAAACGCGAAAACGCGAGCACGGTGCGTACACATGTACGTCTAGACGCTTACGTCGACGTGCAAAACTCAGCCGCACGTGCAGATGCGACAGTGCATGTGCTCTATGGATTTTTTGTTCGATGTCATTCAGTCGTGGCTAATTTATGGTGAGAACTCGCCTAGCCACGCAACACCCATACACGAGTTCTCGAGTGACGTTTCACTCTGAAGGAAGGGCATAATTGAGTCCCTCCATTGTTCCAAGTGACATTTCTTTCGATCGTAACAAAACACCCGATGACTGCGTCAGGCTGAATTCTCGTCAAAACACCATTTTACTAACGCATGTGCTTTGATTTTTAGCAAAATTTTAATTAAAAAAAATGCTTTCTTTTTATTATATGACGAAATTTGTCATATTCTACTAAAAATGTCTAGAATTTCGTATCAGCAAAAGAAAATAATTATCTTAATACAAAAAAGTGAAAGGTCATCAAAAAGTGAAGTCACAACAAATTAATAAGTTGTCAAAAAGTGAAAGGTCAGAGAACAGTGAAGGGTCTGCCAAAAAAATAAAAGGAAAAAAAAATTTAAGGCGCCAAAAAGTGAAAGGTTGCCAAAAAGTAAATCGGAAGCACAATTTGTAATTTGTTTTTACATAAATAAATTATTAACAGACGTTAACCCTACATAATGTGATTTTTCACTCTAAAGAAAAAGAGAAAGGGATTTAAGAGTTTCATTTCTCCAATGGATTACAAATTTTCGTTTGAAAATACCCAAAGATGCGAACTATTTTATATTAGATGTAATTAAACAATTACCGGAGAATCAATCAATACCATCTTAATGAAGAAAATGCCTAATCTAAATCTAAATTTCTCTTTAACATCTAATTTCTTTCACTTGGAAATAAACCCAGAATAATATTCGTGTTTGCGTTTCGCGACACTAGTCTCGTATCAGTCCACCACCTTTAAAACTCGCAGAGATTACTTTATTACGTGATCAATACTGCCAGACACAACTTTAATACCCGTACAGCGAACTGTAAATGTGTTATTAAACATATGCTGAAGGAAACGTAAATATAGGCCTACGGAATTTACGCTTCTCGGACTAAAAATATTTCATTCATTTAATAATAACAAGCTGTCGGGGAGCAGGCGATGAGGAAATATTGACAAGTCTGTGAAAGAAATTATTTTTCGAACGCGGAATAAAATGCGATTTAATTAATAATGAAAAAAACTCACTCAGTATATTAAAATGTCAAGTATTGCATTCTAATCATAGATATTTCTGACTATATGAGATTTAATTACATTTTGTTATTTTAAAAATGTTATCATCAGAAATGAAAAATGCATTGCAAATTCTGTCTGTTTCCAAATTATACAATTTTTAAAAATTTTTATTTGGAACAAAAAACTGCGATTCGACACACCAGGATTTGAACCTGCGACCATTCGGCTTCAGAATAAACAACATTGGAATAAATTAAATATTAGCGTGGATCTTCCAACATCGGTCTGCATCTATCAGTAATTTCCCCCTTTTTATTCCTTTGGTACATTTTCGATTTTTTGTTGGAAAATATGAATAATTTCCTGGATTGAACACCACTTTAAAAAAAAATTGCAATGAAGCCTCAAATGTCATCGTTGCGGCAGCAAAACGAACTCTACGATTTGACGACTTTAAAACGGTGATGGGGCACTTTGACGCCCCCTGAAAACTCGATGTAAATTCAAATTTACAGGAGATCGGTAAAATTTATAGCCACCTTTAGCTAGGTGTGTAAAGGGAGTCGGTAAGGTGAGATCGCTCGAGACGCAATTGATATCACGTATCGACGTGAATTCAGTTTTACGGGGGTAAATTGCGCCGTAAGGTCGTAAAGGGTCGTATAAAAAAAGAAGTACGTGAAGTTTACAACAGGCGACGAGCAGGTTGTATGGAGCGAATGAGAAAATCCGCGAATGATGAAAAGCTATTGCGATATGTAGTGCCTGATTCGCGGCAGCAGCTGCGTGACGTCGCATCGCTTCGAAGATCTCATGAGAATGAAGCACGTGGAGGATCGCTTGTGGAGAACGATCCGAAGAATTTCTAAATGAGACCCTGGGATATTGAAGTGTTTCGAAAAATTTTTTTTTTCGATATCGGGTCATTGCTCTATGAATAAGGATGGATGTGTGGAGGCCACGCAGGTTTTTTGTCCACTTTTTAATTTTTTTTTAAATTCAAACAAAAATCCACATGGAAATTTATCTGCGTTTTTAAAAATGTGGATGGTCATGTTTTCTGAATAAATATCCTTTTCGCATGTGATATATATATTTTTTTTGTTTACTATAGTTATAGCTAAATTTGCAATTTTTTGAGATATTTCTATATTTTTCAAAATATGGTTCATTACGAAGTTTAAAAATTGGTTACAAAACGTGTACCATTATCAAACATTTCTTCCGTGATGTTAGACCGCACCGAAATAAAACTCCCAGAAGTGAATTACGGGCATCACGCCTTGAAATATTACTTCCTCTACAATTAGTAACTAAGCAAGAAAAATGGCCAATAACCATACACAATCTTAACATTTTTGCAAGCAGAAAAAAAACTTGCGGGGCGTTAGAAAGCCGCTTGATGATGTGATGTAATTTCATCAAAGTCTTTCTCGGTATCGTCATTACCATTAGGTGCAAACCGAACTTCAAGATTGACTGCAACCTTTCATTATCCCATACTGAAAAAGATTAATCTTCAGATGTAATCGATGGATCGTACAAACATGACTGCAATTTGCTGGTACAGACAAATGAGTTCGACAACTCCAGGTCGTAAATCAATTTATGTAATAATTGACTAACATAATGACCCTGTGAGGTTTTCAATTTTAATCAGTTTGTGAAGTTTCATATAAATAATTACTAAAATAGACGCCGTCTTGTTTTTAATAACCTTACGAGGTACTTACTACCAATCGTGCCTGGGCTAAGACGATTTCCATACATAAACGATTTTAGAAAATGGTAAGTTAATCCTGTGTAAATGACCATGCAATCATTTGCGTCAATTTACGTCATTCATGCAAGTAATTCAAAATAATTTACAAATAATTGGAAAGGTTCAATTCAAAATAATCGATGTAGATGTTATGGCATAAAAAGAGAATTAGAACAGGAGAAAATTGCAAAGAAAAATAGCGTCTTGAAAAAAAAAACTTTTTTTTTTTTTTTTTTTTTTTTATTTATTAATTAACGGGCGGAATCGCCCTTTTTACTTAATTTTTGACACATTGTTTTCAATCGTGAGAATTTTGCGAGAGCTGCAGATCGACTTAGAAAGATGGCGCCATACTTCACATTTGTGTATGAAATGTAGGACTGCAGAAACCTACACCAAGTACAGCGGCGGTCATGAGTCGATTTCCGCCAGATAAACAATATTTGTAAGATGTTTTAAATTTTGAAATTTGCCGCGAATTACCGATATGACGTCACACCCCTTCGAGACTATACCGCTAAACGAAAACTGTACGGGCGCCCCCTCCCAGTTAGTCTGTGGCGAACCTTCGACGAATGTAATTGATTACATAAATAAATGATACTCGAGTAAATCATATTTAATCTTTTATTTTAATCTCACAAACTCAGAAGTGGGATCGGAATTTACTTGCCCATAAAAAGAAAAATCAACCGGCCGTTAACACTTTATTACGTTCGCCACAAAACTCAAAACTTAAGGCCAGTTGGGCACGCGTCTCGCGATTAATACGCTAAGTGAATTTCGCGTTCCGGAAAATCCAGAAAATCGATTTTCTTACGCCGGAAAGTACGCGAAAACGCGAGACATGAAAATTCTGTGAAACTTCTGTGAAAATTTGAAAAAGGAAGGATTCCGTTATAAATGTGCACGCCTCGTGTTCACGCAAATTAAGTTGTTTCCGTGTTCGCAAGATTTCAGTTCGTGATTTCAGGAGAACTCAAATATTCTCAAAACGATCCTGAAAACTGTGCGAAAATTGTGACACGGATCATTGACCTGGAATCGAAAATTGGAAGATAGCGAATTTCTTGCATCAGATTATAAAAGTTCGCTAATGGCGGATTATTGAGTCCTCTAAATAGTTAGCGAAAGTGAACGTGGGGTGGCGTTAATATCGTGCCAATCGTGAAGAATCGGCTATTGCGCGTCATCGACTCCGATTTTCCCTCTCCTCAACTGCCTTAGAGTTCCTTAAATTAAAAGACAAGGCCTTGAGATGGTTTCATTCAAGGACAGATTTTATCAACATGTCCATTGAAGACCTTTTAGCCGAAATGACAAATATGTTTGACAATAGACAAAGTCGACTCATTTTGCGGAAGAAATTCGAAAGTCGTATATGGAAAGCTTCCGAGATGTTTAGCAACTATTTTCACGACAAGCTGATTTTGGCGAATGCAGTACCGATTGAGGAAGAAGATATAACCGACTACATCATCGATGGAATCCCGGATATTTTTCTTCGAGACCAAGCTAGGATCCAGTGTTTTTCAGAAAAGAAAAGCCTTCTGCAGGCCTTTGAGAAGATTGTTCTGAAAAGTGACGGCAAACATGTGGTTGAAAATAAGAAGATTGCCTCTTCCAGTAACGCTAAAGATGGTACTGGTTCAGGAGATACCAACCACACAAAAAAGCCTTCCTTTTTGCGCTGTTTTAACTGCAGTAAAAATGGACATGTAGCCGCCGATTGTAAGCAGCCAAAAAGGCAACCTGGTGCTTGTTTTAAATGTTTCGAAATGGGACATGTTTCGAAGGATTGTCCTGGAAAAAATAGTCGGCAACAACAGCAGAAACAAAATTCAAAATTGGTAACTACGAATTTCATGTCGAAGATAGACATTGCAAATTGTCTCTAGATACTCTTCTGGACACCGGCAGCCCAATCAGTTTTCTCAAGGAAAGTTGCATTCCATCGAAAGGTATGACACCTTGTGAGCAGCAACATTGTGAGTTCGCCGGCATCAACGACAGTGTTTTAGTAAGATTAGGGGTCGCGAAAGTAAATGTCACAATTGATAATATTGAGCGCGAATTAGAACTATTTGTTGTACCGGACTGTACTATGCGCACTTCAGTTGTTTTAGGTCGCGATTCCTTGAGAAAATTTAATTTTGATTTAAGAACTGTACCTTTTTCGGAGTCCGTAGTAATTAAAGATCTTTTGAATATTGATATTTCCGAAGGCAGCAATGTGAGCCCTATTGAGATAAATCCGGAAATCGACGTTAAAATTCAGGCGACATTAACTAATTTATTCTTTTCCGAATATAAGAATAAAGAACGCCCAGAGCACCCGAAAATTAATACGCAATTAAAATTACGTTTGACTAGCGACACCCCAATTTACTTTGGCCCGCGAAGATTGTCTTTTAGTGAGAAGGAGCAACTCCAAAAAATTCTGGACTCGTTAAAATCGAGAAACATAATTCGCGATAGTGATTCTCCATATGCGTCGCCTATCGTTTTGGTACGGAAAAAGAATTCGGAATATAGACTTTGTGTAGACTACAGATTTTTAAATAAGATTACCTTACGGGATAATTACCCCCTTCCCTTGATCGAGGATCAGATTGACAAACTCAGAAATAAAAAATATTTCACCTTGCTCGACTTAAAGGATGGGTTCCATCATATTGATATGTCACCGGATTCAATAAAATATACATCGTTTGTAACGCCACTGAGGCAATTTGAATACTTAAAAATGCCTTTTGGGTTGAAAACCGCTCCCGCAAAATTTCAAAGGTTTGTTAACATCGTCCTTGATGAGCTGTTGAGGTCAGGTGATGTAATAGTCTATTTAGATGATATTTTGGTTGTATCTGAAACATTAGAGAAACATATGGAAATTCTTAAAAGAGTGTTTAATCTCTTAGTTGAAAATAAGCTCGAGTTAAGACTTGATAAATGCAAATTCTTAGAAACAGAGATAGAATACTTAGGGTATAAAATCTCACAGAACGGATTAAGTCCGACTGATCATGGAATTGAAGCGGTTGCAAAGTTTCCGATTCCAAGTAATATTCGCGAAGTCCAGTGTTTTTTGGGGTTGTGTGCATATTTCCGAAAGTTCGTGGAGAAATTTTCCGTGATAGCCGCACCGCTTTACAATCTCTTGAAGAAAAATGCGGAATTTAAATTCAGTGAGCGAGAGTTGCATGCCTTTGAGATTTTAAAAAATAAATTGATTGAAGCTCCAGTTTTGGGCATTTATGATCCCAATGATGTGACGGAACTTCATTGCGACGCGAGTAAATTGGGCTATGGCGCAGTTCTCATGCAACGCAAGAGTGATGGACTGTTTCATCCTATTTTTTACTTTTCGAAGAGAACAACCGAAGTCGAGAGTAGGTATCACAGTTTCGAATTGGAGACTCTGGCCGTTATTTATGCTTTACGCCGTTTTCGGATTTACCTGCAAGGTATACAGTTTAAAATAGTTACCGATTGTGAGTCATTAAAACAAGCGTTGGATAAGAAAGATATTAATCCTCGAATAGGGAGATGGGCTTTAGAACTCGAAAATTTCGATAAGACATTTGAGCATCGTTCGGGCGAAAAGATGAGACATGTTGACGCGTTTAGTAGAGCGACCAATATTATGGTAGTTGCGGATAATACTTTAGAAAATAATTTAATTATATGTCAAAATTTAGACCCTGGAATTCGAGAACTGCGAGAAAAATTGCAAACATCTGATGATAAATTGTACGAAATGCGAAACGGAATAGTGTACAGAAAGCGAGACGGTGGAATCCTTTTCTACGTACCGAAAAAAATGGAGGGCCAAGTATTAAAAAAATATCATGATGATATGGGTCATTTCGGACCAGAGAAAACCTTAAAGGCAATTCTTACGAGCTACTGGTTTCCGGGAATCAAAGAAACAGTTAAAACGTATATCGCGAACTGTTTGAAGTGTGTAGCATTTTCTCCATCTACGGGAAAGAGAGAAGGGTTCCTACACTCAATTCCCAAGGGCGATTTACCTTTTTTAACTTGTCATATTGACCACTTTGGTCCTATAGATAAAACAATAACGTCAAAACAGCACATCTTGCTAGTTGTGGATGGCTTTACAAAATTTGTAAAATTGTATGCTGTGAAAACTACCGACACTAAAGAGGCAATAAATTGCTTGCTTGATTATTTCGCGCACTATAGTAGACCGAAGGCAATTGTATCTGATCGCGGAAGCTGTTTCACTTCGCAGGATTTTGAAGCTTTTTTAAAAGAAAACAATATCTACCATGTTCCTATCGCGACGGCTTCACCCAAAGCCAATGGACAGGTTGAGAGAATCAACAGAGTAATCGGTCCTATATTGGCGAAATTCTCTGACCCTGGTTCAGGAAAATATTGGCATAAGATGCTCGCTGATGTTGAGTTCGCCCTAAATAATACTATTCACAGTTCAACTGGAACTACAGCCAGCAAATTACTTTTTGGGGTAAATCAACGTGGACGGGTTATAGACCCTGTGGCGGAAAATTTAGGGCCAATTCAACAAGGCGAAAGTACACGTGATTTAGATAAGATTAGGTCTGAAGCGAGCGCGAGAATTTTAAAGTCTCAAGATTATAATAAAACTTATTTCGATAAAAAGAGAAAAGAGCCACATAATTACGAGGTAGGCGATTATGTAGTCGTAAAGAATTTTGACAGCTCTATAGGAACATCGAAAAAACTTATTCCGTCGTACAAAGGCCCTTACGAAATTAACAAAAAGTTGCGTAATGATAGATATGTATTAACTGATGTTGAAAACTTCCAGGTGACCCAAAGACCGTATGTGGGTACCTGGGAGGCATGTAACATGAAGCCGTGGCATTCAGATTTCGTTGCAATAATTTGTGAGTCTTTTTCAAAGCATTTTCTATGACATGTAAATATGGTTTTATTTTTATTAATTATACGATACTGACGAAAACGTTATATTTTGGTTTTTAGTTCGGGGCGAACTAGATTCAGGATGACCGAATTGTAAGATGTTTTAAATTTTGAAATTTGCCGCGAATTACCGATATGACGTCACACCCCTTCGAGACTATACCGCTAAACGAAAACTGTACGGGCGCCCCCTCCCAGTTAGTCTGTGGCGAACCTTCGACGAATGTAATTGATTACATAAATAAATGATACTCGAGTAAATCATATTTAATCTTTTAAAAAAATTCTCGAAAAATTGTTCACCGGACGGGGATCGAACTCACGACCTACGACTCCGTAGTCCAGTGCGTTAACCGCCTGAGCCACGAAGCCGATTTAAAAAAATCATGTAAGAATCTCAATTAAATTAATTTATTTCAAAAAATTTGACCTGTCTCTGCATCAAACTCCGCCATTCAAGGTAGTAATCCGATACCTGATGCATCCAGCTGCGATTACTCTTATCGATATGTGTACATCATGGAGTATAGACATAAGGAGACCGGACTTGGCCCTGCCAAGCATTCGTATAATTCGTTGAAAGAAAGGACGCCGAAAGCTCCGCGTCGTTACTTTCGGTAATGACTCGGTTATTCACACGAACTTTGTCGAAATTTACCGAAGTGATAGGATAGACACAAACTCGACAGTGCGGGCATTTTTCGAGCCACCAAAGTCACAGAAACGGACATTCACGAAGTCATGGACACATCAACCCTAATTAACCCGAGTCCTCCATCGTGACATCAGTATGCATATATACTTATACAGTACTCCGACAGTAATCGCGAATGAGATTGTAGGGAATGAACCCCCAAGTGCGGTCTCCTTATGTCTATACTTCATGGTGTACATATTGCCAACAACAATTATTCTAATCAATTGTGAATGATATACTGAAGCGATTGGTAGGGTACGATTCTCGGTCTGGATTTTTTTTATTATTAATAAACAGAACACCGACTGGAAGGCAAAAGAATTAAAATAAAAATATTCCTCATGTGACACAGCCGAGCAATATTCAGACCGTAATGAAGAAGCGATTGCGTGCTGTATACGATCTCATTTATTTGAGAACAAACTGCGTAGAGGAACGCTAAACCGATTGAAGGTTTACGATTGAATGGGCAAATTCATATACAAATAGACAGCACATTAAAACAACACGCAAAAAGCCCCAAAAGCTCCCAACCAGCGCCTCACTCGATTTGTCCCAACCCGATTTACATGCTGAAATTTATCCGTCTGTCGGGGCGTAGCGCGATGATCAAAAGGAAAAAAGGAGGTTACGCCCTGGAGTGTTTATCGAACGATCGTCCGACTGGAGGAACGCGCGTGAAAAGCTCGCAATAAAACGATACGTTTCCTGCTAAAAGTGACGCGTATATATAGATACGTGCGCGTGCAACGAAAACGCCCGAAGCGCCTTTTAACCCTTTATACATGCCCTGCCCTTTGATCTGCACCCACGGCCGAAGACCCGTCCCGTCGAAAGCCGGGAGATTTCCTAGGGAGCTTTCAATTTTGTTTGTCGAATTCTTTGGTCGATCGCTCCCAACCTCGAGGAATCATTGTTATCCGCTCTTCCACATAGTCGTTAATCGACGCAGCCCTTTGACCGTCGGCTAATGGAAAATTTTCTTTTAAAAATGGCTGACCCTTTTGAAAACGCTGTGATAACCTCATTTTTACACGATTGTTGGCACCGAAACTTATTGGGAGATCGATCTAGTTTCGGTATGGAATGAAAAACCAAAACATGTTTTTTTTTTATGGCAATCCTTAACAGAAGCAATAAATATACTCTGTAATAAAACATGTAGATCGGCGTCTGCCCCGGTCTATGGCTGATACCATCTCACGAAAGGCTTCCAACGTCCGCCATGAGACATCAAGGGCACTCGATGGGATGCTTTGAGTTCCACTGTTCCATGCATTTTCTCATTTCAGCCATTCATCAGTCTTAAATGCACCTATGACCTTTTCTTGGTGTGCAACTTTTTGTACTCGTAAAAGGAAGCCTTCACAAGTGGTGGCAATAGGGTGATTGAAATTGAATGCAAAATAATTGCTGATAAATAGATAATGGACGATTACTTCAGTCGATCGGATTTGTCAGTAACTGAAATCCAGGAATCCGAAAGTACTTTTAGATTTTCTCTCACTCTAGACGTATTAAATAGAACGTGTGGATCGTATCGCATTAAAGCGAAGCGAGAGCAACGCATTGTCATCTGCATGAGGTCGATAGTTGCACCGGTGTAGGTTATGTGTGTACCCGGGTGCGAAGTCTAAGTGCTTTCAGAGTTTCGGTTCTCCTTCTCTCTCCGATGCGCGCGCACTCTGTCGGTGTGTTTCGTTCTTCTTCGAGAGCTTCAGCACTACTCGATTATTCATTATCCAAAGGACAGAGCATCCAATCGAGACTAGACTGTCTTTGATCACCGATGCTCCTCTCGCATTTGCCGCAAAAGTCGATCGCGTTATGCGAAAATTTCTTTCGAGAGGGTCAGTGCCGCTGGTGTAGCGTGCGAGAAACTTCGAGATGGAGAACCCAAGGCTCGAAAAGAGAACTCGACGTTATTCAAATCTCTTCGGCGCTCGAGACTCTCAAAGTTCGCTTCCGTGCGCGGCAAATTTAAAGGGCGTTCGAAATGGCCAGAAAGTCGCTCTAGCTATTCCTTTATCCGATTCCCGGTGAAGCGTGCCTTTTAACGTACTTTTTGCGTTTTGCATAGATAGCGCTCGCGCGTGCGGCACACGGCATAAAGCGATGGATAAAATCTTTGTGCTTTTTCGTCTTATTTCTGTGTGCATATTTTATTAAATCGGGATACGGTGGCTGCACTGCCTCACTTCCAAATAAAAACAGATAGGTTTAACCGACCGAGTGAAAACTAATTCGATTCCAATTCATTCCTAACGACTAAATTCCACAAGTTAGGCAAGTTCTTATTTGCCATTTTGTCAACCGGTTTTAAAAATACTTTCCGATTGAGAACATTAGGAATAAAGTTCATGACTGTTTTCAGTATGAGTTATATGAGACGCTCTGGCGATATGGGAGCAATTTTTTATTCTATACGAGGGAAAGAAAGAAAAAGTCCACTTACTTTGGAGCAGGATTTCTCCAGCAGCGTGTGCCAGTGCGCCATCAGGCATCAACCGCCTGACCTGAAAGAGAAAAACATTATTTAAAAAATTGGCATATAATGTTGACGCCATCTATTTTTATACTATTTTGACTCAAATGAAAACCAGATTATAAAGTTTATTTGCTCGCACAAAAACAAGACGGGATATTTCACAGTTCCGAAGATAGTCAATTCCTGACATGATCGCATTAACGTCTCAGAACTATGGTAATTCGAACCATACTTTCCCCTAACGCATAAATATTCAAACTCTATTAAACCAAGGACAATGGTAACGCAACCGGATCGGCTTCAGATTACCGTTCTTACTCCTTCGCGTGCCTCGGCGGAACGGGTATCGTTCAACTCTCATTAGAGGCAGTTCGTCGACAATGGTCTTCCATATACTCGCGGCCGACAACTCCGTCAGCAGACAACCCTTATTCGGTCCCGCCGGACGCCTGAATTATGTAAGTGACGCTGCAGTATCGCACGATTCATACATTTCCCAAACTGGGCCCCGTTGTGGCTTTTCGAACCCACCCTATATTTTCCCTTTGTTCGAATCGTGGCGGAACCTTTTACCACTGAAACTTCCGCAGCCGTTCCTTCCGAGACCTATCGACCCATCCTGACCAAAGTAACGTCGCGACAGAAAGAATTAATAAGCCGCCGTCTCGCCGTTTTTCGTTTTGCTCTACAGAAGAGTCCAAATCCCACAAACTTTCTTCCGTAACCATTTGAACAAACGAAAAATTTCGGTCGATAGGTGGCATTACTGGAATGAAGTCTATAATGAATGATCTTGAATGAAATTTGTGAAAAACAAAAAGACTAGAATAAAAAGATAGAGTTTTGTAATAAACAACCAAAATCAAAAAAACAACCTTATAGAAAGGTCCAAATGGGATGAAACAATTATCCATGAGCTTATTATGAATTTCGTGATAACTATTTGGTCTGATTTTCGGTGTGCATTTGCACCTGTTGCACTTAAAGCATTAGTTTGTCGTTAACTCTTTATAGTACCTCTGCAGTCGGTGGTTTGAACGGTCTTTTCATCGGCGATTCATTAATATTTAAAATAATACGCGAACCACTTTCAGTAAGTGGCGCTTTTCTGCGATGCGGGTGAAGCAATATTGAACTGTGTCTTCAGAAGTATGAATTGAGACTGATATTCCGCTTGCATGACCCACAAATTAATAAGAATACTGATAGGATTCTCTTAATATCTTCCTAAATCATGTGTAGAAAGCTTAAATAAATTTTAAAAATGTCTTAAAAGGTCATTTACTAATGAGCAGTATGATGCCATTATCATCCAGTGTCGTTTTATGTATCTATCACATATAATTTATAGAAACACCCGCCACAATTAGTGTATCAATGTCCCGGTACGTGTTGTCAAACATCATTTGATCCCTGACGTCGTTAATTGACATCGCTCACAGATTGGGAATGGGGTGAATCCGAAGATGCGGAATACGCATCTACACCATACATGTGTACATTGGTACACGTATGTATACATTTATGTTTGAACAGAGACCGACAAAATTCGATCCAACATCTCCGAACTAGGCTAACAGTGAACCGGCAACACTTGCCTATATATTTGCGAACCTGATTTGCACAGATGACGAACAATACGCAGAATGTGGAATTGGCTGGTTATGAATGTTTTTTGCCAACGCAGCGCCGAGAATCAGACACGACCTAGCTGGAGCTCACGCAGCTTCAGCAGTATTGTTGGGTCTTCCTCTTTCGAGCTTTCGAGGGTGCTGCCCTTGCGACCGTCCTTCTCGTTTCAACCCTCCTGTAGACTCGTTTCATTCCTGGGAGTTTTCTTTTCTCTTTTCATCTCTCAGCACATGGATTTCCACAGTCTCTCTCAGGCAATCGCGTAGTCCCCTCCGCGGACTCACTTTCGCTGCTGCGCGTCCTTAAACGCCTTTGTTGTCTCCACCTCCTCAATGGGCTCGCTGTTTCTCGTGTGCCTCCGATTCGACGCACCTAAATCTGTCATATCTCCCCGCCTCTCAATCTCGCCCTCTTTTTTTTTATTTTTTATAATATTCCATTCCGACCCTCGGCATATCACCCTGCCAGTTTTCTTCTTTCTTTTCGCCGCTTGCTTTATTTCTTTTGTCCTGTATTTTTCGATCGGATTCTTCCTATCTTTCTCTTATTCCGCCACAGGTCGTGAGTTTCCTTCGCGACTCATTGTTTTTCCCTTTGCGACGACTCTTCCATCATCTTCGTCGATTTTCCTCCACTCGTGCCTCTTCCGACCCTTCGACAGGATTCTCGTATCGGGAAAACTTCCTTTTTATTTGATCTAAGATTGAGTTGTATTTCATTTGGCGGATAATGTGGCGAGATGTTCGCAGATATCTTATTTTAAGACAGTTTACTTGGAACTGATGGAGGAAATGAGACGTATTTTATATATTGTTGTTCGAAATGATATTTCATAAATTATTAACGTACAACTATAATTAATGAATATTCTACCAATTGCTTTCATAATTTCTACGTCCATAGGCTACATCTTATGAACGCCGAATCTACGCAAATTTCGCTTCATGAAACGGCTGCATGTGCTTCATATCTAACAAAGGAGTGTTTATGCTTGCTAGAAGTGATTGCGCTGACAATGGAACAATTTGTCTCACAATTTGTTATTTTTCGTTCACAGCTGGGCCATGATCAGCAGTAATTATGTTAAAAGTGCTAGTGCTGCTATTGACCATTCATGCTTATGTGAAAGAAACATGTTAAGAGAACATGCGTATGTCATTCTGAGATAATGTCTTAATCTGCTATGTGGTGACTTTTCAATCAAAAACATAATAACGATGAGAAATTGATTGAAATATTCAACAACCAAGCTACTTCTATTGTTTATAAACTTGTCATTCCCAATTAACCCCAATGCTAAATAACGTAGTAAACAAGTTTTCTCAACTCGTTATAAATTTATTTGCTTGCTTCGTTAACGACCATTTCAATACCTGTTGTTCGGTGAACCGATACGGATCGCACCAAAAGCAATATACGACACTTCGCCCGGGTCAACGATCTGAATATAATTCTCTCTCGGTACCACTATTCCTTGGAATTGAGATTGGTAATTAGCTGCATCCTGATTGAATTAGGGATTGATTGGTTTATTAAACAGGTAGGTTAGACTTCCTGCACCAATTAATAACATAAAAGTCAGATCCTACATTGTAAGGATGATCTATAGGTACTATTTTATGAATGTTTCGATTCTGAAACAAAAAAAACTGAATTTTTTACTCCTCTTCAATCTTGATCTGGAAAGTACTCTTCTCGCATAAGACAGAAAGTTGTCGAAGTACTAGAGAGCACGCAAAGGCGGTGTGGTGCCGTCGTCGAGGCGCTTGATGCATGGGCGTTCAAGCCCCTACGGTATGCGCGATGAAACGGATGCACGGTTGGGGCAGTCTCATCAAATATGCAGGACGCAATCACGACTGCTGAATGACCCGGGAAAGATGGGAGACTGGCGAAAATCTGCCACCGAATGAGAAAGCGCATGGTAAAGTTGCCAAGAATCGCAAGCAAATGTATTGAAAGAAACTGCATTCCAATGAATTTTTTTCTTCGGATTTTGCAAGGACACGCAAAAAACCGTTTCTAATTCGATCAAATTTGAGACTTTCGAGGCGAACGAGTTCTTCATATCGGTTGGCGAATGAACATTTATGACAGTGATTTAATGATTCAAAAACCTCATGCTTATTGTGTAGAAGCAATGCTTGCATTCAAATGTCTGCATAATAGATTCAATGAATCATAAGCCGAGGCGCTTTCCTACTATTTGACTTGACGCTTATTCGACACAAATATCACCTACGTATTGTTCACTTTTGTACATGATGGCTAATAGATCATTAACATCTGACAATTACGTTTAAAATAGAATCAATTTTCCTATGGAGACAAGTCTTTTCTTAGAGTTGAAGGATTGGACATTACAAGGATTAATAGCCTTATGTGGTGACAGGTGACAGGGAGGATGGGACTTCTTCTTATATGAGGTTTCGAGAAAGTAAGACAGTATCAAGTTTCTAACGAGCTATAGAAATCTTAGAAAACTGATACGTTTGAATATCTGAAAAATGTTGCGGGTAACGAACAGGAGACACCTTTCACGACGTTAACAAAAATTGAACGTCTGATCGATTCTTTTGAAAGTGGGATGAATTACTCACATAAAACCCTATGTTATCAAGGTCACCTAGTGAAGTTCAATCAAAAAAATAATTGCATCCTTTTTTCTGTTGGTATACCAACATGCACCATATTTATAACATTTTTTGGGATGAACCTTTCAACAAAATGTAATTTTTGGGAAATCCGGGATTTCAAGGAGTTACTTACACTCAAATATTGAAAGGGGAAAAGTTAGAAAAAGTACAAGTGTTGATGAATTGTGGATCGGCGGAAGTCATTTAATTTTTATAACCTGTAACATGCTTCAAACATTTGTCGGTATTAGGTAAGTGTGGTGTGACTTTTTGGTGTTATTTTTCATAGTTCAGAGTTTAAATGAAATCCGCATGTGGTGCAAAAAGTTGAGGAGTTAAAAGGGTTTTTCGGCCAGCGGCCAAATAGTAAACAAACATAATAGTAGAAAATGTGACGATAGTATAACGAATTTCTTTGTTTATAAATTGTGCGATGACCTTCTTTATTGAGAATTTGTATGTTTAAATAAATCGCACACCTTTAACCACTTGTATATTACGCCTCGATTGTCGGGCGTAAAATGCGATTTTACGCCCTCGAAAATTGCATGGCTGAGATAATAGGTACCCACCAATCCTGCGGTTTAAAATTATAGGCATAAATTCGACATTTGCACACCCGCTCGAGCAAAAATATTGTTGGTATTACGGGCGTGAAATATTATTTTACGCCCTTAACACGAAAAGTACTATAGATTCCTGAGTTCACGACTGACAACAGATAAAAAAAATATTAATTTGTCTCTATTAAATAGAATTTAACCCATCGACATGCTTTCTTAAGGAATTAAGATCTGAAAGTATGGTTTATTTCTAAATTGCAAATATTTTATGTAATTATCTTCCATTTTAACAAATATTTTTAGAGAATTCTCTTAGGGTACATCAATAGCAGAAAACAAAAATTAAAGTATTGATAGGAAAAGAATTGTTTTTGTTACGCTCATCATATCGAAACATAAATTATATAGAATGGTATTCAAAACGTTGATACCTATAAGAAATCATATGTATTTGAAAAATAGAACTGGTTTTACATTACCAAACCATCTCTAAAATTCACAGCCGCATTGATTTTGCTTAATTAAATACCGTTATTGAATGCGTTATGTAATGAAATTCATGGAATCCATGCGCGTATCCTATTCAAGAGCTCTAAAGCATCCGGACACGAAAAAATTGGGGGAAAGGAATAAATGAAATAATTAGGTTCAACTTAACCAAGAATGTGAATTATTTCTATTATTTTATTGCGTCATGGTTTAAAAATGAAAAAAATTTTAGCGAACGAAAAGATGATATTGAAACCTTCTTTGTTTGAGTGGAACAAATACTTGGTTTATTAACATAACTACGAATGCGATTAATTTCTTTAACAAAGTAAATTTCATAAAGTTCAAACAGTCATACCGTCAACGGACTATGTGTGCGCAATTCAAACAGAGTTTCACGAAGACGTGCACTTGCTTTTCGGTTATCACGTTTTGTTGACACGAGCTTCCTGCATTTGAGTCATGAATTGCGCGCTCTATTCGCTAGACGCACAGAAAGGTGTTTAACGCCTGTTACATTCATTATTTAACTTTCTACACACGAAGTTTGATCTTATTCAATTTGTAGTTATTTGCATATATTTATGAACCTGCAGTAGATACTTTTGTTATGACTGTGTTTAAAACCATAAACTGATTACAATAATTGAAACCGGGTATAGTTGTTAGCCTAAAGATCATGAGTCGCAGAGGCCTCTTAATTCCTACCTGACTGATCGAAACTGTCGCCAATAAATACATCGTTTTTTGTTTGGTTTTTGAGAATTGCAAATCAATCCACTTTACGTAATACACCCCATAAAGTCCCTGAAACTTTTGGCATTTGATTCTAAACATTAATACCAAAATATATTTATTTGGATACAAGCTTCGGGAATGTTTTAGAATAGTTGGAGCAGCATACCCATGTAATTAGAATAAGAAAGTGTTTAGCCCTTACTTGTCACAGTTAGACTTCTATTTACCTTTGGAAACAAAGGTATTCCACAAATAACAAGGGCCAAGTTGGAGTTCGATGGACCCCAGTGTAGCAGAAACATTGTAGAAGAACTGAGTTCATTAAGAGGATCCATTGGAAAAACAATTTTTTGATTATTGAATAACTTGGGTGTTGAATGTGGGTATTGAACGGGTTTAATTGCTCTGTCTTAAATGACTCATCCTGAATACATTATATCTTTAAATACTTCTTCAATATGAAATTCTAGTTTACTTTATACTTATTTGATTTATTTGAAAAAATCAAATTATAAAACGCTGCCCATCCCATTTCTCCGCGTATAAAAACTCTACTTCTCTGTCAGCCCCTACCTAACCTCCCGGCGTTGACATCATGATAAATGCCTTGCTTTAAATGAATTTATCAGCCCCTTCAAATGCGCCAGACGCTCCGGTACGTACACGCTCGAAAAACCCGTTTTTTGACGGTTCGCTTACGATGAAACCCGAGCATTCGCGAAGGTGGCGAAGATGACGGTGATTGTATCCGGGAAACGAGACAAGAGGACGCGGTGTACCGCTTAATGGCCCGTCCAGCGCCGGGCTGACGAATCGACTCCAGCGCCACGCGTCCCGCACGATACGACTGTGCGGTTTTCCGCCCACCTCATGGAAAACCACGTGCCTCATTTCCTATGCCCGTCACGGTGTTGCCAACCTACGACCGCGAATCGACGCCGGCATGAGTCATCAGATTTCAAAAATCAGCCTTCGGATGCTGCGAATCGCGACTTTTCAATTATACGAAGCGGCGGGCGGTAATTTTTTTTTCCCGAGTGAAAACAACGGTGGGCGTGTTGAACCATTGTCGAGTGAGTGCCTGCTGTAGGTTGATAAACAGCACCTTTATATTCCGCTGCGAGTCCAATTGTGACCACTTCGTGTACATAATGTTTGCGGAAATATCGAAAAGTATAAGCTCACCTTGTCTAACCCACAATTTGCTTTCTCGACGTAACCGCAGATGAGGAAGTCAGAGATTTCCTGCATTGTTGTTTTCGAGATCCGGTCGCACTTTTTTAAGTACGGTGACTGATTTCGCGTGAAATCGATGATTATAATATAGACAGAACGGTACATAGTAAACGATTTTTTTGTTTTGATAAAAAAAGGAATTCCTTCTAATATTTTTGTTTTTGCTTCGTAATTTTGTTATTCTGGCCTCAAAATGATGATCAGTGATCTCTGAATTCCCCAAAATAATAGTTTGTCTTCAAAAACAAGAAAGAAAGCTTGTAAAGACTGTTGAAGTTAAAAAAAACTCTTTTGGACGCCATTTTGAAGCTATAATATTTGAAAAAAATGTTTCCTAGGTACGAACTTCCTTAGTATTCTTAGTCCTCATTTGATTCCAACCTAACATCGGCATCTACTATTTTTTTGTTTAATTGAAGGTCAACCTCAATTTAGAGTGTATTATTAATATATCATCCTTTAAAAAAATATAATTTGGACTTTTAGTTCAAATCTAAAACCCAAACTACCTCATTAAATTCCACAATATGAACAATGAAACTACTGTAGAATAATTATAATGTGTGATGACAAGTTCTATTTACATTCGCAAGAAATGTGTAGACTCCGGGAAAATGATGTAAACAATAACAAAAATATTAACGACCGTAAAGTCACAATGAAGGCCGCAGCGGTCAGTAACACAGCGATTCTCCACGGCAACGCATGCTGAGTAAATCTCTTACTGCGAAGATTCGCGTTTAAATTCGGTTGTATTTTTTTAATCGTGACACTCAGCAGTATTATTTGGGTTTTAGAATATTTTCGGTATTTATATGGCGTAACCAGATCTCTGTTCCGTTTAAAACAATTTGACAGAGAAGGGAGAATTTTATTTACGTGATAGGTGGAAAACATCACCTAAATAAACTATTTTGAGTTGTATTTGGTTTCTTATGATTATTATTCCGATTTGCGAAAGGCTTTTTTACTCGTACAATAACATACAAATTTATTTTCAGCGGTTCAACTCTTTAAAATATTTTGATTTTATTCATAAGGTCATTCGGTGAAAACTGTATGTTGTTATGAATTCTATAGGGGATCTGAAAACTATCCAGTCGTGTGTACAGTTTAGTGGCATATATAAAGTTGCACAATTGAATAACCTTTCGAACAGTCCATGACAAAAGGAAATCTCTTGATTTATCTCGGGTGATGGCCGAATTACCCTATTTTCCTCCAATATTTATGAATTATTACGTATTCTATACTAAGTAGCATAATAATAACAATCAACTTCCAAAAGAACTTTAGCAGACGTGTTTGTTATATCTGAAGATTTTGTTTTTATAAACCTGTATATTTTTCAGAAAAGATTCAAACCAAAAACTTCCAAGATCCATAAACCAACGATAATAAATTACAGAGTTTAAAAACTTTTGTATTAAGATATCCTGTCGAATGCTAGCACTTTGTAATTTGAAAATTGCAAGAAATATGAGATTTTTATGTATCGAGAAAATAACACACACGAACCCTTCCTCCGTAATTCATGAGAAGAGAAAGAAACAGTCGTAAATAGTAAACGAAACATGAAAGTTTCATGAGGTAGTGTCCGGACAACAAATCTGTGGTTTCGAATTTTATTCAACTTTTTCCGAGTTTATTTTCTATTGGCTTTGCGCTTTCAGTTTTGTTATATTTCGTTCTATTGTAGTTGTCAAGGTAATTTGGGATAAGAGTATTCTTTTGATATGTTTACTCAAAATGTGATATTACGGGTTTTATTGTCACGAGTCACATGATCTCTTTTCTATTTAACAAGGGGCCGTCCATCAACTCGCCAGTTTGAAACAAGTATCACCGTCTACTTGACACCCTATAGATTCAACGTAAATATCAACATTGATGTTGTGAGTAGTTCAACAAGTCCAGGTTTAGCTATGAAAGGGAATATTTGTTCTATCAATCCCAATAAAGACCTACGTGATTTTAAATCTTTCTAATATTTTCCTTTAATTGATCAAGTGAATACATCTCTGAAACCTAAAATTCAGTTAAAACATTCTTTAATACTTTCTGTTACAACGAATACGAAATAACGAACTGGAACGTTTGTCAACCTGGGTGTTGTCTGCCAACACTGAAACTCATTGAAACTCTCTGTCCGTGAAAGTTTCCGAAACTGGGAAGCGACATCCTCGCCGGATTAATGCCCTCCTGTACGGTCGATTCTCGAGTTCAACATAATGTTAAATGCGGGAATAAACCCCAACCAACACTCCGTGCAACACCGAGCTACGTTTCCCAGAAGCATAACGTATGAAAAATTAGTGATTCTCGTTACGTGGAACGAACTTATGTAAAACGATCTATCTCAGAGTCACTCGGTAAACGATCTCTATTACCAACACCAGTTACGAAATCAATTACAGAATGTCATTTCGTGATGGGAACTTTAACTCGATTCAGCTCCTTGAAAATTGTAATCCCATCACTCATGCATTTACATTCCTAAAAAGCACTCTGCGGTTTTCTACATTTTTCTGTCCACGAACGCTCCCTTATTTTAAATTCTAAATTTACCGAAACAGACTCTTTTTCCTAACATGGAATTTGGTTTAAGGATTTACTACGTGCTCCGAATTCACATTCGTTACCACCATGGGTGCCTTCCGTTCAAAAGACCTACGACTTTTGGCTCGTCGCTTTGCGTATTTATTTGTACAATTTGCTTAACACCCCTAAAGAGCGAGAGACCAAAGTTTCACGCAGCGACACCACGGAGTCGGGAGGTTTGAACGCATCCCGACATGAAATTAACGGAGTGCTCAGTCTCTCGTGGGAGTAATGAGCGACGGTGCGTGTGAATGGCTGGCTTTCCGAGATAGCGAGTGCACAGGTGCATACGTGTACCTGGGTGTACCTAGCCTACATCTGACATAGGGAGCTTGGATGAAAAAGCTCGAACGAGATACTCCGTGCTCATCTCTCGTACTCTCGCTTTTTGCTGGTCTACATGTAGCACGTTGGTGATTATGGCTGGGTAAAAATTCAAAATTGCCCGAGGCGAGAGATCAACACTGGGTGCGTGTTTCTGAGGAAGATGCTGATGATCTACCATTAGGGGCCAAATTTTACCCAGGAAACGATGCTCCTTCATTTTCAGAAATTTCTCTCCCATGTGATGCTATTGTAGGTAAAACGCATAAGAATAAATTGTCCTAGTCACTGCATTTTATAATGTAGTTCACAATTCAATAAAATTGACGATTAAAAGCAAAACCCCTTTGACAGAAAATAGCTGCAGGTGGTATCATATTTATCAGTATTTGGGAGCGGGCATAACGCTGACTGCTGAGGAAGCAGAAGTGCGCTGCGATGAGTGAATCTTATCACGACCCAGTTTCTAGGCCTCGCCTATCATTTCATATCGCACCCTGCCGACAATAGTGTAACAACTTGAAAAGCTCGCTTTTTATATAACTGCTCTCAACGTCCGAATACAATGTCGTTTCATCGTAGTTAAGTACTTCTGAAGAAAGCATCTTAAACAGGCATTGTTCAGATAAAGTTTCATTTTGTATTGTCATTTATCATTATTTTTACTATTGGTGTCCATTCAAATGTAAGCTTTTCGCATGTTTCGCAATGTTTTCCCTTTCACGGACTATTTTGTTGACCTGGTTCCAAATCAACATTTCATAATTAATCTTTAATATCTCTTTCGATCAACACAATACCTTCTCCAATGAATGATACTTTATACGCATTTAGGCAAAACTGGAAGTTCATTACTTAAGTGGATTACAGTCCAAGTAATAGGAGAGTTCCATTCGATATTTCAGTCGTAAAGAGGACTTGAGGAACATCCGGGAAGGAACCTTTTATGCCAACAACTAACCGAATCGATCCCTCCAGGAGTACTTCGATTCTATTTGCTGAGAAACCTTCAGATAAACACACAATGTCCGCTTTCGAGCATTTCGATTCCATAACTTACGGATTTCTCGTAATATCTGTTTTAATTTAAAGATCTGGATGAACCAGATAATGTCGTGACTTATTGAATATTTTGTCTCTACGTTCATTGGAAATAAGATTCAATGAAGCAAAATATAATTTTCCGCAAATAATTGAGATGCGTTCCTGCCCCAGTCAATTACTTAATGTAAAACAACTTATTACTCTGGACAAGTCGATAGTCGAAATCATAGATGCGCAAAAGCGGAGCGGTTCCTGATTCAAGAACGTCCACTCATTTCCATGTCTTCGTTTTATTTCCTGCACAAGTTCCTTTTATTCAGAAAGGGACATCATGCCTGCCGAGGGACAGGAAAATTATTCGTGACTTTTAACAAGTGAACCCGAAGCGACCGATGAACCGAGATACGCCGCGTAGTAGACGGCCAATAATAAGCGGTCGTGCTTTCCTCGCCATTAAAATAATCTGATAGTCTCGACGGGAATTTCGACGAAGCGTAACAGGAAAAAAGGACGACCTCTGGATTGGTCGGTGAAAAATACAGGACGAACAACGAAAACCTGAAGGAACCAGATACTGAAAGGAGTCGGGGAAAATTGTAATATCGCAAATTACCTTCGAAACGAGCTGCTTGATTGAACTGCAATTAAAGCAGAGCAGAAATCAACACGACGTCAAGTAAACGAGCCCGTCTGATGCAAAAGTGAAATGTCACAGAAAAGCTTGGATTCCTCAAATGTATATTTCTATCCACGACTAAAAGAAAAAAATATTACATCTTTGAAAACTGTCAATCTAGATGAATTTGATGGCGGAAAAGGGCAGGGAGCGGGAGCACGAGGCTGTACGTTTATTTTGAGAAAGAGATTTAATCAATACGAATTGAATTTAGATAATGTGGTTGATACGTGCTGTGCTATAGAAGACTTCGTTCTTGGGTCTATTCAGTACTATTCGAGTTGTTTTCTCTCTTCGATAAAGTAAATAGAAACAAGTCTGCGTGTTCCACCCCAAGTGAATACAATTTCCCTTTTTACGTTTTACAGCCAGTACGTTTAAGTAATACCACAATATCTGATATAGACATTCTGTATATAACTGGTATATTTATGAAACATTAGAATCTGTTCATTTGATCAAGTATATTACGATAAAAAGCAGTTAAATGATAGCATCAACCTTTGATGATTTTGTCGTTTATTCAAAGGCTTACTGCGAATTCTCTAAGACACCCTTTTACTTCCCCTTTCGACTCTACTTAGTTAAGGGAATCTAAGACCTCCATCCCTCCTTTCCTTTAATGAAGACGAGACAAAGGATCGTTCTTCGAAACCGCCTTAAACGAAAAACGGCCGACGCGACGCGACGCTGAGACACGGAAATTGTTTTGTATTATCTGAGTTACAAATTTCAGCCAATCAAGGAGTAAACCGCCATTACTAACATTTGCATTATTTGTTAAATGTAATGCTCATTTCAACGTTTCAAAAATATTTGGAAGAATGAGAGATCTAGTGAATAGAATGAGGTGCAAGATAGTGCGGATGTTCAAAATTTAGGTTGGAGCTCGTAAGGGGATAATTCTGGTTCTTCCGAAAGTACAGGTCAAAAGTTTCAAGAGGATTTTGCCACAGAGGGAAAGTGAAAGCACTGAAGTTTTTAATCAGAGTATAACGAAATCCCCGCTCCAGTAAGTACAATTCGTTGGAAATATTATTTCAGCGGTTCAAGTTCCAGTAACTAAATTTTGTCGAACTTCATTAATGTTACGATCTCTTGGTGGAATCAAAATGCAAAGAGATTTATTAATCTTTGCTTAAATAAGTTCTTAGACCTTACTCTCATATTGCAAAAATTAAGCATTTTCTCTATCTCGTACTATCTTATTTTCGCCAAGGTGCCTTTTACGTGACTAGAATTCGGCCACTGTTCTTTCCGAGTATTAAGATAACCGAGTAGACTATAGTATGCAAAAGTCATATATTTTGAGGTTCTGTATAACTTATTTTCATTTCGATATGACAAAACCAGACTGCGTTGTAAGGATACCATTATCAAGTTGTTACACTCCTCCTTGTGAAAATTAACCTATCGAACTGGGATCTTGCAGGTGCAAATTTTCCAGTTGGAAAATGCACCGTTCGTTTCTTCGGGTGGACTCGCATATTCCCAACGGCCGACCAAGCTTTTATTTCGTCTGGAATTGTATGTTTGTATCGCGTTGCGGGCACGGACAAAACGGCTTAGATGGCACTTCCTTGCGACCGAAGCTTAGCCCTTAAGCCTCGAGGATGACAGAACGGGATAAAACTCTCTACTTTACTGGGCTCTTCGGTTGTGCGCCAACTTTCCTCTCCGTCTTTTCTCTTTCTGATGTGGAAGCTTCTTATTTGCCTTCCCGATTTATCGGAATTTAATGCACCCCACGCCAAATCAATTCCGGCTTTTGGATTTCACCCAAATTCAATGAAGTTTGTTTGCGACAATGATCGGCCACTTTCTGCGAGACGATCGGTGCTTTCGAAACAATTGATGAAATTTCCACGTCACCGATTCCCTGCAAAAGCATGGAATGCTTTTAATGTAAGTAAATGATTAAAACCCCTATTACTGAGATTGGTATCTTCTGGTCGGTCGATAATTAAAGGATATAAAAAGTATTTATCGATATTTGCATTCAAATGTATCGCCCTAACGTCACTTTCACAATGTCACCATTGAGTTTAGGTTTCTCGAGTTCTGGTTCAGAAGGCTGACGTTCGAATTCTTCGATCACGATAGCTACAAGATTGTACAAACCTTGCACCGTGAGAATAAATCCATTTTTAGTCCCATTACGATATTCCGCGTCCGCACAGAAGCGATTTGTTATAGAAAAGGATAAAGTTGCGTGGCATTCACGCCCGTGGGTAATAGTTGAAAGAGAGAGTAAGAGAAATAGGAGTTCGCGAATAAGAGGCTGTCGTTGCGAGAAAGCGATGACCCCGATGGAATGAGCAATAAAGGTGCGCTCAGAACATAAAACAACGTTGACGACACTCAGTGCCCAGCCGTAACCTTGTAACCTTGCAAGAATCGCAATGTGAGATTTTGACCATTTTCACGACCGCTTGATACCATATTGTAACACCCCAAAAATAAAATAAATGATAACAGGAAAATCTTGGTATTAAACATGCTTTTCCTTTTACCAATCGATCTTATCTTTTTTCGACGAGGACTTGCTGTAGTCATCAATATTTGCCAACGAAAAGGAAACGAGTGGGATCTATCTTTAGGGATTACGAGCCTTATAAAAATCTTAGTTCGGTACAATATACGGAAACCGCACGTTTCTTAGTCTGGCATGTTGTACCGTTTGTGCTATGTAAGAAACCTACGATGGAGAGACAAAAAAAGCGGCAGAGATATATATGGAGAAATACAAGAAAAACGATAGAAAACACGTAAATCGACAATGATATATAAGAATGTAAGCGCAGAATTTATTATGCCGTATCACCGCAAACCTCATGTCGTGGAAAAACTGTACAAAAACGTATGCAGAAGCATCCTGAAAGGAGCTTAAAAATAGGGACATATTTCGAAAATAAGTTTTACTGGTAGACGAATGCCACATCCATTTGTGAAGAAATGCTAGATAAGATTTGTTGCTGTAATTTACATATAACAAACATAGTGGGAGAGAAAGGGATGATTATACCACGGTGAACTTTTTCATATCATTTTCCTTGATTTTAGAGGAACTTGGAAATTAGGTACCTTAAAGATCTCTGCCGATGGAAACTACCGCCATGGTAAAAACAATTGATAGATTGAAGATTACGGTCGTATTTGTATCAGAAGTTCAACAAATTGAAGATTATATTGGTCGTGTCAGATATGAGGACGCTTAGTTCTATTATTCAAAGATCGGCGTGGGTTATACCAGGATTATAGGTTGGTTAGTGTGTAACGTGATCATCAATGTACCATATCGTTCCACGACATGATAGTTCCGTGCTTCGCGTCAACCTGGCTGGCCTTAAGCTATAATCCGTTGATAACAATAGCTTCATCTATAAAATGGTTATTTGTCTACTTAAGCGGCACAGCATGTTCCGGTATTGGAAGAATTGAAATGATCGCATTTATACTAACAGTAAGACGTTTATTCCAATGAATTCGCGTGCAATGTTCGGATACGACGTTATTTCTTCTACTGCATTTTCCAAAAAATGTATCAATGAAATAGCACCATCATGCTTCAGCGATCCATTAAGAGTCTCGAAGTACAAGAAAAGATAAAGTGTGGGTAAAATGGGAGTTCGAAAAAGCTCTTCCACAAAACTGGTGCAGAAACAGAGCGGAAAGTAGGAAATGGCCGTAACAGAATGACCAGAGATTAAACTCGGTGACGAAGAGGTCAGGGCCGGAACATTGTGTACCCGTACGATTTCACGTCCGTTTTCTCGCATTCCACACCCGTGTTCGTCTCGGGGGGTGAAAAAGCATACCCCTGCACTACCCGAAGTCGCCATAGTGACGCCCTAACTCTGGAATATCTAGATTCCCTTGTTAGAGATCCCCGCAGCTCTTCTGGCTTTGCTGCTGGCAATAATATTTATCTCGCTCTATCTTCTTTCACCCCACTCACTCTCATCTCCTTCAACCTTCCTTCATTCACTCCTTCTCTGTCACTCCACGTATTTATCTCACACCGTGTGTCTTCTCCTGTAATTTTTCTCTCTCATCCTTCTCCATTTTTATCCATCTGTCTCTTTTGCTACTTTTTTGCTACTCCTATTCCCCGCTACGTCCCGTTCAGCGTGTTTACGAGATCAGCGTCGGTGCTTCAGCTTTTATGTAGTCTCTTCAGCTCCTCTTTGCTCGAAGCGCTGCGAAAGTCATCGCGGGAAAATTACAGTCTTCCGGGATTTCGAATATCCGTATCTCATCTCTCGCGAATGAGACAGAGAAAACGCGAATAAAATTCTTTTTGGGAATAAAACATTCCAAGGAGATTGGAAGAAGTCCATAGCGACGATTCCTCATGGTTCGAGCTATATCCGTGGATAAATTACTCTTTTCGGTAAGAATGAAACAAGTTTTAGCGCGTCGGAAGATACGCAGCAGTAAATTTTGGTAGTATTTTGATAACCTCTTACTGAACCTTTTTTACGGAAATGAAACAAAGTTTGCGCATGCTTCCAGGTCGTTTGAAAATAAGAAAACAAATAAAAGTATGAAATACGCGCAAATAAAAGCTTCTAATTACATCAGTATCGCAATGCAAATCGTGAAATGTAGCACGAATAAGAATTTCACCGCCCTAAGGAAATGAATCTGCAAACACGGAAAACTTCGGGACGAGCATCACGAATCTCGTCGTCACGGTACAGTTCGAGCGTGAAGCGTCGATTCGCGGGTAATTAAACAATTTTGCGAGTTCTCCGCACGAACCCTGGACCAAATTGATTTTCCAGAGGCCCGTGGGGTGCTACACGTTCAGTAACGCCCCTCTGAGGAACGCTACTGTGCCGCCGGACACGGTACTTGTCGCTATGGATCCACAAACCCCTTGTCCCTCCTGCCCCGACCCTATTATCTCGCTAAATCCCCACCGTGTTGCGAAAGTAGTGGTAGGTTTCGACACAATGCATAATTTGGTAAAATAACCACATATATAACTTCATCATCAAATAATCAGTCACAATCCTAAAAAACTACAGATTGTAATGTGTAGGACCTGATTTGTTTCAGTTTGGTTCGGACCTGAGCTCCCGTGATTTAGCTTAAGTTACTTTTAACCACACAATCCTAGTGAGACCCAACAATTACATTGAGATCATAGAGGATGCACGTTTGCAAACGATTGCCTTTGACTTGCCATGGGTTAAACAAACAATCACCACAATCAGAAAATGCTGCAGGTTTCACGATATAAGAGCTGATTCATTTCAACTTTTTTTTATCCTAAGCACTCACGTATTATTACAATGAATTTTAATTATTTGATATTTCCTGGTCACAAAATGTTACATTGTGGTTGTGGAGGAGTTTTGGCCTTGTATATCACTGGACATAATTTAGTGAAATAACCACATATTTAACTTCATCATCAAACAGACAGTCACAATCTCAAACAATGAAGGATTTCATTGAATAGGATCTTATTTCTTTTAATTTCGTTTGGTTTTGAGCACTCATGAACTATATATTCGGTTTATTTTACTATTCAAGTCTAGTTGGAACTAAACAATTTCATTCTGATACTGAAGGATTTAGAAACATTGCAAACTCGTAGATGCCTTTGCGAACTGTTTCAAACATTTTTTAAAATGGATGATTCAAAATGTATTTTGGTGGGTGCTCGGATGGTTTAACGCGAACTATACTCAGGTGATTCCAGCCTGGATTTTATAACTTTGTAAACCAATTTAACAGGACCTTTGGACGCTTATGTCATGATTGTTCCTGGTATTAATGTTACAGTATCAGTTTCAAAAGATAAATTAGTTTAATTCACAACTTACTAAACTTTACTAAATTTTAATTCACTTTTTGCTAATCCTACGCATTGTTCTATATTTTATTAGAATTATAATTTAAAAGACCAATAAATCGATAATTCTCCATCAATTAAATCTGAGTACCTGGATTTTCGACCTATATATGACCCACTTTCAAACGTATTTATTAAATTCTTATATCGTTTGCAACAAAACTATAGATGTGATCCATATAATATTCCCTCTGAATACGAAATCATCAAAATTCGTACTAATTAATTTTCATCTGAATATTGAAAAATGCATTGAATTTACATTACCCGTTGACCTGCTACCCTAATAATACGTTCAAATATTCAAAACTGTTAATTAACAATTCATTACAATATTGAATTGAATTATGATACAAACAAGTGGCAGTTATTTTACATTTGCGAATGATACGTAATGCATTACGTTAAATTATTTCGCATTATGTAAATGGACGTATAATTCAATGAATTGACCTGATTCTATTAACTGTCGGATTATTGGATTTAACTTGAGGTAAAGTAACGGTTTAAAAAATGCTTAAGTTTTATAAAAATATGTGAAAATATTTTTTGAGGCTACTAATTACAAACGTGTTAAGTAAATGATTATTTTAGTTACTTACTGACAGAGAATTAAAATAGTATTTAACAAAACATTTCGCTTTTTTCACGTGCATTGGAATTGGCAATTACCTCAAAATCACGTAGCACGATGTTTGCTTCGTTTGATGTTCTCTGCGATATTGTAGGTTGCGTTCATGGTTGCCGACAAAATCGAACAAAATCCAATTTAGTACTCAAACAATTGCGGAATTGTTTTGTTAAATAATTGTGAAGTTTAACTAATGCGGTATAATTAATTGGATATGAAATTATGCGATTATTAATTGTATACTGGGATTTTAATAAATTTGCTACTGTCAGGCGGTTTAAAAGCCAAAATGTATTATGTTTAGATCGCTTTAACAACGTAAAAAATCTAAATATGAACATAAACGCAAATAATTTCGTTGGATTTTCTTTCTATTCTTGAATTTTCTGGATTTTCTTCAGTTTTCTTAGAGACCCTTCTGTTTGCTTGGACTTTCTCGTTCATCGTTGAGAGCCTAAGTATATAGAGTTTGAGAAATTACATTTCAGAAAATTAAAGAATACTTCATATATAATCGACTGATGGATGTATAAGCATTGCTAATTTCTGTATAATTTTACATTTAATTTAAATTATTATCGTACTTTAAATATTTTTTATTGCCGCCATTTTTTTTGACGCTTAAGAATTTCAAATATTTGTACAGATATAAATTCATAGTTACTACCGATTATGTTCGTTATTATATTTCTGGGAGTTAAATCAATTACTAGACGAGAGTAAACTCCTTTGTGGGTCGGGGGAAACATTCACTACATGAAAATTTTAAATCTACAGGTGGTTAAAAGTTCTATTTTAAATGGAGAAAAACATAATAAATTTATTTATTACCGCAAAAGCTCAATGAGACTTTTTAAGGATTTTTTTCTCTTAAAAAAAAGTTTAAGAGCAAAGAGTGTCCACTGAAGATTTAAGCCAGCCATTAAATAAACTTGTAGTACCATTAAATTAAATCCACTGATTTCGCAAAGTTAACTAAAGATTTAACCGCTGAAAAGTTTGAAAAACAAAAAGTCTTGGATTACAATCGAGTTTCGATTTTCAACAAGACAAGCTCCTTTTAAAGACATTTCGGATCAACTAGATTGTTACTCGTTTCAAAAGACCCTTGATAAATTGTTTAAACGTGAATCTCGGACTAACAGTTTTAAGTCAAACTTTATCTTATAATACATCTCACGACACAATAGTAGTTTTCGTGTAATTTATAGAAGAAATAGGAAAGTCGTCGCTAACGATGCTTCAGGCAACGTTTCGACATCTTTAAATGCACAAGTTACGTTCTCTTAAAATAATTGCAGGCAACTGAGAAATAACAATTTGAAAGATTACAGTTCCCACGCATTCAACCATCATCATTTTTCGTTTTTGAGGTCTAAAATACAATGATTATACAAATTAGCGCTTTAAACTTACATGAAATATTTCCTAAATCGGAATTACTTATTACTCATGATTGTTGACGTTTAAAATGACCAAGAAAACAAGGAGTGGTTTACGAACTTAAGTCTTATGGTACAGACAAAGAAAATGACTGTTCTAAACAAAATTATTTCCTTATGTGTGTTTTTTAGTCCAGAAGACGTCAAAAGTTATTGAAACCGTACACGAGTACAAAGTTAAAAAAATGTAGAAATGGTTATAACATATGATGCAGTAGAACCTCACACTAGTGGAAATGTCAGGACTTCTCCCACACTAGTGAACTGGCAAATTTTTATGATTTTTCATATATTTGAAAACTTATTGCTATTTTGTTATAGTGTCGGGTAAATACATAAATACACACACTAGGGAAAAGTGTTCACCAGTGCAAGAATATCACTAGTGTGAGGTCCACTACTTTGAGGTTCTACTGTAATAATAGAATGAACAACGTGAAAAATTATAGTTGACATTACGTTACTTTTAGAATTTAGAATATTGTATATTTATTTTATAAATGCAGACGAGGAGAAAACTTTCGGCCAATATTGGGAGGAAATAGTGTAACATAAAATTTACAAACAAAGGATATTATGAAAAATTGCGATATTTTTGTATATTGTGACAAGCGATAGTAAACTTCAATGGAAACTTTTATGTGTACTGTTGTTGATTAACTTACATCAACTATTTCAAACGAAAGTCAAAAACCAAAAATCCATGAAAATTTCTAAAAAGTGTTGTCCACAACAATGTTCGCCATATATTCTTCTAAAAATGTCTTTTTCCACATTGATCCATGAAGGTCCCTCCAAAAATTGAATCCGCTTTCATCGCCTCCGATTTCTCGCGTCAAAATGGCCGCCGGGTTATAAAAAACAAGGGGATGGCGAATCAAGTACGACCGAAACCGAATTCGCAAAGGAACCTAACCTCTACACATTGTGGCATTTGGCACATACAAAGATAGCGAAGGGACCCAGGAATGACGTATATCTCGGTAAAGGAAAATTAGTTTCGTTCCGCACGAACCCTCGCGTTTAGATACGGCAGCGCATGTACTGTGTGTCTCGGCGATAAAAAGCTTAAACCGATTAATTCCATCGTTTTGAAAGGGGGACTAATGCCGTTTCGTAACTTTGCTCTGCGATGTAACCTTGGCAAAGTTAATCGTAGCCGTGAATTATTGGAGACGCTAATAATCGACCCGGTGATATTAGGTGCGACTCGGGGTAACTTATGCAGGCCAATTGCAAATTTCGCTCCTTTTAAATGAAACTTATTGGAAATCCATTGGTTTATGGCATTTGAAGGATCTCCTTATATTAAACCTTTGGGTCACGGAGGGGCTCTCTGTTATCCGTGTCGGCCCGAGGGGTGATGTCGAATCTTTTGTTTCCGTGTTTATCATAAACTGACGATTTGTTCGACGTCACCAAGGTAATCCTCGATCTCCAGTTTTCTCGAATATTTTCAAGATGAAATCATCGTCACTTATACGTTCATGTCATGGCTGTACACGATTGAATAATTTCGGAAGGAAATACATTTGTCAACCTTTTGCGCAATAACTTTACATACTTTATTCCAACCAATAAAGAAAATCTCCATGAAATTGCTGAAGAAATGACGTCAAGATTACCAGAAAGTTCTTAGAATTGGACTTTTTTAGTCAATTTTTCAGAATATTGTAAACAACGATTAAAATTAGTTATGCACTTTCCAAATTTTGAAAAGTCGATTCAGTCATTTGTAATTTACATTTTTCATCACAGAATACTTTATCGACGTACCATTTAGATTGGACAATATTCGTGACCCATGGCAACCGTTTGAGTAACCAGATTAGGATCTCCCTCCGAAATTCTAATATAGTCGGAACTAGCTAAAACGGCGATGCCTGAAGCAGGCGCCTAATGAAAAGCATCAGTCGGTAAGCAGAAACTACTCAAAATGCGTCGAAATAATCGAGATAATTAGCCCTGCTGGCACCCTACATACGTGCAGGAAGCAGTAGGGGACCCGAGTGTATTGCGTTGATCGCCTTGTCGCCATCTAAAACCTGATTTACGACGCTGAATTATCGATTGTTCCCGAACAGCCAGTAAAGTTCGCGATGGAAAAATCTGACGATTTTCGCACCCGGCTTATTCCAGGCAAACGATCATTGGCTTTGTGTAAACAGTGTTACTCCAGAGATAAAAGAATCCATTGACTGCGAGATATTTGGCGATACCATCTTTACAATTCTGTTATGAGGGGATGTTGAAAGTGTGCTCGTCGCCTACAGGTCTGACTTTGAAAAATAAGTGAGTCATTCACTTTCCTTTCTAGCTTGGCTGAACAAGTCTGCAGTTGACATCTTACACATGTTTCTTCTATGTCGAATTAGGTTCTGCGGATAACGATCGCTAATAGCCGTAAATGGCTTTCGAGACAGGCTCGAATAATGATATTAGTACTACCAAGACTGAATGAGTTCATACAATGATGGAGGTTTTTTTTTTCATTGCAAATCTTGCCGTTGCTTGTCTAACTTGACAGCAAAAATTTGAAAATTAATGAAATTCATTCATTTGTAATAAAAAGTTTGTAATCGATGCTAACAAAGCTTATGTAGCCAAAAATAACTGCTGACTATTATTAGCTGTCATCCATTAAATTATAGCAGCTAATTTTTTTTTGTATGTGAAATGAAAAAAAAGACAAAATTTATTATACCTTCAAGACAACAGAGTTTTGTTGTGAAGAACACTCTAAAATACTAATTGCTTGATGATTTCAAAAATTTTCGAAATTCGACAATTTGTTGAGAAAATCATTAAGGATTATAAAGAATTATAAAGACTATGAAACTATATAATATTTTTTAAATTATTGATCAATTTCAAATTATATTACTACCAAGACCACATGAATTTATGTAATGATTGAAGTTTCATTTATTAATTGCAAAGGTAATGGCACCAAATTGTACAGTTCAAAATACAATAAAAAAGTGATGAATCTTGACGTTGCTGTTTCTAACATGACAACTAAAATTGGAAAATTAATGAAATTTAAAAGAATACACGAAAAAAGAGATTTAGGTACCACTGGTAACTCTGGTTAGCTGCAGCTAATGTAAAACACATTTTGCCAACGCTGCTAAAAAATGAAGTCAACAAAATAATGCAAATAAAAAAAAATACGATGAATATCTTTAGCTGCCATTCATTCTTTAAAATTTCGCAGCTAATTTTTTGATGTAGGTGAATTGAACAAAAAAGACAAAAATTTAAGATTGCTTCAAGACAGTAGATATTTGCTGTGGAGGAAATACTAAAATACTAATTGTTTGAAGATCTCAACATCTTTTGAAATTTGATCATGGTTGAGTAAATCATTAAGTATTATAATGAACTATTAAAATTTACAAAACTACGAAATATTTTCTTTAAGTAGAATTTGAAGTTGAGATGTATTTTAAGTAAGTTTAAGATGAATCTTGACTTTGACTTTTTCAAATGAAGAACACGCGACAAAGTTGTTCAGTTTCAATGGTAACACCAGCTAGCTGCAATTAGGTGCACACAAAAAAGTTAACAACTGTAACACAAACTTTGCAAACACTGCTAAGAAATGTACTTAAAAAAACAATGGATATAGACAAAAAAAAATTCGTATCTATTTTTAGCAGTCATTCATTTAAATTTAGCAGCTAATTTTTTGTTTGCATGTGAAATAAACAAAAAATGGATAAACATTAGTATATTATGTAGCAAGGGCGCAATTACCATGTTTTACTACGATATTTCGCCCATGTTGCATACGATTTTTATTAATTCGATGTTCGTGGGGCTCGCTAATTTGCGCCCGAAGATTTCACTGCAGGGCGCAAAATTGAATTCTACTCCCGAAGTGTTAAAAATACTAATAGATTGATGATTTCAAACATTTTTGAAATTCGGCAATTGTTGAGAAAATTGTCAAATATCATAAAGAACTATTAACATTTACGAAACTATGGAATATTTTTGGGAAATTGTAAATATGGTTAAAAGAAATATTGAAGAATTTATTAATCAATTTCGAAAATGACAAATGGCAGCAGATGTCGTGAATAACTAAAGGTCGTATATAATTATATTTTTGGAAGAAAAAATATTTTAGGTTAGGTTAGGTTAGGTTTGAGGTTTTAAGAAAATGTACTCAATTGAGAACAATTTTTAAATTTCGGTATATTATTTATTTTATTATTATCTGGTATATTATGATTATTATTTTGAAAAATTTTTTTGGTCTAAATTTTATTATCAAAAACATCGACAAAACTAAAAAAGGCGTTAATTAAATGTATTTTAAAAATCCTCAAACTGCGATGTATATTTTCAAAAAGATTAAATTTACATAGCTGAAATTGAAAATTGCCTAACTCTTAAATATTAATTTTAAAAGTTAATGCAAAATAATGTATAACATTTGAGCCTTAATGCAATATAAATGATCATCGAAGACAAATTAAGACAGATTTCGGGAAAATCGCTTAAAATAAATAACAATATTATTAAAAATTATAGAAGACGATCGAACTGTTATAATGTGCAAAAGCTTTAGGAAGTTTTGAAGAAAAGAATTAGATATGATAAACATGGTTATAACTTCAATTTTTAATTTATTTGCCATTAATTTCAAATAAATGGTGCATTTTTTGTTGGTGTGAAAGCAAAACCTTAAAATTCTTTTAAAAATTTTCCTTTACAGCGTAATTTCTTGTAAATTGTGCAGAATTAACAAAAATTTTCATCTACCGAAGAATCGGAAAATCTACAAAAAGTTAAGAAATTTTAAAAAACATCGATTGAAAAATAGAGGTCATTTCCGAAGTCATTTTTTGCGTAGAAATCGAATTCAGGATCAGAATTGATCCATCACGTTAGAATTTTGAGATATTTGAAATTATGCAAGTTTTTCGCTACTTTGGAGGTTATGTACAGAATTCACAACATTTTGATAGGAGTTTCCATTGGTTGAGTTCAATTTTACTACTCTGTTGCTTTAATTAGAGAGTCGCAAAGTTGAATTGCGATTTTTTCTTCACCAAGTTACACCATTTTGAAAGATATATCCCATCTTGGGTGAAGAAAACTCGTTATTGAATTCTGCGACTCTCATATTAAAGAGAAAGAGTACTACTACATGATCCATCTAAAACAAAAATCCATGAAAATGTTTTGTCTTTTATACATAATCTTAAAGGTAACTAAAAATGTCATTTGTTGGGTACACAACTTCCAATATCTGAAAATCCTAACATGATGGAGCATTTCTGACACCGTATTCAAATTATTGTGTAATGATAGAACGTGACCTGGAGAAATTCATAACTTAATCTTTATTATGATTTAAATACAGGTGGTGGCTTGTGGCACACTACATGCTAATATTCTCCTGATCTCATGGGAGCTTCGTGGCATCAAATAGAGAACCTCCAGTATTATAAAGTTTCAGATCATACGCGTAAAGCTGCCAATGTGTGGAAGATATTACCAGGTCATTGATGAACATAATAAATAATAATGGATCCAGGTGGGACCCTTGAGATACACCGGAAGTGTCTCATAATATTGAGAAATATATCCCTTTACGCACCCTCAATACGCCCCATAAGGTGCAACTAACAGAAGCTAATAAGGGACCACCTGACAGCTAGAGTATTAGAATACTATATTTTTAAGACATTTTCTGATCAAGAAATCCAAATCTCTGTTCTCTAAAGGTTTCAGCCTCTTTTAACGAGCTGACAACAAAATACAATGGCGTTTTCTATGTGACCGATGACACACGTGCACTGACTATCTGAAATGTTAAATATGCGTTGAAATGTCAAGTTGAATTTGTTGTTGCAAAAAAGTCTTCTCACGCCCATAAAGATTTTATGTCAATTCTTTAATAAAATATAAAAAAATAGTACATTATGCAACTAGGGAGCAAAACAGGTGATTTCCGATGAGCGGAAATCTAATGCCCGAGCCAAGCAAAGTCGGTTATTCACATAAGTCTGCAAATGAGTGTGATAAACATATTTTGCTCCCTAGGGAGTGAAAGTCCTATTTAATTGTCGCAATATATTAAATTGAAAATCGTTTGACCTGCTTAAAAAGCCAAAAAAGCTTTCTGAAACCAATTGACGGTAAAAAAGTTAACTCAAGCGACCTCTCTAATCGACTTTTCGTGCATTGAACCCCAACTTTTCCCTACCATAAATATATGAATGCCGTTATGACAAATTCTGTAAAAAAAGTCCATAATAACGGAGGCAGACGAAATTCGTGACTAGTGTGTGGAAGTGCGTGACAATCGCGTCCCAGAATCGTTGTAGAGCCTAGGTACGCTTAATGGCTCACCGGATTTCCGGTGCATCGGCTGCTAACATCGGTAGCCCGTGTCTGCAATGTTGCATTTAGGTAATAACGACTAACTACGATACTTCGTTACGTTTAGCCAAGTACACTGCACTTACGCAATATTTAACTTTCTCGTATCTCCAGAGAGAAAAGGAGGAAGAGTTGCAGAATCAATTAATTTGATTCTCGTTAACGTCCCGGCGAATTCGCATGCTCACGTTTCAATTGCCGTAATAAAAGTACCAGCGAAAGGTCGTTAAAGAGATGTGTGCATTTTACGATTAATTTAATCAGTGTCCAGACCGATGCAACATGGAGATGGCTCAGAGTTTCTAATATATGGGGAGTTTTACTTTCGTTTTGATGGAAATTCTATTCTTTTTATTGCGAGTCTTTTATGGTGTTTTACATTGTGAAGATGATCAAGGTAAATCGTATTTGTTGATTTTCACTTATTAAGTTTAAAATGGATATATAAATAATGTATAAATTAAATGTCATCATAGTTATTAATGTTCGGGTTTTGCTATTTAATTAAAAATATTACCTGTATATAATTCTTGCCTTATGATCATGATAGCTTCATATCAAGATATTGAAATATATTATGCGTGATGATGCATTGCACGTTAAGGAGGGCATTCGACGGGCAACCGAAACGCCCCGGGTTCAAATCCCGGCGAGTCGAACATCTCGCGTCCTGTTTTTATTTATATTAGAAATCGAAAAATGATCCAAAAATTCATAAAAAATTCCAATAGTCACGATTATGACTTATGTTTTCGAGGTCGCTGAATCCAATATTAATTTTTCGAAATTCAAAATGATGAATGCAGTATGGCTTACAATATTTTGAAAACTGAAGTAAAGGTCATGAAAATCAATACTCGGTGATTTAGGGGGACGCTGATTACGTTTTGTTTCTCGATGGTCAAAGTGGTCGATCCAATACGACTGTCAAATTTTTCAAAGATTGAGTAATCTATATTTAAATAGTCCTATATAGTACACACGATTTTTAGGGACTTTGTTCAAATTTTTGAAATTTTGTCCGCCATATTGGTTCCGCTATTTTGAATATTTTTCATATCAGTCTTTTTAAATAGTCTTATATGTACGGAATAATAATAAGATTTGTGAAATTTATTAGACATTCTAAACTTATGTCAACAATCTAATTAATGCCAATTGATTCCTTTAATGATTTATATAGATCCTTCATTAGTAGTACTATTTTATTGTCAAATAAGAGAAGCGCAAAAAAACATTTTGCATTTACCAACATTTAAAAATAAAAATAATTGTAATTTTACAGGTATACATTAATTTAAAAAACAATATTTATTTCTAATATATTTTAAATATCAAAAAAAAATTTCAAAGGAAATTATAGTGAAACAAATTCAAAATATTCGACAAAAGGTGTAATTAATTGTCAAAATACGTCGAACATAATAAAAATTTAAAAACTTATTGTTACAATTTCTTAATGTACCACGTTAAACTTAATATTTAACAAAGTTGATGAAATTTGACAACACTAAAAATTATTAAAAAATTGTTTAACAATAAATACTTTTGGAAATTTTCGAAATTGTTTACCAAATTCACATTTTTCAAAACTTTATACGATGAAATTTAACTCATTTAAAGAACTCGTAATCAATAAACAATTAAAATAATTCAAATCAGTAACTTATAAATTTTAAGAAACGAATACCAATTACATTTTTTCAGAAATGGAAATCAGAAAAAAGAACAAACGCACATGCAATTTTTCGATATTCGGAAACAAAAAACAAAAAAAAAGAAGTCAGGTGTCATAAACGTTTACTAATGTATCAAATTTCTAAAACAAAGTTTCACTGAATAATAAACTTAAGAAAAGCACGTGTTACTTAAAAATGTGAGAAAATTCGTAATTAATTTTTATTGAGAATAGCATAACCCTGTAAATTAATCATACTAAAATAGTGACACTATTAAAACGAAAAAAAAGTCAAATGTGTTTTGTATTCTACAGTAGAGTCTGGGTATGTTTCCCCACTTGGTCCCTCGTTTTGCTGTTCCGTCTCGTTATATTTACCAAAAGAAAGGGAGCGCCGCTTCTCCCACTCCCTTCAATCGCTCACGTTCCGGACGTCGCAGCATAAGGCCCAATAATCCCCAAGTTGTGAGAAAAAAACGGCGACAGGCAAATATAACGAGAAGGAATCAGACAAATATACTAAACGTAAATACAGCGAGACCCAAATATACCGGGACTCTACTGTATTTCAAAATTTAATATTTACTAACATTTTAGCAGCTGATTTTCTTGTTCTAATTAACTTAGCAGCGCAAATCTTATCAAATTAAACTTTATTATTTCTATAACAATACTGGAAATATATAACCACACAATCTTGAAGGCTTTAGATCAACAAAATAATGTTTCACAATTATGAAATATGTATGATAACTTACTTATTTCTTACTGCTGTCATTTATATATCCTCGGACAAAGTTACAGTACACATATTAAGTAATTTGACAAACTAATTCTGTCTACTGTATTAAATGCAATAACGTTACGTATGAAATGAAAGTGAGGGTTTAAAAACAAAAGACAGTTCCTAAAATCCTAACAGCGTTAGAAGGCGAATTTTAGAGTCAAAATATTACCCCTTCCTCTAACTGACGGCAGTAAGCGCTATTAATTTGTATTGTTAATTGTGCTCTGACACGTTGAGAAATGTCAGACATATTTGTACACATTTTTTAACACTAAAAAACAGTAAATTAAAAATGTTTTCTAGACCTGTAAAGGTACTTCTGAGTAATATATACGGTAATCTAAAAAAAATACGAACCAAATTAAGTCAAAATTAACCTGGTTTGTATTTCCAATAATTGTCGATTTTATCAAATAATTTCTGTGTTATTTTTTTATGAAGCCATATTAGAATTGCCTTTAAACAATCCTAATTGATTCAGACATTTTTAATTTACGGTTTCGAGTGCAAATTCCGACTAAATCGGAGAAGCACTTATTAGGATCCTTTTAAAAATGTTTCTACTGAAATTTTTCATTTATTTTAAATCATACTATATTGTCTTATATTATTTGAATTCGTTTATCTTGGAAACGACTTCTTTGCCTTGTATCTGTTTCAAAGAGCTTTTAAAAAAAGCTCAGAAACTCTCGTGTCGAATTGGGTTAACTGTGCGGAGCATCGAAATGGAAGCGAAAACAAATCGGTAGTAATATTGAACAGTAGAAGAAAAATAGATTTATAGGAACATGCATCAGCTTGGCTGGAACTATGTCAAGTACAAGTTGCCCACACTGATGTTACAAACTTCCAGCTTTAAACCGAAAATATTATGCAACATTTTCGAAGGTAATAATGTAATATAAATACAATCTCTGCTACATTATTAAGGTTACGTTGATTAATTGCGCTTTTTTGAAATATTTAGTTCCGTCTTGATTAAGAATAAATAAAAAATTGACTTTTAATTAAAAATATTCCAAACGAAATTTGCATGAAATTAATTATGTTATCTTAATGAAAATTTGCAACGTTTGATCATATATTTTTTTTTTTTATAAATTTCAATATTTGCTTTAATCTGGGATATAGAAATGCATTTAATAAAATATTTCGTTGAATTCATCGATTTAATGAATGTGCCCGCAAATGAAACAATTTTTTATAGATTAATTTTATTCCTGATGCATATTTATTGATTTCTGTATATGGGTATGAACATTCATTTTTGTAATGTGTGAAAATATGGTATGAATAATAAAGATTACCATCTTTTTGATAATTGTATCAAAATAATGTATGAATACTAGAAACTTTGTAGACTATTGAAGATAATTAAAAACAAGTCACTCGAAATTGATAAACTTAGATAAGCTTTTGAACATCGACAATTTCGAGTAATTGTAAAAAACTTCAAAGACAGATATCGACATAAGTTAAATAAAAATATTTAAGAATAATACTTGTGAACCCTTAAAAAACCTGTCAAGAATAACTATAATTTGCTAATTGATTTCTTTTGACTATTTCCTGTCTTTTTTTACTTCCAACCTAATTTTAACGGAAAGTTTCTAAATAATTTCAGAATTCTAAAAGGTAATCCCCGTTTCAGTGCAAATAAATCAGATTATAAAATGCAAATGAGAGTTACGTTTTAAAGTGTTACTTTTCCGTTCGTTAAATGTGCAACGGTAAAACAATAAAGTTATATCACACCTGTCAGCTCATTGCATTATAGTTCATTTTTACTCGTGAAAAAATGCATTCTTGTGAAACTGCAGCGAGGTTTTTGATTTCCCAAGTGTATCGGATAACAAATTCACAGCTTTATATGGCAGGATTAAAAACGTTAAATAAATTGTTAATTCAGATATTTTAATGATAAATATTTATTTAGTGTATTCTCTTTTCCCTTGTCTCCTATTTCCATTATAATAATTTTGTATATTTTATGATATTTAAAATTATTATTTATAATTATTTCCAAATACGAAATTGTAATCCGTCTTAATATGGAATAATATTTGAAGTTTATCCTGGCTTAAAAAAAAATTTAGACATTTTAATGCTTCTAGGTATTAATATTATAGAAATTCGAAATACAAAATGGCAAATTTAATAAATGGTAAATTACCATTTCCAGTAACAAAATAATTACATTATAGAACGTCAAAATGTGTATTTGTAAACAGTAATGAATCACCATTAAAAAGTAAATTCAACGCGTAAATTCGTAATTCAAAATGGCGAAATAAATGACAAAAATCAGGCATGAATGTAACAGCAAATATTTATCATATATTTCAAATTCTGCTACAATTTTCCATAAAACCATTTTAATGCAGCCAAGATTATGCACACCAGAAAATTTGACATTCAAAATGGCAATCACTTTGTTCCCATCCCAATACCAAGCTTATATTATCGAACGATAAAATGTGTACCTATAAACATTAATGAATCATCATTAAACAATAAGTCGACCATGTAATTTCGAAAAACAAAATGGCGAAATTAATGAAGACTTTGTCAAAATATAAATAACACTGTAAATTTGTATACTTATAAATTCCCACTGAAACTGCCATACACTATTTTAATAAATTCGTTATTGCATCCGCCCATATTTTGTAATTCAAAATGGTAGCCATTTGATTACTACCGTAATTCCAGAATACTTAATCCTCTAAGGTAAAAATTCTTATCTCTTAAAAAATGGAGGAACGAATACATTTGATAAATTCGAGTTTCAAAATGGCACTATTCACCGAAAAAAAAACAATCAGCATGTAGAAACTGTAATACTACAAAATATTTATTGAATAGTGACTAAAAAATTTGCAGCATTTTCGGTTTTATTTTTCACGTACGATTTTTGAAATGACTTAATTCAAAATTACCGACACCAGGCCTCAAAAACTTAAAATATTATTACGTGAAATTTAAATTATAAAGTTACACCGTGGTTTATCCTTTGCACAATGGATATTTTTAATACTGGAATTATTGAATTAAAAATGGCCTTCTAAATGGACCAGGAATATAAATACTATTTCCTATGAATCATATTTATTTTTATCAATTGATAAAGTACCTCTTTAGAAATGGCTACCTAAAATTCGATATTCAAAATGCCAGACATAAATCACTTGTTAATCTCGAAGAACCTACAAAAGCTCGCGTAATAAAATTTATTTCATGGTATAATCTGCATGATCTAATTCTGCATTATGCTACGATTTAACATGATTACTCTCGTGTAAATTGTCGATTTAGACTAATTAAATTCAATGAACCGATTCATTGTACAAGTCGCTATCGGACTGCAACATTTCTTCTTGGCAGTTCTTTTGACATCTAAACTGCACGTAGCATGTGTGGTCGGCATTTCGTAGATCAAGCAGGGCACTTACGTAAGATCAATGATAGTGAAAGTGTATGAAAGCAAAGTGCCGGGTTGCGTTCTGTATCCTTATCCGACGCACAGGCCGAGCTTCGCACGACCCGTATTCCCCGTGATTTATAGCACAAGTAACAGCGTTAATTCTAAAGAGAGGAAATTCGAGGAGTCCTCCAAAAAACCCATACTATATATTAGTAAAAGGTTCATGAATTTAGATTGGTTTTATCAAAAGGGGATTAACAGAATATTCGTTCGAACGTGTGGGTTTTCTTAAACTGTGCATCTAAAATTTGTGCGAGTTAAATGTAAGTGGACTTAACGGGCAGAGATAAAAATGCACTAATGGAGAATGTTTTTACGAAAATATAAAAGAAAATATCGCTAAGTACATGCGAATAAATCCGACAATTATCCGATTTCAGCTATGCCATATTCTATTGCGGAGTTGACACTAGCGAATTTTTTTGTGTAACCTTATTGAGGCCATAGAATTAATACTCTCAGTGACGCCAGTATCGTCCGGGAGCCCCCTACTCCTAGTACTGCTTGCCCCTTCCACTCTCGTTCTTCCCCTTTCCACTCGCGTTCTTCCCCTTCCACTCTCGTACTTCCCCTTCAGACGTGACAAGCGCCATAAATTCATTACATTCGGGGAGGGGGTAACCATAAAATAGTAACGCAACCATGCGGATTAATTCATCCCCACTTTTATAATCTCATTAAGGTTGCAAGAAATCTCTTGGGTGAATTTAATTACTCAATCGAATGGTTCAACGATATATCAACACGGAAATTCGATACACACCCTATATGATTAAGATGATATTTTTTATTCTTCGTTGTGGAACTCTCCTTGAAGGTCTTGCAAAAGAGCGATGAAAAATGCGCCACTTTCATTTCACGAAAAACATCGCCCACGCACAGATCTTCCGATACTGGACTCGTCTTCTCTCTTTAGGCCACAATATTATCACGTGGTGAATGCTTCGTGAGTAAAAAATGACACGCACCATGCAACGCCATTTTTAGCAACGGCCGCCTTGAGAAATCGAACGTCATGCCACGCCGGATGGAAAAAAGTCTGATCTCGTGTTATTAATTTCTAGACCTACGATTTTCATCTTTTCATTTTACGAGGTGACCTTAATTGAATGACTCGTGATATTCAGGAACAAGTTTCTTATGGTAAATGTTTCTCTGCTTTCTTCTTCTCTATATATGACTGAATGAGATGAGTTTCAAATTAATTTAATAATTATCAGTAGTATTATGGGCATTTGTTCTGGTGTTTTATTTTCATATGTAGTTTCTTCACAGACCACTTGTGTTTGTTGTTAGACCTTTCTTCTGTTTCATTAGCGAAGAAGGCTATACGTTGACAGTATTTACTTTCTTTGAACACCCTAAATTGGCTTCACCACGTTCGAAGTTAGGGTCAATAAATAGCGATACACCTGTAGATGGTGTCGCCTCTTCTTAATGTTTCTTCTTCTTTTAAAAGAGCTGCTGTAATCCTTGACTCGAATCATTAAAATAAAAGCTGGGATAGTACCTTTCCGATCTAAAACCAAGTACATGCCACTGATCAGGAAAACATTTCAACCTGAAACAGGAAGTCTGAAACTTGACATTGATATTATTATCTGTTCTAACGCTTTGGCTTAGACATTAATGATCCTATCATCACAATCAGATCATCAACCCTATCAACAACCATAACGTTTCACTTTGAAAATAATCAGAAATAACAATTATGATAACCATCGCAGACATATTTGTTCCTCTTATCGCAATTAAGTAAGTTAATAAACTTCCCACGACATTGTCTATATTGAACATAAACTCCGGAATGCCATCAATTACTCCAAACAGATGATATTAATCCTTACGATAAACATCTTCCGCGCAGTGATAGCATTGCAAAGTCGACTCTGCATTCTCACTTTCAACGTCATAATTAGCATAATTTGCGATTTTGAATTGCTGTTTAAATAGTAATTGGCAAATTTGCAAACAATATCTAACAGTAATTCAATGCCGATTAATGTGTAAAAACGGCGTCTGTTAATAATCGTAGATCCTACGATAAATTCTTAGAGATATGCAGTTTTTCTCACGTGGTCTTTCTTTCTACTCGATGCACGCATGGCACGCACGCGCAGTAACGAGCATATCGCGTGTTGCAATCATCGACTCAGCTCATCAGTCTTGTGATGTCATTATAATCCAGTTCTCCTTCCGTATTGATGGGTTTTGTACATCAAAAAAGAAGAATATCTTATCCATACTGTATTTTATTGTACCCAATTTGACTTATTGCAGGATAAAGAATGAACATTGTGTTCAATATCTGGTTCAAATGGGAATTAAGATCTGGTGGCTTTTAGTGGCCACGTCACCAATGAAAGTAAGGGATGCCCAAAATTGCAGAATAGCCAATCACCAGAGAGCATTCTTATAATACGGGATACCCTGGGGATACATTAACCGCCATGCGCTATCCCATGTAGACGAACACAAACAAGATGCGAAAGTAGCCAGCATATGAAGAAATTATTGGTATTGATTTTCGATTTTATTTTCCACAGCAAAGTCGTGCATTTGCTTAGCTTGGAACTCAGAATTGCTTAAAAAGTGAAAAACACCAATGGGTGTTTGTAAATAAAGGAAACGGTTAAAGCAAAGTACATCACTGGGAAAATACTGGAATCAGAGAGAACAAACCATTCATTTCAATTAAAAAGACATGTAATTACTTTCGCAGCTCATAAATAATTGCCTTATGAGTAAAATGCAATAAAGTTAACAATGAAGTCGAAATTAAAGGTGAACAACTCTTAAATATAGTATGCAGTCATTAATTTCGTTTTAAATATAATATAATCCGTTGGACCGAAACTACCATAACACATTCTTAAAAGATTAATTATCATCCGGGCACAGGTGGAAGACGATTATAGGAGAAAGTCGGTGAATTATAGACTCTACTCTAGTAATTAATCCGTAGATACTCGAGAAAATATGAGACTTTTATGTTATTATAAAATTCGTTTGACACATTTGAACGTTTTTTATCAAAGAAAGAAATCGTAGAATAAATAATGATTTCCTTTTTTACTTTCTTTACTTTTCGTTCTTCTTTTTTTTTTTTCTTGAGAAAAATTCATCTACTTTTTGAATGCACATACCGTGCAATTTCTTCGAACTCGTAGTATGCTCACAATGCCGCGGCATTGACATAAAAATGTTGTTTCTTCCGACACTTCCGCAGTTTTGAAATCATTTCAAAGTTACACATCAAAGACGCGCACGCAAGCGGCAACCTAAAGAAAATATACCTTAGGACATGCAATTCCCACATCTAAGAAGTGCAAGGTACAATGTCGATAAACGAGTTAAGGAATTCGTCTTTTATCGTTTAAATTTCTTGGCGTATGTTCAAATTCGTTCCTTCGAGATGAGTCTAGTATTGCTGATATAATGTTGCCTCCGGCGACAATTGAGGTCGCTCCGTTATCGACGCACATGCACTGAAGAAAATGAAGAAGTTGGAGGTCGGAAACGAGATCAAACTTGGGTGCAAAAAATATCTGGCTATAATTCCGTAATAAGGAAAACACACCAGACTGGAAGACTAGGTAGTTTATTAAAACACCTGACATCTTATTTTATCTTATTATCTCATTATCAAACTCCATAAATATCTCTCAACTTCCAGTTGTTAACTTTTGCTATTCTCTATTAGCTTCCGAAGTTTATCAAGCCTTCCTTTAAATATTTGCATTGTTTTGTAACTGGCAATTAGAGTAGCATCATCCACGTATAGCTGCAAGATTTCCTGTAATCTTATTTAGACCAAAATATGGGTATGAACTAATCCGCAGTAGGAGGGCCAATCAATACGAGGAGTAGGGGGTGCCCAGAAGTTACTAGCGCCATTCAGTGAATTAATTCTTTGATCTCAATAAGGTTACATGGAAAATCGGCAAGTTATCTTTAAGGAATTCATTTGTTTCTACCTTTTCTCTCTATTACGATTTCAACTGGGGAATTGGATTCCCAATAATAGTCCTCACGAACATCTACCACTTATGATCTAATGATGTGAAGTTAGATGATGTATTTATGTAATACCGTAATCTTACTTCCTTCAGAATTAGTAACTACCATTGTGCCTCAAATAGTTTCTTGATGCATTTCAATTTCATAGTGGCGTGCTTCTGTATTTGTTAGGAAATAAGATTCCATGCGATGTTGACATCAGACAAATATATTTTCGGAAACGTAGGAGTATCTTACCTAATGATATTCAAGCAAACGAGACAACTCAAAGGGGAGTTAAGTGTTTAGGATTGAATCCTTCCGAGAAGCGATTAGAGGTATAAGTACAGTGGAGTACGGCACGACCAAATTGCGAGGGTCGGTGAGCGGAAACACCACGAAGCGAAAATACCGTCCATGTGTATCCACGTAATTCTTAGCGGGTGCACGCTTGCCCACCTCCGGCTTATGTTGGCTCGCGATATTGAAAATTACAACCCAGGTTGGTATATCTATATACCAACCGAGGAGTCGTGACTAACGTGAAACAACCGTTGTCTCTGCACCGATGGTGGATTGTCGAAGAGTTATTACAAGTTCCACACACGGTACTGACAATATCGATTTTATTTTGGCATTTTACACGTTGTTCAGTTTACTTGTAACCTAACGAATGTCCTTAAAAATAGCTTCACATGACTTATGATTTATAGCCATAATTACAATTTTTAATAGAATATATTTTTCTGGAATTACGGAGCCATTAATTCTGCTCACATTTTCATTTCAGCGAGGAAATTAATCGAGGAGCAAGGTTAATAGGTTCGATAAACATAAATCGTTTAGCACGTCGAAATAATGAAGGGGTCGAACTCTTTGTCGATTTGCTCATTTCTGAAGTTCGTTTTGACGAGCGAAACTTCCCGGTGGGTGACATTTGCTGACAAATTATAGGGACGCAAATTTCGTAAGCACGTGCGCTATTGACATCAGCTGCAGCACGCCGGGAAAGCACTAATGGCGCGACATTTTTGTTCCCGTTGTGCCATAAGGTGACGCGCTGGGGTGTGCGAATCGTTTCTCCCCTCGCGGTCCAAATCTGTTGGATCCGATACGGCAGCAAGAGCTCTTTACGGGGTCCTAAACAGTGAACGCATTACGCCTGTCCCATAATTCACCTCGGTGCCTCCCCCACTGGAGCCATTCTGATTTTTGGAAAGACCCTGGCCTCGAATGCCGAAACCATTACCTACCAGCAGCGCTACAGATCCATGGATCTGACTTAGGTCGGGGATCGTTAATCCCAACTGCGCATTAACTTCGAGTCTCCTTTTCTCGCATTTTGCTTGTCAAGGTGCGCTATTGTCAAGTCCCGCAACAATACAGCCTGCATTTGCAAGAGAAATAATTGCAAAAAAATACGAGGTGAATGAACGATGGTTGGTAAAATTAGATTTTGCTTCGCTCTGATGCATTTCCTTGCTGACTCCAGTGACCGATCTTGATCGCGCGACATAAAGAAAATCCAACCCAATTAACATGCCATGCATCATCCCGTATTCCTTATATCACGAATGTCTTCCATTCTGGTTTCCTTCTTACACTATTTCTGGTCCATATCTTCATATTTCGTATTCAGGGCAAGTATTTCTGTGTTGTTCGCGGCACATTTACTTACATACGTATAGTCCGAATATCGTAAGCTGGGCACGGCCGTGTAATTCTTTTTCTCCGCCAGGTGATTTATTATATTATAAGCGTTATACGCGCCCGACGAAAATTAAAATAGCTTGGGGATTCTACGCCGTGACAGTAGACAGGCCATATACGCTTTTCCCCTTTCATTTTCACTTCCACCTCGTTTGAGACACTTTGCGGAGCACCAATTCTTCTAGACAGCAATGGGCAGAAAAATTCTGCTATATCCTGCAATTGTGGAAGCTACGCGATCCTTCGGAAGATTTAATTTCGAGTCACCAAGAATATTATTCTAAGTTTACCTCAAGCCCAGTTTATTGACCTTATATCAGAGACTTTATTGCATTTACCGTTGCTGAACCTTACAGCGAAATGGAATTATTTAATGGGCGAATTTCGTTATGTACCTATCATTGTCATAACTGTAACAGTAGATTCGATTCTAGTTGCAGTCTTGGAATTAAGTCGGCCATAAAACGTTCAAGAGTTCGGAATTCAGGTTTGAGGTTAGTAATTGCTAGATGTACGAGGACCAAATGTTCCTTTAAAAACTGCATGTCATTTATTTGAACTATTGGTATCGTGATAGTATAGTAAAGAGTAATAGTCCGTCATGACGTCTAATGACATGGTTTATATTTTCAGTTACCTTTATTGCACTTATTAGACTAGAAACACAAGGAACAATAATGCGAAAAGTGAAAAGCTGTCCTGACTTTAAAGGAATCCCATTATAGGAAAAAAAAGAAAAAGACTAATTCCACCCGAACCGAGATCTTCACAATGGCCAGTTATCAAGTGAGGCTGACATTTATCCATTAAATTTCACCGGTTCGCATTATCCGTCAAACAAAAGATACAGATCTCAGTCATTAAATCTGCGCATTGTCAGTTAATTACCGACGAGTTGCCGTTGCTTACGCGTCGGTTAAAAGAACCAGTTTCGTTCTCCACTCGTGCAAGATGATCTGTTATATGGTGTATGCAACCATGTCAATAATTTCCCACACCTCGGAATTCCCAATACACCACGGATATCGATGCGGTAACTAGGACTGTCTATATACCTATGGCTTGATATTAATTGCTTTCATAATTAATTGGTACAGTTCGAAAATTCCGCGTTACCATGTCACGAAAGAGGAAGAATACCAGTCGTGACTTTGCAACATTTGGTGTCGACGGTAATTGAAAGCAGCATTTTTGAAGATATTGTTAAAGCCAGGGAGCTCCTCCTTGAAATCGAATTTGTGTTGGATTATCGGACATTCTGAAAGTTTTCACGGCTGAACGACACTCAGGATTTATCCCCGGCTTGTAGTTTTATCATCTTTCAATTTTATGTTCCTACCAAAAAAGAAACCTGCGATGAAAAAAAAATTCATCGAAAAACGATAAAGCATCTTGGTGGACTGGATTATGCACTGCTTGTGCAAATTGTAACGGAAGTTGGGTACGATAATTTTTTTCAAATGCAAAACCAACCGATAATATAGTACCAGCTTGTGTTTCAAACTACTGACGGTGCTAATTGCACGGGTGCAAAAAATGTTGAAGCTCAGACTTATAGTCTCTTAATTTTTCCGGGCCGAAATAAACGGCGTAACGCTTGCACAATGCACAATGCGGCGCATAACTCAGACTGTACCTTGTGTTCTTGTCGCTTCGAATCTCCATTTCCACGGACTTCTTGCGTCGCTAGTCGAACATTAATTTGACCTAATTACCTGCAATTGCACTTCTTTGACAGCCCGCAAAACACAATATTAGCAGTGCCTATACAAGCCATGTTACTTTCATCCAATTCCCAAACTTATGTTTCAAATTAGAAATGTTGATTCGACATGCATCTTCGATTAGATCAATAAACCTCAAGCAATTTGCAGTTTTTTTCTCAAATAAAAAAATCTTCTGCCAACGATTCTTACATGTAACTATTGAAAATGTTCCAAAGCAACGAATGTGATGATGAGCATTTTCAGTGAGATGATCGTCTCCCAAAACAACATTACCTTGAAAAAGCTTATTGAAAAAAAAATTGACCGATGTTATTAATATTAGATATTCTTATATATACATAGAAGCCCAGCATCTAAAAAAATGCCCAACTCGATTAATCGGTCAAATGTTAATGTTTCCGATTTATCGTAACGAAATCGATGTAAAGAAACAAATGCAGGCAAAGTACCTCAATCATATTTATTCTTTAGTGCCATATGGGAAATAAAATGAAAAGAATAATCTGAAACTAGATCAAAAGTCCACAAGTCCCGAGTGGGTAAATGGTTTGACGAGAGGGATGAACCGGTTAAGAGAGAGAAAACTCCAGGTCTTCTTTTCTGTTAAATGACAACAATAGCGCTCAACGGCACATGGGAAATCCACGCGGCTCGCAATTGTGCAGGTGCAGGACCAACTGCATTGTGCTACTTTTATGCACCTAGCCAGCCATTGCTCCACAATTTATTACATACTGTCATCATGGATATTTCGCGTTTCTATTTTGGTTTTTGTAACGCAATAAAAAATCTGAAATGTTCAACACCAACAAGTAACTGATATCTATCTAAATATTCTGGACTTTTTAACTAGAAGGACGACTTTGATGTTAACGAAACGATTTCTAACCCCAACAAAGTGACATGTCGTAACTTCAAATTAGTCAAGTGATATGAACCTCGCATAACAGGATGAAAGGACCAAAACTTGCGCTGAGCTGCGGTGAACCGGTGATCGGTATTATACATAGGTATGCATTTCTACCCTACAGAGACTCACCTTCCCACATGGTTTTGTACCCCTGACTAATTACAACGAATGTATAATAAATAAAACGACAGGATAATAAAGGATATTTAAATTTATTTACACAACTAAAACAGTACAGAAAAAAGCATGTTATTCCGAAACATATTTAACAAGTATCTGGAACATTTTGCAGTCATTCAAATACCGAGTACATACTCATAAATTCGACGATTGAACGTGGATACTATCACGAAACCAATTATGGAGAATACTTTTATATAGGTCAAAGATTGCACTGCGGTCGTTAGGATCGAATCAGAATTTTGAGATCGAAATAACGGAACGTGATTGGATTCGTACATCGGTTGATTGTTTATTTTCATTTTTTTGAAAATGGGACTCTTTTCCGCTACGTAGTTACCATTTTAAATAAAGCGGACCTATTATATCGCAACCGGTGCACGTCATCTGTGTCGTACGATGCTAGCTGTTGGATCAATACTGATAATACTCTTTACGGGTTGCCAAATCAACAAGATGTGACACACGGCCGCGGAATATGTGCTTACCAATGCTAAATTTACACTGAGAGAATAATTGACAGACGTGTGCGATCACCGAAATTCAGGGAAATCGTGCAAATATATAATGTAATGTTGTGGGGGATTCGCGGGATTGATTTACGGCTTTGAAGGTGTACATACCTTGGGTTTAATGAAGAATTAATTGCATGCGTCATTTAGGGCATTCAAGCTAATACACCTTCCTTTCATCCGTAAACATAAATAATATGAACATCCAACTTAATCATCTGAACTACCATTAACGATGGAGATTCCAAACTTTGAGGTTATATTTCATGGTTGGGAAATCCTGCCTATTACCTTACCTTAACTATATGACGCGAGCGTCAGTCCACGGCACATGTCCTCCACTGTCGATGTAGTCCAATCTGCAACAAAAAAGACAATATTAAAATGATAAAATAACTCTTAAATTCATTACATAAAATATAAATTTCATATAACAAATACTAATTCATTTTAATGTTTAAAAAATCCTTCTATTTCGAGCTACTGAATAACTAAAAATTGTCCGCATTGCAAAAAAAAACAGAGTCAGAAACATATCTGCTTTAGAATGTATGAATCCGACCGCGACCTGAATACTTTGTACGTGACTTATTCGAATTCTGTGCAATATATTTACGAAATGTACGTCTAGCAACCACTGTAGACATACACATTTTATATCGCCAGTACGTTACTCGACAATGCAAAAAAACTCACAATTACATGTTCAACAACCAGTGCAGTCGCATCGTGTCTGTCGTATATACGTGGAGAGGATGGGTTCAAATTCATAATGTATTCCATTATAGGTTAGAATTTATATTTTGGAAGAGCCAAGTGGATCGTTAATTTTGTTAGTTGACTTTCAGTCCCTGATCAATTGATGGTAAACTCGATAACACGCTGGAGTACGCGCTGTGCCTTTCGACGACAGAACTTGGTCTTCCTACCTTGCCGGGAGATCGATACTTTACTTTTTGGAGTAGTTATTTGTTTCGGGGGATTGAGTGATATTTTTAAAATAAACTTTGACAATTATAAATAAAAAAATATTCCTCTCGGTAGTCCCCTAAATATGGAAAATCGTCGAAATCAATCAACATGGCATAAATGAATGAACCGCATGACATTATTAACACGTATGCTGGATAATCATTCGAGTACGAGTGAATCATCACTTGCAGTCCATTTATAAAAGCCGGAGCGTCGCGTGTGCCTACTAATACAAACGCACACCTACAGTATGACGCAGACCAGCGTTGACGCAGGCACCATGTGCCGAGAACGATTGTCAATTCTGCAGGTATACCGAAACCCGAATGGCCCTGACCGAAGGTAACGCCCAAGTAGCCCGGGTGAATATCGCGGGGCGACACCTACTAAAATTGTAAACTTAATCTGGATGCAAATTTCATGGGGTGGTTGTTTCTCTAAGGAGATCGTTAGTGGACGTGGATAAAGAGTAGACAGTCGTGGAGAGAACAATGGCCAGGAGGAGGAGGAAGAGGCGCAGATACAGACTGAGACTGAAGCGATAGAGACTGAGGGTGGCTGGAACGAAGCGTAAATACAGATAAATAGAGCGAGAATGAAAGTGCGACAGAGACAAAACTCACTTTGAAGAGGGAGAAGCAGAAAAAGGAAGGCGCCTCGAAAGATGCGAACGAAATAAGTGGGAGAATATAATAGGGAATGGGCGGGGATCCTTGACTCCGGCGAGGACAGCTGGATGGGATACTGGAGGAGACGCTTCTCACATTCAGATTTATTTGTTAGATTAAACAGATCGCTCTCGAGTATCCGTCGTAATCGACCCTACTCCTGCTGCACGAAGTCAGGCACTGTGTCACCCGCTATCGTTTAATTCGATCTTAAAAAAAATAATCTTTCTCTAACTCTTGATACTATTAACCAGTAACAAAAGGATACTTTACTGACTATTCTGGACCTTTAGAAGTCTCAAGTGCGATTTTCTTTAGCGGATTAGGTCTTACATCAAGAGATGTCATCACCTAACATTATCTTAAGCGTTTGTAACTGCTCATTGTCTTGATCATTTATGACCACGAACCTTTTTCTACCGACAGATTTATCACTGTAATAATATTACAATTCATTTCGGATACGCGCTCCCGTTGCCGTTAAGTGCTACTGTCGTAGCATATCACAGGCGCGCATGCCACTATGACCTGCGAGTAACCTCTAAGATATATAACAGACCTTCCTTGTTAAACGGTGCTTCTATCGCATCTGACGTCAGCTGAGCAAAAATTTGTTCCGCTGATTAGGAGGAGAGATAATTTAAATAACCCTCCATCGTAGTACGCAGCGTTTAGCCTTTAATGTCATCTAAAAGTGTGTTGCTTTTATCTTCTCTTGCAAGCACGATAAAACTATTCCTATTGAAAGGTCATTGCCGGTCAATGCTCCTCCTCCTCCTGACTTTGTATTGACGTATCCCCGAATAGAATTCAGAAATGCATACTTCGGTATTCAATCGGAAATCTTTATTGCTGAATTACAAACATCAGCCGAATGGAAATTGAGGAGTCGTACTCGGATGAGTGACATATCTCTAATTCACTTTCGCAACATTCATTTCTGTTTGGGTAATATATCACTTTTAGAAGAGAAATAAAAAGCCATGGCAGAGGAAAAATATAACACGTTCAATCCGATCTTTATCGTATTTATCACAATCTGCTTGTTATTCATGATTTCATTTCCAGCTTGATGATAGAACTGAACGATCGACTTTTAATACCATCTATCAAATCGGGCGTTGTAGAACATTATTGCATTAATGTTAAATCCACGTAGAATAAAGTTCTCTGTGAAATTTCGAACAATAACAATGCTCGATTAACTCTTGGTCGATTATTGGGTTATGTCGGCTTGCATGATTCCATTCTGTATGGCCTCGCATGCTATTGAACATCGTCCAAATTGGCAAGAAATAATTAAATTGCTCTAATTCATTGATGCTGTCATAGTTTATTCAGTGTGATCGTGAAGATTTCTGGATATTTTCGTGTACCTTAAGATAATAAAGAATTTGTTTCCCTTCACTGGTTCTGAATTATCACAATGTTGCCATGACTCTATACAGCCTTTGTCGTGTAGGATGATCGGCTTATTCCTACGGGAAAGCTCTTCCAGCACTTTGCTGATCCAATTGGGGAATTCACTTCTAAAAATTGGTTTGCGAAAACTTACATCGTAATAACAGGAACATCCTTTGTGAAGCTGTCCATTGGCAACATACCTAATGACTAAAGCAACAAATTAGCATGTTCCGTTCCTCCAGCGACCACATAGTGTCGTCGGGCTTCTCGAAACTCTTTGGGGTGAGCCGTAGAGCAGACGCGATTATCGATCGCAAAGATATTTGCATCGAAAGTTCTCACCCAGCGGGAAACCGTCGGGGTTTGCTCCGTATAACCCACGTAAAGCGACGCCCATGCTCCAGGAGCGACTCGGCAAATCTCAAAGTCCTCAACTTTTTTGCAACTTTAAAACTATGCCTGTTCCCAGCACTATCGAGCTTTTTCGTCTCCCGTGAAAATCTCCATAGCTGAAGCAGCGGTTTGCGTCAAGCATGACGGTATGCGATCAACAGTGGGTCGTTCCGTCATCGTTGCTGGAACGCATTTGGAGCGAAATTAAAGCTGCTTCTTGTGTAAGAACTCCAAGAGTGTAATTAGCCCAATTAGGAGCTTTTCGCAGAGAGTCATTTCTTATTTTAATTAGAAAACATCGTAGCAACGAACTCTGATGAGAACGTGCCGGTGGCTAGAGCGGTCCATGAACATTTTTTTCATTCCGCGTCATGGATTCTGAATAGTTAAAAAATGGGTTAGATTCTTTTTATCGCGCCTCCGTGAAAGCTTTCCAATTCTCTTGTTCGAGAATGCTTCATGATTTTTACTTTACCTACTGGAATTTGAAACTCTCAAACCTTTACAACAGAATAGTCACGTAAGCCATTTTTTTCTTTCCGGAGCATTCGCGAGTTCATGACATCAAAATTGCTAGACGGATTTCTTGGTTCGACACTTCAATAAATTCCCTCTTCCGGTTGCTTTGATGTAATCTATTCCAGTCTTTCATTCCCAGATTTTCGACTTTATTGTCATTACTTTTCAACACACTTTTTTCTGGATTCAGGTAAAGAGATCCCTTGCCAGATGTTTCGTGCAAAGTTTCGATGCATAGTTCGCACCGTAGGTTTTCATTCGATCCATTTAAAGGTTTTTTTTGCCTGTCGCGTGCACGGAAGATCGCTGGAAGAAAGGGGAATGCATTCGCATGCGCTCCTCCCCTTGTACTGCACGCTTCGCACGCCCCATAAACCATGCCCTTTCACTTGCAGTGTTAAGGCTTGCTTATTAACAAATTAATTAGATCGCCTTTTGTGCATGAGAATTCATATTCATGCGCACACATTAATTAAAGCGATCTTGCGCATGCACCACCGTTATTTATACCCTTCGTATTGTAACCAACATCACCTTACAATCACATACGTCTATTTATAAACCAGAAGGAAAATGACACTGATTTCCAACATCCCAAACATTTTGAACCCACGACGACAGTGTGGTTGAAATATTCTTGGTACTCGGTTAACGCATAGCGCGATTTACTTGCATTTCGTTACATCTCAATCAACATAAATTATTGTACAATGCTATTTCTAATTTCTGGTAGCATAAGCATGAGCATAAAACTAAATATGCTAATCTTATACGCGTAAAATGCGGATGCACGCTAAATGGAAATAACGTGAACGTGGTCTTCACACATATCCAAACAATTGTTTTTCAAAGTACTTTCAAGAAACTGTGAATATAACGTAAATTGATCATAACTGTTGCACAAGTGAACTTCTCTCAACAAAAAAAAAAACTCGAAACACCATAACCGAACGTCAAGAATCGACGTAGATAACAGAACAAGGATGAAGTGCCGTTACAGCATGCACAAAGACGATGCCGCAGAAACAGAAACGGTCTGGAACAAGTAGCACTTAAGACACCTCCAACAGTCTCGGTTAGACGAAATTCGCGTTATTTGCGGTTTCCACCAGTCTCAAGGATATATATCTTTAATTGCTGTCAAACTTTGCCGAAGAATCGACTATGCAAGATTTCAAGCAAGTCTAACTAAACGTGAACACAAAATTGAAACACTGTCTCGGATTGCAGACTAACTTTGTGACGCCGAATGCTAAACATTTGTCGCTGAGTTTCGCAAAATGTGAAGGAGGATCATAAGTTTATTCTCTTTCCACAACGGAGAATTTGAGAATATACGGAAGCTTAAGTATATTTAGTTTCGTGGCGGTAGTAACTTGTTGCGATCTATTTTCGAAAGCCGAGTAACCCACACGCTCGACGCAAATATCTTTGCGTATAGCACTTCACATTATCGCAATAGCTAATCTTCCGTGACGTCACTGGTCATCGTGACCTTCGGTAGTTTCTTTTTCCAATGTTAAGAGACATTTGCCCATCAGATGTCTTTGGTTTTGTCATGTTGTTTCCAAAAGGTAGTGTATATTTAGACTTCTACTGAAGAAGTAACTTTGATTTGTGGAAGTGGAACCACACCGGAAAGACTCCATACAATCAATATGTGCAATAGCAATCGTAATGGGATCTCCTTTTTTTGTAATGGTGTACTAGCCCTAACAATGAATTGAAAGTATTTCTGATCCAAGGCATGGACTGATGATGTTCTAGTATATTGCCTGATGAATGACAGATACTAGACCTTCTGGAAAGATTTATTCAGACTATTTCAAGTCAAGGTTTTTCTTGATATGTTTCTTTGATGTTACACCTGATGAAATTCTGGCAGGACAATCGGTTTAGACTCTTCCGATACCATCAAGTTCCTCGTTGCTGAATTTATTTCCTTAGTCGGAATACACCTTGAAGATTACTGAATGTTCTAGCACGCTCCTTGAATATAATCTATAAAAAGCAATTTTTGAAATCAAAGCTGAATTAATGGATTCCTTTTAAAAGTCAGAGTTAAATAAATTAAGATGCATCCACCTTCGTGACCATCGGTCATTGCTCCGCACCTTTCGAGTAACAGAACTTGCAATTAGTATGCTAGGCACATCTCACCGACTAAATCGAAACGGAAAGCTGTCACGGAATCGCGGCGCTCTCGGGCTTCGAACGGTGAACTCAGTCCGTGATAACAATTACGCATCTTTCTTTGAAAGTCATCTCTCGATTACGGCATTATGGTCTTGCACGGAGTTCCCTTTAACTACGTGTCCGTGTGGACGTACCTAACACGTAAATTGAAATACCCTGTAGTTGTATTCCATAATAATGTTTCCGACATAATGATGATGTTCCTGCTGAGTGATAAATTCATTGAAAGTGCTTGGAATTTCGAACAATGATGCGCTGATGAATACATCCCAGCGCAATCTTGATCGTTTTCGAAATAGAAGAAGCTGCGAATGTAACATCCATCTCTTTCTAGCTAGAAAGATTAAGTTAGGTTAGGGCAGCGACTTTTACTGGTGGTGTTTTCTCATTGTCAGTACCCGAGACGATCTCGTAGCTCCGATCACCTCATTCGTTCTCCTGCACTTCCGCGTGTCTGGAGTACACGTACACAACGATGCTCATGTGTTTGTGTGTTCTCGGGTAGGAGTGCAGCCACTGCACATGTGTACAAACTCCGGAAGAACTCAACTGTGATGGGCAAACGAGAGAGAAAACGAGTTTTAAATTCGCTTTCTTCCTCTTCGTCGGCCGACGCTTTCGCAATCATCCAGCGTGAGCTGATGCATTACGCTGCCCTTTTTTGTGCCCACATGTGTGTGTTCGGAACTTTAAACCTCGCTTCAAACCTCTCACGCTGACGCGATCGGCGAAACACATGACGCCTGGTTTTTACGAGTTTCTTTAATTTTGGCCAGACGCTTTTTCGTTTTTAATTTTCGCGAAATGGAGTAATTGTTGGGGGGAACAAATAAAAGTTGCAGACGTTTAATTTTTATGGGAAATATGCCCGAGGGTTGTAAAATCAGCATCAACAGTAGTATGTGCTTAAAATGTTGTGGCTCTGAGAATTCAGGAGTCAAATTTAGAATCATCGTTAAACCTTAACTATGACACTGGCCATACAATTTCGACAAACTAATACGACACTTATTAAATATTAAATGACAACTAGTTAAATAACCATTGCCCTATATTGCAGCTGCCTTTGTGCCGAAAGTTTAATAACAGTCAATAAATTTGTGTGCACGTGTTGTGTCTGTAGGCATTATTGATTTCGTCGCTTGCTGGCGGTCATAGAACACCAATCAACATATGATGCCTGGGGTTCTGCAGAGTCTGCAGTAAACACGTGACTTAAGTGCACCTTGTAGAACCATTCGGTCCTACAATAGCATTATTTCATATGTCGGATTAAAACATAACAGTTGGACCCTCTAATAAATGAAAAATTCATAAACGATCGACTTGAAAGATTATTTTGATATTGATTAATTTCCACTAGAGTCTGGGTGCCAACAATTGACTTTTGGGGTATTTCCCAGCGTTCGCTGAGCATCCAAAACTTTTTTCATAGAATTCTACCTTATCTAAATGAGATGTTTTATTCCCATTAAGACTTGGCATTCAGAAGGACTTTTTACAGTAGATTTCCATGTTCTGAATGGATTTAGGGAGAAGCGTCATGATTAGCAGTCGCGGAGATTTGATGAATAGTCTGTTTTATACAGGGTATTGAAACGTCATCAATTTACATCAACATCTTTCCTTATTTTCTGTTGACATTATTAGATTAAGGAGGTAAACCACTGTTACGCAGCAAAAGTACACTTAATTTTCGGGATTTTTTTTTTGCCGAATGAAAAGGTAATTTGAAAATTTGGGAAGGAAGGTGTACCTGGAATGAAAAACAAAACAATTTTTAGGTTGTTGATATAGCTATCAACGTAAGTAGGATTTTTTCCTCCTAAGTTACTTCAAACCTTTGGAATGTAGACCTTTACGTCATAATTTCGTCATGTTTACTGTTCTGATTACCGCATAGGTGGTCTATTGTTGCAGAATGACCTATTAAAATGGCCTGCTGCAACAGCAGAAAGTCGCATCTCATTATTAGGATACTAATGGACCTCCATTGCATAGGTAATTTAAGCTCGAACCCCATATTGTATGCACCTGTCCGGTTTCGCTCTTTCAAGCACGTATGATGTAACGACGTTATTGCTGGGAACGAGGGGGGAACTGACGGGTTTACATTTACAAGGTGGCTTAGGGTATGTTCGCATAAGGCCCTATCGTTCTCTTATTTCTTACAGGTAAAACACCCTTCTTATTTTCGACCCCTGTTCAGAACACTGAATCGAACGTGGAATTATGTTTAATGCCATAAAATGAATAAACTGGTTTGCCAGAAATCATTATGAAAGGACTAAAGGCAAGTGATATCGAAGGGTGTTATACCAAATTACATAACTGAAAGTACATTATAAATATCGCTAAATATTTCTATTGTTGGAATTTATAGTATCTCATATGGAATGATTCAATATTTGCACTTTTATGTAAATTTACTGAAGTACAGAGTAGATTTACTTAAAATAGTCATTTTGTTCAAGAAAATGCTTCCCTCCTAGTCAGTAAATCACTCAGAAATTTAGTATTTCCTTAGGGTTCAAGGACAGTAGAACCTGCCACTAGTGAACAGCTTTCCTTAGTGTGAACCTGACACTAGTAAATCATCAGCGTATATGTCTGCGTATGTAAGTAAACATACATACTGTAAGGTTTTACCCTATACTGTAAGGTTTTACCCCATACTTTAAAAAAATATAAATAACTTTTCAAATACCTAGGAAATCGTAAAAATGTTGCCCGTTCACTAGCGTGAGAGAAAATACAACCGTCTCAACAGTTTCACTAGTGTGAGGTTATAAAGTAAATATTCTTTTATGTTTATATTCATTTAAAATGAGTATGAGTCTTCCGAATATATATAAAATTTTTGCGATTTAGAGCCTACGAATACGAGTAGCTGACAAATTGCGAAATCGCCACTAGGTGGTTTCGAAACGGAGTCAATCTTTCGGCAAGAGATAAAATTGACGAAAAGTATTTCAATTCATTGCAATAAAATCAATGTATGAAAACTACGAAATTCGAAATTTAATATGTTTTAATGATGAAAAAACGCAATTATACCATTATTTGATTATTTTGTTAACTACGTACAAAAAAAACACTCTGTATAATACACACATGTAAGTTATGAACGTAAATAACACTTAAGATTCAACATTTTGCCATTTATAAAACAAATAATTCGTTATTTTGAAATTAATTTGTTCAAACCCGAATTAAAATTGTTATTCAAACATTTCCGAAAATCATATATTTTAGAAAGTTACATAAATATTTTTCTATGTAAGCATGTAACGGTTATGTAAACATAATAGTAATCTTGATACATTGACCTCGTGTATTTATTTACTTAGTAGTATGACATTCTGGCTAACTTAGTTATCTATTTACAAATCTAAAATGTAAACTTTTTTTAGATACTTTCTTGTTATTTAATTGCTACATTATTTTTGGTTACATCTGACGTATATAGTAAATATTTACCTACATTATGTCATTTTTATTTATGTAATAAAATATAATAATAAAATATTGATTAATTATTTAGCAGTTTTTGCTACTTATCTTACTGAAATTTAAATGGTTAATGTTAATTTAATAGTATTTAGCCGGTTTAAATTTATAAAGTTGTATTCTTTTTTATATTATATATAAAGAATACAATAATATTTTATTAATTTAATTATATTTAATATCGTTCCATTGGACTTAATAAATGTATTAATTATTAATAAAATGAAAATTAAATAAAATAGATTGAATTGGTTATTGAATTTAAACTAAATTATTTAGACTATTGAAATTAAAATGTACATTTAATGAAATTACTAACCAGTATCTGGACCACAATTATTTATTTTCTGTTTTAATTAAACAGGTTGTGTATATTAAACCTCGCATTCACTTATTTATTATTTATTGTTCAGAGTAATTATAAACGTTAATCAAAAGTGATATGCTAATTTCAATAATGTTCACATGATATTTAGGTAACAAATCATAGTTACTAAATACCTAAGTAAATCATACAAACTTTAAGAATGAATGTGAATGAATTATCTTAAACAATATTATCAGTACAAATTGACACATTTGTCTAACCATCAATCACTATGTAAAATATTAAATTTGCAGATTACTAACTTGCTGAATTTAAAGTTATGATATATTAGTCATTTCAAGGTCCTGGTTTATCATCGGTGACAAGTATGGCAACGCCTTGCATTACATAAACATGACGCATAGGACAAAATTTGAATAATTCACGAATGAACAGCATGCGTCTTATTTTTAATATCAAATTATGTAAATAATCTTTTGATTCTTTTGTTAATATATCGCAAATATTAAAAAACTGTAAAACTTCTTTCGAAAATTGCACATGTCCAATAGTCTCCTATTCAAATACGAAAATTGATATAAATGTTCGCCTGTCCGCTCAGCATAGTGAAATTTCCTATACAATATTTTTTAGTGCATTTTGCAGTTATTTCTGACTAATTAGGACAGCAGTTTAGTTTTATATTTCCCAATGGTCTTTTTCGTGTGTATCTCAAAGTCTTAGGACACTCAACGAAAATTATACCATGTGCTTTGGTTGTAAACCTATTCTTGTAGTAAAATTAACTACAAGCAGATGTCACTTGCAGAAAATAGTAAATTTCTAGATTGAACATCAAAATTAAGTGGTAAAACCTGACATTTGTCAACTGTTGACATGTTTATGTCAAACTTGGAATATTTCAGAAAACCGACTATTCTGCGCTTGAATCTTGCCAGTAACTATTTCCATAGTGTCGACTAAATTATAGTATTGTAAATTTTTGTGAACAAAGTTCTGCCACTGAGTTTCTTTAGTGATATTTCCGTTTCTTCGTCTCTTTTTCAAGGTATATTTTCCCGGCATTAATGTACTTCAATTTAGTTCTGATATAACTGAGCTATTGTTCCACTTTACATACGCATTCGTATCAATTATGCAAAAAGGTTCAAATAACTTGAGAGGCGAGTCTTCTTATATAACACGATCTTAGTCCAATCTATTTTTTACTTAACTTGTAACGCGGAACGTAAAGCGACGTTGCCGTACTTCCTTCCTTACCTCCAAACTAAGAAAGGTCTCTTAGCTAAGAAAAGAAGGTAATCATGCACATTTGAACGTGAGAATGTTTCCGACAATTTATCTGGCACAAAAAGTTCATTCAGTTATTACATTCTCTATTGTACTTTAATTTATTAACTTAATTAGCAATAATTTTGAGGTTAGTTTCAGTTAGTTTGATAGTTTTTAAGTTAATAAGAGATAATTTATTCATCCCTTCACAAATTCTGAACTTTTAATTATGACATTTATATACGAAGTTATACATTATTTGTAGGTTATGTAGCAAACAAAGAGTTATGTTGAATTTTTGAGTAAAGAGTGCTAAAAATTTAAAAATTAGTTCCATTTATAAAATCCGTATCGTTGACCATAATTTATTATCTTACTCATTAATAATTTTTAAGGTTAGGTTCACTACACAGGCCAAGTATATTTTGTGCGTAGAATCCGAATTTGAGATATTTAAAGTGATCTATTCGAAAAAGGCGTATTTTTTGTGATTTTGAGGTTATGTACAGAATGCAATAAATTTGTATACTTTTAATTAACATTTATACCATTTAGTATTATTGTCGCCCATCGAGATAAGTTGTTAGTCAATAACGGTATACGTTTCCAATCATCAAAAAACATTGACATATATATACAAAATTATATATTATTTTTAGGTTATGTTCAGCAAATATCTTGTTACTGTTTTTTAACCCTTAAAGCGCCAACCTATATAAAAATAACACAAAGCGCCATGTGGGGTCGTGTGAGACCCCAATCCGAAGATAATATCGTCCTGCGCAGACAGTTTTCATTATTTAATTTCAACAACATTTCTAGATACTCTTCAAGTATCATTTTACCGCGTAGATAAGTTATCTTGATAAAAAAATGATTGGTGCCCGTTATAAAAAATGAAATACAAAAGTGACATTTTTCACACAAAAAAATCATAACTCGGGCAATTTTCAATACTTTTTCTTAAAAATATAACTTGTGCCTCTTGAAATGTAGCTCTTTAAGATAAAAATGCTGCAAAAGTGCAGTTTTAGAAGGGAAAAAATGTAAAATTTATGTGTGGGGTCTCCCAGTACCCCCACAGCGCTTTAAGGGTTAAGTACATCTTTTGTTTTAACATTTGTTTTCTCCTAGTGTAAATTTTAATATATCATACATTTTATTAACATTTGTTTTATTTTGGCATTTGGGATGAAATTAACGTTTATTTCTATTCAGTTGTGGTTAAATCCTTGATTAAAAAATACAAGAATTAATTAAAAAATGTAGGTAAGATTATTTAATATGTTCTTTTAAGAAAATAATTCAATACTCATATCCGTTTCGATTGTGTTAGGAATTAAGTTGTTCTCGATTCTTAAATGCAAGGTTAGTCGGTAGTATTAAATTGCATGAATTAGTCGGAGGACTATAATTTTCAATGCTATTTTAGGTAAGCCATCATTATACTCGCAATCACCATTCAATCTATTTTTATGTTTCGTTTTTTATGGCATAATCGTTCCCAAAAAATGAACTAATAAATAATGCATATAAAGTGTAATTCCAGTGTTACATGAAATTGAAATATAAAAAAATTATTGAAATTCTCAAAACTAGTAAAATTACACGATTTTAATAATAATAATTAATATCTACGAAAATCGGCAACCGTCATTATCTCCAGTATCTTTTGTTTGGATCATTTCTCCCCATTTGTCTTCCATACAAAATTTGGATGTACCTATAGATAATGACCATGTCTAAAAATGGGTTGACTATAACATACTTGAAAACATACAAATTTTCGGTATTTTTGACTCCCTTAATACTGCACATGAAGGAACCGTCTGCGACATTTTTAGAGCCATAACGTCCGAATATTACTCGAATCTGCCATTTCGAATCGTGAACTTGTGCCCCACGAATGTCCTCGTACAGTCGTAAGCTATAATTTTCACAGGCAAGAAGACCAGAAAAGAAATAGCTGGCGAAAAGTTTTAGTACTAAAATTATCGTAAAATAAACATTTCGAGCAAGCCTTAAATGGGAGAGTCGCATAAATACGGCGGAACCATTGAGAGCGATAGAAATCGCAAAGTGCAATAGCAGATGTTTGTATGCACTTGAAAGAGAGCGAATTTTTGGACTTTGCATCCGACGTGAGAATATCTGCTTAAGATGCTTTTATGTTTTTTTTTTAATAAAAAATGTATATAACCTCAATCATATCAACATTTCAACTACACGCTACGGAACTTCATTCTTGGGTTTGTGCGCCATTTAGTGGTCCTCGGCAGAAAGTGTACAGGTTCGATCACAAATGGACAACTTTGAATTGATCACAATAAAAACGCAGAATGTAAACAATATTTTTGGCTTCTGTTAACAATGACGCCAAATTTATTTCCCTCTCATGATAACCGACTCTTTAATTGCTTTAGGGTATTTATAACTTGTGGAGAAACTATCACATAAAATAATTTCATTTGATACATTATTTTTTCAAGTTTGCATAACTAAATAATATAAATAATTACATTTACGAATCTAATTGTTTAGTGAGAAAATAATGTATTCTCTTACAAAGATACAATGACCTAAGAAAAAATCTGTTCGTCAGCGCATGGACGAGGGCAACATATGCTGACGCGAGATGTTGCGAGATCAATATCTCTTCTTCTCCGTTGAAATTACACAATTTTCATCATGCTGACACGACTTCCCAGAAAATTGCGGAAAGCATTTTTCTATAAAAAAAGTTGTTAATAATCATTAATTTAAACAGCAATTATTCAGTACAGTAATTAATATTGAAAAATTATTCGTCTGTGATTTCGTTTGAAATTCAAAATTAAAAAAAATGTTCCGCGAGATGGTCGTTGACCTACTTTTGAACGTTGCATTTACGCAAAGTGTCGGTTCTATTTCCACAGGAAAAAATGAGTTTTGGGAAAAAATATTATTGGTCTCATAGCGACATTTTTTTGCTGCTACGGAAATGACAAAACTTTTGTGGTGTACAAATTGGAATAATCCAACGATTAGGGTATGACGTCATTTAATTAATAACTATATTAAACTAAAAATGATCCAAGTAAAAACTAATATGGAACGGAAAAAAAGCAAATATAATGAAGAAACCAACACGTACTAAATTCTCATCTAGTTTTTATTTCTGCCGTGCATTTTAAGTATATTTGTTTCATATGTGGCAATAAAAATTTCTAATCTCGATTTTGGTATGCCTCAGCTCGTGATTTGAGCCGACGTAAGCCCCTTTATTGCTCAACTCGCCAGACTCTCGAGTAGCATTTGAAATATTAATTTTCAGACATCGTTAGCAAAACTAACCGCACGTAATTGTTTGAATACAGAAAAACTTATTAAAATAATATATGACCATAAGCTTTGTAAAGTAAATATGTTTCTAACTTGATGATTGCTTATTCCGCCGTTAAGCAAGTATATTGTTCGTCAGGAATCGCTTGGATAATAAATAACATGTTTTCTTCATTAATGTATTTTTCATTAGTTTTCAAACAATGTCATAGGTTAGGTCGGCTGGGGAATATATTCAATCTGCAGACATGCTTCATCGAAAGCTCTCTCGTGAGTTGCGAGACACTATTCTTGTCGGTTAATTGAGCATGAAACGAATTCATATATGTGCGATTGTCTACGTTTGACAGCCAAATTACATCATTGTGATGCTGATTTCAGTACTTCATATCGAGTTTCAATGATCTATCGAACTCTTTTGCATGTGAAACTTATATTTTACTCAGAAACACTAGTACACATGATTTTATATAAAGTCAAGATTTAAGTTTTTGAGGTTAGGTATTCTTACTCGTTTTAAAAAGTAAGGGATCGAGAATGTCTAAAACACCGAGGAAAGACGAAGTGGAAATATATTCATAAATTTGGTTTAGTTACATGCCTTACTAAGTCCACCTTTATGTATAATCGATAGAGCGGTCTATTTGGTGCGGATTATGTGAGATTTGGTAACCGCGTTGCAGTTTTCACACATACACATCACTTAATTTAAGTATTGTTTCTGGTAAATAGATATTTTAATACAATAACAATCAATTACAAAAAGTACCAAATGTTTTCGCCCGAATATTTGGTTTTATTATTAACTTTAAGAATAAAATATATTCATTGATTATTATTAAGGGTCCAAACGCCGCCATCTTGTTTTTCATTAGCAGATTTAAGGACTTGTGGTATTTCCTAATCCATTAATAGTAATTTTTGGTACAAGTACGAATAAGTTTTTTCTGCGAATGTGAAGGTTACGTCCCAAGTTAAAAGCGACTAAGGTCGTGGTTAAAGTTGTCCTTTCCCCACTTTCGTCAAAACTTTTATTTCGAAATAACTGTTTATCCAAAAAATAAAATGACGTTTGATTTACGTAGTATTAACGTATAAATAGTTTCAATACACTAAGTAGTATTAAAGAAACATTAAAAGTTGTCGTGTTTTATTTGCAAGGTCTTCCTGCAAATATTTAAGCAAGATAAGTACACGGCTCCGGGATCTAGGTAAAAACGGAATCCTTGAAGCGTGGTATGTACATAGAGATATTATCGTTTATAAAGATAAACGCAAGATGAAGCGAAGGTGAACACAATAGTTAAACCGGACTATTTCGTAGTTTTACGGTGTATTAGGAATTATTTCTTTAAACACTCAATATTGGTGTGTGTTTAGAAATTAAGATATTTGATTAGCACAAGTGGACGAGAAAATGTATATTAATATAATACCGATTAATACTGTTCCCTGATGATTTAAAAATAATGAATTATTAATCAAATGAAATTAAAGCAGTCCATAAAGCAGCATTTGAAGACGAATTTCACTTCACCCACAAAGATTACATAAACAATTGTAAGTAACATTTACGCGATACTTCACTCACTAGTTGTATAAACTTAAGCATTGCGACGAGTTGCATAAAGTTCGATTCAGTAGAATGATTATACAGTAGAGTCCCGGTATATTTACCCAATCGGTTCCTCGCCTTCCCCTCCCGTCCCATTATATTTACCAAAAAAAAAAAGTGGAGCGCCGATTCTCCCACTCTTCTCAGTCGTGTTATGCTCGTGATGTCACGGCAGGCCCTTCCTGTGGCCCCAGTCCTCAAGGTGGGGGAAAAAGAGAGCGACGACAGGCAAGTATGACGAAACAGAACCGGCACGTGACGCAAATATATCGGGACTCTACTGTATTCTACTAATTTAGTAAATAGGTGACGTATTATATACCGTGATTAGGAAACACGTGTATGGCCTTAAAGGATCCCTTTTACACACGGTACTAAGTATACCTGCATAAACACATGGCGTTTCACTCATTGTTTTTACGGACGAAAATCCAAACTTCCAGAACGACGTTACAATAATTTTTTTATTTTTAGATTTGATTTTCTTTTGCCGAATTGCGATGTTATTTGTTATTATTCATTCAAAGGCGATTCCCGCTATTTGCTGAGATTATTTTCTCATCATTAATGACACTTTCCATGGGAAGTACTCTAAAGCGTAACGAATGAGGAGGGGAAAAGCTGTAAGCCATACTTGGATTTTCACGCTTTTCAAAAGAAATTGCTTTTTAGAAATGGAAGGACTTCTAGTGGGCTGTGCCGCATAACATATTATGACAAGGACTTTCCTCAAAAAGAAGATGCCATAATCGAAACGTCACGACCTTTTTTATTGTAAGATTAACCTAAAAGAAATATCTTTTTTTAAAAAAGCATTTAGATTTAAGAGTTTTTATGTGACTATATGACTATGGTCTGGTATATTAATTAAGGACTATAATAACTCATAAACGAATGGAAAATTAGTAATGCATTTATGAATATATATTATGGGTTTTTGTTGCTCTAAAAGGTTCAGCAGTTCATTATTAAGGCATTATTATTAAGCATAAATAGAAAGCAGATTTATCCGAGATGAAAATATTATTGAGCCCCAGAACTTCACATTCTTTTGTTGATTTTCGAACTTCATTCTGAACGAAAGAGGATTAATGTTGAAAAATTAGACTGAAATATTTGCTAAAACCAAAATGGCGACTTTAAAATAAAGAAACAACGAATATTTTTGTTTATATTTTTTTTAGGAAAGTGTGTATAAACAATTTTATTTGATTTATTTTAGTAATTTTTTGTTTACTTTTTAGAAAAATATTTCCTTAAAGTCAAAATTTTATTACTTTGATATGGAAGTCGGAATATGCTAAAATTCAATTTTTTCACTGACAACGTTGAATTTGAAAATACCAATCGGTAAGTCGTTCAATACAGGTTAGGAAAATGTGCAAAATGTAACCCTTTTTTGCGTCGATATTGGCAGAGTTCTAAGCAAAGCACACACTTGTGCCAAAATGGGTTTTGTTCCTTATTTAGTGAAGAATAGACTCCCATAAAACCGAATATTGAATTCAAAGATATATTTTTTTAATGATGGATATAATAAATAAAACCGAATTTCTCAAAAACTGAGTTCCGCTCTTTTCTAGACGCTTTTCTTGTTTATATAAAAGCCACATGTCTGGGTAGCATATTTTTAGAAACTTGTATCATTCTAAAACATTCTATGTAAGTGTCAATAAAATGTTAGAAGGTACAGTCAGTTGAAAAATTCCTTATTTCAGGCATCAGCAGTTACGATATTGGGCAACAAATCTATTAAAAAGTATCATCATATATGGGACATTTCGGGATACTTTGAATATTTAGGAAGTCGTGCATAACAATGCTAAACTTAGTATTATTAATGAACAAAAAGTGAAAACAACAAAAGCAAAACAATAACATACTTCGGATCATAATGTCTATTTACATAACAGAAACACTTCGACATTGGCTTTGAAAGAAAAATGTAAATCAATTCTAAACGTAAACAATGAAAACACAACATTTATTACTACAAACATCATTGAATTATAATTTTGCATTACGGAATAGACAAGTTAATGACATGTATTAAAAAAATGAACTTATATTAAAGGTCAATCATGTTATGTTATTAATACATTTTTTATTTGTTTACAAATATAATATTGTCGGAGTTCGGATACACTTAAAATATACCTAAATTATTTTCTTATTTTATCATCGACTTGAGAGTCAAGTAATTTAAAAGAAAATAATTTGTTCGTTAATAATTTGAAAGAATTTTTATAAGAGAAATCCATTTTTGTTTTTATTTTGTTTATATTAGATTAGACTAAAAAATACTAAATTACGACTTTACTATTCAAGAATAGAGTTCTTGTGTATTTTTTTTAATTTTTTATTTTTTGAGAATTAGAAAAAATCAAACAATATTTTGTTACTACTAGCTACAAAATATTGATTCATCTTTGAATGTTTGTTGTCAGTTCGTAATTTAACACTAATGTGAAATATAATTTAACTTGTTTTTGTGTAAACCCTATATAAGCATAAAGATAGCAGCTTTCCACGATAACAATCATTGTCAGCTGCTACGGTTTGTAATTTCAATTGTTACTATTAAATGTTACAACCTTCATTTCTTCTTGATTTAACCTTTATTCTCTTAGTATAAAGTCAAACATTTTTTGATATTATTTGTAAGTTTCGTTAAAACAAATTATTGAAATTGGAATCTTTTAAGGCATACCTTATGGAAATATCTTAATTATTAATATCCTTACAAACTGACGACATAATTTTTCAAAAACTAAGGGAAGGAAAGGCGTGGTAAAATGAAACGTCTTTTTATTTTGTATTACAACAGGCCGAAAAGTGAAATGACTCGACTGGTAATAAGTATCATTTGACACTTTATCTCATTGTGCAACTTTTTCCAGAGATAAACAGATTTTTTCGGTGTCGCATAATATTGGAATATCGAAACGAAACATTTACCTTTTTTGGATTTGAAACAGGCGGAGTAAACAGAAATGCCCGGAAGCAAATAGGAATAATTTTTCTTTATTTGTCATCGTATTTTTAAGTAATTTCGATGTTTTGGGAAAAGGTATCCCCTTTCTTAGTTATGGAGGTGATTTTGATAATATAATTTATAACAGAATAACAAAGTAACCGAGTAACAAATTATTAGAACATTGTTTCCGAACACCCAAAATGAACCAAATTTCAAAATTAAAAGAAATAAAAAAATTATAATGTTCCGGCTTTACCCCATTAACATAGTTCCAATTTTCCCCATGACACTTTTCGAGTTTAGCATTACTATATCTTCAAATTCATAAAAAAAAAGGATTATATAACGAGGGATTCTTGAAGAGCACAATTCAAACTACAATACCGCGGTTCGAAAAGTGCTCATCTTTTGTTTTTATAACATAAATTTACAATTTAGAAGTAACAAAAATCGTGTACAGAGGTGCTTAATAGTATATTATGAAACTAGTGCGTAAAAGTTCATTCTACGAATGTGAAGGGTTGCGCCCCGAGCCGAAGGCGAGAAATGTCAAAAGTGTGTAAAATAGCATTGTACGCATCGAATGGCATAAAACAATATATTGTAATACTGTTAGAAAACGTTACAGATCCCATGTTTTCAAAAGTTTTTATGTATTCAAAAGTTTCAGTTTAATATTGTCTTGTTTACTACAGAAACAGTTAATTTAACTATTTTTTAAAATCATGTTTTACTTTTATAAAATGGTTCCATTAATGATATTTCCTCCGTGTTGTAGTCATGTTAGCTAATTTCTTGTATCCAGCGATGAAATCCTTGATGTTAATAATTTCATTCAATTATTTCCCTAGTGTTATTTTTAAATTCCGGCATAAAATTAAGAAAAATATCTCTTACCTACCCCTATCGAATCTTCTGGAATATTGTACGATTTCAAAAAGCTTTCGAATATGGGTAGGTATAGTATTTTTCTGTTTGTAACAATAAAAATAAAGTAAATTATGTTTATGTTACAGTGTGCGTAAAACGGTATTTTACATATTTTTCATTTTTTTCTGGCGCATTTTACACACACTTGCAACATAATAATATTGTTCGACGCATGTGCGAAAATGTTTTTTGTACTAATGTGAATGCGAAGACATAATTATTTTAGACGCGCTGATTGTCCCCACCCTTAAGATAATGCATAAATAGTTATCGCCACTGCCGCTATGAGATTAATTATGATCTGATGTTTTCCAAAAGTGTATCTTCAAGTAGATCCCTAATTTTTTTGTAATTCCTATAACGTATTGATCTTGCGAGGTTACCTAAAAAATGTTATCCGTTGTTCAAAGATGATGTTTAAACAAATTTCGTTTATTTATCAGATTCTGGTACCAAAGTACCGTTTGTAAAAATTGGCCCCATGATAGTACAACAGTTGTTTAGCGAACAATTTTGATTTCTTGACATTCCAACTACTAAACATCAGTGATGAACAATGACATCAGGACCAACAACATTGTTGGCACTACCCACATTTCCAAAATGTTCAGGGAATCCCAAAAATTGAATGGACTTCTCTGGATAAGCCGTCCAAATTAACACATGACCAATGTTTACACATTTAAGTAAATAAACATGTTCTGATGCATTGACCAATTCCTTTAAGAAGTCTTGACAATTGCTTTCAGTTCCATCAAGGGTTTGACTTCCGTTCTTTGGACCCCCTTTCAAGAGAGAAATCGAAAGTAACATCAAAATATTCAAGTGGTCTGTTTACGATCAGGAATGGCACTTCACGTAAAAACGCTGTATATTTCGAAAACGTAAACAAACGCAATGAAACATATGTAGAGGTTCCGTTAGCAGGATCAAGATCTAGTAAATCGACTCTTATTGCATCGTACAAGGTCGTCCTTGTTGACATGTGCGATTTTTTTCGGCTGCCCTACGGATGTCATTTAGGGCATATCCGTCATCTGTTTTCCATCCGGAAAGACATTCAGGATTCGCCGAATTCAAGGATCCTCAAGGGTCAGTTCAGGGGACGTACAGACATGGTCCAGTTACGCGAATAAAAACAATGGTTCGAAAAAAAAAACTATCGGGGCTATGGTCGTACGGCGAAACGCCGTCTCTCACCTTGCTCGGCGCGAGTAAAGTCGCTCGCGCGTGTCCGGGTTACGAGGGATGCGGTAATCCAATATGGCAGCCCACACACATGTCAAAACAAATCACCAGTCGGGAAAGAAGCGCGCCGCCGGACGTTCGCGGAAACGTGCGGCGGTGTTCCGACGCGAGGCGTGTATATGTGAAAATCACCGATTTTCGCAGTACGAGAGTACGCCCCCGCGGGGGGGAAACATTCAGAATGTGCGAAACGGAACCGAGCGGCGACTCGACGGATACGCGATTCGCGTGCCACGAACGTCGGTCGGCGACTGGCCGCCGGTCGGATTGGAGTCGCTGGCGACGTCGCGACGATGGCGCGGCGGTAGTGGGGGGAAGGGCGCCCCCCAGCGGAGTGGCGCTCAAACAGCGGCTCCCGCGCATTTATGTACCGCAGTCGATATCTTCCCTCGTCCGTTTCGTTTCGCGCCCCTGAACTCGGCTCGAAACTGTCGGAACGCATCCAACCAAGAGAGGGAGTGAGAGAGAGAGAGAGAGAGATCCCGTCGCCAAGTCGAAAATCGAAAATCGCGCGTCTTCCGCGTATGCGCCTATGGTTTCTGCAACGTCGGCTCGTCGGCTGCTCCACTGCTGTCGGACGATATCGTCGGTCGAGGGCAGACTTTCAGGGGCGGTGACTTCTTCCAAGGCAATGTTTTCATCGTTTTCACGGTTTGTATGCATCGAAACTTTCTAAGGGCTCTCCTTCCCTAATTTGACCGCCGTTAGTTCCTACTAACTCGGACAATCGAATGTTCACAATATACAACATCTCGCCGGCTATCGACGGCCACCTGAGTGATTTTTAACTTTCTGTTATTTTTTTTGTATGCAAAATGTACATTGTGACTAATTAGTCTAGACGGATATAACATATGCATTTCAACTTTTCATCGAGTGTAATTATCACGTGCTAATAGAAATTTATTCAAACTTCTTGAACTTAACCTTCACGCGTTACAGTACAGCGATGTTACCGCTTCATTACAATAAAATTGTGATTTTTACTTATTTCCGAAAATTCTCCGTCGGTTCTCAATTAATTTCTTATTTTCTAGGAAACCGTCTGTAGTAATTAAAATTGACCTTACAGACACCCAATTTTGTAAAATCGATTCAGTGATTATTTATTCACGTTTTTTAGTGAAAATTCCTACCATTATCTTTGGAACACTTCAGAACCCTCTTAACCACTTCACTGGTAGCCGTTTTCAAATAAAAAGTGCAAAGACTGGTACGAGCCAGTTTTTAAGATATCGAGAAACTGTGAAACATGGGTTCCATTTTTTCATAAAACATATCATTTGACGTAAAAAACTTACCTCCCCCTTCCCTTCACCCCCCAAAAGGTGAAGTATAAATGTTGTTTTTAAAGTATACATTTTTCTTTATCAAATTTCGATGAGAATGTTAAATATGAGGTTTCCGGGGTCGCTGAATACGAATATGATCTCAGAATTTAAAAATTCAAAATGGTGGATCCAATCTGGCGGATGAAATAAAACGATATTGAAACACCTCTTTTCACACGAAATGTGAGTTATTTGAACATGATATGAAAAAGAAAAAAATGGAGTGCAAAATCCTCTCACTACCTCCTCGTGGTGCACTCTGGGGTCAATTAACCAGCTAACGCTGCGGGTCATCCACATAATTTTTTCATTTTATGAAATATTCAAAATTGAGTCCGTCAAGGTAAGGTCAAAATTCATTTTGCACATTCTATTTGCCATCTCGGATATATCATTTTGAATTTTGAAAATCTGAGATCGGATTCGTAATCAGCAACCCGAAAACCCCCCAACTAACGTGTTTCAAGAAAATCCGATGAATTTTTAAAAATTCGTCTGCCATCTTGGATCCGTAATTTTGAATTTTGAAAATCTGAGATCAGATTCGTAATGAGCGACCCCAAAAACCCCAGGTAACAAATTTTAGCCGTTTTCCACTTACAGAAAAAAAATTTGATTCAAAAGCCTATAGCTTGTAGCCGCCATATTGGAACCGCCATATTGAATTTTGAAACGGTGACCTCAGATTCGTATTCAGCGACCTAAAAAAACTATAGCATACCAAATTTCGTCCAAATTCATTGAAAATTGTGGAAGTTATTAAAAAATGTACATATATGTTACATTACCAGTAGGGGCACTTTTTTTTGTACACATATGATACATTACCAGTGAAGTGGTTAAGGTTACGCTCCAATATGGCGTGTTGCAAAAATCGATGCTTTTTTTTGCATTTTTCGTTAGTTTTATGAACTCTTCGGCCAAGAGGAAGGAATCACGTAAATGGTACGGCTACTGCCCATTAGCTGAAGAAGTAATCTGGCTTTCTTGAAACTATATTTCTGCACAAGGCGCAAATGATTTCCTAAAAACGGTAGGGTGTATCGACTTGAAAATTTAACACAATATTCACCACTCTCGAGGTTATCATCCGCAGCTCAAAATTGTTGATAACTTGTTTCTAACCTACAAGTTCGAATTCATTTATGGCGCAGAAAAGTGTAACTTTTTCCTTTTTCATCAAAGTCGCAAACATTTTTGAAAAAATAAAAAGTTAAGGCACCAGAGATGGTCGCGAGAGCATAGATTGATAATCTTTTTCCATTTTCTGCTTTAGATCGCCGGGGGAGCTGGAATCACCTGCAGCAGTATACACTTTTATGTTCGAACTTTATTTTATAAATGAATAAAAAGTATTTTACCACAAAACAAAATTTTTTGTATTCTATTGAATTATACCTTTAACCCTTAGTTCCGACGGCTATTTTTAAGCCTTTTCCTCTCACTACCTGTGTCAAATATGTCCTGCCACTTGAAAATGCTTACAGTTGTGCAATTTATAAAGTACAATTTGAATTTTCTCTGGGTCGAAAACGACCCTGGAGTCGGGATTAGGGGTTCCGGAGAAAAAAAAATTTATACGATTATATACAGTAGCCTCCCCCCCTCCAAAATGCTAAAATAATATGCTTCTTTGGTTCATATTATAATGTCCCTTAAGCCTCCTGTGCACTATGACGAATATATTCGTTCAAACTACATTGTTTCATTATGGGAAAAGAAAAACTAGTCCTCAAGAGGGGCAGTTCGTGAATCGAAGAAGGTTCAGTTTGTATATAATGATCACCACGTAAGTTTGTTTTACAGAAATGAGGGAAGATAAGAAGATTCGAACACCGGAAACGCGCTTGTATTTCCTTACACTGAAATGCGCTGAACGCACAAATTCTGTTTCATATCTGCAATTTTTATAGGAGCTAAATGCAAGTTTTACCATTGTAGCATGAGTTACAGCCTTACTATTTTCTAATTTCAGATGAAGCTGAAGACCTACAAAACAATCACAAATGAACAAAACTTACTTATTAAATTAAAAGTATTAGCGTTTAATAACCCATTAAGTCCCAAAAAGGCAAAATTTGTATCTCACGTTTGAGCTCAGGAAACTTTGTGAAAAAGTGAGAAAAACTTTTGAAAATATCCAACCCTACTATTTTCGGGTACGCTCTACACGATAGAATGGTTTAAAAATTTCAAAACTTTTATTTTGAATCGTCGATTAACAATTTTAAAAAAAATATGATTTTTTTATGAAAAATTTTTATTTAATCAAACATTTGAGTGGGAAGTAAATTTTGTTACTGTCGCCAATAAGCACAAAATTGCACAAAACATATAACAATTTCAACCAGCTTTGATTTTTTATCGTACGACTTTTTTTAACAAAATGGCGACCAAAAAACGAATGCCAAAACTCAAACTTTCAATTTAGTACTAGTTTTGACCATTTTTTCATTGGAATCGTGTAAATTATTCAATTATTTAAGTAAAAATGTACTTAAATATAATATTATTTCTGAAAATAACTATAAAAAATATATGAAAAATAATGTTTTTACGGTTTTAAAAAAATAAAAAAAGAAGACACTTGAATTCATCATTCATCAAAAGGACACAAGCTGAAAAATCGACCGTTTTCGAGATACGGAGCAATAACGAGCATGACGGCTAACCGTCCAGAGGCAAGCATACTTGATCTACGGTTCTACCCAACTTATTTTCACGTATTTCGAACTGCTTAATCAGAATCCGATGTTCGTTATGTGATTTAGGTGGGAGAAGCCACCCCTGCGGGGTCCTTTGCTCCAAATGGTTCCAGAAAAGAATACACTTCAACGAATCACGTTGACGATGAAGTAACTAAATCTTTAATAGTATACACTGCAATTAGCATCGCACACAGGCGATGTACGTAACAGAAAGTTGAAAATCAAAAATATTAGAATGAAACTATGTCTATCCATACTTACTCTTCTTGTGATACATACAGGGTCATCGAAAAGTATCGGACCCCCCTAATATCTTCAGTTAGAATGCACGTAGGAGAAAATGTCCAATAGCAAAGTTGTATGGTTTCAAGCGGGGAGTAAGATGATGACCTTGACTTTGACCTTGACCATGTCCTTCAAGGTCATTTCAAGGTCAATCTTATTTTTTTAAATAGAACCCCCTACATTTTATTGCATATTCTTATAGCTTATCTCGAGAGCTTTCCAAAACACTATAATAAAATATTTTTTTATTAAGTACTTTTTGAGTTATAAAGGTTTGAAGTTAACAATTTGTTAAGTGGGGGATAATATTAGGGGGATCCAATTAATGTATTTTCTTTAAACCAATTAATTGGTCTCATTATTCCGCGCACAAAAGTATTAAGGTTATGATTACTGAAAACTAAATAATATTTTACAAGATATTCTACATTTTGTGTCAAAAAAGGGTTAACTTCAAACCTTTATAACTCAAAAAGTACTTAATAAAAAAATATTTTATTATAGCGTTTTGGAAAGCTCTCGAGATAAGTTATAAGAATATGCAATAAAATATAGGGGGTTCTATTTAAAAAAATAAGATTGACCTTGAAATGACCTTGAAGGACATGGTCAAGGTCAAAGTCAAGGTCATCATCTTACTCCCCGCTTGAAACCATACAACTTTGCTATTGGACATTTTCTCCTAAGTGCATTCTAACTGAAGATATTAGGGGGGTCCGATACTTTTCGATGACCCTGTATATGTCTATACATTTTTCGAAAAGTCAAAGAAATATTAGATGCTGCGCAGGCAGATAGTCTGGATACTGATTTGTTATTATGATCTTAAAGTTCACCAGTGTGTTTTTTAATAAAACATTTACAACAAAAATGTTAAAAACGCTAATCGTACAGTGATTCAATCCTTACGAGTTCATCCATGCCGAAGTGATTGAATGGCCCCTAAAATCTATTTTAAAAAAGCAGACTTTAAAAATAAAAATAATTAATGACAAGTTTTGCTTCCAATAAACAATTACTGCCATATCAACGAGCAAAGTCATTCGGTAGTTTCGTTAGTGTTGTTTACCTATATGAAAAAGATCTTCTGTTCAGGAAAAACATATTTAAGTAGCGTTACTATTGCGAAATTTTGAAAAAAGTTTTTGAATTGGAGCCAACTGAAGAGCAGTTAATCATTGGTTTGAAATCAGCAACTTCGTAATGGTATGTTTTGATACAAGGAACCTTGAATAGAGGTGGCGATATTTTAGAACAATATAAAGAAAAATAAGAAATGGATAAAGAAGGAATCTTTCAATTACTTTGTTTATATTTATTGTGAGTGTTGTTTTGCCTGAATGGCGTTGTATATACATCAACGCGGTTGATGCACATCAGTTAGTTTGTATCTGCTAATTCAGCCCAATGACGAGACCGTGAGCAGACATGGAACGAAACACCGATCCATGATTAACAAATAATATATAACTATGCAACAATTAAATCTTTATGTACCATCATCACCAATTTAATATTAAAAAATTGTTACAACTTGAACTTTCAACGCGTTTTTCATAAAATTACATTTTTAAATTTTTGATTCCAGCTTATTTACATATGTATGCATTCCCATACTAAAAACTTCCAGTTTTCTGATGAAATAACAAAATTTAATTCTAGCATGGCAAAAATCATTGAACCTTTGCATGAAATCAAAATTACGCCAGGTTAAAATTCAATTTTTGAATTTCAACAAATAAAACCTTAAGATTATAAAATATTTCATGTACTTTTCTTTTAAAATATTCCCAAAAATCAAATATTTTTTAATGATATGAATACTCCGCAATTACAAACATTCCGGTCTCACACCCATCAGTGATACCAGGTGCATAAGTATAACCATCGTTAAGCCGCACCTGCATAAAACTACTTTTGAGCCATAATCTACACCATTTCCAAAATATCGATTTTTTTTTCTTCAAAGAGGGTAAATTTAAGGTCAATACTTTATATTTAAATATTCACCAGATGATCCACAATGTTGTTTTTTTTCACATAGTTCTAGGAGCTGGTATATATTATATTAGTAATTAAGTATGAGTCATAAATTTACAAATATATTTTGCAATTCGTGTATTTTGCAAATATTGTATGAGTACAAAAAATATATAAATACTTTGACAAATGATCACAACCCCGTATAGAAGTGATTAACCCTTTCGTGTCCCCGAAAACCCCAGCGTATGGATTTTATTGAAACTGCTACTCTTGGATTTTTGGAGTCGTTGTTTACGAATATGGAATCAGAATTTAGACATTCAAAATAGCGAATACAATATTCAATAATAATTCATGATCTTCAAACTCAAAAGCTTTAATATTTTACCAAATAAAATTGTGATAATTGTGATTTATATAAGTACTCCATTTGTTTAAGATTGTCTACGTTCAAGTATGATCTAATATAAGGTATATGACTGGGGTGAGAAATCATTCTTTCTTACTGATTATATTTATATATTTATGAAAGACCTCGTATGAAGATATTCGGTCAGATTTTCTCGGCGTTTTGAAAAATAAAATTTGTTTAGGTATAATGTTATTCAATAGGCATCGAGAACACTTTTCTGATAGATTTCGTAATGATAGCAAAATATTTCCCCTCCAAAAAATGCAGAAAAAAAGCCGAAAAATACTGAAAAATCATCATTTTTTCAAAATTTTTTTGAAAAATAGAGGTTAGGCATCATTTTTTTAAAATCTTTTCGCAGGTAATCCAGGTAATCGATGGAATGACCTCAAAAACATAAGATATAAGCTTGTTGTAGATGTCTATTACATTTAACGGCGGTACACTTTGGCCGATTAGGGTTAAAACTTTCTATCAAGTGTATGGAAAATAATTGACAAGCTAGAGGTGTATTATCGCTTGATAATATCCTCCTGCTGACAGGGAAGTAATAAAAATAACAGTAGGTATGAAGTTGTTGCAAGTCGCGAATTCTCCATGCAGATGGGCCAAAATAGCGGTAACAAATCAAATATATTTCTTAGTTGGAAAAAGTATATATTTTTAGTGGAAAGGAAAAGGTAAATATGATGTTTCTGTTAGTGCTCTATTTTAACATATCTCGATATATATGAACTAAAAAACTTCATGTCGTTCAAAAATTAAAAACACGTACAGTATGACCTGCGAAATTGACTGTCATTCGTTCCGACGACCCCCAAAATTGTCTGAAAGTTGCGAAAACGAGCGAAAGGAGATGATCCCTACTTTACGTTTGTCATAACCTTACATTCTTAACCTCAATTTGGTAAAATTTTGATTCGTTTCAATCACTTGCTCATTTTTCGTTAATGTTGAAATTTTTAAAACTTTGAAATTTTGTTGCATTTCGTGGAAAATGGCTGTAAGAATTAGTTCTTTTTTATTTCTTCTCTTTTTATAGATACATCATACTATTGAAAGAAGAGTGGGGGAGGGGGGGGGGTCGTTTCCCCTATGACAGCCAATTTCGAAGGCTTCCATCGAGACAACTTAAGAAGTCGGTCAATTTTGAGGGGGTCAAATTGACAGGTCCTGCTGTAGTGACATTTTGACACTTATGTCATTGTGGATTTTCGAATTTAAATTGCTTTCATACTTTTGTGATCTTTTATGTCCGATGCAAAAAGCCACCTCCGTTTCATTTGAAATATGTCAATGGTGTCGATTTGATGAAGAAAGTAAGTTTTCCTATATAAGGAGCCATATTATGTTTCTAATTTTTAATGTTGCAATTTTGAAGACAGATTCGGATTTAACAACTCCAAAAATAAATAATAGTAAAATTTAAAATCTGAATAAGTGCTACAATATCATTGTTACCGAAAAATGTTTGCAGGTCAAGGGATAAAATTTCATCTAATGGATCTATCTTTGAATTTTTCATACGATTCTATTGTTTGATAATACTATTTTTAGAAGTTGTAAAAAGCTCAGATAGAGTTACTATGTTTAGTGTTTTGCCGTTTAAATTTTATATGAACATTTACAATATGCAATTGCAGGCACAGGACGTCATTCTAAATAATGTTGCGAGTAAAATATGTATATGTCAAAGAAGGATAAATATTGATGAACCATAGAAATGCTTAACAGGTTATGCATCATTCAAAGACGAGCGTTAATAATGTTACGTACAGGGAAGGGGGTTGTCGCGCGGTTATAGGGGTCGAATATATATTTCGATAAATGCTAGGTCACATGCAATATTACAAAAATATAAATAAAAAAGTTGGCTGATGTTTCGTCCCGGGTCCGCTCACGGACTCTTCAGTGGGGCTTATGAGCGGACCCTGCCCCAGACATATCTCGCCAATAAATGTCACTTCCATATAATACATAAATAAATAACATAATACACAATATAATAAATATGTCGAATATTACTCACCCACCGATGAGACCGCGAAGCGACCCGGGAAGTCACAACCAACGCACCTCAAGGTTCTGTCTCTGATATACCCGAACTATATTGATAAACTGGTCCGAACGTCTCGGAACCCCACGATCAACTAACTGAAGGTGCCTTCCACAGGCCCGTTCATTCGGGTTCGGATTATTTGTTTACTAGAGGCAGGACTTCGGAAAACAACAACCACGCCCCAAAACAAAGTAATTGCAAAGAAGTTAATTCATATTTTCCTCCTAATTCTACAGGAATGTTATTATAATATTATCCCACTCGTCCTAAACGATTATTAGGAGCTTCGTCGCGTGGCGATCCGGAACAAATAATAATAGACCTTTATTTCCACAGAATGATTATAAATAAAAAATCTATTAGAAAATCTGGAGCATGATTCAAATGAACATTTATATATATCACACTAATTGGCAAAAACAAATCCTGATAATTAATTGACAAATGTATGCTCTTTTTAGTAACTGTAAAAAAGTAATGACGTTTCATGCATTCTAACTATAGAATACTACCCACTACTAAATATTATTGGTTTTTATTTGGATTGGATTTTAATTATGAAAGTAAAAAGTATGAAAAGATGTGATTAATGGGGATGTTATACGAAAAAGCGTTAAATATATTTCAAGGCACTACAGATTATAAAGCTCGTAACTTCAGCACGAGGTATTCAATGTACTATTTAAAAAATTCTTATCGTCTTTTTAAACAGTAACAATTTAGAGTACATATATAAAATTATATTGATAGCATTCGAAAACAAGTTTTAGCATCACATTGCCTCACTGACCTAAATAATAAAGGATTGACATTATTGCAGGCAATCAATTAGTACAGACTAAATAAACTACGCTACAAGATGAAAGGCGAAATAACTTGTTCTTTGAAATTTTATGTATTTGAAACTGTTCGTTTTAAAAATATGATGTTTTTCAAACATAAATTGTTTGCAGCATTTTATGATGACTTTACTTTGGTTATCGTCAAAATATTTTTATTTTCGTTTGGTGATTTTTATACATTTATCAGACAATACTTTAATAATTTTTATTCTATTTTTCATCAATTATAAACGACGTTTTATACCATTTTATATCCTGTAGAATATAGGTTTTCAAATTCGGATATAAATTTGCATTAACTTGATTAATATATCGATTCCTTTTAACCCAATAACGCCGAGATGTAGGACAAATTGTCACAGCTTTTCAAGAAAATTGTCGTAGCTTTCTTAGAAAAAGTCAATGGAATTGGTCGATTCTTCATATCCAGTAGTTCTGGAGTATGCGTATTCAGAATCTGGCCTACATTTTCACACGAATTTTAGCCGTTTTTTTAAAATGGCGCCCTGAAAAGGTAAAAAAACTGAATTTGTAATCACAATTTTTATTTGTATGAAAGTGTATGTTCCAATCTGAATCCTATGGCATAATATCTTGGACATTATGATCACGTTATGACCAACCAATAATTAAAACTTTCAGATTCAATACGAAGCCACGTTCATGAAAATTTTACATTTGTACGTAATGTTTGAACATTTTTTTATCATTTTTAATGATAATCGATGTAAGGATTTTTTGAGCCGTAGATTACTAATCCGTTATTGGATTTTAAAAGTTCAAAATGGTGGACTAAAATTTGAGTTTTTTTAAAATTCTATACCAGAGTGTTTTTGGGATTTCAGATTACGAATCTGTTGTTTGATGTTGGAAATTCAAAATAGTAAAATAATTTAATTTATTTTTTACATCAATTATTAAAATTGAAATAAAATACAGTATACAATTAACTCTGTAATTCGTACTCTAGAATCACATGCTAACCTATTACCTAATTTCATACCACGGAAAAGTAATTTTAATATGCATTCCGCCATTTTTAATTTAAAAAAAACACGAGTTCATAATCCTACTGGGATCCTAAAAACACTTTTATATCGAATTTTATTGAAATCGATGGAAATTTTCAAACGTTAGTCCGCCGTTTTGGATCTGCCATTTTGAATGTTTAAAAATCTGATAATGAATTCGTAACCTGACATCCAAACCCTTACACCGACTTTTATTCACAAGTGTTCAGTTACTAAAACGTTACTCACAGAAAAGTTAAATTTTCACGAGGATGGCTGCTCATTGATGCCGCCATATTGAATTTGTATCCAATCATGACGTTATAATAAGGTACAAAGTATTAGCCACATCGATCTGGTAACTCCTTGACATAAAAGACTAACTTGTTAGAAAAAGGTTGTAAATTTTTCGTTTTTAAGGCGCTATATTGAATAACCGGTTAAATTTATTTGAAAATGGAGGTCAGATTCCGAAAGAGTATACTCGAGAACTACAGGAAACGATGCATAAAAAATTTCATTGGCCCTTTCTATGAAAACAATTGTAATAAAAAACTGTCACAAATTGTGCCAATCCCGGCATAACAGAATTAACAGGAAGAGTAATGAATTGGTCCATCATTTGAGGTTATGTACTTGAAAAAACGCTTTTTTGTCTTAGGTTTGATGTTGCGTACAGGATGCAACAATTATTTTTGGCATTCTCTACTATTAGAATCTTTTAGCACCCCTTACCATTTAAGAGTTTTTATTTGATCACCTGTAATGTTTGTCTTACACGGCCATTTTGAAATTTCGGGATATATCACATTAATGTCATGAGCATATGGTTTAATACATTGAGGCGGATATTTTTTACTGGGTATCTTCTTTATACTGAGGATGTTGGCGTTGCCGAATACGAATTTGAAATAAAGCTATTAAAATTTATTAATTCGAGAAGGCGGATTCCAAATGGCTAATTAAAAGAGTTTAAAAAAATTGTCACAATATTGAAACGTGTTTTTAGTATAAATATCCAAATTTTTTATAGTTGATTCTATTTATGCAGGAAACTTTGAGCTTGTTCTCCTAGGACATTTAAAGCTAATTTCATTTACATGTATATCGTACTTTAAAAATGGCGTGCCTTGGTGAACAAAAAGTCATAATGGTATTCTGCGCCTCTCATATTAAAGACAAAGAATAGTACTACATAATCCAATGAGAAGAAAACTCCTAAAAATGTTGTGTCGTCTGTACATGACCTAAAAAATTAGTACAAAACACGTTTTACGAGTACATAACTTAAAGTATCTCCAAATCCTGACGTGATGGATCACTTCTGACTTCGGATTCGGATTCCATTTATGTCGAAAATGACTCACAGCTATAACAAAACCATGTTAACCTGTGTAATTTGCAGGGGAATTCTGTTTTTATAAAAATAATTTTCGAAGATTCCAATTTCTTCTAAGAATACTAAATGGTACAAAAATTCATAAATGAAGTGTCGATAAGTTGAACAATTTTATCTTGTAATTATGTAATTTGACTACTGCTCCGTAAAAAATGTCTGGAAGACGAAATCGTAACGAAATTTTTTTTAACACAATTTTACCAAAATGTTTAATGAAGTTTTATTATACGTTTTTTCTAATTTTGTTTATTTCGTTTCTTTCATGTCATTTGCATTTCGGATATGTTTTACAGTTTATTTGAAAGTAATGATGACATTTAATACTAAAAAATGTATGATATTTATTAAATATGTCAACTGCTGCAAGATAAATCGGTTTGATAAAAACAGAGATAAAATTAGTTGATTAGTTTTGAGGGCAAGAATTTTTACAATGGCGGCAATAACAGCGGCAATATTGTTTCTTTTTGAAATAAAATGATGAATGAATCATAGGGAAGTTTGCTATGAGTGTAACATTTACGACCTTATAATAGTCATTTTGTAAATAAAAACAATTGTTAAAAAATGTATATAGTTAAATGTCAAACAATGAGATAATATGTAATTTCCACAAGTTTTTCTTATGTTGTTGTTCTTGGACTAATCAATCTTTTCCTCAAAATCTCCTCAGGGAATCCTAATATCTGCTTTATAGTCTCCTTTACGTACTCAGAGCGTTAACATGGCGATAAAGGCGGTCATTTGGACATCGTAAAGAGCACCTGAAGACGTCCTCAGGAAAATGAGCTCGATGGATATTATCAAAAGGTTTTATTTGGACACAAGAAATATTGGTTAGCAGATTCAAAATGGCGTGTTATTTTACAAATTTTGTAGATTTTCTGGATGTTTCGAGACGATTGAATGTTTGTGACTGTTATTACAAATTAATTATGGATGAACTATATTTTGTATAAATATATTTTATTAAACTCTACATCATGCTGGTCGCTACACCAATGTAAAAATTAAAAATGGCAGCCATATTTAATTCTTTTGACACAGTTTCTTACTACATTACCGATAGTATTTAGAAATATTTTTAGACAGTACCATTTTCCTATAAATATCCTTCACAATGTGTGTGAAAAGGTGTATAAATTATTTACACCTTTATTAAAAGTATATAATATGAATTGAAAGCATTTTACACAAGAAAAACGAGATTAGAGCATGTTAAATAAATATAAATTACTTCTTTCCGTCGCTAGGTGGCACTCAAATCCAAAAACAAAGTAGTATACGGTTTTCGTTAAGTATCAACGAGAGAACGATTGACAAAAAGGCAATGTTTGTACTCCTTGAAATTGGAATAATTTCGTTTTTTGTGACATATTTTATATACAGTTTTCACTCCTGTATCTATCGTACAATAGAATCGTACATCAACTAAATGTGTTGCTATTTCAACTGCAGAGTGAGACGCCATGTAGTGGTCATTGTAGAAACTCCAATGTTTTCTTACTTTTGTAGAATTGCATTATAGAACTGGATATTTTATGGTAAACTTTTTAATAATTTTTTACGTTTTTTAAAATCGTATTTATTTTTTCGAAAATATTAATAAAAAATGTTTAATTCACAATACAATTGGACAGTTCCAAATTGTGCAGTGATTTTTAATCAAAAATGTATATTTGTTAAATATAGCCTGAATAAATTTACCAAGTGCATGATTAAAAATCCGCCATCTCGAATCGGTCAGATTATATTTTTTACACAGAAAGAAAAAAAAAAGTTAATGGAACCATGAGGAGAAGGTAGAACTGACTATAACATTTCATAATAGTACAATTAATATCGTGAAAAATTATGGCTGATAGTATCTTAATTTTATAATTCATAATTCAATATTGTAAAATATAACATAAAACAATTACTTTTTATGATGATAAGTAGTTATTTTTGTTTAATCACTTTTACTAAATCTATTTTTCCAGTCAAGAATATTTTAAGTGACTATTTAACTGTAAAGCTACATTTGAGGTTATGTGCTATGCTGCAGATTTAAGTATCGGGAAATAGTTATCGGGGCTAAGTTTTTGTTTTGTTTTACGATGGAAAGAATTAATTTTACCATTATTTTTAATAACAGTATTTTACTTTTCTAAAATGGTTTCATTAAAACTTGTAATGATACCAGAACGAGGTAATATCAAAGTGATTTCTTAAGAAGAGACTACACGGAGAAAAGCTTTCTTGCACCTTTTTCTATTTCAAATGGTAATTTTGGGACAGCTTGCAGACTGACAAAAATTTTCATTTTTTCTGACAAAAATTTAGTACTATACAGGCAGTACAAATCTAGTCATTTTTACCAGAAATAATGGCAATTTTCTCCATTCTACAAGTCTGTCCCAAAATGACCATCTGACATAGTAAAATTTCCTAGAAAAAATTCCACGTGTACATTGAATGAGAGCATATATTTTCTCGTCGTCCTTTAAATTTAAATGTAATTTAGGGTATTTTGGGGCGAGAACGTATTAAATAATTGAATATTAAAATTGTAATATGAATTCCAGGTTAATTTTAATGTTGAAAAAACGTAAAATAGTGGGGACAATATTAGATCTCTAGTGGCATTCTAATTTTTTCTATTGAACATTTAAACGTATAAAAAATCTCATTGCAATATATATTAATATGTCTGAAATTTAGCAATTGTGTTTCTTTATATTGATTATAAATGATATAAACTGTATACAACCAATTCTCGATATTTATACAATATATCCAGATATTATCGTCCGACCCTTTTGCAATCCATTATCATGCTTTATAGCCGACAGGCTCATCCTCTAATTCCAACATGGCAATTATATTTTCTCATTTCTTTCCACTTTTCCATTCTCTATTATTCCCATTTTATACTAATAAAAAATAAAAATAAAATGCCACAAGAAAATCGATATTATGGAACGGAAAATGAAAGAAGATGTTTTATTTTCAAATGAATTCTTTTAATTCCGTCAAGATAAAATTATTCATTTTATTTTTTAATTCAAATATAGTTTATGTATAGAATATTAAAAAAAATATTTCACAATGAATTTCTCGAAAGAGTAAACCAGTGACCCCAAACGACAGATACAGGCACAGAGGTGTGAATAACCGGACGGATTCAATACGACTCGATTTACATTCGTGGTTTGATTGCACTTGGCACAGTTCAAAAACGGAATAGTAACCACTATCGTACACATCTGTTAAATATTTAGACTTGGATCAAAATTTTCGTTTTAGAAACATTTGACGTCCATTTTTCGATGCAACTACTCAAATATTTATATTAGTGTATGGATCACCATTTTGTAATTGCCAAATAACTGATCATCCCCCCAGGTCTCGAATAATGGTGTTGGTTTCATCATAAGCGTACCGCCATTTTAATTGTTGTAATCTTGAATTATGGTCTGACGTGCTAAATAAAAAACTTGTAAAATGTGATTTGTAATTTTCGTTTAACTATTATTTTCGTGTTGTTTTTCAATCTTTGCGAGAAAATAGTAGAATGGTTTTATTATCTTTTATTTTACGTCTAATTTAATCCATTATATTTAATATACAATTTTACTATTTTGAATCGGTTCGGTACAAGTAAAAACTTGGTTAAAATTAAAACCGTGAACGCCGCATAAATAATGTAGTTATTATTTCTGCCACTAGACGCGGTTATGCTTATTGCAGCTCTATAATTCTCGCATTTGACAGAAATTAATTTTCAAGTTACAGATTATTATTCCTGACGAATGAAAATACCAATGTTTGGCTACAAAGTATATGTAGAGCATGATATTCTTCTAAAATGAATGAGCTGTAATTCCATTTCTTAATTTTCCATTTGTTTTCCAAAATTGTTTTTATTCAATTAAAAAAATGAATCTTCGTTTATGCCCTGAAATGGGCAATTTTCGTATATTTTTTATTAAAATGCGATTTAATTTTGAAATATTTCTTTCGGTCTAATCCTTTAATAAACTCTTTTATTAATCTTCAATGCTCCAAAACTGTCTGATAAATGTTTTAAGGCTTCTGTAGATGATGGCCGAGTTACAGGGCTTCCGACTTATTATTCCCGGTTACCGGAACACACGTATCCGCAGTAAATATTTCCGTATGTCCTATATAACGGTACACATTCAAAACTAGGTCAAAGGAATTCAACCAAAACTCCCCATTTTTCATAATTTTATGAATTCCAAAAATATCAGTTTTATTAATATTTCCAAAATAAGAAACGTCTGTAACAATTAAGATAACGGCAATTTTTTTATATTTTTACTCATATTGTTGAAAAAAACCATTCACCTATATTATGAACAGATATTCTCTGTCGTTTTAAAGAAAAATGTGCGCCATAAATATTTTATATACTCGTACATTTCGTTATGTAACATGCATGGGTTTCAGAGTTAAAGTAAAGGAAAATTGTTTCACGTACTGAAAAGTGAATTCGAATTGAAATGTACTAAAATGAAAAACAAAATGATTATTTTGGTATGAAGGTGATATGAATACACAATTTCAGAACCCAATTTCGATGTAAGATCACTTTTAGTTCACAGTAAAAGAAAATTAATGACCAAAGATATAGAACCAACGTTTTAGTTATGTTTTATGAAAGCATTTTTAAGAATACAATACAATACAGTCCCGGTTTATTTGCCCGCTCGGTTTCTCACCTTCCCCTCCCGTCTCCTTCTATTTGTCAAAAGAAGGGGAGTGCCGCTTCTCCTACTCTCCTCAGTCGCGTTCGTGACGTCACAGCATACCCTTACTGAGGCCCCAGCGCACAAGGTGGGGGAAAAGAGAGCGGCGACAGACAAATATAACGAGACGGAACTGGGCAAATATGCTAGGACGTAAATATAGCGAGACGCAAATATATCGGGACTGTACTGTATTAAGGTTCCCGTAAGAGGGTCCATAATGGTCCGGCCGGTAAGGCAGGAAATTTCACTAAAAAACGTAAATTTCCTAGAAAACACCTCATAGAACAATTTTTTTCACTTGATTATACAAATGACTGATCTCATTCTTTCACAATGATTTCCACTATATTTATTGTGTCGGTATTACTTACTCCAGTTTTGGAGTGATAAGTTGCCTCTATGAAATTCATAGACTTCCTAACCTAAAATAAACTCTGCCTTCTTCAGGTTATAAATGATTACGAAAATAAATGAAATTCATTGATAATCGATGAATAATAGTATGAAGAATATTTTTACCGATTAATAAAGTAAAAAAAAATGTATCGGCAATCTTTTTTAATTTCTTGGAACGTTCTGGTTCTTTTTAGAAAAATGAAATTTTCCACTCTACAGATTTCCACTGAAGGTTTATAGCTGAGAATAACTTGAAAAGACCTGGAACTGCATTATGAACGATTGACCCGATTCCCTTCAAGTAGGGCAGATATCGCGGCAAGATAGTAATGAGTAATTGAATACTGGCAAGTCTTTTCTTATTTAGTGTTCCGTAAATTACTCATTTATTCTGGAAAATGTCTACCTGCCCTCTTGCTCCGACTCCTTTAGGTACCTGTCACATCCTCCCGCTTTTAGATCCTGGCTTCCAGCTCCATCCCGTCACTCTTCTCTGAGCTTATCGGAAAATTTCTGAAAATAAATTCGGTTGTACGTTACCCGCTGGAATAGAGTACTCCAAAGAATACGATAATAAAATTTTCCAAAAATAACATCATCGTAAAATTCGTATTCTCGTGCGCTTCGTTTTAATGTTCGATAATATCGACAACGAAGATGTTTCTGAATACACGATTGCTTGCCACTTTACTAGCGTGAATGTGTAACGTGGTCTGAAATGTACCGACCTATATTCAATCGTGTCTTGAACCAAGGTATTTATTTTCCTATTTACCCGAGGCATATTGACTCGCCTGAAAGAGGCGCTACTGACACTGAAATTACCGATGGTTGGAGCAACTGTTGCAGCCTCTGTATGGCATGACGTATGGTAATTTTATATCTTTTTATCGTTTGTAACGGAAAAGAGGATGATTCGAAAGAGTATTGCCATATGGCACGAGACGCTGGTGTTACTCACGCCTTTAATCTTGAAAGAATGCACACATGTTCAGCCAACAATATTTAGATAGGACTTTTTTCTTTTCCGTATAGCAATTTTTCTAGAAAGAATGGGAAACATCAATTCAGTTCTCTCATGGAAGTTAGAGTTAAAACAATCCAAAAGTTTTATATTGTTTTTTAAGCATGTCAAAATGTGATTACTTGTTACTTAAAAGTAACACTACCCAAGTGTGACACAGTAAAGAAGAAGGTTTAAGGGTTGAAAATTATTCACATGTGAAGTAAAAAAGTTCGTGTCTGAGGATTTTTTTGGTTCCCTGATTTGAATCTCAGATTTACAAAATTCAAAATGGCCGACCAAACTTTAGAAAACTTTTTCGCTTTTCATAATGCATAATATCCAGTGATCTTTTGGGTCGCTGATTTTAATTCAACTTAAATTTGCAATATTCAAAATGGAGCATCGAAAATGGTAGACAAAATTTTATAAAAGTTTTTTCATAAAAAGTAGTATGTAAAGGTTTTTAGGATCATGATGTTGTATGAAAAACGGAAAAGCTCTGTAAAATTTAATCTGTCATTTTGGGTCCGCCATTTTGAATTTTGTAAACATGACCTCAGATTCCGTATTATTTCAGATTATCGCCCCCTCTTTATCTACAATTTATCTAAAATGGATGCTTAAAAAATTGTATACAATTTATTGCAGAAAAATTCAATTTTTTCTATTAAAATAGTATATTATGTAACAAGGGCGCAGTTACCGATGTCGACGAATGCGAAGTTTGTTACACGAGCGAAGCGAGGGTGGCAATCACTCTCGTCGGATATTTCGTCCGTGTTCCATACGATATTTTTTAATACAACGGGCTCGATAATTTGCATCCGAATATTACATAGTGATAAAAATAATTTTAGATCTAATATTTTTATATGAAACCGGAGAAATACTTATCTTTTTCCACCTAAAAAGTGTTTTCCAGTCTTAAATTTTAGGACATGTAGGGTCCATGCCATTCCATAATAAAAAAATTAAAAATGGCGTCCGAAATAAAAATTAAAAAAAATCTTTCCGCATTAACTAAAAAACTATTAGTTTCTTAATAAAAACAATAATCATGAAAAGTTCTGCAAATTAATAATAAAATATACTGGAATATTTTCAGATATTCTTCAGAATATTTTCCATATTTAGAAAAATGGCTTTCGATAAATTCGAAGCATATTCTATTCGTTGAAATGTTTGTTCAAAACTTGCTATTTTTCGTAATTTTTCATCTCAAAACTATCAACTTTCGGAATAAAATCGGAAAGAATAAAAATGTTTTCGAATTCATCGCAGAATAAACTACCATTTTTTCAGTATTTTTAGTAAATTTTTTAAAACTTTCCATAAATCCAAATAAAAAAATATTTAAGATATGAATATAAAAATCGGAATTAATTCGTAGATATGTTTATTCTACGAAATTAATTTTTAAGAGCTCCTAGGGTTTTAGTTAGTGTGTCTAGAAATTTTTTCAACAATTTTCATTTCGAACTCCATTTTGAGGATCGCGATATAAAATTTTGCATTCCGGACCTTTTATGTCTTTTTATTTGAAACACAAAAATTCATTGAAAATTCTAAACATTCGGGACTTAATGGGTTAAATTTAATTTATTTAACTTTCTAATTCTTTTCTATTCTTAATTCCATTCAATTAAATTCAAATATTTGGATACTTATGAATTTGAATTCTTGTCAATACAACTATTCATCCAATTGATCTGCACAATGAAAAGCAGAAATGAATGAATTCTCTCAATCCATTTCAATTTAATCGTGATATTGAGTTGGAAGAATCGCAATTTTGTATTTCTTTTTATTCTCTTTCCTTTTTCTCAGTAATTTTTTCTCATAAATGAGTGGCTCACATGTGTGAAAGTCAAATTTTTATCACCATATGAAATCAATTCGGGTAGCCCATATTAGGGCATCGACAGCATGTACCTTCTCTTTTGAGTATGAAATGTGAAAGCAACTACGCTCTCCTAGTCATTTTTTACGTTAGATTGTAACAATAGCTATCGATGGAAATTTCGACATTGTCTTTTTTACTCGTTCAGTGTTGTACAAATCACCTACAGCCAATTCTTCCACTTTCCTAATTTTACATGCTCCGTGTATTGCAGAAAATAAATGTGCAATGTAAATGCAGTTTTAAAACGATTGGTTAATTTCAATAAGTTGTTTCGTTGAACTATTTTTTACAAACGTGTATAAAAATAAACATAACGGATTTCAAACATTTTTAAAACGTCTAAATTTGTTTGGGAATGTTCCAAAATCGTTTATGAAACGTTCTGAAAACGTTCCTGTAAAAATTACAATTCGGACTAATCTTAACTTCCTAGTAACTTCTTTACAACGTCTCAACTTTGTTTCCTACGAGACTGAAACAGTACTTTTCGTCCTAGCGGGCGTAAAGCCCTCGAAAATTACATGGTTTAGATAGGAATTCCCCACCAACCAGCCCACAAATCGGAGACATAAAATCGAATTTTATACTCGCTAGGAACAAAAATATTTTAAAACTGTCTGGAAATAATCTTAAAATGTTTCCACAATTTTATCCGTGGTCCTCGAAAATCAGCAAATTTTACCATTCATCGAAACGCTCCAAAATCGTTTAATGAACGTTTGGGAAACGTTTTAATGCAAATTCCACGACTCTGAAAGCTATGCCTTAAAATCATCTTGGGAACACATGTATAAAGTCTCAATTTTATCTCATCCAAACGTTCCAAAATCTTTCTGGGAACGTTCTAAAATTGTCCTGCCAACGTCATTGCGCCCTATCAAGTCGCGAAAATGTTTAAAATACGTTCCGGCACGTCCAAAATAAAAACAATTATATCCATCGAAATGGTCCAAAATCGTTGAAGACGTTTCATAGGGTGATTTCAAGATTTATATTAAGATCCGGCAGAATTTAAATTTGTGTTATAACGTTTTTAAAACGTTTCCGGAGCGATTTTCAAATGTTTCGCTGGATGTATTATTTTTTATTTTGCGAGAACTACGAAAAACAATCAAGAATCTTTTAAGAATGTGTAAATATTTTGTCGAATTTTATTCAAATCATTGTTGCTAAAATCGGTCAAATTAAAAAAATGTGGTAATTAATCTAAAATAATAGTGTCGGTAGAAAGTTTGAAATTAGTAAAAAAATAATAGAAATTTTGATTATCATGTATAAACCATTGTTATTGTTGAATGCAAATAAAATATATTTAATAAACAATTTTAATAGCAAATGTATTTTGCCAAAATGATCATACTTTTTATCATTCTTACAATACCATCATCGTAATATGTCAAAAAAGGCGTTGGAATTTTTCTGGAACTATACCATTAAAAAATTGCAAAATTGATATGTTCTGACCCTAAGATTGACATTTTAACGGTAATTTTAACTGTAACATATTAAGAGTGCGTAATGTTATGAAACATGTTGCTATGATGTGTCTATCGAAAAAAACGATGAGTCTTGAAAAAATAAAGACATGGTGGAAACATATGTACACCAACGAATCGCATGTGGAAAAAATCTGCGTCTTTTCCGGTAAAGTGACCCATAGTATAAATATTTAAAATTCATCTCCTGGTAATCGCCGGACTTCGTGAAAATGGTCTAGGGTACAATGGAGATGTAAATAATCAAAATATTATTTAAACTAAACAAAAATACTAAATTGTAAGTAATCTTATAGCAACAATTTTTAATTTGCACTACTTTTGATATGAAGGAAGATTTTTGAGACGTATGTCACATTTCCTTCTTTTATACTCTAGTAACAATTTCAATATTGTGTATTATTATTCTAGAATTGTTCTCAAATATTTTCAAAATATCAAACTTGAAATACTTTGTGATATGATATTCTCTGGATTTTTAGATTTGATGGACTATTAATAAAAAATAGAAAAAGAATGATCCAACTCAGAGAACTACGTCGAATTACTTAATGGTGCGATCTCCCCAAGATTTTAGAATTAAAACCCTTAATTTCCGTTTTACCTTGCACATCCGCACTTTGTAACTAGGTTAACGATCTTTAAGTTCGTGTTCTGTTCATCCGACATCGTTTCAGTTTCATTGAGAAGGGAATTCCCATTCGTTAAATTATTACATTTGTACGAAACCATATGCTAGCTCTGCACGTAAAATGAATTGTTTAACTAACGTCATTAACAAAGATAAGTTTACAGACATTCACAGTATATAACCTGAGCAACTTAAAACAACAAATCTGAAGTTTAGAAGCAAACCTAATTTTCAAATTGTTTTATTGTTTTGGACATTCGTAAAATTTGATGTAGGTATTTTACTGGATTTACATCAGACATCTTCGAGTTACAGGTTCTTATTCAGTGATTCAACGAATAATTCACTGACTAAAGATGACCAATCATTTTTTATAATACAGATTTTTGAAATCTTGTTGGGTATGTAGTTGCTTCATGCATTAGTCAGAATATTACTCCCAAAACTCTACAGTTGACCATTTGCTGACATCATATGGACATCATCTAAGAAACTAAAGTAATTCCTTTCTTCCTTTTGTCGGTGATTGTGATAATATAATTTGCGAAAAAAATAATAAGATAGAAAACTGAAAAAATTAATAATAAACCTTTAATTGTAAAATTAAAAAAAAATGTATGTACATAATTATAAAGAATAGTAAAAACAAAAGAAACAGAAGAAAATCACATAAAAAATCGAACGAAACGCCATCCATAATTATAAACGGCATCAATAACTGTTCGACATGGAAGTTAAAAATAGCACATTGTGCAACTAGGGAGCAAAATAGGTAATTATTGAGTGCGATTTTTACGCTCGAGCGCAGCGCATGAGTCAGAAAAAACTTTCTCTCTTGCTGCACATACTATTTTCTCATATGAGAGCGTGCATTTTCCGATCTGAGAATACGCTACTTTGGTACCGCAATATAGTGAGAAATTTCTTTTCCTCTTTTCCTTATTTAATATTCTTTATACGAATATCACTTTTTTTTTTTAAATTCACAATTAAAGGTGGATTGTATTGTGACATTCATCTTCTTTTTTTTTCTTTTTCCGTTTAATTTTTAATTTTTCCTTTCTCCTTTTTCCTTTTTCAATTTTCCCTTTTCAATTTTCCTTTTTCAATTTTCCTTTCTCAATTTTCTTTTTTCTGTTTTCCTTTTTGATTTTCCTTTTTCAATTTTTCTTTTTGATTTTTCTTTTTCAATTTTTCTTGTTCGTTTTTCCTCTTTATTTTTTCCTTTTCCATTTTCTTTTTTCAGTTTTCTCTTTTCTGTTTCTTTTTTCTGTTTTCACTTTTCTTTTTCTTTTTTCTGTTTTCACTTTACTTTTTTGTTTTCTCAGTTTTCTTTTTCTGTTTCATTTTTTTCAGTTTTCTTTTCTCTTTCTTTTCTTTTTTTTCTGGAATTAACGACAAAATGAAGAAAGAGATTATTTTAGTTCATATAGGAATCTAACAGTATTTTTCAAACAGACTATGCCCATTATTTAAACATCGTTCTATGTAATTACATCTTAATCATGATTACATTTTGGAAATTAACATCACATATTACGAAAGTATGTGCCGTTGTCTTTACGAAGTGATGTTGTAAATCCTTAATTATTACCATATGCTGAGATCGCACGTCTCGAGGATTTTTCGGCACTTGAAAAGGCGCAGAGGATGCTTCGAATGCATTCTCTGTATGTAAAATCCGCGTTTCATGCCGTCGACTCATATCGTAGGGATCTAGGGCACGCCACCTTCAAGATTTGATCCAAACGGAGAAGAAAACGCGCCTTGCCAAAAAGCCTCTTTTCAAACACTGTGTATATCCGAGCAGGGCATGGCTAAATCCTCTGCTCGAATCCTCCGCGAATGCTGCGGATCGTGCTTTTGAGTCTTCTGGACCAGCAAACATTTTCACTGAAAAAGAATGTTCCATTCCGCCAAGTCGATTGGCTTAGACGAAGAATTTGTTATGTTGACATACGTGTTTGCTTTGCCATAATTTTATAAAAAATCAAATAAGAAGAATGGGATAATAAATTTGTTAAAATTATCAAAATTTTGACCACAATTTTGAGATTTAATTCAGAGGATTTTGATTATAATATGGTTTAATTTCGACTGTTTGTTGTATTTATTCAATATTGTTTTCAAATTGACCAAACACCTTAGGTAATATAGTTGATGATGGCAGTCATTTTCTCAAACATTCAGAATAATTTTTACAAAAAATGACACTTTCAAATAGTATGATTTGTCACCAGATGACAACTAGTGAAAGTGTGACTAGGACCAGTAATAGTAATCCATCTTTGGCATATTAGTTTTCAATGTAGCGCAAACTGTATTTGTCTATCGATCACCGAAAAAATAGGTGATTACATATAGGATATTCAAGTGTCAGCCACAGTAGAAATTGATGTCAGCATTAACATTCATCGTGACAATAACTTATATTATAAGTTTTAACATATTCACGACATTCTATTTGTTCATCAACATCGTCAGTGATAACACTTCTATTTACTGCTACTCTTCCACTAGTAACCGATATTTTCGATGGATTTTGGAATTTGAATATTTAGTTTCGAAAAATGTTAGTATAATCAAACGAATGCCCAAAAGAATTAAGGAAAGCTTACAAAGGCAAACGATATCATTTATAACTTCCTTACTCCATAAGTACAATGTGCAAAACTATTTTGCGATATAAAACCGCCAAAAAAGTATAAAACATCTAACGAAAAGAAGATCCAGACAAAATAAAGAATGAAAGTGGCATATTTGGATGCAAATTAAATTTCTCACAAATGTGCAGTTCTTAGTTACTTAATGTTGCCTCGTTGGGCAAGTACTAAAATAAGATAAGAATCGGAAGTTTATAAAACCAACGTCGTGGAAGCAGTAAACAAGATAAAAATCTGCATTTTTAAAACCAGGACAAAACCATTACAACGAGGGGTTGCACGAGCAAAGTTAAAGAATGTAATGCGCTAAATAAGCGAAACACGAATTTTGTTAAACCTTTAACAAAAACTTCATTTGTTTATAGGTGCAGCAAATAAAAACACAAAGATGTAATTTTTGTTATGTTACATAAGAAAAGTTTTACGTTCTTTGATGTGAAAAATGATTTCAATGAAGATGACTTTAAAAAAAACATCATATTGAATAACTTTAATAATTAAAATAACAGAGTTCGGTAAACCTATCGATGAACTACTTCTTCTAAAAAAAAAAAAATTTGTTTCAGTATTTCGACCTACTTTTACTTTCTAAATAAGTATATGACAATAAAAATTGACTGTCGGACAAACTGTAGCCGTGATCTTGCAAAAAAAAAAAATAAAAAAACCGTCTAGTTTATTTTCAAAAGTACAAATCGTACAAAAACAAAAACTGGAGACTTGACTCTGTGGAATTAAGGTTAGGTGCATTTCTTTCCTGCTATGAACTACGAACTCGTAAATGATCAACGAAACTGGCCACTCTAATGTATATATTTAAACACACATAAATTATGTAGCAGATAGCAAATTTACGTACTGTACTGCAGTAATTACAGAGACTAAAATTTTACATTAGTTCGATTACACCGAAATATTGATTGAAGCTTAGGTAAGTATAAAAAGGAGGAAATAAATAATTATCAATTTTTTAAATACTGAGCAAATCTAAGGAAGAATGTGAGCGAAAATATGTTTTGGACGCAATGCAAGATTTCTTTCCACTGTTCCACTGTCACTGCCTGACAATCAGCAGAATGTTAAAAAAACCGCAGGAGGCAAAAGTACGTCGAAAAAGGGTCGTCAGATTTTTTCGCGGCAGTAGCACATCGAAAAGTTTATCCAGAGTCCATATTGTATTTCAAATATTAATAGCGTTAATTCAATATATTTCCTGACGAAGATTAACAAGTACAATCCAAAGTTCCTCCGTAATTGGCCATCCCTGCCAACGTCTACATTCGAAGCAATTCCCCTCCCTTTTTATAGAATCGCATGCGCAATTAGAGTCAATTACAGAGTTTGTTTCTTAATTTGGATCAATTAGAAAGACAAAAATTTGTCGTGTTAATATTTCTAAGATTGTCGCGTTGTGAAAATCGGTTTGTTAATGTAAATAATTATTTACGTAAACAATGGTTATAACAATACATAATTATTACAATGACAATTCCAGTTTATTTCTTAAATTTGTCCCATACAACAATTCCGTTTCTTATATTAGCAACACTCCAAATACTACTTCTGAAAATTTGTTTAACAACAATATTTGTTTCCAATAAAAAACCCCTCATCCCAAAATAAAAAATACATGATTTTAAATGCATTAAAGATGTGTCCTTAAATTAATGAAAAGAAAGACATAAATGGAATAATGCAATAGAAATTTTTCTGTCTATTACAGAAAATGTAATTTGTAACAGAAAAAAAAATGTTTTTTAAAATACAAAACAATCTTCAATAAATTACACAGCAAAATTTTGTTTCCCTCTAAGTAAGAATCGTTTCTGATATGATGTTTACTCCAAATCTAAATATGCCCGCCAAAATAGTCAATTGTCTCTAGTTTTTGAGATATTGAAGGTCAAAGGGTTCAAAAATTCGATTCTAGGCATTTTTGTGCATCTATTCATAGCCCAAAAAATGCTGATCTCCGACCAGTAAGAATCAATTCCGATTTTTCTTCCGAATCCAAATATGTACGCCAGAATATTTATGTGGACCTATAGTTTTTGACCAAATTGAAGGTCAATGGTGTAAAAAATCGTGTTTTTTTAAATTTTGCATATTTATAATATAGGATACGACGCAAAAAATAAAACAAATGCAAAACCCTTTTTAACAACAATATTATTCTTTTCAAAAAAAAAATCCTCGTCCACAAATAAAAAAGAATTGTCTCTTACTGGTGGGACAACAGAATTTTTTGGGCTAAAAATCCCAGAAATCGGATTTTTTATATGTTTGACCTTCAATATCTCAAAATTTGGGGACAATTGGGTATTTTAGCGGTCATGTTTGGATTCTAGATCAAAAATTGCAATACAATTACGTGATTTGAAATCCTAATAAAACAATTTTAAACGAGTAATACCCAAAATTTCAAATTTCTAAAATATTTAAGAACCGGAAAACACATCCTTCTAGATAAGCATCACGATCGATCATTACATAATCGCCAACGCAGATACATCATTTATATCCCCTATATGTAATAAATGTACCTATTTCAAGCGTAAAAGAGATATTAGAAGGGTGAGCAAAATCTTTTGTTAGATGTGTCAAGCCAGGCGAGAAGATGATCGAAATATATAGCGCGAGTACACAGAATGCACCGAATGCGCTACTGAGGTTTATTTTGAGCAAATATTTGGCTAAATGTCAGAAAAGTCAAGCATACAGTCGGTCAATTTCTGTTTTTTGGTGAATTCTTCGAAGATTATCGGAAATGTCTGACTGGTGTCTGAACATCTGTAAACGTTTATTCGTGACCAAACTTGTCACGTCGCTTCAAGAGCCAACTTACGACGATGATGATAAAAGTAAAATCTAAGAAACTTATTTTAGAATACGTCAAGTGTTGTCAAACATTTTAAAGTCTCACATGAATGAAGTCGAATTCAGAAATCGTCAGAAATATCTAATAAGCTCAGCTTTCAGTAGAATCTGACGACAGTTTCTTTAACATCGTTATCTGAAAAAAAATGATCTGCACAAATAAGCGAATTGCAATTAGAGAGGAGAAAAATTTAGATGTTACATTGGAGTTGATTGTTCCTGATTGTACGAAAACATATCGATTTTCACATGGTGTCCAGTGACACAATCAACTTTTATGTACAATTGGGGCCATCGAGAATGTTTGTCACTCATCAAATCAATTCGTCAATTTTCCTCCGCTTATGTAAACGTTTGTCAGCAGCATTCCATTTGTCATTTTTTTTAGATTTTTTATCAACTTTATCAAAGCTGATACTAAAGTGTATCACTCAGGGGGAAATTTTTCTTTTGTGATGAAATATGTCAAACAAATATTTATTTTGTTCCATCATCCAATTTCTCTATTTTTAAACTATTTTATATTTAAATCATATTTTGTGTATGTTTTTATTATTCTTTGAATTAATCGAGTCTGACATTTTTTACTTCCAAGTAGTAAATTACTAGAGCACAATATTTAGAAATTACCTAATATATTTTATTGGTTATTTTGAATTACGAAACATCGACTACCAAAAATCATACCTGAGTATACTTTGGTACAATTTTGTACAACACTTTTAATAAGGATTGTTTGTGATTATTTACAAAATTTTTTATTTTTGTATGCTGTTACTGTAATTAGCAGTTTCTTTGATCCTTTGACGCCTTCACGTTATTAAAGAAAGAAAGAAAGTAGCAGTTGAAACATTGGAAACCTACAGGAAATACCAATCACAAAAATAAAAAACATTTGAATAATTTTGACTTTTTTGAAACAGTAGTAAAACCCTTCGTGTTTGTTGCACTCCCACTAACTCCCTCTATCACTGGCTCCTCTATAACTGACCGAGTGGGCCGAGCTTTTCTCCCCACTACAAGTAATTTTCATGGACCGCACCTTGATGCGGGTCTACTTCAGATCACGTGTCATTAAAATGGGCGGGGCGTATTGATGCCTAGTGCGAGAGGGGGAGAGTCCCAGGTCAAGTCGCGGGAGTCCACTGTTAGTTTTTAACTCTACTAAAATTATTCGAGAACATCGTTACAAATATATATTACTTTCTCATGCGGACATCAAAACAATCGTGAACAGGTCAATTTTGGAATGTTCACACGTGGAATTTTTCTAATAAAATATATGTTTAAAATTTAAAAAAAACTTTAAATTTTAAAGTAAACGTAAATTTACGGGCAAGTACATAACTAATGTCAATTTTCATTGAGGTTAATCATGAGTGATATTTTCGAATGTTTTTAATGCAAACCCAGCACCGGTTTACTTTAATGCAGCTTTTATGAAATGTATAGTACTGTGATGAAAATACCGTTCCGACGGATTGAAACTAGAGTATCTCAAATTTCAGTGTAAAATATTCAAAGCGAATGAGTGCTCCGAGTTTCCGCTTTGTGAATGTGTGGATATATGGGCTATCCGCGACACGCATCGTGTCGCAGAACTTATGGTGACTTTATTGACACCAACGAACCGAAAAAATTCACTAAAATTAATGTAATTTACTTTGAAATTGTAGTAATTTTACACCTGCTTCCTGCAACGATATATAAGAAAAATATTATTACTGTCTGTCGGAATCGTCGGCTTTATCGTTTGTAATGAAAGTGTTGAACTGGAAATTCAAACAATTTCAGTTTATTTCAAAATAAAATTTTACCAAAAATTGTATCTACAAAAATAAAATAAACTGATGCATGAATTCATAAAAAGATATCGCTGATATATAGGCCTTTTTAATATGGCAGAAAAAACTACCCATTAAATAAAATTAAGTGAAGGGATTTTCAGTGCCATTGATTGGAATTTAGTAAGATACACGAAATACAAAATGGCGGCGTCAATATGATAGTCATAAAACTGTGAAAAATTAAGAATTTCGGTGAAATTATGTATCCGAGGTTTTTTTCTCTTGTTTTAAATAATTTTTTTTCGACATATTCAATATGCCATTATTAGTTTTATAAGGCTAACATGGAATTCGTATTCAGCTACCCTGAAAACGATGAAGAAAATTTTGTTGAAATGAAAATATTTACAAATATTTCAATTTGAATTTTATAAAGCTAACATTGAATTCGTAGTAACCTTTACATACACGGCGGTACTTTAAGAATACCAATAAAATTAATAATAATAATGAAAAATAAAAATTAATGAATAATAACAGAAAATTTAAATAATAAAATTCAATAAATTTGACGTTTCGACCCTAATTCGGTTCCTCTTCAGAAAGAGAGTGAAAAACCGGTGGAAATAGGCCGTATTTATACAATTTACAAAATAAAAGAATGCGTATGTATTAGTGTTTAATACTAAGAAAAAATAGGATAGAACGTTAAATTTAAAATTGGTTTAAATATGTATAAGAAAAAAGTGCTTATTTAACAAAATGATGATAAACTTCCGGAAGCTTTGATACTTCAAATCTTATATTCATAGTATTTTTCTCTTTTTTAATAAATAAATTTTCCAGATTAAATATTTTATTCTTTAGTGAGTATTATTGTATTAAGCTAAAAACAATATTTTTGCCAAAAAAATACAATAATTCTTGCTAAAGAAAAAAACTGGAAAAAGTGTTCTCGAGGTCGTTGATTAAGAACCCGACATTAGTTTTTCAACATTGAAAATGGTGGTTCCAATACGGTGGCCAAATGTTTGTAAATTCATTCAATTCCCTTGAAACTCGATACTCGGGAGTATTTCTTGGTCGCTGATTAAGAATCCTACGTTACTTTTTCAAAATTGAAAATGTCGCATCCAACATTATGGACAAATTTGTTAAATTCATTAAACTCAATGGAAACTTATTCGGGCGTTTTCATATAAATTAGTACTTGGGGCGATCCATAAACTACGTAAACTTTGTTTGGAATTTTTACCCCCCCCCCCCCTGCTCAGACAGTTTTATGATTTTTATACATATTATTTTATATAGACCGTAGTTCTTGGCCGACCCCTCCCCACCGTCTGTTTTTCGAAATTCAAAATATCAGATTCGAAATGGCGTGTAATAATTACTTTATGAATTCTGCATATGAGGTCGAAAATATAAAATACAACATTTTTAATTCGAAATGGAGAGCCAATAAATCCACCTTCCTTAAATTTTAAATTTTAAATTGAGACCACAATAAGCCACCACAAAATTCCTCAAATAAAATATGACTTAAAAATCAAGTTGGTTCTCGTCTTTGAATTAGCCAAAAAAGCCGCAATGTAGAATTTCGAAATTCTAAGTATAGATTCGTGATTAGCAATCCCGAAAAACATCTGAGTAAAAAATATCATAAAATTAAAAAATCATTGTTTGTGATTTGAATCCGCCCTTTTGTATTATAAAATCCTAAATTCAGATATGTAATCAGCGATCCCGAAAGTAGCAGGATAACAAATTTCAGATCAAGGCCATAAAAAAATGAGTGCATCTAAGGGTTAAAGTAGCATAAGAACGCCCGATTAACGATTTTGAACTGAATTTATTGTGTGAAAAGATAATATATGAGTGACATAGGAGGGTTAACAGTTAGGTCCTGTTAAATTAAAATTATACTTGCAGTTCAAACAAGAAAATTCGATTAACAAAATGAATGGTCATAAACAGTTAATACTTAATTTGAATTACAAAACTAATTGTTGAAAATACTTTATAATTAATTCAAATAACAAAAAAATGGTTATAAAAATGGAGTTTTGAATTACAGGTCATACTTAAATAGGGTATTATTTAGAATAATCCTCTTGATCATATAATAAAAGGATTTCCACTTGCGGCAAGAGGATTCCGCTTGCGGCAAAAGCTACTTTTCATAGTATCATAACTCTATAACTTTACTAGATTCTCAAACGTTCTAGAAATAAATGGATCTTAAAGATCAGCAAAAAAACAGAGGTATGAGGAAAAAAACAACAGGAATCTAATAATATGAACATCGTAAATTAATATCGATAGACAGTATCCACAGGAATCAGGATATTAGAACAATTTTCAAAATGCATGGAAGATTTCTGACATACAAACTTCGCTGTGGGATTACATTTGGCAGTGTGTGGTTAATAGACATTATTTCCGAAACAATGAATCACACGTTTGACCTAAGTATGCCAAGGAATCAAGGCTAAGTGAACATTTGAAGTCGGTAATAGCAAAATACAAAACACAAACGTGACATACACTTTCCGATTGATAAAACAATACTTTGTTGTACACAATTGATACATAAAATACCATTTATCATATGACATGCTGATATGAAAGTCCAAGAACAAAGAAACTGACTAACTAATCTAAATGAAGCTGGAATGTTTATGAAACAAAACCAACCCTGCAAGAAAAAAATTCATCGAATTTCTTCATCTGATCTATGTGCCTCTATATTTTATACAAAATCTCCATTGATGAGTTTGAGTAATGATGACCACTGATAACACAAATAGCTTGATCACAGAAAATGCAAAGGAACCTCAAAGACCTGCAATAATATATTACCTAAAAAAGAATTCAAAATAAGAAACACGATTCCATAATGAACAAAATGTAAAACCTTCTAGACTTCTACTTTTACATAAAACATTTCAGATGAATCGAATGATCCACAATCACTTCCGGTGAATAGGTAAATTCCATGTACTTCACACATATTTTGGATGAAGGATATCAAAATATTCATGTAAGCTAACCAAGTCCAAATTATTAAGTTAGCTTTCCATTTATCTTATTTGAGTTTCGATTCCACTATAAAATTAGATAGTACAGTAGAAAATATAGTTAAACAACAAATTTAGAAATTCGAATATCATTTAACGCAATCCTCAAAGATTCTACTAAAACAATCTAAAACATAATTAACAGAATTAGGTACAACAAACATTTTAAAATACTGTACAATATTATAATATCAGGAACATCTTAAACAGTTTATTTTAAAAATATGAATTGATATTGTCGAAAACGTCATTTAAATACAGAAATTTGGGCCATTTCCAAAAGACCATGAAATATTTTTTTAAACCGTGCAAAATATTCTCACTAAATGAATATACGAAGCGGAAGCGTTAATGCGAAATAGCGTTTGAGAGAAGCCCAAGAATAATTTCACATCAATTTAGGTCATGGAAAATCCCCACGCGGTTAAAAAATATTGGATCTTTTTATCTGAAATTCCAATCATCATTAAAAATGCACGCATCGGGTATAGAAATTCTGAAATGGGTACTTGACTTCCAAAGGACCGTTCCAACATCAATTCAACGTTCAAATATAATAATAATGTGTTTTTCTATTCGAGAAAAATCCACGGATATACTTTATGCACTGTTTAAAGAATCAAATAATAATTATAGTCTGAAATCGACAATTTATATGCGGTTTGTGTATTTAATTATTAAGAATTCGATCGATATTGCACTTTGTAGGATAATCCAATAAATTATTGGATTTTCCGTCATTTGCAAATATTGATTGTTATTTATTAAGTTTATATAATTGAAGACTGATTAAAATTAATTAATTGAAAAAATATTTGTGAATATTGAAACAACTAACCGGAGTATAAAGAGGTTTATTAAAAATATATTGAAAATTAATCAAAAGGTAACCTGAGAGCTGGGAGTACAAGGGTTCAATAAAATTAAATTACTTGCTACGAGAATTCTAATTACGACATGATATTTCAGATCCTGGAGTATTTTAACAATTCATTATCGACGATCCATAAAAGTTCAACTCTTATTTAATAATAACTTTTGAGTAAAACTTTCTAAATATCGCCCTAGTTGATATCGGGGTCAATTATTTATGGCTGGTTTGTGGCAGACAAGAAATAGTTAATCAGATCAATATATTTCCATGCTCAAAATAATATTTTACCTTTAGCATCCGTTTTCATCCTTTGATAGTATACTCTACCATTTTATGCATTGATCAGCAATTGATATAATAATCCAGAATCAGCATGAGATAGTCCAAAATACATAGACTACTTTTGATATTTTGCGAAGTTATATTTTATATAGCAAAATATTCAATGATTGCTTCCAACCACAAAGTTTTCGTTCATTGTTTACGTCAGACACATTGATGATACTTATATAATGCAGATGGCGTAAGTTTCCATAAATTAACGTACATGATTGATCTATTCTCGTTAGTAGTGTATTAATCAAACCGAACAGGACATGTTTGTTAAGAATATTTCCATAAATATTTGTTTCAATATAGAAAAAGGTAATATTCATACCAACATACCAAGCGTTGGAACAGATAGTCAAAAGTGATTTGTTAAATTTCTTTATTTTTGAAGTGAAAGTCAACTGGTACCTGTCAGCTTGACCTTGAAATTCATCTTCTAAAGTTTAATTTGTGTTTGTTTTTCTATTAAAAGTTCCATACTATTACAAACATAATATTTACCTCATTGCACATTTGGAGGTGACCTTTAACATGTCTTCTAACTTTTAAGATCATTTGAGTCAAAGATCCGACAACAAATAATAATATCGATAAATGTTCATCCTTGTTGAAGTTTAGATTATATTTGTAATTTCTCCTTTCATTATAGAAATGAGTGATCTCTAAATAAATGTTAGGTATCAGTTAATACTTTTCACAAAACATGGATTTTAATTTCTCGAAAAAGTTCTTATTTTGGAAACTATTGGTATGAGACATTTGTTTTTGTTTATTTTGGGAAGTTCTATCCAGGACATTCTTATTTAATGAATTTTATTGATCAGAGATTCAGGTGAAAACTTATTGCCAAACACCGTTCAAATCTTATTCATTGTTGGTTTTACTGCTGAATAGAATAATTGAAGTCAACGGTGAGCGATCCATTTTTTATGAAAAACATACAGATTCATCTACTTTTCCAGCAAATCCGAAAACACATGAAGATCTGATTTTAATAAGCACTCTAAATGTAAAACGGCAACTGTGAAAATGGAGTGAGCTTTTTGTGAACTATAACCGTGAATGTCGTCAAGGCTTCCGAACGTTTTGTTTTCTCTGTCATTAATTTAAACTCTGATTTAAACAGCTACTATATACCACTCTTCTTGCGTTAAATTGCTTCGTCACGAAAGTAATCACTGGCATTTTACTTGACGCTTTCGCTTAACTCGATCACAAAAGCGAACCGAAATTTCCCCGCGCAAGCATTAAAACGCGCAAAATGGCAACGTCGGCGATTTATTTTCCCGAAGCTTGAAAAGCTAAGACAGATTGTAAACAATAATCGTTTCATGATCCATTAAGGACGATTATTGCATGAGGTAAATGCGGCTAACAGGAATATACATCTCAAATGTCGTTTCCGAGACACTATTTATAGAAGGTCTTTGATTTAATTGTTTTTGTAAATATGTATATTAATTTATAGAATTTTAATATTTTATTCTGTTTACACATAATCATCTGTTGAATAAATTAAAATCTTTTTATTTTTAGTTTATACTAGCCTCTTTATTTTAATTAGTCTATCATATAACCGCAGTTTCTTATATTTTAACGACGGGGTTGGTACTTCCCGTGCTAAACGTGTGTCACCTTGCTTGAGGTAAGTCTCAAAGCAGAGAAGATGTCGCTTCATACAACTTGTGCCCTCCTCTCTGTTAACCTGTTACTCTTGCTCTCATCGTCATCTTTTCTTGTCGAAACAAAAATTGTTGCAGAATCGGCAATGAGGTGGGAGGCACGTGGTGCTCGGTGCGCCATCATGCGGCATCGTTCATGGACCTCAAGAAAGTAACCACGAAATATCGGTCAGTATCAGTCATATGATTTTTATATTCTTTATTTAAATTGAATTTTGTTCTCTCCGTTCTAAGATTATATATGTCGTGTGACAGGAGAACAAGTGGGGAGTATGTCAAAAAAAGATTGTACTTAAAATGAAAGAAAGTAAGATTCAGAAAGGCCCAATATATTTCATTTTAAATAGCTGACCTACTCAAATAAAAATAAATATAGGTAATAATTTTGAAATTTTTACATTTTTGGTACCGCGGGCCTGTATTGATTCAGTACTCATGGTCAGTATTCCGGCAGTCAGTACTCGAGAGTGTTAGCAGCCAGTACTGGACCAGTATCGATTCGGTACTATCGGTCAGTATTGAACCCTGGCAGTCAGTACTGGATCAGTACCCCGTCGGTGGTCAATTTGTACTTGGGCTCTTTGAATAGAGACATATTTTACATAACAGTTTATGTTTATGCTTACTAAAACCGTATCAACAATTCTTGAGCTACAGGTCTTCAAATGTGAATAACGAATTTGAAAGGAGTCAAAATGTTGGCTGCATTAAGATTGCCTTGTCTACCTATTTTGGTACATCAGATCATAGTTTCTTATTAGTAAGCTTAATATGATATTCTAGCAGAAGACATCCCTTTGTCATAATAAAGGGAATTGAATCTTAGTCATTTTAAACTCCTTCTAGAGTTCCGCAGGCGTCTCATGTACGTTGATGTATACGGTTACATTGACTATAGTTTAAAAGCAATTACTTGCTCTAACTGCCTCTGTTATATTTCAAAATATCACCCGTACTCTTTTAAATTACTGTCGGATGTGACTGCAGATATTGCAATTAGTACAATGTGAATGTTTATTATACAAATCAGCAACTGTTTACGTTCAAGGTAATTGGTGTTGGATTAGATCGTCCTGAGACGACAAAGGAATTAGCTTTGAACCAGCCCGCTGGTACAGTACATGCTGTGCAGAGAAAATTGGCGTCCAATTACACTGCTCTAGATGATTTTTGAGACTAAAATGACACATAGTGTTTCCGAAAAGATTTTTTATGCTGAAAAAGATGGTGCTGGCAGAATTTTTGGCTTTTTCTCGATTGTCTCTGTAGCAAAAGGTAATTTACTTTCGACAATAGCATTATTTGTAGTGTTAAAACAACCTCAGATGGCGCTGCAAACATTGCGTCGTCAGAAATTCAAAGTCGATATTTTATTATTTAAATAATTGGTTAAAAAATGAATGTATGACAAGTTTTAATGATGTTTGCGACATACGTAACTGAATAAATAAGGATATGGAACTCATAGGTATACAAAAATTTGTTTGTAATATTGAGCGGCCGTCACGACGTCAGCGCCAGCGGACAATAGGCAGTCAGGCGAACTACATGAGTGTTAGGAGGCTGCTTTAATCGTGTTACTAAGACAATCAACTATAGAAGTATTAAATGGAAGATAAGACACATCGAAATTATTCAGAAAAATAAACATGATTTGAGTGTCAAAAACGATGAATTGTAGTTGATTTGATAATCCTCTTATATATTTTTTATATAAAACAGATATTTCTCTGGATTACCCTCTGTAGAATTCTCTAACTTAATGATAGTTTATTAACAACAAGCAGGCGATTCTATTATTTTATTATGATTCCTTTGCAAAAGTTCTTTGTTTGTGTTTAAACATAATTATTTTTGTGTTTTTGGCGTCACTGATTACGAATTCGATGTCTGATATTAAAATTTTGGAGAAAAAGATGGCGGATTCAGTCTAACGTACGAATTTTCAAAAATTGTTTCTTTTTCGTATAAATTTGTATTTAACGATTTTTGGGGTTACTGAATACGAATCTAACGTCTGAATTCTAAAATCCAGCATGGCGAATTCTATGAATTCTTAAATATAAAATTAGTTACAGTATTACGTAACACAAAATGTCAGTCGATCGCAACACCTACTGGGGTTGTATTATTGCCTTGTTTCTTTGGTGATCTGAATATACTGAAAACATTTAATAATCCTTTTTTATTATAGTTTATCATCACAACTCTTGACATAGACTGACTGATCAATTAAACCTTCCAAATGTTCGTTCTTCTTTCATTTTATTTTACCTCCATTAAAACAAAAACATTTTTAATTCAAGTAATCACTTATCCGAAGAGAACAAGATATATATTTTTGGAATTTGTCATTACTTCCAATGCATATATTCTCTACCACGTTCCCTTCCGTCAATAATAAAAAAATGCACAACAAAAGCCAATGGTTTATAAACAACTTGGGTGATTTACATATGATGGATTTCACGTCAAATGTCCAGACAAAAAAAAAATTTTCTCCAATCGAGCCCCAATTTTTTTTATGAGTTGTCCTATAGGTTAGTAATTATTCACGAAAATATTTTAAAAAATTTTATTAAAAATTGGAGGAGTGGGAGGGGGTGAAAGTTTTGAACTTTTTTATGTCACGCGCTACTTTGTGTATTTATTCCACTTAAACAAATAAATACAAAATTTGTTTCAGATATGATTTTGATAGGATTTTTCATGAACTTTCGATTGGTGTAGTCCATTTTAGATTTATTTTTTATTTTGACCAAAATTTTTGAAAATAAGAAATATAATTCAAGTTTTTTCGACTTTGGGCACGTTTTTTTTTTATATATTTTTAACAGAAAGCTGAGAGTTTTTCCTGTAAAATACTTGAATTTCAAAACATCGTTTTTTTTTGTTTTCGAGAAATTGAATTATAAAGATTGCGTGTCACGGCAACTCGAAGCACCAATGCACCGCGCTGCTACGCTAACGACTTTGGATTATTGCCGACAGGTGGCTGAGATCGTGGCATGTTTTCTCATACATGAAACATTATAATACAGAAATATGTAGATTGAATTTTGAGTTCTCCAGAGTTATTAAGTGCAAACTTTCACGTTGTACAAATTTTTGAACCTTCTGGAAGTTCAGGATATTTCTCTCGTAAACTCTCAGAAACACTAATCAAACCTGTTATTTTAATAGTTTTTTTTTAGTGGGTTGATCCACCTGCTTCTCCACACGTTTCTTGCCTTAACATTCATTTTTTAATAAAACAAAAATAAATGAAAAAATTAAACCCAAGAAAAAAAAAGAAGATATATCTAAAACAAAAAATATCTTGCGAATGTCAATAAAAGTGCAGTTACTTACAATTATCTTTTCAGATCAAATAAATGGATAATTACAGTTTAACGCATGATAAAAGACACAGTGCAATATGAGTGATAAAGGGATTTAGTAAATATCATATTTCCTACCATATTTCTGTATTATAACGTTTCATGTATGAGAAAACATGCCACGAGTTCAGCCACCTGTCGGCAATAATCCAAAGTCGTTAGCGTAGCAGCGCGGTGCATTGGTGCTTCGAGTTGCCGTGACGCGCAATCTTTATAATTCAATTTCTCGAAAACAAAAAAAAACGATGTTTTGAAATTCAAGTATTTTATAGAAACCCCCCTCATCTTTCTGTTAAAAATATAAAAAAAAAGTGCCCAAAGTCGAAAAAACTTGAATTATATTTTTGATTTTCAAAAATTTTGGTCAAAATAAAAAATAAATTCAAAATGGACTACACCAATCGAAAGTTCATGAAAAATCCTATCAAAATCATATCTGAAACAAATTTTGTATTTATTTGTTTAAGTGGAATAAATACACAAAGTAGCGCGTGACATAAAAAAGTTCAAAACTTTCACCCCCTCCCACTCCTCCAATTTTTAATAAAATTATAAAATATTTTTCTGAATAATTACTAACCTATAGTGCAACTCATAAAAAAAATTGGGGCTGGATTGGAGAAAATTTTTTTTTTGTCTGGACATTTGACGTGAAATCCATCATATACTAAAATCTAATTTAAGTAATAAAAAGTCCGCCCCGTCCTAAAATAAACCTTTAAGGACGGGACGTACACTTTTTTAACGCAAATTTAGCGCTTTATTGGATATTGTTATGGCCAAGGAAAGATATCTGCACATAATGTTTTTTAAGTGCACATGTCTACCATTTCAGATTCTACCAATAAAATTGGTCCAAACCTCGTTCCAAAAAAGACGCAGCTGGTTTTTCTAAAAAATAGTAACTTTTTAAAATAGTTTTTTTTTCTTAAATCTGCAAGTGGTACCCAGAAACAGCAACGCAAAGTACACAGAAATGCTAAATATCGCGTTCAAAATGGTTCAGCTTTGAAATGGTACTTGCCACTTTTCAAAACGTCTAAATGGCGATTTATCAATGGCGTTGAAAAAGTTGATTTTGTATATTATTTTTCGAGGAATTCTCGAGAGCCCATAAGTTCATAAACAAATTATTAAATTTTGTTCGTTTGAATTTTTGGAGGTAAGTTCTCCACGGAGAAGATCTGAAGGCCACGACCAAATTTAATAATGCTGGAGAACATTCTGTAGTAGCATGTTTAAAAAATCTATAGGCTAAAAGAAGCGAAGCAATCCATCTTTTTGATATTACTATCCTTTTGATATTACTCCTATTCAATTTTTCAACTAAACCATTGGATAAAGAGGAGTACAAGTTTTTGTAATACCTAATAGTTCCATAGTTGCATACAAGATTTTGGATTTAAATTCTGTACCTCGAACGGAATGAAGCTCTAATGCAATGCCATAACATGATATAACTCGAGAAACTAAGGCTTTCGTTACAATTGTTTGTTGATCCCAAATAGGCTAAGGCCATCCTGTGATATAATCAGTTACTAACTGAGATTTCGAAAGTGGTCCTAAAATATCTACAGCTAATCCTTCAAATGGAATATTTTCGTTATATTGCTTTGCTTCACATACATTATTGGTATCAGTTCTTGAGACATTCCCAACTGAAAATCCCAACAAACAATATTATACATTATTAGCAGCGATATTTCCAAGATAAAATATTAATTTAGATTATATCGTATAGATAATAGAGAAAAACATCTTTTAATGCAAAATACTTTTTGAAATCTCACTAGAAATTATAAATTTTTTATCGTTGTATATTTTGGAAGATTGTTGAATTATCTGAGTTTAGAAACAATAGAGTCCAAACAAGAACTCATGCTACTTCTCCCTTAATGAAAGAATAATTGCCAACCATATCATTATTTAAGGAATTATAAATTATAATTATTTGCAGAGCTCTTATACATTCAATGCATAAGTCTTCGTTTAGAGATCATTTTAAAAACACTTTCTGACCAGTACAACATTTTTTCCGAACACGTTACTTTCCAGCGCAAAGTAAAAATTACCTTTTGAAAATTTCAGAGTTTCAGAAAGTGAAGGATCTGTCTTGCAGAATAAATTAGGAGCTCATCGTGAAATTATATTTATATTACTGGTTGAGTGAGTATATTAAACTTCAGGCAGCTCTTACACTTTTTAAAATTTCAGATTTTATCGTTTTCCGTATTTTTGTTACTTGTGAACGTACACAAGAAAACATTTTCGGCCGTGTCTAGTGTCGGAGTAAGGCTGTTTTGGCCGTGCGGCTATAAATGGCGATTAAAACTCGAAATCGTTAAAAAGAAAGTTTCTATAAATATATACACCTTTGTTATATTATTAAGAACATTTGTGTATAATTTTTAGACGTTTAAGTTATTTATTGATTAACTTTATGGTTTGCGAACGTTGTCAAAAGTAAACAAATCTGTACTTTGTTCATTTTAAAGCTTCCGTATCGAAAATGATGCAAGATACGACAAAAATGTACTAAACCTTTTTTGTAGTGCATTCAATTCTCTAGAAAAAAGTCCCACAGAGTTCTTGTCTAAACTGAGTAGGTTAGCCATGAGCAACGCTTGAATTTGCGTCAAATATCAGGGATTAGAGAACGGTTATGGTCAACTTTTATGTTAAAGTTTCTAGCGACTAATCTATTAACTTTAGACTAGGCCTCTCTAGGACTTTTTTGTAGAAAATTTTGTACTCTACAAAAAAGGATCAGTACATTTTTGGCGTATCTTGCACCATTTTCGATACGGAAGCCTTAAAATGAAAACAGTACAGATTTGTTTACTTTTGACAACTTTTGCAAATCATAAAGTTAATCAATAAATAACTTAAACGTCTAAAAATTATACACAAATGTTCTTAATAATATAACAAAGTTGTATATATTTATAGAAACTTTCTTTTTAACGATTTCGAGTTTTAATCGCCATTTATAGCCGCACGGCCAAAACAGCCTTACTCCGACACTAGACACGGCCTAAAATGTTTTCTTGCGTACTTAATTATTAATATCAACCTTGTGTTTCATAAGTTAGAAATAAATTTCCGTCAATTTTTAGAGTCATTTCATGAATAAATATAATAAATAATCGCATTATAATATCGTCGCATTATAAAATCGATTATAATAAAATAATCGCATTGGGATTTTAAGTAAAACGTGAATTCAACATCTTATAAGACGAATTCTTATCGACCGGTTCAAAAGCCATAAGATTCCAGTTTTAAATAGAAGCTCGCAAAGAAATCTTAAAAGCCATTCATTGAGAATCCATTCATATAATTGAATTCTGACGCTTTATTGAGAAAGTATGCAGCCGATATCTTCCCGAGATTTACTTGCTACTATTGAAAATAATTCTTCATTATTAAAGTTAACATCTAAGTATATCCGTTGTTGATAGTGTACGTCGTATTACTAGAATTGACGAAACTTCTAAACTTATTTAAAAATAGTATGTTTCATATTAGTCTACGCCAGAATGTAAGTAACCTCAATTTTGCGTAATATAAGCTATCGAATACAAAATTTTGCATATAAGAATATTATAAAGTAACGCGCTCGACGTGAACTGAGATCCTAGTTACATCTACTTATTTATTTATTTACTTTATATCGAAATTATTATTTATACATGACCGATAAATACCAAGAGTATATCATCATCATATATTCTTCAATTCAAACGGTCGGGAAATTAACAAATTGTCTTGAGAATTTTTAGGTCAGGAATTGTCTTGAGAAAATTTTTAGGTTAGGAATTGTCTTGAGACAATTTTTAGGTTAGGAATATTCTTAAGACAATTTTTAGGTTAGGAATTGTCTGGAGACAATTTTTAAGTTAAGAATTGTCTTAAGCCAATTTATAGGTTAGGAATTGTCTTGAGGCAATTTTTAAAACCTTAAGAGTACAGTAATAACACTACCGTACATAGGAAACGACCGACGGATGGCTCCGCGTTCGATCCCATCAACGGCTAATTTTTTTTCATTTATTAATGTCATTCTATTTGTTTGAAAATGAAAAAATAGTCTGGAAATATTATATAGAACTATACTCAGTTATTATTTATTAAATTAAATATATAAGTATAATTAATTAAAATATAAAAATTATCTCGATTGAAAATTAAAGTCATAATTTGTCCATTTTTTTCATTTTTCTTGATGTTTTTTTCTAGATGTCATTGCCCATCAGATTACATTTTTCTAAAAACGTACAGTATTATTACAGAAAATTGTTAAAATAACTTTCGATTATGTCTAAACATTAAAAGTTAAATGTTCTATAATATTACTCCGGTATGTTTTTGTAAGAAAACTCGTAATGAAGTTTTTTTGTAATACCTTGACAATTCCCTGTGGTAACTACTTCGACGAATTCTTTTCGACATGGGAGATATTGGCTGCTTAAATGAATCGGTCGGACGTTTCTCAATTATTATCACGCTATATCGTTTGTAACAGGGGCATAAACTGGTTAGGTATCCGAGAGAAAACAAAAACAAAAAAGTAGATCTCAATCACGGCAAACCACAGAGGGGAGCGATCGTTAATCGTTGTTTTATAACGGATTCACAACAACAATAGCCAAGCAGCGCCAGAAGTGGCCTCCTATTGTCTTGTCTGATTACGATAGTCGCATTGTTTTACTATTTCGTTTCGATTGTCAGTAAAATATTGTGCCTATTGACATTTATGATCTGTTTTACCATTCCTAAAGAATTCGAAACAATTTCGATTTTATTGCTATGTAACATGTGGTTTTTGTTTCACAGATTCCATCGTAAATAGTATTTTTTTTATATTTATTGAGAATATTTTTTTGGCATACGTTGAGAGGAAAAAAATTGTGAGAGTTTTAATAAGGTCCATAAAAATAGCAAATGACAGTTTTATTATTTCATATTTTATTTAACTTAATTTGTTTTTAATTATTTTTAATTTCGTGCAATTGCATAAACGATGATAAATTGTGGAAAGAAATGATAAATTTGTATCTTATATTCTGGAAAATTGGAAAATTGTTTAGAGCCACTAGATGGCGCTCGAGTACAAACAAGAACTCGCCCGATTTTTGGTCTCGCTTTCTAACAAAGGAATAATAATTGCCAACCAGATCATTATTTAAGGAATTTCCTTTTAAACGAAATTATATATTTTCAAGTTTGAATGGTTTTATAAAACTCTTAAAGATTCCAATAAGTCTTCGTTTAGAGATCACTTTAAGAACACTTTCTGACCAGTATTTAAGAAATCTTAACAAGTGATACTAAAGAGCTCTTAAGGATAGATTTTGGCATTGAGGAAGTTAATAATAAAAATCAGTTGATTTGACCAATTTTGTAATCAAAGTTTTACTTTAATCAACTTCTTGAATAACCTATCTTTCTTTCTTTGTACAAATAAAAATGATAAAATAACGGGTTGCAGAAATCCATCTCTGGATTGAATCCATGACTGGCAAATAATATGCAGGCTTAAGAAAGCCTCGTAGATACGCATTACAATGTATTTGCAGATAAAGAAAGTACTGTTCTATTTCCTGGTCAGTAATGTCGATAGCATCATCAAAACGAAGTTACATTTTTCAAACGGCGTACGATTACCATACACTCGCAGATCCGATCATTATTCGCTCCAATAAATAGAAAATTTCACAAATTGTCGAGTCTTTGTATTTAGCCGTTTCAGTGTTTCGTTGATTATTATCAGATTTATTACTCTTGTTTAGTTGCATTGAGTTACAAAAAGGGGATTTTTTAACTGCATTTACAGTGTTTATTATCTCATCTGTAAGTATTATATAAATCTTTAGGCGGCCGAACAAGAAATGTTGTCATAAATGCCTCTGGATATGCGGTCATTTTGAATATTATTTGTAAAAATAAATAAATCAAATATTGTAGTTTTTAAATAAAATAGAAACCTTATATGCGCTTTTAGAACTTTAATTTAATCCATTTGGAGCTTCGATGAGATAAGTACATGTTCTTTCATATTTATTGGTTTTTTATTCATTAGACATGAATTTGTTTGGTCATTAATTGTTTACACCATTGTGTTCGTTTATTAAACTCTGATGTGTTATTTATTTTCATTCCTAATAACCAGTATTTGTCAGAGCTCGTGGAATGTGATGTTTATTTGTTGTAGTTTACGATGCGTTTCTAGGTTATGTTAACCTTTAATTATTTCAGTTGTTTTTTATCGAATTTCTGGTGCTATTGGTTTCTTCTTCATTTTTGAAGGTCATAACTGAAATATTATATAAAACATATTATATATGTTTTTATGTTATTTTTTAACTTAAACTCTGATTTTCGAGGCCACTACTTATAAAATCTGTAAAATGTTCGATATTCAAAATGTCGGATCCATTAGGACCGACGAAAATCTAAAACTATTTTTGGTTAACCCTTTGAAGCCTACATTTTGCTTTACAAGTGCTTAACACCTGAAGTCTGTTACTCGGGGGATCTCGGGGTCGTGGACCATGAATTTGGACTCAGATTTGAAAAATTCAACTGGCGGATTCAAAATGGCGTATCAAAATATGAAAACTTACTTAATTAAGCTGAAACTAGGTACTCAGGGTTTCCAATATCGTTGATTAAGAATCCAACCTTAGATTCCTAAAATTGAAAATGGCTACTCGGGATTTTTTGTAATGCACTTTACGGTCTAAGCCCAGAATTTCATTGCCTAGGTTAATATTGTGGCTTCATGTTTTATTATTTTACCTAGGCTTATTATTATTACATTATTGCATCTGCCTTCTAAAATTGTTAAAATCCGATATTATATACGTAGACAGGGATCCCAAAAACTCCCGAATTATGTATTTCAAGCAGATTCGATCAATTTTCAATTTTACGTCCGCCATATTATACCGTAGATTTATATTTCGACAATGAAATAGTTTATTGTTAATTGTGTCTTTCGCCATTTTGAATTTCAAAAATCGAGACCAGATACGCAACCAGCGACCTAAAAAATAATATACCAAGTTTGAAGAAAATTCATTCAACATTTATTTATTTTTTGGCAGCCGTAAATGATCCGCCATTTTAAATTTTCAAAAACTGACCCCGCATTCGTAATCAGCCATCCGATCAACTTCGGAGTGATTTTTTCAAGATTGTTTTGTCGTGCAGTTTAGTCAGATTACATTTATTTGTAAAAACGCAATAATTTTTTCGAAATTATTTATATATAACAATAATATGCTTATCCATAAATATTTTATATAGATGTATTATGTATTATAGAAAAGAAGAAAGAAAAAGTGTTAAATATACTTGACTCTATGCTTTAAAGGTTTAAGGTGAAAAGTACCGAGTTTCATTTAAATAGAAAACTAATTAACAATAGGCAAACGATTTTTATGAGATTTGGGGAATTCAAAATGTCGGTCGGAATATCGAAATTTTCAAAAATCCGATTTTTTTGCTATTTCCTTGAAGTGTTTGGTCTACTCAGATGCCACGATATTAATCTCCGAGCAAGTAACATTATTCACGACTTTATCATTATTTTTATTACTTACGAAATGAAAATGGCCGACAAAATATCCTAACTTGTATTAAATTCTTGTTTTTTTTTTATATTTCTAGATAAAAAATCATTATCTTTCAATTTTCCAACATATGTGTAACAGATGTAATCGAATAATTCATTTTGGATCGAAAAGGGCGACTAACATATTGAAGTTTTTATAAATTCGCCGTGTTTATCCGTTCATAAAGATACTTGCTAATATGTTAATGCTAATCAAATAATAATGAAGCTTATCCATGACGTTCGTATCATTTTTGTATTGTACAAATCCAATATGGCGGACAAAATAATGTAAAGTGTGTTAAAACACTTTATTTTATTTCTTTCACTTTTAGGTACGAAATCACTACTATTCCGTTCGAAATAATCGAAATCGAAAGTAAATGATAAAATTCTATTAACAAAACGGCGGATTTAATATGGCGTAAAAAAGTCACTGAGTACCACTTTTCCCGGGTTTTCTCGGCGATCAGTAGAGAATAACCTGTATACGATGATTAAAAAAATATATTGTTTTTTCGAAAGTGCAGAAACAACATGAATATATTTAGAGTGAAATATTGTTCGGAGTCAAATTTCCTAACCGATAACATAAGAAAACTTGAGTTTAAATACGCGCAATAATATTTTTCAGTCATATTTCATTTGTACATTACACTAATAATGCAACGTGATGAATAAGCGTGGTTCAATGTATTATTATTATTATTATTATTATTATTTATTAATACACGGACTAAAAGTCCTTAACTATACAAAAATAAATATACAATATTAAACAATGACTCTAACGCTTCATATTATTTAAGTATTTTAGTGAAAAAATACAAAAACTATGTTAAAATGTAGACATTGGAGTCGCCATTTTGGATCCGCCATTTTACAAAAACAATTTTTTCCTTTAGGACTCTTAGAGTATAATAAATATCTATATTTGTTTCTTCAACTGACCTTGAATTATTTACGTGTAATCATCCTTGTATTTAAACGTTTCGAACGTTTCATTTTCAAAACCTTCATTTAAAAATATTTCAAATATTAAGCCATTCTTTACTTCATATTTAAAAATATTTGGTTTGGCGACTTACACACCTTCCCTGCATTTGTTTTTCAAACATTTTTATGATCGCTAGCGATTAATGTAGATTCGCCCTTCCAAAACTCGAAAATGCGTATTCAAAGTTGTGGACCACAAATTAAAAAATAACATATTTTGAACTGACAAGAGAGAATATACTCCGTTTTTTTTAGTATGGGTATGCAATCAGTTTTTTAATTGCATACATCTAACATGTCGAATTCAAAATAATGGAATATTAATTTTAAAAATATCGTATTTTTATCTGCAAATGTTTCCTAAGGGGTTTTTCCATGCGCTGACAGCAAATTATGGACCAAAAAGTTAAAAATAATATATTCCCATTCAACTTTCGGAAATCTGAGGTCATATTCGTAGTCGGGAAACCCGACAACCCCAAGTAACAAATTTCAACTGTATTCATTGCATCCATGATAAATCGGTGACTAAAAATGTTACCAAAATAATTGTATTAACAAGCAACGAAAATGATAATCGGTCTTCAGTATTCAAAAAACCATTACAGTGACTCAACTGTTGTTTAGAACCCTTAAACACCTATTACGAGTGGTAAATTCCTTTAAATGACCTTGAACTATTTCGGTGTCACCCTTTCAGCATTTATATGTTTCTAGGGATTCTTTTTGGACTACACCTATCACAATTTCAAAACATTCCATACGTTTACAATATTTGTATTCGTACCATTTGCCCTTGAAGAATTTTTCCCTTTTAAGTGTTGATAACAAACAATTTCTTTACATCACGTTAGAAAATGTTTATTTTCATGACTTGCATACCTATCAATGTTCATTTGTCAAGGTCATCGTTATTGTTCCTTCATTACTCCTTACATTCTTAACAAGATCATTAATTCTCGCTGATCCTTCACTCGAAAGGAGTGAATTTCGGCCTCGATCTTACGTTCGGCCCTTGTGCGGATCCTGCGGATAGAAGATACGACGTAGTTAATCGGCTTAAGGTATATTGGATATATAAATAAAGCGTTGGGACGTGCGAGTGGTCCGTATTTACCCAGGCATTAGTCTTCCGGGGTCGTTGTCGAGAAGCCAAACGTGACTCTGATTTTGATACGCACCGCACTTCGGCGACAATGTCGTCAGGCTGCATTGTTTTCTTGCACCGGGGTTTCGAGTGTACCCGAGGGACAGTGTTATTCCGATGAGACCCCTCACTAAAGCGCCAGACTCGTCGAAGAGTACTAGATTTCAAAAATGAAAGTCGAGTACGCGTGCGTGCCTTCTATTTTTCAGGATTCGCGTTTTTTTTATATCCAGCAAGGCTACACACCTAAGGGGAACCCCGAGCGCCTGGTGTAAACGATACGAGAATCAACCGGGTGATTACCAAAAGTGCCGATCCGAAACTTCTCGACTTACATCTAACAAGGTTTTTTTTGAGTGAGCACTTGGCTGTCACATTTTCAATTGGGTATTATAATTTTTCGCTTACCTTGTAGTATTACGGTATATACAGGAAGAATAAAAGAGAGAAATATACAGATAAGGTTAATTTATATGACGACCTTGACCTTGTCGATGACCTTCATGGATATTTCTTGTGCAAATGGAAATATCTGTGAAGGTTCATAAACATCCATAAATATATATTTACATTTCTTGATATTTGCGAGAGCGTACAATTTCACGCCCAGATATGACCTTGACCAATTAATAGTTTGACCTTGAAATACCACGGAACTGTCTAGGAACTATATAGGTGACCAGACTGGCAAGAACTTTTCAAGATAATTTCCAAAGCAAGGGTAGAATTTTTGACGTCGGATCCAATTTTGACCTTGACGTTAACCTTGTTACAAAGTCGTTGGATTTTTAAAGGCATTCGGCGCTATTAATCAGCTTGTATCAGCGTTTTCCAAGATACTGCATAATTTCCGAACTTTGAATTTAGATTTGGCGGGTCCAATATGGCGAATTCACTATGTCGGATCACAAAAAAGATATATAAAACTTTGTATTTAGAGGTTTTATTTTTGAGAGAATTCTATTTTTGTTGCATTTTAAATCTGTTAATGGTTTATATTTGTTAATATGATTGTTTTTGTTATAAACAAATTCGGCATAAAAAAACACTTTTTTAATGTCTAATTAGTTTGCGACGAATTTTGGGAATTCCCATGTTGTTTTAATAATTGTTTCTTATATTTTAATGATTAATTATTATGATGTCAGTTTTTCAAAATGGTCTATTTAATATGGCGGACAGTATTTGAAAAAGTTGTGCAAAGCTTGTGAAAATGTGTAGTGGAGGTTTCGGGGTACCTGATTAAGAATCCGGTGTAAGTTTTTTGAAATTCACAATGGATGATCCAATAGCTTGTATAATTGGTACTCGGGGTTAGCAGAAAATGATTAAATTTAACTATACGATATATTATCATCCTTTACAGTATTTATTGCTATCCCGATTTTATGAATACATATATTGTCCTCCATTTTAAATTTTAAAAAATTGACATCGGAATCGTAATCAGCGCCCCCTGAAAAAGTACTAATTTTCGAAACCTTCACTTTTTTTCCAATTATTGTCAGCCATTTTGAATCCGATGTTTTGAATTTCGAATAGTTGGAAGTTACAACTCCAAAATATTAGTTTTTAACGGTATAATAAGCTAATAATACTGGAGAAAAATCTCTGTAACGTTTTCATAATTGGCCAACTTTTTCTTCCATTAAAATAAATATCTGGTTACCTTTTTCAGCGTATACGAACTAAGTTTAGAGTAATCGAATGAAAAATTTAATTTCCCATGATTCCCTTTTAATAACTGGGTTATTGATTCGACAAAGTTATTTCAGTGTGCCCAAAATTAAATGGTCAAAATGAAAATGAAGAGTAAAAAGTGACTCTTTCATATTCTAAAATGACGCGATATCGATGATAATAATTTACTTTTAATCACTGTAATTACGGTGTTCCGAAATCCTTTGAATTCCTCGAGCATTATAGTCAAAGTATTGACTAATATCTGCACAAGAACTGAAAGTCCCATCTATTCTCAGCGGCGTAACAAGGGGTACGTTCATCGGTGCTTAATGAAGTATCGAAGAAACTTCATAATTCATGGCTAAAGTGGTTGGAAAAGGGAAAACAATAAGCGATCTAAATATGCGCGTATATAACACAACTGGAAATCCGGGACAAGGTATAACTAAGTTAGTAAATATGTGTCACTGACGAATCGAGAAATATTGAAGGTGAGAGAAATACCCAGTTAACGGTGGAATTTGCTTTACAATTTGCAAGATAATTTGAAGCATCGGTTACCAATATGTATAGGATAATAACACTAATAGTTTCTCTGACTTTGTTCAGTCAATTTTTGAATCCCTTAGTATTTAAAACTTGCTTCTTAAGACAACTAATTTATTTTTAGCGACCAAAAATCTGTAAGATCCAGTACCTCCGATTCAAGTTATCTCCCCTAACAAAATCGTTTTGCGGTCCTGTGTAATTGATCACTGAAGGTATTTCTCGAAAAAAAAATAACACAAGACCGCAAACATTTTCTTTCTTCACAACTTAAATTATAAGTGGAGGATCTTATACATTTTTGGTTGTTGAAATCGAATTCTTTATTTGCGTTAAGTCATTGTTTCAGATTTTTCACACATCCTAACCTTAAATTGCCAAAAAGTATATTTTTGAATTTTTTTCGGATCAGATATCTTAAAATGCTGACGTGATGGACCAACTCGAATAACGGATTCGTTTTCAGCGGCCAAAAATCTATAAGATCCACTATTTATGATTGAAGTGGTCTCGAAACAAATTTTGTTTATGGTCCTGTGTAATTCACTCGAAATTGTGAAGTTTCATTCATTTTTTTTCGAGAATTTATTGTTATATTGGTACATTTATTCTGAAATAACTCATGCAATAAAACACACTTTTTCATAAGTTATATTTAAACTTTTATGAAAGGAATTTTACTACTTCAAAAGTGGACATGAAGCCTTCTTAAAACATACTATTATTTTCCAAAATGTTCTATTTTTTTAAAAGATTACTGTCCGAAATAATAAAAAAATCCTATTCTCTAAATTTCTCGGAGGAAGAATTAACTCTTTATGGAGTACACAATTAAGCCATTCGAGTTATTTTTTGGTTGAAAAGATTGAAAAGAATTTTTAGAGAACTCTTTATTGATAAAAAATCTCGTCAGTTGTGTCACTATATAGTCTGAATATTAACTCTTTTGGACTTGAAATGATGACATAATTACTTATTTTCGGTCCGGGTTCATCGCCATGTAGTCCAACTCCAGCTACATTTTCACCAGTTGTTAAAAATAATATCATGTAGCTTCAGAATATCAAAAGATGAGCGTAAAACTAATTTAAGAATTAATCACTAATTTTTATTTGTGTAAAACTAAAATTCATAAGAGTTAAAAGATGAGTAAATTTTCGAGCTACCGGGTGATTTTCAGGATTGAGATGAGCATAAATTTAAAAAGAGAAGAAAGTTTATAAAAAGTTATTTACTTTTTAAGATCGTAATTACACTTTTCATAGAAATCTTTTCACCCTTCGCAAGCTGTAGAAAGTATATGATTAAAAGTCGTTCTTTTAGATTGACTTGTCAGACCTTTCACATTGAGTTTTTCAAAATCAACGTTACGTTTCTGAAAAAACGTGTTTTGAATGCCACGTGAACTGAATGGAGAAAGGATCTTTACGCCTGACTCGGCCAATGCAAATTCTACAATCCCCCATAGGGCAAGAGCCGTAGACAATAAGTCTTTTGTCTATGGCCTAAGGCTCGTGTCGTAGGAAAATTACTACGTCTGCGGTTTGTTGTCGTAAACAGCGTCTGGCAAATAAATTCAGGGCTGATCTGGCCAGACTCTTATCGCTGCTTCCTTTTAACTTTCGTCAGTACTCCAAGTTCAAAAACTAGCTGTAAAAAACTTTTTTTTAAATCTTGCTGGAGCAAACACGAGGAGAAATCAGAAAATAGATTTGATAGGAAAGGAAATTATCATATTTACTAGACTTTTTTGCATTTTTTTCTTCTTCTCGTGTTTTTATGTAATAGATTTAGGAAAATGTTGCTCTTAGAACTTTTATCTCGTACTTTGTCATCTTCTTCATTCTTTGAACATATCAGAAAAATGAGTCAGATAGATACTTGATATATACGAGGCCGTGACTCAAGGAGTTATATTCGTTTTCTTTATCACTATACAAAAAAATAAGATTATAACATGTTTCAGCCAAATCTCTCAAGCGTCATACTATTTTATATAAAATCTTTAATCTATACAAAGATGATTCCAGTTATGACATCATAAACTGTCACTAGTGAGGCAGATTAATTTTTATTAGTTTTATTTCTAAAAATATATTTTCAAGTGACAAGGAATTCAAACTAATACAGTAATTTGAGATAATTAAATCGTATAATTATTTTTTAAATAATTATTAAATAATTAAAAAAATTAATAATTTTTTTTTTATAAATAGAGAATTTTTTGACGAAATGTTATGTGTAGTTTTTTTAGATTTTTTCCCGTCCTTAATGTTAATATTTAAGAGCGAAGCCAGTGGAGGGAGGATTTTTTTTAGTAAAGTTAATATTTGAAGTAAAAAAACAAAAATTATGAAAAAGTTTGGCAATTATAAAAAACATCAAACATAAAAAAAATTTATTTGTGCTTTGACAAACTATCTTGTTCGATGTTTCTGAGGTCGCTCTTTCGAATGCCGCTAAGAATATTTCAAAAAAACTGCATTTAACATCACTTTTTTATATTTGAAGTAAAAAAAAAACAAAAATTATGAAAAAACAGTTTGAAGAATCGGTATTTTTAAATTTTAAATAAACAATTGCGTTTTGACGAAGAAAAATTGTTCAAAATTTATTTTTTTTTCGGAAGAAAAATTTTTTTTTATTTATTTAGGAGGGATGTATTTTTGTACTTATACTATAATGCACTTCTTTTTCGAAAAAATGAACAGTTTGTCTGAATTTATAGTCCAATAAACCACATTTATGCACAACAATTTGTTGCTCAATGGAAGTCTGTTTGGTTTGGTACAAACTAATCTTTCTCCGAAAATGTAATAATAAAAGTAGAAATGTACAAATTCGTTTTTTGTCTTTTTATTTTTTGCTGCATAATTCATATAAAGAGAAACTGTTCGGAAACTTCGCTACAGTATTCAAGTATGTACGATGATGCTCAAGGATCGACACTCGAGTAGCTAGAACCGCGCACACTCGGTTGAATCTTGAAGCACTCTTTATTCACGTTCGCCGAAATAAGACAAAATCATCTGTAGTACCAAAACATCTCTAAGTTCCTTAATTTTTAATAATATTAACTAATTATGCACGCATTTAGCGATGCCTTCATCTTCATGTTTGCGTTTTCTCTTGAAAACGTTTCGAAATTACAGGTCGATTATTAATACATTATTTCAATTAAGTAATGAAATCATCGTTTTTATTCCTACAAATTAAGAATCGAAATTAAGAAGTACATTGATGTATTTTAATTACCTAATGTTTGTTAAACAAATAGAAATAGCAGCGTATCACTCTACTTCATTTTGCAATTAATTCTAAAGTATCTAAGAAAGTACTGCGAATTGTACAGAATTGTTACCAACGGAATGATAAATAATGAAACAAAAAAGTGTAACGTGATGGAATACGCAGTCGTCGTGAGTTCGGTCCAGCCTGGTACCAGTTTTTCAAAATTGTAAAAAATTCAAGTAAAAATAATAAAAATAAAGTGTAGATGAAACAGAGGGTGTTGTCCAAACTGGATCTTAGACCTCCCCTGGATTGATTTAAAAAAATTTTCAACCATTTCTGTTTGTGGTCATCAAACGTCAAAAAATTGTTGTGTGCTTTGACTTATCACTTCCAATGTTTCTGCGGTCGCTTTTTTTAACAAATATATAAAAAAATACCTTTTTTGAAAATTAATATTTTTGATGATAAATTAAGTGATCTCTAAGAAGTAAGATCGTCCTCAGAACAATTTTTTTCAAGATAGCAGCTTAAAGGATTATTCTTTTTATGGATTTACAAATTCCAGGTTTTAAAAGGCTTATTATTCATTCTGGAAGATAAAATATCCTATACAAGAGTTCCCCTGAGGTTCATTATCTCGATTTAGACGTCTGAATTGGAAAATACAAGATGGAGGATCCAATAAGGACGATATTTTCCTCTGAATCTGTTGTTTCTTATACAGTTTGTTAATGAATTTCATTTATAAAATGTCAGGATCGCAAAATAGAAGATGGCGGATCTAATATGACCGACATATTCAGAAATTCGTTGTTTCTTATACAATTTGCTCAGAAATTTGGATATGGCCGGTATTTTTCACTTAATAAAAATCCCGATCAAATAAAAAAATACTTAAATAAGTTGTTGCACGGAAAGTTGCTGTATATGAAGGCGAAATTTATATCAATACTGATAATAATATTACTAGGACAATGATTGCAAACCTTTCCATGAAAACAAATAATTTGTTGCATGTTATAATAGATAAATAAATAAAGTAAGACGAAACAACAGAAATGCATCAAAAACTCAAAAGTGCAAAAAAAAGATTTTGAATATTGTATACCCCTAGGTGGTTAAAATCGGTTTGCGGTTATAGACAAACAGTGAAGAGACAAATAGTTAATTTAGTTTTGACAATCGTTATATTACTATCAGGTGGATCAGTGCCCTGACCTTGATCGACTCCATAAGACAGAATCGTGATTAGTGACCTCGAACACCTGATAAAGGAAACTCATTACAAAATGGATAAGAAACAACAAATTCAGAGGAAAACATCGCCCATATTGGATCCTCCATCTTGTATTTTCCATTTTTGAGGTCAGATTCGTGTTCAGCGACCTAAAAAACCCTATATATGATGTATTATCTTCTAGAACGCTTAAGAAAACTTTTATATCCAGGAGTTTATAAATCAATATAAAAAACAATCCTTTAAGCCGCCATTTTGAAATGGCCAACTTGAACAAAAAATATTTTTAGAGTACGATCATTTTTCTGGTTGATTTTATAAAGAAAAAACAATTATTTCCCATTAAAGAATATGCATTTATAACAATAATATCATGAAAATTCAATACTTTTTATGTATTTGTTTAAAAAAGTAAGGTTAAATGACGTTTCTTCGAAGTTTTATCGACGGTATTTGAAACAGCGACCTCATAAACTTCGGAAATGAGAGGTGGTCAAAGTACGCATCAATTTTTGGAAACACAGTAAACAATCATATTCAACGTAAAAAATCAATTCACTTGGGCTTAATGGGTTCAAAAAATGACTAAATCATCTTTGGAACATTTCATAAATTTGCAAACAAGTACATAAACACACGAAGAGAAGTAGTTTGAAATTGTTTCTAAACTATTATTAATTATACCGCTAAGAAAATCTTATTTAGACGTAAGTAATTATCTGAATACATTTTAATGATCTCAGTATACTTAACTTTGTTTAAAATAAACTCGTATTTCTAAAGTTGCATTGAAATGAAATCTCATATACAATTACGATTATGAATAATGAATGAACTTTGAATTAATACTTGGAAATATACTCGAATATAACTTGTTAGGAGATTCTACGGTAGTACATAATTAGTTTCCATTTCGTTGATGCGCATCCTTATAGTTTCTGGACGTTTCCGGCTGAACAGCATGGATTTATACGGAAATTGCAACGTCGATTATCAAATTCTAAATTGTACGTCAATCTGACATGCTGCAAGTTAGTTGATATAAAAAAAAATCGAAACAAAAAAATTAAATAACTGATTGGACATTTTCCGAACATTTCCTTAAAATTATAGAAGTAACGCCACAAGTAAAAAATGATAGTTTCGGATATATTAAAATCCGATAGTCGTTTTCACTAAATGCTCCCAAATAAGTCGCTGTTGAAACATTCATTGAGAAAGATGACATGTATATTTTTTGCAATAAGAGGTGGGGAGAATCAAAATTTAAAAATGTCAATAAAATACCATACTCGCATATATACAAAAAGATAACCTAACAATTAAAGCAAACAAAAGCAAAAAATTGAATGAAAGGTAGACAAACTACAGACAAACAAACAAAATATCTTATTCCCAATATCAACGGAACTAATCAATTGGACGAGACACGTACTCGAATTCGTAATTGAAAAGAATATTCTATCGTCACCCTTGAAAATGGAAAATTTCCAATTACTCTTATTCAAGTTACCATCGAAAGCACGACTCAGTATTAGCATGCAAAAAGAAAAGTTTCTCGCGAAATGTGTACATTTTTTGCGAACGTCATTTCGCTACTTATCCCAGACAAGGGCAGTAAATTATGCACTGTCCGTGAATACGAACACGTAACTCCAAGTTTCCCCCATGGTGCAAGCTGTAAGTTTTCCTCGTGGGATCGACTTGCATTTTTCCATCGCAAGTACATACATATACCACCGGGAACTTCTCAGGAAGCTCGTAAACCGGAATAATTTATCCAGCTATGTAATAATGGAATGCCTCTCCACGCGGTATATTGAGGGTAATCGTGTTAGGCGAACATGTACATGATCAACGAATGACTTACGGTATGGCTTTTCATTCTACAGTGGCCACAACAGACGTCCTCATGTTTGTTGATTGTTTGTAGATTAGTCGCAGACAACATCGTCAGAATTGTGTAGCACTTACTTCAGGAACACAGATGTAACGAATAATTTGAAGAGACAGAGATGATTCACCTGCGACCAACTTATGTAGGCTAAAAACAAAGGCCGTCCAAAATCAGGTCGATTTTGTGAACCTGAGACCAGAATATATTTTTCCAAAGGGTATTGGTTCGCTGAATCCGTATCTGAAATCAAAATATCACAATTGGTTCTGGATTCCGAGATACCCTAACCTAAAAATACAAAAATTGTGAGGTTATGTAGAAGCAATTCGATGCTGCGTAATCCCGTAATGAACCAAAATTATTACTTCACCGATAACAATCTGGTTTGTTTTGGTTACATTATTACAAAGAACGTAAGAAAATGTTTTGTTTATATGACTTCATTTCGGTCTTATCAAAATCAATAGCCGTGTTGTGGTCATGTTGAGGTCATTTAAGTCGCTTTAATTTGTAAACACGGTGCTATCGCAATATTAATTATCATACATCAACAATGGGGGATTATGATGTCGAAGACATACTGGAAGGGAAAGATTTTCAAAGATCCAGACTTAAGTCATTACTTGATCTAAGAAGCGTTGCCAAATAAGTGCTACAGTAACTTAAAAATCCTTTCAGAAAGTCCTGGAAGCTTTTCTTACGGCTGAAAATATACAATTGATTCATTACAACATTCACAAGGACAGAACGTTTTAAAAACTTCTCGGACGCGTTTCAATCGCCGGCCTTATCGAATATTCACGGTTTCAAGGTCATGCTGCATTTGACACTACCAGCATAGCGTAGGTTGTTATGAGCAACTAAACCCGCCTGTAACAATCATAGGAGATCGATAACGAAAACAATGGATGGATTGAACCGACGCTCAGAGACAAACAGTGGCAATACAACGAGAGACACGATAAAGCGATTTGGCGACCTAACAATGCTAAAATCCATGTCGTAAAGTCCGTCTAAACACACCTGAAAACGTTAAAATGAAAAGATTGACTTCGTTTTGGCGCATTTTGACCAATGACATATTATTTGAAGGACCAACACTTCCGTTTCTAGTCTCGGTATTGTATTGTTCTCAATCTCTAGATGGAGACGACACCAAAAAGAAGACGACTGCAAAACGATTTTAATTTCCAGACTATCTCGAGACTACCTCAATATCAAGACCAATACAGCCTAACTTCATCTCGTCGAGATGATACATCCAATACAATGTGGTTGAGTGAGTAGCGAACAATGTTTTCAAACGTAAATGAATTGTTCGTAGTTGTTTTTCAATTTCTCGTAATATTTCGAAGCACGTATTCTGAACATTGTTTATGAGAGACAATGTAAAGGATATTTGAAGATCGATTGAAAGTCATATATAGGTGAAATATAAAACATATCCCTAATCTAACGTAAATAATTCAGGACCATTTTTAAGGTCATAGTAAGCTGAATATTTTAGGTTACGTAGACAATATTTAAAGGTATGATGAAGGTCAAATGTAGGAGAAATACTAACATAAAATAACATAACGTAACCTAACCTATGTAGATCATAATAACCTTGTTCACAATATGTTTTATAATAACATTTTAGCAAAATATTTTGGAAAATTATGTTAGGGGAGAATAATAATTAGACTGTAAATTATCGAATGCAATGTTGATGCAGTTACTTTTTAAAATAAAAAGGCAAAATTAACTATTTGCGTCTAACATGGGCAAGATTGATCATTTTTTATCTTTCACGGATTAAAATGGTCAGTTTGTCTAAGAAAGTTAATGTAAAATTATCATCGGAAACGATAAAAAACTTGGGTGTTCAACAAAATTCGAAGACATTAGTATAGACCAAATAGTTTAAGGACGTTAACTAAAAAATTATTCTTCATTTCAGTACAGATATAGAATAACTGTAGTATCTTGATGCATAAAAATCCTGATGATTGTCTTTCTCACGGATTAATATCTACTGCATCCAAAGATTCAACTTTATTAAACAGAGACAAGTTTAAGAATGTCTGTATCTTAATTCGTTAATTCTAGACAGTAATTTAAATAGGTTCAGATTTGATATAAATTATAACTGCTCTAAATTAACATTTTTACGTATGTTTTAGCAATCTCGCATGTGCGTGGGAATTTTTAATATATCAAAGCCGTTTAGATTTCATCGCTGAAAAGCTAAAAAAAATATAATCTCGAAACACGATACTTTTACGAAGTAACTTGTGCTTCACGATTACTATCCGTACGTTACCAGCGCATGGATATTTTTATATGGCAAAATCGAACGCGCGTAAAAAAACCATAAAAACGAGTTTCAATTTTCTTTTAATTTCAAAAAATGAAATTTGTACATTTTATCACCGATATTTATTCGAGCGGGCGTTGATTGGCCTAACTTAATTGTTAAAAATACTTTTATTTCTCACACTAACCGTGACAAAAGTAGCAGACATATTAAAGTAATAATAAAAAAGGTAAAATAAATTTAGTCTGAACAAGAAACAAATTTTCAATAAATAAATAAAGCAAAGTTAAAAAGAGTTGACAAATATGAAGAAAACTGACAAAAAAAAAATATTGTTTAACTTACACTATGATTAATTGCAGACCAAATAAGAAGTGAAATATGCCTGAACTCGGAATAAAGCAGCCCTCTTTAAACGAATTTTCACAAAAGATCTACGTTCGGTGAGCATGTATTTAAACTTTCAAAACCCGTTGGAGTTCCAAAAGGGACTCATATATAAAACCGTGTACCTTCGTGAGATTTTATCGGATTGGCGTGAAATTTTCAAGAAACATTTTCGTAATTGCGTGCTTTGCAGAATTACAGCCATAAAGCAGAGCGCCAAAAATAAGATAAAACGTATTCAGAAAATTATTTATTCGATCATTTTACTTTTGCACAGTAACTCGTAAATAAATTAATATCACTTTAATCCATTACTGGAAAAATGAATTTTAGTCGTTCAAAGGTTTCAAGATAAAATATAGTTTTAATCTGATTATTCTTATTTAAATGATGAAATAAGCTAATCAAATAAATGAGGATTTGATCATTGTCGTTCTAAAAGCACCTGAATTTATTTACGTAATTAAGCAAATAATTATGCCAATTAATGTTATGTTGATATTTAATTCTGTATGCTGTTATAAACGTTTCTGGAAGGTTGGAAGAGACACAAAGTAAATGTAATGTTTGTCTCTCTCCTTCAATATCAATTATTTCATTCACAATTTATTTCTTTTATGATGATTTTGAAAAATTGGTGATTTTGAAAAATGGGGCACATCAGTCACTGAAAATAATTTTTTATTTTCCTTTATACAGAGTGACACACTACAAAAAAGCGCCAATATGGATTTTTAATTTTAAAATCTGATTTCAGATTAGTACCCAGCGATCACTCCGAGTACCCAGTTTTATCTGGTTGAAATAACTTTTCCATTTTGTTCGGCCATCTTGAATCCGCTATTTTTAATATTCATAATCTGACTTCAGATTCGTAATCAGCAACCTCAAAAATCCCCGAGTACCCAATTTTATCTGGATCAAGTAATTTTTTATATTTTAGACGGCCATTTTTAATCCGACATTCTAATTTTCACCACTGAGGTCAAATTCGTAATATGGGACTCTGAAACCTCCCGAAAACTTCAAACTTTGGTCCGCCATTTTGGATTCGCCATATTCAATTTTGAAAATCTGAGGTCATATTCCTAATCTGCGACCCCAGAAACCCCCGAATATCCAGTTTGGTATCAAACAAGTAACTTTTTATAATTCTACCCACCATTTTGGAATCGTCATTTTGAATTTTCATAATTTTTGTTCAAATTCTTCTTTTACCTTCCAATAACCCCCAAGCACAATATTCATTCGATTTTTTGGAATTTTTCGACGCTCGGAAATAAATGATAAAAAAAGTTTTAACCTCGACGGAGAATCGAACCCGGGACCGTTCGGCCATCGCTTAAAGTTCACGCACCTTAACACGCGCGGCCATGGACACGGTACTCCGTCCCATGATAAGTAAGGTAAATATTGTGTCGTTCGTTTCTTTGCCTTTATGTACTTCGTCTACGAATGATTCATATTCCATCGGTCAATTTCGCATATATTCGAAAGTGTTTTACTAAGTTGTAATAAAATTTACAACTCTTCTTTCTACAATTTCTATATTATCCTAATACTTCAAGAATAGCTTCTATTAACACTCGAATATCCCCAACTTTCAAACATTTATTGTAATACCGTCCCCATTTTAACAAACATTGATACAAAAAGTTTGGGTACGATCAAATATAGAAACAAATTTGAATTCATTAACAGTCTCATCACCACCCCAGCATTCATCACGAATTAATTCGCAGCAATAAAAAAGGCCAATCTCCTGCGGATTCGGTAACTCTGCAACGGATTTGTTGTAAATGGCGTAGACTTGCGCTGCTCAATCACACCCCGATTCGTCGCACCGCAACGGCAAAACGATAATGGCTGATAAGAGCACCCTTCTTTCACCCAAAAATATATATCAATGAATCACGTCTTTCCAGTCTTTAACAATGACACTTTTAAATCGCTGAACTTGATTTACCGGGCACAAACGGATTATCTGGCAATCCTTTGAATGGGGGAGATTTTTATAACTCTCCTCCAAGGGGTTAGCAGAAATCAGGCGGATATATTGTTTGCGATTGTGATTTGCTCGGTGTGTCGTGATTTAGAGTTCCGGAGTTCTCTCAGAACACAGCGATTTTTCATTTATTATGCAGATGCACGGACGAAACGTGCTTTCGAACGCAAACCTTCGTCTATTTGTAACGATCGCTTTTATTCTTCTACCACTCCCAAACGCAATGAAATATATTCTTCGACGCGTGAAAGTGCAACATGCGTTTCCAGAAATTAAAATACCGCAAGAACAGGAAACTGGAAGTTGGAAAATCCCAGCAGTATGAAAACTCGATATTACTTTTTCCGAGAAGTTACAAGAAATTCTAAGTGAGGCTATACTACGCGGCAGTTTAAATATCCCACAACAACTTATCCCTCATCCCGCCAGTTTTTAATTAATTATTAAAGGCGGATGGTTTTTACGAAAGGGTCTTGCATGTAACTTTCCTTCTGAAGGTTCCATATTTAATGTCAAGCCGAATCGCGCTCTAAATTCCAAATCCTCTTTACATTTCGGGCGTTCAGGGCTCGAAATATTCCAGTGCAAGGTAGAAGATTTATTAAAGTCCAGTCGGAACCACATTTTATTTTATCTCGTCGCTTAAAGTCCGATTTGTGATAATATTCGAATATTGAAGATTAATGCCAAATCAGTGATTATTCGCTAATGACAAATTAAACTAAATTAAGACCAAAGCTTCTGCGACGTTGCTGCGCCAATGAGGAGGTCTAAGCATTTCCGCAAGGTCTCGTAGATTAATGAGATGCTCATTGCAATTACGGGATCGATCCAATTGTACGCCTGTAGAGTTTCAGTCTCGTGTTGGTGTGCGCATCAATCTTGTTCCTAAGAAAGTGCATCTAATTTTCATCTCAAACTTATCCGAGTTAAGCGATGATAGGTTTTCATTAGTAGAGGAATTCATGATAATTTCTGAAAAATAAAGAAAATGTTTGAATTATGTATTATATATAAACGTGGAAACTTATTTCCTGCTCTATAGCTAATCAACAGGATAGGTCATCTGCATCACTTGATGATTTCGAACTCACTACGCATACTATTGTGGTACATTAGATTTGACCATTAGGTTGGTCCTTTACAAGAGACACGTTTCCCTACTATAGTTTATATTATGGATTGCCATCCTGAATAGTTAACCTCACATAATTCTGCCATGTCATACAAACCTAATTTTTCATTCTCTGATATAAGAACTTACTACGTCAAGCTGTTTCCTATTACTAGAACGGCGAGTAAAAGTAGAGTATTGCTAGGGAACTTGGCATTCATGAACTCTGAAGTAAGGTGGACTCTAAGAGGACTTCATTTTTCCCTTTGATCCCCCTTTATCCATCAAACATCCGAATCTCTCCAATTCTGTAAAGGAACTTTAAAAAGATCTGGAAATTTCCTGTGATGGCCGATGCGATAAAGTCGAGCTTCCTCACAAAAGCGGAGTGCTTAAAACGAGGTTTCTCCGGCTCGAAAGTTGTGGTCTTTGATAAGGCGGCCGTATGAAATATTCGGACGATTAAAGCATCTTATCGATGGTGATGGGGCTATTCGGTGCGATGCTCGACCTCGGGAGAAAATATCATATCGCGGATCTCGGTTGCTTCCTTTATCCGGGAAAATCGCTTTTCAGGCCGATCATTGACACGCGACATTAGGTTGCCGCCGAGGGAAGCCATTCCCGGGTCCAGTCACCCTTCGTTAAAGGCACAGGGGCAAGGTCTCAAAAAGCATCGAAGAGGAGACCTCCGTGGGGTGGTCGACGAGTTCCGAAACGCTTATACGTCAGCAGGTCGCCTTGAAGACGTGTAACCAGCAATATCGACCGACCCGCCTCGACACAAACTTCTCCGCACACCAACTAGAAGTCTCGTCTGTCCCACGCACAACCAACCTACTACAGGGAAAGAGTAGGGTTGGTCGATTCACAGACAAGTCTCGAACCACTCGTCCCCGTACTACCGAACACGCACCGACGAAAGGGCATGCCCGTAGGAATATGCGTACGAGCAAGCATCAAGAGTATACTGCACATATAATGCACATTCCACTCTAAGAAAATCCGTATATGCCATTTCCCGAGGTTGTTTATTAAGCACGACGACATTGCATCTCATCTTGAATCTACACGTTTTCAAAAAAAGTTGAAAGATTGGATTTTAATATCGCACATGTTGTCAACAAAGTACTTCAAATATTGACACGAGACATTTGATGTTTAATATCAGTACTTTAGGTTAGGATATCTTAGGTTAGAATGTATTAAAACTTTTACGAGGATAAGGGCTTCACTTTTGATGCTCATTCGAATGAGTCCATTTTGAAACTGGATATATAATTATATGAGGGATTCCTTGATTACCATTATTCGTTGACTGACGATGGATTAGTGACCTCCAACAGAACATTGAAATAGCTAATATGGATGGAATGGTTTAGGCTTTACGCCTCTAGAAATGTCACGTGAAAGATTTCGAACATCAATCAATTAGAGTAATCTACCTGAACATGTTCAACGCCCATAGAAATGTTTGCATACTCCCATTCTGTTGGGTTGTATGGTGTCTTTTACAATTACCCATCGATTCTGAAATTTATTCTTCGAATTTCCTCTCGTTGACAGATCTTGATGTATCCTGCCGGTTTGTCCACAAGACCCTAGCTAACTTTCAGTGGGAGATGGGATATTCCTTCATGGTGGTGAGGACAACATCTGTCCTGACACTATCATTGAAGAAAATCGATGGTGAAATTACTTTATATGGTCACACAGCGTCTATTTTGTGATTAATGCTAATACTGCCCTTCTTTTAGTTAATTTTATTAAACTTTTAAGTTTATTAAGTATAATCCGATACTTATATTGGCTGGAAATAATTCTGGATATACTAGCCTACCTTCATGGAAATAGAGTCCATCTAGTGAGACTTCAAACAAAAGACGCCATGTTTTGTGAATTTGATTAGTAATGCATATGTTGCCATGCTAGTATCATTAGGTCCCAACTTCAATTAGAGAGACTCTACCTGATGGAATGGCACACCCTAAGAATTTAAATCCTACTATTCGAATTTGATAAGAGACCATTTTAGTACAACTAGCATTTCACGACTAAATGAATGTATCAAATAACCAATATCCGGCCAATTAATCGATGAAAATAAGCGTTGATATTACCAACTAATGTAATGAAGCCATAACTCATTACCCGAGAAAGAATGAGATTACCAATAAAATGACTAATAAGTACTTAATTCCTTCATAAAGCAAAGAGATTATCTTAAAGCGCACCCGTCCTTCATATGAAAAAAACCCACCAATGTGTCATTAAAATACTTTCACGACAGGAAACTTATGAGCAATTTACGTGACTGCGCCATTTTCAGCAGAATTTAATTTGTAATCTCATTTTCAAAATGATGTAGATGCGGAGTAATAAAATGCTCCGAATATAATAACTTTTTTACAAATGACATTGGTAAGTACTTTTTTGAGTCGAAACACCGGATTGGTCCAAGGAAACAGATTGTTAAGTTACTGCAAAAGTAATTCGGTAAATGGCAGGCTGTTCAGGGGGAAATGAATTCTAAAAGTAAGTAATGGCCGTAGATACCCAAGACTTTAACAGGATGGCCCATAAAGAAGCGCCCAGGGTAGTTGATGCTCGCCGTAAGCGACTGCCAGCCAGGAGATGACCAAGGTAAACCAAAGCCACAGGCTGTGATAAAGCGGGTGTATCGAGCATGTCCTACATGCAGCGGACCTATTCCCTTGGAAAATATAGCGAATTTGCCGACCCACTAATTCAACGACGCGAACTGTCGGTAATGAAAATTATACGAGGGATGAAGTTGATAAGCCAACGCTGCACGAACCTTAGTCCAGACCGAGCAGCTTGTAGGGTAACGCGGTAAATGAATACTGCCTTAAGGCGACTTTAACTAGCCAGAGCGTGACCGTATGATTTAATTTTTTTCCGGTACACGATATTTTGGTTACAGTCTGATATTAAAACCGATTATAATTCCAGTTTTAATGGAACGCCATCTTGCCTCTAACGTGGTATACGGTGAAATGGAATTTTGACCGTTGAAAGGGAATGAAATAACCCGCATGGTTGCGCTAGTATCTTGTGGTTACCCACACTATATTCGAAGAGAACGGCCATGGTAGATCTCCAATATTCGCAGTTGATGAGGGAGGGGAGAGAGTAGGAGGGGCAAGCAGCACGAGGAGTAGGGGCTCCCAGATGACAGTAGCGCCAGTGAGCGGATTAATTCCTTCGCCTCAATAAAGTTACACGAAACATTCACTTGTGCCAGTTCTGAGGGGGGTTTTCTTTAATCAATAAAGATTTGCAACTATGTTGTTTGTTCATCGAGATAAGACTATCTCGCTTTCCGCTAGGTATAAAAACTATTTATAAACAATGAGTTTTAAATCGAAGTTGGAGTTGTATTAAAATAAACCATTAAACTGCGCAATCAATAACTGTAACTAGTTTTAAACGAAAACTCTCTCATTAGCTGAGTAATTTCCAAACAATAAAATTAAAGAAGAATTAAAATAAGTTACAGAAGATTACATGACGAAAACTCAATCAAATTTCTGATGCAAAAACTGTTTAAAAGACATTGCATCTAGACACAAATAGGAGAAGCATGAAATCGATATTTCTGTATTTTATGTTTTTAACAATGTACATCAGGGTTTTTGTTCCTGCAGTTTTTGACGTTGACAAAGTGCACCAGTGATACGTCAAAAATATGAACAAAATTGTCGCTTTCCATCTGTTACGATGAATGATTCGTAACGTCCTTAAATTACATTAAATTGAAATGTTTACACAATTGATTATTTATGATAGATGTTGTTCCATTTTATAACATAAATGCATCAGACTCCAAATGTATGTATAATTAATAATGATAATAAAGTCGATTAAATGTTAAAACATGTATTTATGATTTCTATAAATGTGATTAAATACTTCATTTCCTATTCTGTATTGTTAAGTCATTGTCTAAAATGTTCTGTTTATAATACTTTAAAACGTTAATACAAAAGAATAGTAAACACATTTAATTAATTGAGGTAACCAAATATTATTACAATTTACAAACGACTATATTGATTAAAAGCTAGAGAATTATTCAATTTATTAGTTACTGTAAGTCTTCAATGTATGGCATGAACACTTTGAAGTAAGCAGGGGCTTTAGTTTCTGATAAGTAAAGCTCCAAAGAACCGCTGACTATAAGATCACCGGCTTTGAATGACATTCTAACACAAAATGCATCATACAGATATTCACTTTGAAATTATTATGTTATTTACCATTCTTGTACCACATTAATTCTTCTATTTATTAAATTCTTAACCATCATAGCCAGTAAATCAATAATAAAAATGTGTTTTTAAAAAATTGTTTATTTAAAAAATATTGTTAAGAATTTTGCAAGAATTCAGGTGTATTGAAAATAATAGAAAAATTAACATGCTTGGAGAAGGATAATTTTTTATTTTTAATTTAAAAAAAAGGAGGAACACGCTTGAGCAGTTCTATACTGTCCAGGAATTGAACCCAGAACTTTCGATTACTGATCGAATGCTCTGAAAACTAAAGTACAATATAAATAAATACCTTTTTACAAAAATACAATGAATAAACAATGAACAATAAACACTAAATAAATAAGTTTTGGGATGTTGAAGAAAACTTTTGAATTCGATATCTGCATTAAAATATGCATCTTATATAATCCCTGACTAAAATAACAGTTTTGATTAAGTTGTTTTTGCGGGATCAAGCTCTTTTCCAATAAAATTAAGCGCGCGACTCTCAAGCCCGACTCTTTTTGAAATTAATTCCATCCCTCTGCATGCGTTTCTCCGCAATGCAATTTAAAACCGCAACCTTTTGATATTATAAATCTGCAGAAGTTAAATTTTTCAGACGCCTAGACGGCAACAGAGCACAACCATGATGCCGGGTAGCTCTTTTATTTTTTCCACTGTGCTTTGCTCACTTCTATTAGTTGGCCGCACCGATTACAATTTTCTCGCCTGCGCTTCTCCTCTGAAAATCGACTTTTTATCACGAAGCGCCATAACGTTTTAATGATTTAATTTCCTTCGAAATTAAATTTTTTGCGGAAATCCATTTCCTTTTCGTAAAATGTTTAGTGTAACCGTGTTACAAACAAGGTAAAAATTAACGTCTGCTTTTTCCAGGCTTTTCTGCGTTTAGTTAAATTTGTGAACATTTAGTTTCGTTTTGGTACCCCGTATTATTTCCATTCTTTACCTTTATTAAATATTACGGGGGAGCCAAATTAGTTCATTATATATCTATTGCGGAAAGTGACCACCACACCGGATATAATTGCTTCACTGTTGTTTCACGAGAAAATGTCACGCACTCGACACAATTCAGCATAGGTGTGCGTGAAGTTCTGCTTTGTATCACAAGGAAAAATAAGATAAGCGGTGGGGATGGCCGAGGAAGATTGCATTAAAATTTCAACAAAGTGGTGCATCGTGAAGTAACATCACTTCATCCGCGAACATCATGATGTATAAAAGAATCCTTCCAACGTTCAAACGTAAATGAACCTCTTACATCTCCAATAATTGTAGCAGACAAAGAAATGTTTTGATTCAGAGCCATTGCCATATCTAAAATACCAATGAATTGTTTTCAATCCATCGTTGGAAAATTATATATTAAATGACAACCCCAAGATCTCGTTTATCTTCATGGAATCCCAGTATGCACTAGCTTCCGAGATCCCTCAATAAATGGAGACTTGCAGTTTCGCTCTGATTCTCGCTGTCTGAAAGTTCGCCTCGCCCTTGCTCCCATGCACTTTAAAGTCGCGACTTTATACTTTGCAGTCCTTTGTCACGACACGTAACGATCCTCTACTCAACTTCGTCAGAAACCTCGCCACGGTAAAATCTCCTTGGGGAATTCCGATGTCTTTCTGTCGTCTGATTGCCAATTTACATAGGCTTTTACAGATTCGCCAGGTGTATTGATAACATTAACCATTCCTTTTATAATGTAGCGATTAAGCTTTGGAATTTATTGACCAATCACGTTACTAAAATTTAGTCCTGATGAAGTTATTGGAAGTACCCTAAATGGAATGAAGGTACGAATCCTTATTGGCTATACTACTGACTTGCTAAACCATCCTGAGGAATGATAAAAATATATATTGGAGGAAACCTTAATGATAAAATAAACTCCCCTAGTATTTACTCCTTAGCACTTTCTAGAAAACGTCAAAATTCTATTTTTATGAGTGGATGAATTGGAAGACGTCGTTTCCTATTTCGTAAGAAGTTCGACCAAATGTTAAAAAACTTGGTCAATGTTTGGATATCATCCTGAACTCATTTTTATTTTGCTGTCTGGGTCATCTTCCAACCAATATCCAAAAAAATCTATACAATTCTGTTGGAAATGTTGAGCATTTGACCTTTCTAATATTCTTGATGATTAAATTGTGTTCATGTTCTAGCCTTGTCCAACTTCTAACAAGAATTTAAGAAACAGTTATTGGATATCATAACTGAACAGTTTCTCGATTATATTTAGTTATCTAGGTCGTCATTTTCTACCAAGCAAACGTACATAATTTAATTTATTTCAATTTGCTTTGTTGAGAAAATTACAATCCAAATTTTCCAACCGTATCCAAAGCTAAGCAGATCTGATTAAACCTGTTAGAGAATATTTCATCCTCACGGCCCACATCTAACTAATTGCGTCATAAACAAGGTTTAATCAAAACAAAAAGTGTTTTGCAAGAACAACGTAAGGTTCTAAATTTTTGCGCAATATATGTAGCAAGCGAGCATTCATTACATTAAGGAAACGTAGAAAGCACATTAGAGTCGTGATCGTCTAAAACGTTGGTTCGTCTTTAGCGTAATATTTCTGTGTAATTACCGTAACATATATATGTGGAATGGTTTATCACTTAGCATTCTACGTATGTTACACGGACACAATCGGCGAATTAGTCTAACGAAAGAGAAATGGGATGGGATCCCTCCGGCTGCTGCATTCTTACGTTTATTAGATTAGACTTAATCATTGTCATCTAATCTAAAGGCATAGTAAACTTAACTGATGGTGTTCATTTGTCAACAAAACCTAATCGTAGAAAAGTGGGATTATCAACCTTTTTTATGACAAATAACAATTTTTTAATTAAATAAATTAAGAAACCTAAGAATTAGAATAACAATTTTCCAGAGAATTTTGCTAATATTTGTGGTTTTTCTAATGATATGTGTGACGTTTTTAAAAAAAAAATACATTGGAATCGGTCGAGTAGTTTCACCTGAATCGAAATTTGAACTCAGCTGAATAGGTCATTCCCTACAGTGCGGTGATTGAGCAGTTAATTATTCGTGCGATAAAACCGTCTCATTTAGTGACTGTAAGTTAAAAACAAACAAGAGTTTCACTATGCTCTGTGGAACACCCAGAATGAATATAACAATTCACGTTTTGTACGTCTTAGTTCTTTGAACTACGTTTCTTGTTCGTGTGTTTAAGATCTTCTCACAACAAGGTAAAATTACCCCTTACCTTCAAAATACAGAATAGGTACAAACGAGACACGGTACAAAGTAATGTAGGACCACTGCTAACATACATATAGAAATCAAAAAGTGTCTCAAGCAGCCGGTATGTCGCATTGACACCACGTACAAGAAATCAACCAAGCGCATGTGTGCAGGGCGTCTCGAGTGGACCGCAAAGTGCGAGTAATTTAGCCGGGGGCCGAGCTTGAAACTCATGGAGCTTAAGGAACGTGGTACAAGAGTGTTACGTACGTGGATAGTGGTATCCAGGAGGTATAGGATGAAAGGAAAAATCGCAACATCGAGCCTGGGAAAACACGACTGCGCGAAGCGTACTCCGCTACCATGAAGTATGTAGCTCTATAAGGCGTTTGCGGGAGTATCGCTCGGTCGCGGTCGTCTCCAGCTATAAGCCACATTAGCCCCCCTCTTTTCCCATGAAAGCCACGATTTATAGTTTGCCGTTATTACGAAAACTGTCGTGGCTAGTGTTTCCCGCTTTTTCTCCGGGATCCTGAATGAAAATGGTAATACACCTCCATCCCAAAGTGACACTAGGTTATTGCATGTCTCTGAAACAACATATAGGCACCTTTTATAGGGGAACTTAGATTTGTTATTCTCTTTGTTCGGTAAAAGCATCCAAGTTGTCGAGGACTTGTTTTCACCTAGGTCACGTTCCTAACGCTACTCACGTACAACTATTAGATTCCATGTAACCTTATTCAGAACAAAAAAGTGGGTTGCTCTAGTATCTTGCGGTTACCCCCACTATTTTCGAAGTGAGAGAAGGGCGAGAGTGGGAGGGGCAAGCAGCACGAAGAGTAGGGGCTCCCAGACGATACTAGCGTCACTAAGCGGGATAATTATTTGACCTCAATAAGGTTACACGAAATATAGCGCAATACCAGCCTCGTGACCTAAGAGACAAATAGTGACGACGTAACATTGTTCAAGGTCTAACTGGCTGTCTATTCCACCCTATTTCGAGTACCTAGTCATCCATCAAAATTCACTTCGTCTCCTTCACACGTAGAACAGCATCTCCTTCCGCAGTCTTTGTAAGTCTGTCTACGTCCGTATCCGATGGTAATCCACCGTTCCCGAACAACCCTCCTTAAGTTTAATCCCAAACATTTCGCGAAACTTACGTATTCCCACGTCTATTACATTCGTACGAGCATTCGTTATTATAGAGCTTACGTAGTAAGAAGAAATAGTAGTGGATCATGAAATTGCAGACATTTTGAGGAATGATCAACTAAAAATGCACCACTCACATACCAATTAGATAATTTTCTGTTACAAAAGGTGGTAAGAAAGGGAAGGGATCGTAATGTTAATAAATAAGTCAAATGCTGGTAAACGTATCTTTCAAATAATGTTTAAAACCACAACTTTCGATTATTGATCTGCATTTCACTTTACGTAAGCTACTCCCAACTACGGAAATGCTATACTTATCAACATTCTACCATGGGAATACTAGCAGTTGCAAACAAACTTCCGGGTTAATGGTGGTGGGATTTGCGGTGATACTGTTTTGTTTGTGCAATAAAGTGGAAATGCACACATACCCTGATTACGTTTAGCTGGAACCTTCTGACTACTCGTAATATGGATGATCTTGCTTTTCTAATATTAGTGGTAGCAATATTGGTAGCGGTTGATATGGTAGTAAAAATGGTAATGATTGCAATTATTTTTTCACGGAAAACGAAAATCCATAGACCCATATAAGTCTCTCATTGTGCCAACATATATCAAGTCCTAATCCAAGATCTCGCAAATCTCTTTCATCCTGCAAGTGGCGATTAGATAATATTATCAAATAACATCTGGTTGTTATTTTTTACAAAGGATAACAATGCATTATAAAAACAATGCATTTTAAAGCTTCTGTTATAAAGTATTATCGCACTGACGAGTATCAGTAAATACAATCTTTTTAAAAACTTCATCAAGAAAGTTTCTGGGCGAGGATTCCAAAGCGATTCAAATAAAAAATTAAATTATCCACGTTGCAAGTTCCCACAGACTGAGTTATACGAGGATTCATTGGGATTATTTGCTCGAAGATAAAATAATACGAAAGTAGGTCAAAGGAAGATTGGCATACGATGGAGCTTGCAGTTTGTACAAGTGTAAAGGAGACCAGGCTTAGGGTACCTTTTTCAATTATATGATTGGCACTTTCGTTTAAAGCGGATAAACTATGACATATCAGACTACAAATCCTTTTGTTACCTTTCGAGAACGTTCGTTTCATTCGGACGAGCGATAGTTGTTACAATCTTATCGTTACTGGTTATAACTACAAATGTTGACACGCAGTAGAGCAAATATAATATTATATTTCTATTAAAAATATTATTCCTATTAGACTATTGTCAGGTTATACATCATAAATGCTATTGATGAATTGGGCTTTGATTCTAACATTTCGTTTAACGATAGTCAGTTCCAATTTCATCCTATTATTTCTAGCCATGGTCTTCTCGTGTCTAGTTGGCGAATATATGTACCCCACACCCATTAGTCCTTTCAATTCGGAGATACGAATAAACCTCAGCAGTACATCAATCGTCTCTTTCATCAAGTGCGGTACGCGAATGGTGGTTCAGCGGCTCAATTCAGAACCTTAGTTTATTATCCGGAGTGATTGTTTTGATAGATCATGTAGATGGACCAGAGATTGGGTCGTCTTCGATTTCCTCGTTGAATGGTTATAGAATTTAACATTTAAATTGAATCCAATTATTGGTGTTCGAATGTAGAGGATATTTTACATGAATGTTTATAATTTTATTGTCAGCAATTGAACTTGCAGAGTAGGAAATGATATGTATCAGAAGATAATTTTGTTCTGACAGTTCATATCCCAGTTCGGAATCAATAGAGATACACATGCCTGTCGGATGACCAGCTTACGAAACCGATAACCTCATAACGTGTAATCCTACTAAACGAAATGCCAAATGAATACAATGTAGGTGAAAATATATTTTAAAAATGATACTTGAGAGATGAGTTCAATTATTTGAAGGTTAAAACTAGATAATGAAACTAGGGCTTTTTAAATTTTAATGTTGATAAAAGTAAGACGTTCAAGAGTTAAACGTCCATATATGCATCAAACGAGCAGAAGTGAAGTATGTAATTACGAAGTGGCCTCCAACTAATTGGCATTTCTTTCACTTACTGCATTTCTCCTGTGCACAATTTTCAAGGATCCACTTTTATAACGTTCAACATTGCCACTCGGGGAATACTTCGTGCGCTTTGAACTTTTTCGAAATTTTCTACGATTGTCCTATCTGGGTCTAGAGTTTAAAAACAAGTGCGAAACAAAACAAGTTTAAAAGAAAATTTAAAAAAATAAAAGAGACAACATTAAATCCAGTCTCGAGCACACAGGAAGTAGGCCACAGTTTCCACCCAGGTTATCTTCAACGATCTCAATTTCCGGTCGACGTTTTAAACGCGTTTATTCCACAGGGTTAAAGTTCCGGCAAACGCCAAAGGAGGCTCTTCTTCCTCGAGTTCTTGTATCGGCATGTATAATAACAACCTAGAATCTTTCCAGCATAGAAAATCTTTCAGAATTCACAGACTCATTTTCCGTGGGTCCGCTCATCTTTTTTGCATATTTTTCCTTTGAAGGAACAAAAGATTCGAAGCGCAGGTTACGAAGATTCATTCACGAACGGCAAAATTGATAATATGGAAATTTTTAGGAAATAATATTATGGATTTAAAATATTGTCGATTGTCTCCATAGATATTACACTTAGTTTATTATATTGCAGTGAATATAATTTCTAGACGTTAGCACGGAGAATTGATATTTCGTGTCATTACAACTAAATGCAATATTCTTCGGGTGATGTATATTGCTTGTTACATTTTGTCTTAATTTTGGGCAATTATTGAGAAAACTAATCTGGAAATTTGTCACATTATAACAGACCACTAAAAGTTATTTTTTCAGTATCAGGGAATGTTGGCACGAAAGTAGGGATATAATTCTCAAAACTACACAAATCGTATGCGCTTCGTGCCGCGAAGACATTCGACTGGCGTAACTGGAATCATTGTTTTAGCCAATCAATTTCCGCCTCAGCATTGACAGGAGCCACTCTTACCAAGTTTACCACATGCACGAGCGTTTATGGCCTCCCATTATTACGGTCCTGATAGCATTCGACTCATAGTTGTCATGCACGAAATCGACGTATCACGCATGTCCAACCGGCGCCGACGGTAGCCATTAAAATTTAACGCCCTTCAGTCAGGATGTATTGTTCCAACCGCAATTTCCCCAAAACCATCCCACATAAAATTATATGAATGGTCTCTCATACCACTCCGATCGCTGATATGTTTGTGCACGAGACCGGGTTGGTGGTCACGGTGTTGTGTACTTTATGGGGTGATGGATTTTTGCAAAAGAAAGGACAATGCGAAACCTTTAAATATAGGCGCCGAAGTGTAAATATTGCATAAAACATTAATTTCATGTGAACTTAGCAATGTACAATTTGTCGCGGATGAAGAGTATTCTAACTTTGCACCCTCATATCGCTAGGACTGCCCATTAGGATTATGGACTGGTTACTGCGTTAAAACCTTCCACGACGTAAATTTCCGTCAACTGAATTCCAATCGCACGAAAATTCACTAAGCAATACTAAAACTTGAGATCAATAATATATAACCATAGTATTAGACCCTACAAAATCCCAACTGACATCACCGTCATGAGAGTAGGGGCTACCCCAACGATACTGTCTTTATTAAGGTGCATAATTTTTAGGCCTCAACAAGGTTGCGTAAAGAGCTTTTAACCTAAGCTATAACAAAATTGGTTCACGAAAGGGAGTAGGGTACGGTACCCCTGCTAAGCAGGGGACTCAGCTTATGCTTAGGGGATATAACATTAGACGAGTGTTCAGGACGCTGATTATAAGGAGTGAGGGATTTCAAATTTAGGGATGTTAGCGGGAGGAAAACTCGAACTGGAGAAAGCACTATTGTGTGTAATTTCGGGGATTTAAATAATGATTTTGGATGTACGATCCTCTCATTTGAAATTTCAAGGGACATCATCAGATATTTAGAGTTAAATGCTACCAGACTTTATCGATGAAGATATTAGTATAAAATAATAATATTACAGAAGTACAATATTCATAAAACGCTATAAAGCAATACTGGTGAAGGAATGCATTATATAAGAATTTCAAAGTTAAATCAATTGTACTTCAGTCTCCATGAAAAGAGTTTCCTTGTAGACGTTAGATACCATCTTCATTCAGCACGTAGAGATATACGAGATATGGCATTCCTAGTAGAGCGTAATTGGCTGGCATTGACAAAAGTACATAGAAGTCTGCAGCGCAAATGGCAAATAAGCGTAAAAGAAGGAAGAGAACAGAAGAGGTCGTTCGTAACAAGTAAAGGGAGTTTCGAATTGAGGGACGGGCGTAAAAAATGCGTCTGAAAAGGAAGGTCGTTAGACTAAGAACTTCGATTGCTGCCAATAATAATCACGACTTATTGTGCGTGGTGCTTCATCAGACACAAGGCAAGCCCTAGACTTCTCATTCAACAAAATACGGGGGCGTGCAAGGGGCTAATTTCTTCACTCTCAAAATTAGCAGTGTTATATCTTCTATGATAGGGGACGCGAAAAAATGAAATCTATAACTTACCCTTGTATATAGCGACGTTAGAGCCATACAAAATCGAAAACACTGAAAATTTCGTCGTTGCAAAATAAACAGAGAATAGTAAGTTTGGAAGTTATCCATGATCAAGAGCGAAGCTACCGCCTCTTGCGAATCAATTTCAGACAGGCGGCTATAGGGAGAACACCTGTTGACTTATGAAAATGTCCTCAACGTCATCCCCGCGGTTCCCTTTACCTGATCTAAAATTCTACGAATACCGTTTGTTTTGAAAGACATACAAGCTGAACTGATTCAGGAACTTAATTGGTTTCTTTGATTGTATCTTAAACAAAACAAAATACTTTGGTGGGTGACAGTTTATGATGAAATAGGACAAAAACATAGCCCGTTTCCTCATTGAATCCGTACGAATTCATTCATTAAAGACGAATCAATTTACCGGAAAGCAATAAACCAACGTATTGGATTCGCCAAAGGTAGAATCGAGTGCACAAAATAAACGCCAGTCGCGTAAGCAGAATATACCTTCCGGGGAACCTCATCTGCGCATGTTACGCAATTGCGCATGTATCCAGAGGCCAAAAGCGGATATCGCCATAGAAACGCTAAGGAAGCCACCAGAATCTTTCTCAAACTGGGAATTTCCCTTTCTGCGTTTGATAGATAACACGATGGGTATATCAAAAACGGATCGGTTAGGCCCGACTCCAGATCTCTAGGGCTGCCCTTGATGGGTTGTCCCCGTATTACATTTCTGCAATCGAACGGTTGTGGGGCTGGGGTGGAGCAATATTTGTCCTGGGTATGTCATCTTAGGATGCTTCAAACAATTTTCAAGTATTCCTAAAACGGAAGACCCTTTCAAACCCCTTGAGCAAAGTTTATCAGTTAAGGTAGTTTCGCCACTAAGCGGAACATTCAATTTTTTTAATGCGATGGGTAAATGTTTAGATATATCTCAGTGACTAGCATCCTATTAATGATTAGGAATTGTAACAGATTAAAAAATTTCAATTCGGATTCCTGTAACGATAGATATCAACACCGTAATATTTCTATTTAGGCAGATCTCTAGGATCCCTTATCAGTAGGTAATTAATGATTCTCATCATCCATCGCATTACCCGCTGATGAGGAATGTCGGAGACATTGAGGAAAAAGAAATATCATATGTATTAATTAATTTTTCTCTTATGAAGAAAATAACTATTCGTAGGCCCTTTTTTATTTTATTTACAATTATTGAAAAAGCCTACTTATATTTTATATTAATATTGATAATTTATTGGTTTATCTTAGCAATGTTTAAATTTGCACTTGCTTCTCTAATGCAGGTAATATCCTATTTCTTACGTAAAATGGTGGAGAATTAGTATTTACATTTCCATTTTAAGAAGCAACTGCAATTTCTACCAGCCAAAATAACAGAATTACCGTATGAATACATTTTTCTACTTTTTTTTCCTAAAAGAACAATAACGCATATCAACGGTAATCTCAAGTTCAACTTGCTGGAATTCGTAGAAATTTCTCGTTGTATAAGCAGTCATTATTGTTGATTATATGCTTTTATAGCTGTATGCAGCTTTTACTTTTATTAACGTCCATTCTAGCTATTTGTATTCAACATTCATTAATTCTTTACAATTGTACCACATGAATATATTTCCGTACGAATTTTTACACATTGAGAAGTGGATAAATTCTGCGGATTAAATAATGAAGCTTTTACGAACTCCATTTTTCTATCTCTGTTACATAAAATATCGTATGGACCTTTTGAACAGGAGATGGAACTCGTAAAACAAAACTCTTTGCCTTCATTCCCTTGGTGAATTTACTATTCCATCTCGCAGCTTATTTGTCTTATATTTATGTTTACGTTTGGAAATATTAAACGTCCTTTGACCTCTAGTGGTTTTACATTTCTACCCGGAAGATCATAACATTCCGAAAGATGGTTGATAGTCCTATGAATTCCAATTTTGTTTTCGGAGTTTCATTTTTCTTGTTATTTGTTTCTTTGTAGCTTTTAATCATCTACGTATGCTATATCGTAAATATTGTTTACTTTTGTACAATGTTTTCTCCGATACATTCATGTGTTCTTACGCTCTTGAAAGTGGCATATCGACGCCATCTCACGGAGGACATTGTTACTATTTAAATGGAGACGGCTATTAACAAATGGTTTATGAAAAGTGTAATGAATTTTTAATAACATTATACGAACTTTTTTACAAAACAAAAATGATGGTATACTGGGGCATAACAGGAGAATTCAAATTGTGATAATTCCATTATCCATTCAAACTTAACATCGCTTCTCAAATATCCTTTGAAATAAATATAAAACTAGGAATTGACACTCGCAGTGTAGTACAAAAATATGTCTTAAAAAAAGAATGTGAAATACTGACAAGATGGTTCTTCGCGATTTTTTGTTGTCTTGTCCAGAAAAGATTGTAGAAAAAAGTGTTTCTTAATATTCTTATTTATTTTTTATTTAAATTCGAATAATAAACTGCAATTCCGACGTTAAAAGGTTAATCCAAAATACAAAAGAATTGTGTCTATCATCACAAATAAAAGTTTCATCTTTATATATAAATAATCTAAAAATACCATTTATTGGTTATTTCATAAAAATTAGCTTTTAATGACTATTACTAAATTATTAGCACATTAACTTAATGAAAAACATACTTTAACATTAAAAAGAAAAGAAAAATATTTATAATCATAAAATGATTATTAAATGTCACTTAAGTAATAAATTACTTTGGAAATTATAAAATGCAAATACGGAGATATAAATAGATTGTTTTCGCCCTGATGGCCATTTCAGAACTACCTACGACAGAATTGTATCAAATTACCAACGATTTCTATTCGTGCAGGTCTCCTTTTTCAAAGCAATTTCTGCACGCTAGCAAATAAATGCGAGCGCCATGCAAAATTACACCTTACTATCATGCAAAGCTAAATTCTAACTTCGTTTGAGAAGACTCCTTCCAATTCTTCGTTTCAAACATGTTGCCTCTTGATTTATACGTCATTAAAATTTAAAAAGTTCGAATGAATCACGAACATTTGTTCGTAAATAATTTGTTGTTTTTGCATGTTTTATTCTTAAACGCTTTCTCGAAAATGTTAGGAATCAAATGCATTTAAAGTGAAAAAATGAAAAAACAATTCATGTGCACGAAAACGTGAGTCGAATTAATTTTTCAGTCAATAATCTTATTTTCAGGTAAATGAAACATTTAATGGAGAAAAATAATTCTTTTGTAACTATAAAGAACAGGAATTACACACTTTTGTCTCAACTTAAATGTTAAATAAAATAAATCGTGCTGCGGTCTTTAGTACTGATATTTAATTCTGGGTTACGAAATTAAAAAAAAAATATTCAGCTGCAAAACTGAATTTACGTCAAAAGCGAAACCAATTTCGCAGTGCAACTTCTCTTGTTAGCCATGAATAACCTTGCTAGATCGACATCGTTCTAACCACATCCACTATGACGTCACAAAATCTGATTGGCTCATTTCTTTCTATGAACATGAGCGTACTGCGCGGCGCATGCGCAGAGGAGGGAGGGGCAGTTGTCCCCGCCTACTGTCGAACAAGCGAGGCCCGACTTGGACGAACTAGCGAGGTCTTACTGTACTATTTTTTGCCAACACATTAGCTCTGGATCCACCACTTTATTTTGTCCAAGAATCCTGCATTTCGATATTATAAATTCGTATCTGATATACTCCAAATGTTCCATATGTACTCAAAATGTTTAAAATATTGGTATGACATATAAACGTTGAGTAACTAGAGTATAATTGATCTTTTAATGTATCATATAACCTCATATTAACAGTGCAATCCAACATATCCGAGGAAACAACAAGAAAAAAATTGTTCATAATTTAACCTGCGACCAACTATAAAAGAACAACACCAAAGTAAAATTTAGACAAACTAACGCTCTTTTTAAGCACAAACTTACATGGAGACGGGAAATGAATTAAAGAAGCACGTAGTAAAAATTTACAAAGCGAAATTTGTTCGTATGAAAGTCAAATACTGGAGAGAATTTCTCAAAGATTTCTTTTCCTACACGTTCACAGACATTTTCGGTACACTGATTTTTTGGGGCGTCAAATAATTTTGTATGTACTTCATTAAAAATAATATTTATAAAATTACTTTTTAAACTGAATAATTTAGAAAAGTTTAAAATGATGATCAATTTCGTCCTACTCATACAAATTCTTATCATTCTCCGTCTCTCTTTCTCCCTTTTTAAGGCAACCGTATTAAATTTTCCGCAAAACGCAACATTTTACAAATAGATATAAAAGACATTTAAAAGAAACTTGAAAACGAAACTTTTGAAGCGATTCAGGAATTCTTCTATACTTTTACGGAATGGGCACTATCGATTCGGACATCAAAGAGTTGCATCGCAGCTTTAAAATGTCTTCATATATATGTGGATGTATATATATATGATCGGAGTTATGGAAGCTCAGTTATGGAATTCAATACGGGAATGCTTTCACGTGAAGAATGCTCCAACCATATATCATAGATTGTTTAAAAAGTCAAGTCGTATATGAACGTTGAAAATTAAAATATTTAAACCACGTCTTAAAAGAAAAATTGAATGAATTTTTGAATCAAAATTATAATTTGTAATTTTATAGGAAAGATGCAATTTTTACATTAAGACTTGAAAATGGAAACGGAATTAAATAGAATTTACATCTTGTACCTTGTATTTATAATTTCCTGAACAATTGCCAATAATTATTACCATGTCTCTTTATGCAGAATCGATTTTATATTTGGCACAAAGCGTCAAACAGTAAAAATTACGAGCCAAGCGATCTGTGGGTCCAGGGGGCGGAGCCTTTGGTGAAACAGGCCGCAGGTCCCTTAGTTCATGGTATAATAAGATAGATATAGTGAGGTGTATGTTGAGGAAGGGGAAAGACGAATTTAGATCAACGCTGATTAGTTGCTTCTATACCTCCCTTATTATAACATGTTCCCATCTCCAGTCTCCATCGACCAATTTACATCAACGCCGATTGGTTGCTTCTGCGCAGCCACCAAGTTGCTATAGCTTTCTTCTTATACCACGCATTAGTGGTAAGTTCAGTATTTACCTATAATTAAATTGTATTTATATTACAGCGATTAATAAGACCGAAATCACATAAAATTAGCGTTACGTAATTAATATACTATAAGTTTATCGTAACCATACACTTTTTCTATGATATTCATGGCAAAAGAAATTTAGTTCTAACGGTTATATAGTGACAATAGAATACAAAATTGGACCTCTAATCTAAATGTTCATCTTCTAAACTTTCAGAAGGAGTCTTACCAAAAACTTCTCCATTTCCAAGAAACAGGCAAACCCGATTCGCAGATCGTAGGAAATAAATGAGCACCCCAGACTATCACGTAGCTATTGGTTTATTTGACAGCTGTCAACGCATTTTCCGCAATGCTGCTCATAATTTTCAATCACGAGTCTTGCCGGAGAAACCTCCTCCGGAAATTGCACCATCAAATCTCTCTATTGCCTTCCATTAAGGGAAATTCGACAACGCAGATCATACATGGGTTACCTGACGCCGTCGGCAATGGTCCCCATCGATGGAGGAAACGGTCGGGCACAGACAGACAGCCGCAGGAAAATACTCGAACTCAATTCGCGGGCTACGTTAACGTTAAACCAGATGGAATAATTTAACTTTTCTCCCGTGGCAACGACAAACACGATCAATCGTTATAGTAGGCTGTCCTTTTTCGATGGCCACGTGCGGGTTTTCACGAAATGTTTCGTATAATTTAAAAATAAATTAAAGTAATGGGAGAATGAAAATTGACGATAATGGAGAAAATTGATTGATGTATTGGAAATATTGGAAATATTAAATTAAAATGTTGGGATATACGTTGGGTAATGAAAACATATTGAAGAATTCGTTGCAAACGCCATACATTTTTACATCTTTAGTTTTGTTCAGGATGAATTCGAACAAATAATTAGGCAAATCATCAATTCCAGTTCTGCATTTTGATTATGGAATGTTTTATCGACTGCGCAATGAGTTCTTAAGTCTCCCGCTAGTTAAGAGGTGGCGCACCTTTTGTTTCGAAATGGAGAAGTATAAACAGCTGACTATATAACCTCTCCGAAGTTAGACACCACTAGACTTTCAAGACTTGTTACACATCGTTATTTTAAAGATAATTAAGACCCAACTTTTAACACTAATGTGCGGAACATTTAATTAATGGACCTTAAAAGATTATTTTATGTTTATTCTTACACAAAGGTAAAGAAGAGTTTGATATGCCAGAAGTGGAATTGCCTTTGTTCTATGTCGCTAATATATTCTGCTACGTGTAGCATAACAATACCCCCATTTTTTGGACCAAATGATTTCCTAAAATCTTCGTTTAAACACAACAGCATTTACAAATACGCCATTTGTCAAGCAATAATATAATTAGCTGTCTCATTTTTTTCGTCGAAAAATCTCGTTTTCTTTGCAGACGCTGGGGACATATTTCACCTAAGATCACTGCACGTACTATAGGTTTACGCGCTTTTCGCCAGGCCTGGGGCAGAGTATGCACGCACATACAAATGTATCTTTGTCCACGAGACCCTTCCTGGATGCAAAGGGTGCGAGAAGTACCTGCGTAGGGTGCTGATCCTTTAACATGGCATACAAAGGGTGTCACCCGTCTGGAAGACCTGTTAGCTTGGCAGTCTCCCAGACGAAGGAATGACTGAAACGAAAAATATTTCAAAGCAGATAAGTAGTATTTACAAAAAACTTGTCTCAGCCTTTCGTCAGCCATGAATTTGTACCTTAAATACTGCGATTACGTGAAAATTATAGTATAAGTGCGGTAAGCTCCGTTTGATGTTTTTTGATGTGACATTGAAATTATACCGTGTGCTCTAAATGTGAAAATATACCTACTGAAGTACATTTTTGTTGTGATTGAAATCGAATACATGTCTCAACATCAAAATTAAGTTCCGAATTCTGAACAGCTTTTAAGGACACATTATCTTCAATATAGGAACAGAGACCCATCCTATTTTTTACTGGGATGAATAATAAACATTTAACTCCTGAACCATATACCTACCCACCTAAACTAAACGAAAATTGCGGAATTTGTTATCAAAACAGTAGAAATGGACGTTAGGGCAGAATGAACCAAAAAAAAAGAGAAACGTGGAACGTCGACGTATTTCAAATGGTAAACTCAGAGCAATCATAATTTTCCTTTTTAGAGGCACCGTATTTAAGAGCACTCAAAAATGGATATACGAAATGATATGCTTTACGAAAGAAAAATAAATTACGAGTATAAGCTGTTGGGAAATTGTTTGAAATTTGTTTTTCACTGCCTTTTGCGCATACCCACGAAATCCGTAATAAAATGGAGTAAAATCCAACTTATCATATGAATAACGAATTTCGTATCCTTCTTCGCGTCTGCCTTCCGCATCCGAAATTCGCCCCATCATATCTGCGTTTAAAATATCAAATGGATCTCTTAGGGGAGCTTTTCACCCACCGAATGGGTCGATCCAGCCGAGTTTCAATCTAAGTCGATTTCACGCCTTGAGGCTTCGATAATTAAATCGCCATAACTTTACGTTTGTAATTAGTAAGCTGCATTACGAGATCAAATCTACCCATATGACGGCACGGTAGAACAATTCTGCGAATGTTCAATTTTGGATAATTGAGAAACTATCGATAATATTATCTGATGGACTTAATTGGCATAGAGCATTGTAATTCAGGATTTCGTTATTGTCAACGAGCCTCCTCCACACGGATTTGTCAAGGCATTTCGCAAACTTTTTCTTATTGCTTTGTCCATTGTAGTCTAATTAGTTTTTTCGTATTGTTAACAATTTCTTTTTTATTTGTCCGTGTTTGAAAAATACAAAGCCTATTCCACTCGAATTTTGCAATTTGTTAAAATGAGTCTTTGACCATGAAAGTGCGAACCCCAATATTGTTGTACAGACAATACATGTAATACACACGGGTTTCTATTCTTTTAACTATTTTTTTCCACTCTAGTTCAACTCTTCGGTCTGCTTTTTGGTTCTTTCGCGTCCCTTGAACTCCCGAAACTCTTCAACCCGTTAGTCCTCACTTGTTACGGGGGTTAGCAACTTTCGCCTTTCTTCCTCCATGTATAAAACTTCGTTTAGGATCGAGTTACTCGTTACGGGTACTCCACTCGTTTTCGAGTGGAACATACGTACGTAACTATGTCCCGGTATTGTGGAACAAAGAGGGGAAAAAAATAAGAAATACGCTACCACCAGAGCCAGTTTTGAGGGTCGTTTCACTTTGTCTTATAAGCAGGTTACACGTTCTTAGTAAAGGCGCTTAAAAAATCTCGCGGGGACGCGACATTCTTAACAAACAAACCTGAAAAGTCGAAAAGCCGAGTAATTCAAGGGAATATTTTCTCGAGCAACTTCTTCGCAATTTAAAGATACACGAATGTTGAAAACCTCTTAGAAGGTCGTTCGCTCACCTCCTCCCTTGGGTAAAATTCGCATTTCTTATTTGGGTTAATCCGAGCAACGGTTAACTTTACTCTTCTCGAAATAATACTGTAGGAAGCATTCCTTTGTGGTCGTAATGTACACTAGGAAACGTATTATCACGCGTCGTTATCCTTAGAACCGTTTAAGGGTGAAATTAAAAAATTTGTTATTAAAAAATATATAAATGGTTTCGTCCAATTCGTCACGATTTTTTAATGAATTGCGATAAAGTATAATTTGTTACAACTTCAACAAATTTACGGCAAAAGAATATTCATGCAGATACAATTTTGTATAGGAAAATAGTTACTTTTTATTGGTAAACAAACAAATGTTGATCCGTGTTGGGAATTGGAATTTTATTTGATTGCTATTGTTATTTTCATAAAATTTTAGAGCGCAATTGTACTTGTTTTCTTTGTTAATGGTTCGTAGTTTCTGGGTATATCCAATAAAGACCGTTGGCATAAACACTCATTGTTACAATGGTTCGTATTTAACCTTTTCGAACATATATGCTACACAATAGTCCTTCTCTTATATTGTACAATCGAGACAGTCAAGATGGCCGCTTCCTCCCTTAAGTTGTGTTTTTTTCTTTTCAGTATAACCCATTTTAAACTAATATACAATTAAACATCATCGAAAACTGATTACTAATAAAGAAAAATAAACGACGGAAGCACCTGGTCCATCAGGTTCGTCAGACGCGATCAAACTCGTAACTTAACCTCCTTATGAATTACACATTACATTGACTAGGGGAAAATATAACATAGAGGATGGGAAACCTATAACATAAGAGAAATGCACAACATAAAGGACAACAACTTAAGGGAGCATAAAAATAAACAATGCGATCTTTGTACAGAAATTGGGCATTTGCAATTTCTATGAAAATTTCATACAACCTATGTGAGTTTCAGATTTTTCGCAATATATTTTTTACCTTTCCAAACAACGTTTTTAACAAATTAACTTTCAGTGACGACACATACCCACAAATATTGTCGTCAACTCACACTAAAGGACGACACAGGACGATATCAACAATAGACAGTGTTGTAGGCTTTCAAAAGCTCCATCCTCCAAGGAAATCCCATAACACAATTTTCGGTGTTGTAGATTCATCAAATGTAACAAATTTTGGTCACTTAATATCCCATTTAATGGTACCAGAATGTTTACCTGCAAAATGAATTTACTTCAAAAACAGCAATGCACCATTAAAATCCATATTCGGAAAATCGCTCTAAATATCTCCATGTTTGTTTTTGTCACGTTTTCAAAATCTACATTAAGAACGAAAAATGTTACGTAAAACTCACCTCTGTATGCCTTGTCGTTTAGAAGTAAACTACGTTCCTTGAGAACGCTTTAATAGGGTACGCGGAAATTCGAGCAAAACAAATGCTTGTTTATTTACAGTGCGCGACCTTCCGCATAAATTGCTGAGATTCCAAGATCTGAAGTAACTTTTGATCAAGATATAGATATATTATATTAAATATGTCATTCACTATAAATTATATCAAAAATTAAAAACGTTACATTAGGACAAAAAAATAGAGACGCTTAAAAGTATAATCAAAGGATATTATTTTCTCCTTTTTTACAAGGCACTTTAAAGTGCATAATATATATATCGATTATATACCGAAATTGTGTAGTGAAATCTGGTTATATTTTTATATGATATAAAGATCCATCGTTCTAAAATATCCATATCAAATCCAATATTGGAAAATATGGAGAGGAACATGGTTTGGCAAAATTGAATCATTTCACCAAAAGTTTGATTAAATTTTACATCGTTTTTTAATACGGAACTGAATATTGTAATAACCCTAGTTTTCAATTTTCAAGTTGAACAATTTTACCAAATTATATTTTGTATCCTTCGGAGGAATCAAAACATGCGATTGACTCGGTACAGCAATTTTAGACTTCTTAATGAAAGTTAGTAACGATAACTCTATTTATAATAATTAGATGGGTAATATTGGAACGAAAAAACAGAAACAAGTCAAGAATTATGACTTATATTATTTAATTTGTCATGGATTGTAACTCCTTGTCACAATAGGAAAGTGCAAGTAATATACAAGTACAGAATTATAAGTTGCCGTTTGCATTCTACACTAATAAGTTTTATGTAGAGATAATTGAATTCAGAACAATAAACGTAATGCCAGACATACATATGGAAATGCAGTGACCATGCGTGAAACAGCAAAACTCCTAATTTAAGTATGTGATTTTAATAATTATAATAATTTGTTGATCCATTGATAACAACTAGCGCATGAGATTATGTTTGAAGGTACTTAATTTCCATCCACAGAATTTTTCAAAGTTTAATGCCATTTACTCTAAATGACGTTTGAAGTATCGTTAAGGTATGTTGAAAGCCCAAACTTAGAAGTGCAGATAATAGAGTTTGATCGATAGGAATTAGTGGAAAAAATGCAAATAAATAAGATGGTAAACCAGACTAAAATACAGAAAACAGTAATAAACCAACAAAATATTTTTGCGGGAAATGCCTGCAAGCCATTCTGTTTCAATGCGGTTTGGTGTAATGTGCTGATCGCGTCTAATGATTTCAGATCAAAATAATTTGTGACACCATTATACCTTACGTTGCAATAATCTAATTCCTATATAATAAGAGTATTTACGAACAATAACTTGACGGAAGATTGGGATAAATGACCCTGATATTTGAGACAATACAAGATTGCATACACCTTGCGGCAAATCTAATTGAGAATTCCAAGATAAATCGATATAATCCAACATTTTTTATATCCTGTGTTGTAGGCAGTGCTCTATATTTTGTTCAGATTTCTGGTACTTCAAAAACTCATTGCTTTTGTCTTAGTAGGGTTTATATCTAGTAATTGGACCAAATTATGATAGCTGCAATCTCACTGCTCAAGCTTCCGATAGTAATGCGTACTAAATTAGGCTCACAACTGGAGGGCAGATTTGTAAGTCATCTGTGAATAAAGCAAAGAAGTCTTTACAAAAATAAAGAGGACGAGTTAAGGGTATTATTAAGCATAAGGAACGAAATTGACCCAGGAGAAGGATGGAAGGATTTCTGTGGTACCTCGGAAGTTGCACTTCAAAATTTAAGCTGATTATCGTCAGACACTATTGCAGCTGGTCGACCACTAATATAAGATGATAAAAGCAATAATGCTCGACAGAAATCAAATAAAAACCAATTTTGTAATAAGGTCATTGTTCATTCCGGTGTAAAAGTTTATTGTTTTCAAGAAATAGTGTTATTGGAGCGTGAACACAAACTTAAAACACTTGTGAAATAGCTCAGACTAGGTGTATTATGCTTGGAGTCTGATGGTGTTAGTAATGTTTTTAAATCAAATTTATTCTGGTTTAAGTTGGTTTCTTCATATATTTCCAAAAAATGTCCACATTTCTATTGCGCTTTTATATGAATTTTTATAGTTCTTCGCACTAAGGAAGAATATGAAAAAATAATTTCGACACGACATTTTCGTTTCCTGAATGTGATCGAACAAAAAAGTAATAATTACATATTCTAATGCCATGTATGATTTACGTACACAAGAAATGTTTGTTTACAGTTAATGTAATAACTTCACAGTAAAGCTGACAGAATTTAGATCTTGATCTTAAGATATAAGGTACTTTATTTTGAAGTTATGGTAATCTGATATTCAGTCAAATTTGTTATGTTATATAAGAATTATAGTTAAATATAGTTAATATAAGAATTTCAAATATTAATGTTGGAATCATTGCGTGACATATTTACGCACTTACAGTTTCACCGAAACAGCGATAAACAAATATACACACGGGCAGTCAGTCGATTTTCTGCGAATTTTTCGACGCATTGTTGACATGCGCAGTTCAAACGGCAGAATTTAATGTAAGATTTATTAATAGTTAACGAACACTCATTAATCGAATGAGTGTGAATGTTAAAATATACAAGTTAATATACAATAACATTGCTGATATCCTGGAAAGTGCTGGTATTTTCATCTCTAAGTTACCGGTCATTTTTGACTTTACAGTTACTGTTATAACTTACATTTAATGTAAGAGCTTTGAAATTAACTTAGTTAAAACTTATTACTATTACTTAGCTAAAAATTAAAATAGCGATCCAATATGGCGGGTGAATTTTTAAAAATTACTTCAGATTCACTGAAACGACTTGCATAGTGGCTTTCAGGATTGCTGATTACGCATAGATATCATTTTTCTAAATTCAAAATGGCGGATTCAGTATAATGGACAAATTTATAGAAATATGAGATTCACGGAAGACTACTTACTGAAGGGGATCGGGGTGAATAGAATAATTACTATTATAAATCTGGTCAATTGGGTGTTGTTAATCATTTCATAATGTTAGGAAAGGAAAAAATATTCAATTTTTCGTGATTCGTATCATTTCAATAAAAAATTGTATTTTGACCGCATCACGAAAAATTGAAGATTTTTTCTTTTCCTAATATTACTTGGAACGACGGTCGACTATTTCTTGAATGAATTTATTTCATATAATTTCATAATGTTAGTGCATGTCACTGATTCCTGGTCGGGAGCATGAAAAAATAATTTCCACCGAATCGTCAATCATTTTTTAAAATTCGACGACCATATTAGATTCGCCATTTTGAATTCTTCAAAAACTGTTAAAAGTTAGGATGATAATGTAAATTAGCCATTCGACACGTGAAAAGTAAGATTTATTCAATGTTTCAACTGTGATTTTTATAAAGGGACATGACAGCTGAATGAGAATTTAGCACTTTTTTACGAATTTTTTGAATGTAAAATATTTTAAAATTGGATTATTCTCACTGACGTAATATAAAAGATTAAGTTTTACGATTTTCATAAGTAACAACATGGTTTATTTTTAAAATAAATAAATTTCGCTCAGACACTATACATCCCCTCGTTTGTTGGACTGCTTACATGCAAGACATATCGGCTTCAAGTGGTTCTCAAACCACGTTTTAAACTTGAGGGATTCGCAAAAGAAAAATACGAAATTCGTATGGTGAAAATTTTCGTGACATATATAATCGTTTTTGCCATCCTCTTATTGTTAGTACAAGTTCGTATAGTCCAAAGCACTGAAAATTAAAATTCTATTCCAATAATGATTTTCCTTCAGTACATTTTACTCTACTGTGTCTACCTCTTGGAGAGAGAGTACACCCTTCCAATGGTTTATTTTAACACGAATAAATCTAGAGAATTTCAGCCACCACAAAACCTAATATATAAATTTGTTATTAATTACAACAAAAAATAATTTAAGAAACGAATTAATACTACCATTTATTGAATTAATCAAGGAACCTGCAAGAAGCTTCGATCGAAGGCGTCGACAAAAACTTGACTAGGGAGCCCTCTTAAATTGTCAATGGCGAAGAAGTTAAGTGAATTACGTAAAGAAGAGTTTTTGGAAAAGGGACGAGACATGGTGGATGGAGGTAGAAGTGAAGTGGGAATGAGAGGAAATAGGGAAATGCGAAATAGGGAGATTCCAGTAAGAGATGTAGGATCCAATTGGAGACTCCTTGTAGGGGGATAGATGGAGGAGATGTTGAAGAAAATTTGTGTGATGAGTAAGTATATACTGAAAATTAAATAAAGTATATCTTCCCATATTTGAATTCTTAAATTCTTACCTTCTACTGCAGCAATATACTTCAAGCTGTATTTTTAAGAGAATTTGTATTTAGTAAACTGCTAACTAAAAATCAGAGGTAATGGTATTTTGTAATTTTTACTGTATTTTCTAACAGTACTGTGATTTTCTGCAGCATCAACATGAAATAGTCGATAGTATGAATTATAGGTCTATTTGTATACAGCGATTTTGATACACGTCTACTATTATCACATTTGCCGGTTGGCCAGGTAATTAATTAATCTCCGTATATGTCTTATTAATGAGAATGCGGTATGTGGTTAGTACGAATGAACCAACAGGTAGATCTATATATCACAGATTTCGATACTGCCCCATTCGTCGAGTAATCAATATGACGCTTCAGTGCTATTCATCAATTATGTGAGCATTCTACCTTAATCTTATTTCAATTTTATTTACCCCCAGCTAGAAAAACTTCAAATAAATCTATTTTCATTATTTCCACCCAATAATCTAAAAACCTCAATCATTTTTGTTCACATTATAAACATTAATTTCGTTAATATGTTTACCAGATTTTCTTTAATCCATTTTTTAAAGCTTCATCCTACAACTTCTAGAAACTTATAGCGTAAAGCCGCGACTTAAATGTTACTTCCACAAATCCTGCTCTAGTGGATGCATGTAAGATCCAGCTTCCCCAATATGCAAGCGCATGTAATCTTATTTAATCCCAAGTAACTTAAAGGCATTGTTGTATCCTAGATTGGCTCTTCTCATTTCCGTGTATAGTAGGATACTGCAAAGTTTGAGTTTCATACTTTTACAGTACATCAGAGGACAAGAACTTAACCAACTTTAGATACTTGGACAACGTCCAATTCGTACATTCATACACTTGAAAAAATGGCATAAAAGTAACAAAAGTGCAGCGTATATTTATTCCTTACAAGAATCATCGCTGGATCTTAAATGCATCGAAAGCCCTACATGAATGCAAGTATTCTTCCATTGTAGAAGTTTACAGCACAAACTTTACGAAATCATGTGATGTTTTCTATAAATTCGTCTTCGTGTAGTAATTTTTCATTTGCTTGAAAACGTCCCACAAACGCAGACAATAAAGAGCTACTTTGCGACCTAAGTCTGAAAAATGTCAGAACGACAAAAGGTACGAATAATTTTTTTACCGCTGATTTAAAGTTTTCTTATATTTGCCAGACATCTGTTTTCTAAGTAAGTTTTCAAATAAAAATAAACTTTCAAGGGGTAATAAGAATAAAAAAGTTATACAACAGCAAGTTGTAGAGAAACAGGAAAAACAAAAGAAAGGTTCAAACGCAGACACCTCGTAGATTGTCAATCCCGTGCAAAACGTGCAAGCCCCAGCAGACGTCGCCATTATCTACTCTGGCTAAGTATCGAGTACCTGTCAATGTCTATGCGAATCCAATTTTTATATTTTAGGTCATAGAAGCTCGTTCTGTACAGAAAGTCTACATCGCCTTCCAAAAAAAGTATGAGAGAAAATCATATCTAATCGTCGTCAAATGAAAATGGCCGGTGTTTCGATTTTGTCAATATGGATTCGATGTTTATTTACAAAGAGTCTTTATGAGTCTTACATCAAATTCAATAGCGGAAATGTCGTTTGGGATACCTGCGACACTGTTTTATTAAGTGAAATATAAGTTTCTTTTGAGAAATTAATACACTGCTTCAAGGATTTTACAGTTAATAACAGTGCTGTGAAGCAGCGACGCTTCTTTATCTAGTTTCTTCTTACATAAAATGGAAGATAGTGTGGTTACGTATGACCTGTACTACATTCTGATCACTTTTGTACGGGTGCCTTGATGGAACAAAAGCCTCATAGAATCGATGTCTTCCACTTAAACTGCATTGTATTGTACACATTCAGGATCGATGCTGGTGCACTATACACTTCGACATGCATAGGAACCTTTTTTTAAATATGCACCCTCCACTTTATGCTTCACTGTCAATGACTTCAACATGTACCTTACTCATCATTGTTACTTCATTACTGAAAGTAAGTCTGCTATGAAGATAGTATACGTTATTATATAACTGAAGATTAATTTTGAGTTTGAGGTGTTTCAATTGATACAAAACCCACTTTGTTATCCAGAATCTACGGTCTCTTAAGTGCAACTTCAACCCCATCTTATTGAAATCAATTCATAGTTGCGATCATTTTTACTAGGATTTTAAATAATATTTAAAGGTCGCTGAAGGTCATATTTTGTGAAAAAAAACAGTTTTTTTTAATGGCAGCGGTTTAATTTTTGCATTATTTCGTTTCAAACTCAATGAATTGTGTTTTATATAAAGAAGTAAACATTTTCCCAACTTTTTTGAAAGTTATTAGAGGTCGCTCAAGATCAATTTTCGAAGAAAAATCTACTTTTTGATTATTGTGCCCTAAACTTAATGAATTATGTATTCTACAATTGTGTAAGGAATTCCGATTCCTTTTAGTAGCTTCTGAAAATAATTAAGGGTCGCTTAAGATCAATAATTTTCGAAGAAAAATATAATTTTTTCACTTTCCGTAACTTCATTTTTACATAATTACGCACTGAACATAAAGAATTCCGTGCTTCTATAGTGAAAAATTCTAGGGATCTCGTTTAAAGTAGCTTATCGATTAACCAAAGTCTAGCATTATTCTTAGAGATGTCATATTTGCGTATATTAAATCGAATTTGACAAACACTTGTCGACGAGCATTCACCGAAATTCACCTACAGTAATATATTAATTGACCTTAAGCGATCTCCAAATGACCTTTGCAGAAAAAGGATCAACATTCATTGTATAAATATAATTCCTTAAATGCGAAGAGAAATAATGAAAAATTGACTATACTGCAGCAAACAGAGAAAAATATTTCTCTTTGAAAATTGAATTAAAACACCGTCAAGAATTTCAAAAGTGATAAAAATTCTTCATTCAAGTGTAGAAAATTCAATTCCTTGAATTCATAGCGAAATAAAAAAAATGAGGACGTTGCAATGAAAAAATAAATTATTCTTTAAAAAATTACCTTCAGCGACTCCTAATAATTTTCGAAAAATCTAAAAAGGATCCAAATTCGTCACTTTATAATTGAAAATAAAATTCCTTATGTTCAGTATGTAATGTTCTAAAAACTCAATTACAATAATTGAAAAAAATCGATTTGTCTACGAAAATTGACTTTGGGGAACCTCTAATAATTGAAAAAAATCTTGACAATTTCTAAATTCTTCAATTCATTACAAAAAACATATTAATAAAAAAATAGAAAGAAATAATAACAAAATTAAATCACTGCAATGAAAGACTTAATTTTTTGGCCAAAATAACCTTGAGCCTCCTTTAAACATTTTGTTAAAATTTTTACAAAAAGGAAGAGTTAATTTTTCATCAGAATAATTTTAATTTATAATAGGAAATATCTCGTAATAAACAAAATATACCAACAAACATTTTTGACAAAATTTGCAATAGACGAAGGGGGTCACCCATTGGTATTAGTGTATTTGGCTCTGAAGGTCTTTCAAAGTCATATGGGAGTTGAAATCACATTTAAATTGAAACTGCTACATTTTTTATTATTAAAGATCGACAATTTTACGTGTAAAGAGATTCTTTTCTAAAAGTCGTTTCAAAGACAAATGAAGGTCAAATAGGAAAAAACGACTGAATTGTGTCCATTGACATTCTAACCTTTTAAAAAAGGGTTAAAACACTTTCAGAGATTTAATGGTCTTTCAAGCATGAATCACTTTCCATGTACTACCATTATCAAGGTTACTTAAAGGTCAAATTCTGGGAAATTACTAAATTTTTTCTGGTTGTAAGAGACAATTTCAGTTATTTTCGCGTGCGTGACCTTCTTCATTTGACCATAAAAATGGCCTTCTCAAAATAACCACTTTATATATAAATTTTTTTGTTTTTTTTCTCGAATGCGGCATAAAAAATAGGAGTCCCCGTTTAAAAATCTCATTATAATTTCCATATGACCTTGAAAATAACTTTCAAGGGGTGACCCCCTTCGCTAAAATAGTCCGCAACTCTATAGAGATGCAAAATGTTGGTGTATATCGTTTAATTATTCACAAAGATGGTCGATCCATGTCGGCCATATTGGGTCACCCATTTTGAATTTCGATAATTTATCTTCAGGTTTTCAATACCCGAAATTTATTAGAATATATTATTTATAAAAGCTCACCTCAACATTTCTTTGGGATTCCGAATATCGGAACCACCGAAACTTGAAAACAATTTCTTTAAATATGCCGCCATCTTGGATATTTAAACACAAATCAAAAAAGCACCTTCGAGAATAGTAAGTGAAAGATTTAAAATTTAATTTTTTTGTTAATAAAACCAAAGTTAGTAAATTACAACACACTTGTAATGAAGATTTGGATAAGTTCACATCCTCTCTTCAGCTAAAGTGCGAACAATACGATTTTTTAAAAACAATGGAGAATCCTACTTTAAATAAACCATTAATTAAATATTTTAACTTCTTTCTTAGAAACTCCCTTGAAAAAAATAAAGGTAAAATAAAAAGTATTTTAGATATAGCTGAAACTTTAATTTATGATTGTTATAAACAATCTAATAGACCAATTGTGTTTACTGACAAAAACGATCGACATAATAACGACATATATATATAGGAATAAAATAGAAAAGAGTACATTAATACGAGTAGTAATTGAAACCTTTTGAAAAGGATTGAACTGATGATAAACACGAGCCGTCGTACACGCGCGTCCTACAATAGTCAAGTCCGAGATTGACCATGAGTAGCACAACAATCGACGTTAAAAATAAAAAATTTACAGAAATTGCGATAAAGCCATTATTAAGCAAACGAGATAAAATGAATGTGCAAGACTGTTGCCACGTCGCATCATGATTCATTATTATTTCCTCTCTGACTGCTCGCGGAAATTGAAGGACTTGCACGTTTGAATCTTTTATTGGTTTAAAAATGCTCATAGCATTAGAGAGCTACTCCAGACTTGGACGATTGAATTAATTATTCGAATCTACGCTAAAAATTGCAGTTAGAGTCAGTGGCCTTATACATTTTGCATCGGAGTTCGCACCACAATATGTTAACGAGCTTAAATTTCTATTCATGTCAAACGATAAATTTAAATGTGGAATTCAACTACCTGTGGAGGGCTTTATAACCGTTCGGTTAGAGGAAGGTAGCCAATGCACGGGTTTACTTTAAAATACATTTAACTGCGAATGAACCGTTGCACGTTGCGGCGGCTGAATCTCTTGCTCCATTGATCGACGTTTATTTTCCTTGAAGAAGTGCTTTAATCTCTTCTTTAATTTAACCATTACTGTAAACTGTTAGTATAATGTTGATTTGGAATGGAAGAGTGTTTGGAATTGTTGGACGAAACATAATTAATGACAATTGTGCACATTTAGGTATCCGAGTAATGAGATCAATGGGTCCAGCAAACTGTGTTTTGAGTTGACAAGTAGAAGGAAGCTAACCCAAGTAACTTTTGATCAGACTATTGCATCAATATAAACCAAATAACTTGCCCAATATTTGTCCAATGCCAATGACTAGAATTAATCTTTAAATGGATGTCCGAACTAGAATGAAAGGGAATGAGTTTTGGTATCATATACATGAAGTCCAAATCCGATTTTCGAATTGAAAGTTAGACCACCAATGCTATATATCCAAGGCAAACTTAATCGACTCTCCATCCATCCATACCTAACTATAATGGGAAACAATAAGCCCTAACTTTTTGATGCATCCATGATGGTCTCTTCCATGAGTCTCCAACCGACATCAATTTACAAATCCTACATCAAATAATGAATAATCATAGAAATTGAATCAGCATTTGAAAGAATCGAAAAAGCACTTTGGACAAAGTGGATTTAAACATGTCCTAATTTCTTTTTAACTATCCAAGGAAAGCTCTCGGTAGACGAATATGAATTAATAATGAGGAGGATAATAAATTTGTGTCACCTGACGGCTGGATGTGGCACAGGTGCAGGTGCAAGGCGCCCACGAGAGTTTAGTTGTGACGATGGGCGATGCGACGAGGTGCATGCGCGGGGATCAATGAACAGGTTCAATAACCTTAAATCCACTTGACGTTCAACCACCTATCCGTGCGACTGGGGTTCCCCTTTTTCCCTCGCCACCCAGCCCCGACACCTTTTCCACTGCTCTTAAACCAAAATAGATATTCGTTTTCGAATGCCGTTATTGTATACCAGTCCGACGGCGAACCAATAAGATCGAATTGTACACCATCGAATACCAATCCAACGACTGACGCAGTCGATAGCACTGTTCAAATATTCAAAACGAGTTCGTCGCATAACCCAAGAATTTCTAACGTATGAAGAATTTATAGAATTAACTTTCTCGATAGTCAATTCAAATGACTGCGATCTATGGCTATGAAGTTTTATTTATATTATCATTATCCAATCGGGTTATTTATTATTGTTAAACTGACCTTTCAGAACTGTGGATTTTCACAGGAATCGCAGTAAATACATGAATAAAAAGTTGTAGTTGACATTAACGACATTAGTCGACTATAATTTATTAGTACAGTAGAGTCCCGGTATAATTGCATCTCGCTATATTTGCATCCCAGCATATTTGTCCGCGTCCGTCCCGTTATATTTGTCTGTCACCGCTCTCTTTTTCCCCCACTTTGCGGGCTGCGGCCTCAGGAAGGACCATCTGTGACGTCCCGAGCATAGCGCGATTGAGGAGAGTGGGAGAAGCGGCGCTCCCCTTGTATTGACAAATATAAGGAGACGGGAGGGGAAGCCGAGGAACCGAGCGGACAAATATACCGGGACTCTACTGTACTGTGTTTTTTGCCTCTATGTTTATTCGGATCAGCATAAGTTGATGGTAAATGTGATTAGACGGTAAGAAATGTTCGGAAAATCATCATTTTCCACTTAAAAAAGTATCGCAATTTTCTAGGTGACCGTTAAATGGCGGTCTTTTTTATAAGAAATTTAAGACACCATATCTTAAATTTACGAAAAACAACTGACATTTTCGATTTGTATGTGAACTGTTCTGCAACGAAACAAAATTGTAAGTAGATACGACATCAAATTATGAAAACGTAACTTAACTTTCCGTCAGCCTCAAAGAGAGTTGCGCGCGCAGCATGCTTCTATGCGTGCGCACGAATAAAAATGGCGGCACGTAAGATTAACAGCTGTTTCGGGATATCTCGAAAAGTTCAACTTCAATACACTCGGAGCGTTCACATATTAATTTTGACACCTAGATTATGTCAAATTCCGAAAAAAGCAAAATAAAATGCGAAATAAAGACATTGTTGTAAAGGTATACGCGTGCGTGCATGCATTTTATCGCAACACAAGTTATTTCAGATATATATTGATGCTTTACTTAAAAGTTTGATTGCCCATTTCTGTGGCGAGTTAATGTTACCGCTTATAATATTTAAGAAGTAATATTTACATTTCAATTCAAATATTTGCAAAAGCGGAGCCTTTGAGCGCGAGTCTTGTGGCCATTGCAGCTATAGAAATAAAAGGGACGAACAAACTTATTATTCGTTACAAAAAATCCTGAGCATTTATTGGATTGTGGTAGGGATTACAATATATAATGAAAAAGGAAAAAGAGTTTAGAAAATAAAGGCCTCTGATTTGTCAGATTAGTTAACCTTGAATCTGAATTTGAGATATCTTCTAACCACCCATGAGAATGGATAAATTCACACAAGTGCGCAATACAACAAATATTACATTTCCTAATTTTAGTAATACAAGGAAAATTGCTAATGAAAATTACGAACCCGCCTTTGAAAATTGCCTAAAACGTATCAAAATTTCCAGTAACGATAACTACATAAAACTTAAGTTACATGTTTCAGAAATTTATCTCAGAAATTGTTTACATTCTACAGCAGTTAAATAGATCATGCTAAATGGTTTTTAAATCATTAAATAAAGATTAAATACATAATAAAACAATTTATAAACTGCCAAATGCTAATGCAGACATAAAACCGATACTAATAAGTCCTCTTAATCAAATCATTTTATTTCAAGGTTTGCAAAATCTCAGGATTACGTCTACGTAAGCTGATTAAAATTTAACCAGTAATTAAACTATGAGTTAATTAATCAATTTCGAAGGAAACCGTTTAATAGCGGTGCAGCTTGTAAACTGCAACCACACAAAAGTTTGGCTACAAATTTATAAAGGTCTAACACTTTAATATGTGGGACCTAGTTATAACATCAATTTTATGTGAAGATTCTCTAGTTTCGTTATGGTTAATCGTTCATGATTATTTTAATCCTTAACATATATTTTATGGTTTTCAAATGATGTTCAAAGTTCAATTTTATTGCAACATTTTATCGTGCGACTACCTTTAGTCGTAGTTTATCGGCTTCGTGACTATGTCTGTATTTATTGATTCGCAGTTGTACCCAGCACGTATCATCAGGAATACTTGATACACACAAATCATTTAGCATAAACATAAACGTCCGTCGTAACTGCAGAATTATTTACAACCCGCAACTGAGTTTAGCGAACTATGTTCGTAAATAGCGATCCGGACAGATCACTACCTGCTACGTTACAACTCTAATACAGGATGACGTTTAAAAGTACAGCGTTAGTGAACCATTAACTCGAAAGTTGTGTCTATGTTAATTTCGGTTACTAACTAAGAATTTTTTTATTCAAGACTTCTCAAAATTGTTTAGTTATTTTAGATTGCCTTAATTGCATAGTTAAACGATTTATTGTTAATGGTACCAGCATTTTTCATTACAAAATTTAAGTTTTTTTTTAGTAATCTTGTCCTAATTTCATTTATTAATATCGCCAATATTCCGAAAATGCATGTCAATTATTACCAAACATAAACAAATTTTAATATATTTAACCCTACTTTTCTGGAAAGTAGAACTTCATAGGAAAAGTTCAGTAGCGTCATCGTTAGAATCACTTTAGAAATACTTTACAAATGATTCTTCACTTGTGATATTGACGAAATTAAAGGTTAGGAATAATTATAATATTAATGTTAACTTTAGAGGGCATGTCTGGTTTCGCAGATTTTTAAATGAATGTACTCAAGTATTAATTTTCGTACCGAATTTCCCTGAAAATCAAAACGGAAAATTTGCACTTGAAAATGAAAGTACATTATAAAGCTGTTCTATATAGACTTTTCTGGCCTCATCAAGTCCAGTCTCGTCTAGTTTCGACTAGTCTTGATTAATTGCATTTATTCTTGTCTAGTTTCATTTAGTCTTATCTAGACTTGTCTAGTTCTACCTAGTCTTGCCTAGTTCTTTCTAGCCTTCTCTAGTTATGTCTACTGCCGCCTAAAGATAATTTTAAAGGTAGATCACCCCAACATTTTCGTTCCCCACTCACAAAGCATACTTTCACATGAGCGCATTAAAGCACTTCATTTATCATAGCGGGAAAAATATTCATAGAAATTTCAGCCACAGAGACACATTTAGGTCAAAGATTAAAATTATAGGCAATACGGTAATAGATATCGCTAATTCCACTTGGTTCGTTCGACAACCTCGCGTATACGACAACGACAGACCTCGCTTGTTCGACAGTGGGCGGAGACTACCCCCACTCCGCTCCATGTATGCGCCGCGCAATAGGCGTGGCGTCACACTGGACGTGGTTAAAACAATGTCGATCTAGAGAGGTCAAAGAGAGAGCGTCTGAAACCAATCATTCCGAACAAGAGAGGTCGTGCTCCAATACCCTTTTTTGAAAATAAAACAATATACACATACAGAAAATAGAAAATAGATTTTTTTAAAGTACTGTTGTAAATATTAGTAGATTTCATCATTAATGCGTAAAGTGATACGTTTACGCACTAATAGCACACCGTTTTCGTTTTAAAAAAGATCAGTTTTGCGCACATTTACTTTCGCGAACTGTTGCTCACGGAAATAGTGAGTGAAATTTAATAATAGAGGTAGTTTCATTGATATCATAAAAAAGTATCGCTCTTCTAAGTCTCTTCATTATGTTACAACAAAATTAACTCTTAAAAAGTTAATAAATTCTTAAAAAATTAACTTTTTACATATAATTGCTATCACAACAAAGTTTCGGTTTCTTCGACGTGAAGTAGATGGCTCTGAAATCCATATACAAAGAACGGAGCGGCATTTACTTAAATTGTCGAACTAAAGCAGAATAATGTAATAAAATAGTGAATAATTCGAATGTCTAAATTCTTAGTTATATTGTGTTACGTCTCCTTTCTTCATAATAAATCAGAATTCAAAAGTCTTCTATCTTAATATCTATACATAGATTTAAAGATTACTCTAAGAGCTCTTTCTAAGCAATATTTAAAAATTGTACTTCTTATTCTATTCCTTATAACATTTTGTTACCTCCTTTCATTATTATTTCCTATGAATATTTGCTGACTTAAAACCGTCATCATAATTGGCGTCTATGAATATGATTAGTGTTAACTCCTGTTATTTTAAAATAACTTAGATTTGCAAGAACGGTATTTCACAGCGTAGAATGACAAAAGTTAACTATATTTAAACGGCCAAAATAATGCGGGTATTGCCACCTACTAATTTTACTACATGAGTAGCAATTTCCACTAAAAATGAATAATGATAGCGGTTACGGTGCATCCAACAACACTGATTAATTTCCACAGTTTTAGCCTTTACTCCGCAAAATAAATGGTTTGATTAAACCAAACACAGAAATCTGCAGCGTTTTCCATCAGACTATACGGCGTACGATTAGTTAGCTAATTTTCTTGCAATTTTTTATCTCTCCAACTGCAATATTGCGCATAAATATTCGGCAAACAATTTAATTTTCTATGACTTTTGTTATGTAATTTTTTACTTCATAAGTAACATTTAATTCCTACTTACAATGGTGTTAAAACTGTTTTTGACATATTCATGGACTGAATATTATTTAGTATTTATCAGTCGAACTTTACAGAACCTTTCGGGACATTGTAACTTAATTTGTACGAAATATTTCGAAGTTTCCTAAAAGAGAACTGGATTTACGAGCAACTAAATTACTAAATTATTTAAGCATTATCTCTCAGCGTTTCTGCAGTTTATTTATATGTATGTTTCATACTGCACATAAAAGTAAAAGAATTTAAATACATTTCTATCAATTATTACAAAAAATCGTGTAACAGGTGTCATATATCAACTAACAAATAAACATAACAATGTCATATTTATTTATTTCTTTGTAATTTTGTAGGCATTATACAAAATGTATATAAAAATAAAAAATTAGCCACATCCGGATTCGAACTCGGCTCTCCGTGTTTACAAACAAGACGCCTTAACCTTGACGCTACGACCGAATGTGAATCACGTGGTACCATTCACACTCATGTAAATATTAGATGCTCGTGGACATATTTCTGAATATATCTGCTTGCTCATGCAATTATTGAAACTTATTATAATAAAATAGTAAAGTCATTATGAAATATATCCTTTTACACTTTTATTGATATTTCATCAGTTGTTGAAATGAATTAATAACAATTCCATACCAAAAAATCGTGATAACTTTCTTTTTATTATTTCGTTGCAGCATTATGCGGCCAAAATGTAAAATATCTGCGTAAAATAGATGCCTCTTTCGCACGATACTACAATCACGACGTTATCGGATAAAAACGAAAGTCAATAAATCTGTCGACGGTAATACGAGGGTCAATGTCCCGCACCAAATATGCCCATTTTCGTGAAATACTGGTTTGATTCGGAATTGTTGGAAAACCGGAATATAACCGCATTAATACTTCTTCACCCCGATAATCGCCCCTATTGTTCTTAAATGGAAGCGGTCGAAGGTGGAAGCCTGGTATGATATATAAATGACTTGTGGTACGGTAATGTTTGGGTAAACAAACTTCACATTGATTGTTGATCATCCTACGCTTACTCCCAATGCTACGAGCCAACAGTAGGTCGTTATTATTTTATGCTCGCTCTTATTCCATTTAGCTCGCAGATGGAGTATCGAAGCCAAACTTTATACTACAAATAGAATCATTTTGAAATATGTTGAATTCACTGTTGGGATTTGTTAAGCTCCACGGTTCAATAAATACTTTGGAAAATATTCGTCGATCGTGCATGCATTTTGCAGGTTTAAAATAGATTTTGATACATTATATCTTTTCAAAGTTGGTAGAGGAAGCTAAACGTATTGCAATTGCAGGTCGGTATTTTTTTTATTTTTTTATCCGATTTTTTTTGCTTTTTACTCTATTTGTTTTTACTTATACGATTACTAATAAAAATTGTGGAATATCGAAATTGAAATTTCCATGCAATGTAAGCCGTACAAATTCAAAAAAAGCACGGATTCTTTTAAATATCTTTTCCCTGTAATCGATTTTTCAATATTTAAAACCTACCATAGCACCAAACTTGAAGTTTTTGAAACTATAAGTTTTGGTTATCTTCCTTGATAATTACCTTCTCAATATTGTCCACCATGGACTTCATTCCTCTGTAGGAATCGCTCATTATGAATCAACGTATTTTATTGAATCCTCGCGAATTGTCCCATAACGCCTGACTCATTTCCGAAGTATTGTAGACCATCCACACAATTGTCCTTCGACCATTTTTTAAACTCTTTACATAATATACTTATTAGTTTCTCGATTTCAAAGTTGGGAATTCGGTAAATCGGCACTGATCTCCAAGAATGGACCACTGTTCAACAAATGACTCCTGATTTACAGAAAAGCGGTGGCTGAGTACTAAATTCTAATTAATTTCAATGTTTCAAATTGACAGAGTAGACTCATAAGGTGACTCGAATTATCAATTCTAAATCCTCTGTAATTAGCGATCCTAATACATTTAATTGTAAACTTTCACTTTCGACTAATCCGTTGAAAAATGACTCCATTGTTGTATGCCATTCCTCCATAATTATCAGCAGATCTTCACTCTATTAATGAATTCCCGCCATTATTATCCTATAGTTTGGCTTAATTTTTCTATGATCTTCTTTGTTTTCGTTTCAAACTTTGCAACTGGATAATGTTATGCCTTTCCATTCCACTCTAATTGTCTAAATGGTTTCTGCAATAAATCCATTATGCTCGTTTCTAAATGCTTTTTAATTGACATTATTAGCGTATTTGATATTGTTGTGCACAATCTCTATGAATCCACCCCTTGATACCTCAATAATTGTCATAGTGATCCCGTTGTTGCGTTCCTATTCCTCCATAATTGTCGGCATAATTGTTCATAATTGTATTAACGAACCTCTGTAATTATATATAATATTAGTAGGTTCTTTATGCTCATCATCCATAATTAGGGCTTCTATTTTCTCCATAATTGTTATTTTAATCTTCTCAGTAATAAAGAATGTTCCATAAAATAGTACTTCTGTGTACTTAAAGTTTGATTCTTGTCCGAGGAGAAACATTGAAAATTTTTCAATATTTCGTCAATATTTTGAATTACCTTAAATACAATTTTATTTTTCGAATCTCACTGTTAGAATATATTTATACATCAAATAAACTTGTACTGATGCAGTGGTCATCAATTCTGAGCATTTAGTGAATTCGCAACTCTCATATGTCGCGAATCGAGTGTGAATGACTTGGACATTGACGTGGTTGATTGGAATTGTGGCATTTCCTGCAAACCGAAAATTGAATGACTCGAACATCGACGATTCTGAAGGAATGAATGATGCATGGATTCGAATTGTACTGCGACATTGCAATGCATGACGACGAACATTTCCGAGATGACTTATCTGAAAACAACGTAAAATTATCGCAATATCACTTGAAGAAATGAGAAAAATGTTTTTTGACTAAGTTAGTAAAGTTTGATGAAACTCAATATTTCATGCTTTTAGCTTTATTGAATGTAAGAAAATTTCCAAAAATCCTGACGTGCTGGACTATTTTCAAGCTCAGATTTGTTTTCAATGGAAAAAAAAACTATAGGAATCGCTCCCATCTTTTCTTGAAACTGTATCTCCCATGGCCATGTAATTAATACGTTAAATTAGTTCAATAATGGTAAATTAATTAACAAGTGTAGAAAGCAGGGCTTTGCGCTCTATTGACAGGCTCTGAGTGCTTACAGTAATTCACTGTGGCATACTAAAAATGCGAAATGTCTCATGAAACAGTATCTTGTTCACTATAGTATTTAAAAAAAAATTCTTGCAGAATATTGAAAAAACCCTTTTTTTTGGGTTCTTTTTTTAAAAACCACATCAATCCGGTCCAAAAGTCGCGTGAAGTTAGTTTTTATGAAAAAGCGCAATTTTTCATTTTTTTTCGTGATAGTTCCATCACTGACCTTCTTGCTTAAAATTCCTCCAAACCTATTTTTCTTAAACGTTTTATTAAACTAATGAAAAGACATAAGGTAAACTGCAAAATACCGTGTTTTGTTTATTGATGTTTCTACCACCATCAAGTTTAATACCAAGGCATTTTATGTGGAAATTGGTCAAATATATGTCAAGCATTGAAAAACATATAACATACTTTTCCGGACAAAATATAGCAACAAAGTAGAAAATGATTTGTCTTTGTCTAATTCAGATGAATGTTAATCTAATTTAAAAAATGTAATCGAACTAAAAATAATTATTTTCAGCGTTTTCAACTCGGTTTTTGTATATTGTAATTATATAATGTACAACACTTGAGAAGTCGAAAAACCGACAAATCAAAAAGCAGACGAGACAAAAAAACGACACTTCAAAAAATGACTATCCGCTTGTTAATTTGTGTATTTTTTTATGTTGGCATTTCGACTATTTTGTCGGTTTTTTTATTTCGATAAAAAGTTTTTTTGCAAAATGGAGGTCAATAATATTCACTATTTATACACTAGTTCTTTTGCATTTTGAAAAACAAGTAGTGTCTTGTAGAATGAAATATAATAGTAAGTTATAACTTTCCGAATATGAATAGGATATTAGAATTTAGAATTTCAAAATGGTGGGTGCAATATGGTAGATTAAATATTAAAAAAATAGCAGATTTTTTAAATTTAAAAATATCATATTCTACGAGTGACTACTAGTAGAAAGTTTTTTAATCAATTTTGTTTAAGCACGTCAATTTTCAGAAAAAAATCATTCATTGTCAACATTGCTAGATATTTAGGCTAAAGTGATTACTTCTTTACAAGCTTGTATTGTAAATGATTCGGGAGGTTTTAAAGTAACAAAGATCACTCAAACAGCAAACACAAAAATGGACACAAAAAAACTACTGAAAATAATGAGCAATTTGCCAAGTTGTATGAGCCCTCAAATTCCTCATTATTTTCAGTATGTGAATTTTGTTAAAATAAAAAATGTCCATTTGGAAAAAATCTGGAATTTATTACTTAACACGTAAAAAGACACATGTAGATAAATTGCAGCAAGATAACCATTATATCCAAGTGAAAGTACATTTCAAGACAAACAATTTCATTTTTTATTTGTTACTATACGATACATGCGAACCAAGTTTTAGATATTTTCAGTCCTCTAAAATCTCAAAATTTTGAAAAGTTCTCACTCGGTCACAAGTGGTTTTAAAAATCTAAAAAACACTTATTTCGCCTAATTGAATTCGAAACAAAATTACAAACGATGTTCTTTCTAATGGCGGTGGCTAGGATTTTCCAATAAAACTTTTGACCACGGAAAAATCTAAAATTAACCAAACAAAACGTGATTTTCAGAATGAATCTTTTTTAAAAATGGAATTTTTTGTTTCCTTACTATTTTTGTATGTGACTAAAACTTAAAACTAAAACTTAGAAAATAGCGACCGTAATAACAAATTTCTTCTTAAAATAATACTATTTTTCCTTGAAAACTGTAAACTTTAAAGAAAATTTCCATAAAACAACAATATCTTATAATTGGTCAGAGAATACTCTCAGCATTTTTTAGATTTTTTTTGTACAATTTTTATTTTTTCCAAAATTTGGAAAATAGAAAATTTGAAAGATGTCATTAAACATTTGGGAGTATTCTTTAACCAATTCTAAGACATTCGCTAGTTTCGCAAGTTTTTCAAGAAAAACTTTGTCATAGTGCTCGCCATTTTGTTTTAACAGATAATTTTTTATCATATATTTTATCGTATTAATGTAATATTAGAATGATAAATGCCTGAAAAAATGAGTATAAAGAACCAATTATTAGTTTATCCTATGAAAAACGGTATTTTGCCGTAATTTTGAAGCCGCCATCTTAAAACTGGATATTTGCAATCTCACATTCTTGTACAGCAAAAATGTCCGTGTTTTTTATGCATTAGGAAATCATAAAGTTGTTTTTGTTCTAAAACCGTTGGATAATGAATAAAAAATCTCCGTTTTTTCTTACTTTTTTGTATAAAGCCGCCAGATTTAATTTTCAAGCGATAATACCGCAATTCTGACTTCGGAATCTTAAAGAATGACCTCGAAAACAAAGAAGTAAATGGTATTGATAAAGTCTTGAGTTTCGACCATCTAAAGTTTTTCAAGAAAAATGGATGCTTTAGGCGGTAGTGGGTTAATTGTTTGTTATTAAAATATGCTCCAGAATTTTTGTTTATTTTTAAACAGGTTTTGTATGTTTTGATCAAATTTAACAAAACGTTTAAGAAAGGTCGATTTTGCGAAAAATTGTTGATGGTTATTAGAAAAAATATTTTACACATAATCAACATTTTATACCTTGTTAAAATTCAAAATAACAAAATTGTGTTTTTTTTGTTATTATTAGGCTACAAATCGCGTTTCTTCAAAATACATCGTTGGCCATTTTTGAAAACATTGTATCAAGAAGGCTAAATTCCATCTTTAGTAAGAAATATTGAATCACAATAAAAATATGAAATTTTTATGGTTTCTCTTCTTTAATTCAAATCTTATTATATAGCAACATTAATTTTTCCGATGAGTACTTTTAATACTTTTTGCAGTCTTTTGTCTGCCCTCCAAGAAAATAGATTGCTATCTATAAATTACAAATTTTACTACTTTCGTCCTTTCTTATTCACTGTTTGCCTAGATTACTGTCCTGTGCACAATTAAAAACTCAACTTACAGTTCCACTTCGACCTTTGTATCGAATGCATCGTAAATCCTCAAAGTTCGCCGAAACTTCCGTTAAGTAATTCTGTAAAACATTCATGAAACCAAAGTTTTCCAACTTCGAATGTTGCGTAAATATTTTGATGAAAACTCAAAAGTTACGAAGCGGGGAAATTGTATTCCACGTTGCAAAGTTTTTCATATTGTGACCGCATTAAGTAAATGATTTGATTAAATATCATTCATTGTTTACACATTTTTAATAAGCATGTCGAGGGATAATTAATTAAAAAACAGAACGTTGCTATCTTGCAAAAAAAAGACACTTTGTATTATGGAAATTTTGAACAAATAATATATCAATAGAATTACACATGGAATTACATATGAATTACAAAAATGGCTAAAATGTTGGTTTGCAATTATCGAATAATAAATTTAGTACATGAAGGTACAATTATTTGTTATTTGTCAAAAACGAAGTGTTTATTTTATCCAACGGTTTCTAACCTACCAAATTTCGTTAGTGCTGTCATGTGTAATATCTTTTATTTTTTCTAGTTTAGTCAGCATCAATAATTTTATATATTAGCGATATATTTATAACATGAAAATCGTGATTTGTGTAAAAATGAACAATAATGAAAAAAGAAAACGTCTGAACTTTTATGCTGATTAATGATTCGTCAAACATAAAATCATGGTAGGTTATATTACTTTACAAAATAAAAATAACCTTTTGTCATAATTTCATTAATTCTTTAAATATTTTAAAGAGTCTCTTTCCATTTGTTAATGACGAATGAAATTCAGACAATCGGGTTACTTTTCTAATATAAATATTCAACAAATTCAAATGAGATACATTTATTCCATCTTAAAAAACTTTTGTAAATTCTTCAAATATTCAGAAGAAAGTCTTAATGAAATTTCTCGCCATCAAAATGCAAATATGTAAAATATTCCCTTTTAGAATAATTCTAATTATTGATGTTCTGTCATTAAATTAATGCAGAAAATTAACGTTATATAATATTTTAATGCTATTAGAAAATACTGGTCGAATAGAACATTCCATACTGACATAAAACATTTTCATTGAAAATCTATTTTCCAGTCAAATCCTTCAACGAGGCAACCGGTTGAAAGAGAGGTGAATTACCGTGACCGAGATTCCACCGGGTAAATATTTATCATGTACTATTTAAAATTGAAAATTAAATTTACCTACAATGTTTTCGATTATCCATTATCAATATATAATATTATTTGTACGAAAAATAACTTCCTTCTCTAATAATATTCTACATTCTTTTTTAAATTTTTTGTTTATTTTTTTTATAAACGTGTACATAAAATATAAATGTTCTATCTGATGTTTAAACATAATTAACTCTGCTACACCGATCTTCAGTTCGTACTGTTTTGATTTGACCTGCCGCCATTTGACGCGAGGGCTTCGACGCCGCCATTTTGTCGTGACCGTTATGGCACAAACGTTTACCCTTGCGCACTGGAAAGAGCGTCCCTTCCCGTCCAAATTTCTGTTGTCCGACGGTGACGTCAAAATGGCGGACTGGATAAAACTTTTTTTTAATGTCACAATTCACCTAAATATATTTTTATTGTTGTAGTTCGGTGCCACCAGAATTGGATTACACATGCTGTCATCGTGCAATATGCTGCCCGCCGTTTATTCGAAACGCTAATGTTAGAGCATCGGTTATCCCACGCAGTACAATCACGTGGGAGACAATTTTTTGGTTGGCGACATGTGCAAGCATTATTAGTTTTATCTACGTATTACTATATTTTCTCGTCGGAGATGCTATGCTTCCAGGAGGAAATGTTTTTGGTCTCTTCGTTATAGTAGTATTTTCCTACACCTTGGGTTGGTTACTTGCCTTCATACCCTACCTGAATTTACCACCCGTTTTTGGAATGCTTCTTGCTGGCATAATTGTACGAAACAGCAATTGCTACAATATACACGATGAGTTGGGTGCGGGAGTGACTGCCAAAATCAGAACGTTCTGCCTAACCTTCATCATGCTGAGGGCTGGTCTTCAATTGACCACTTCAGCACTTAGGACGCATAAACGGGTTCTTCTACTTCTGTCTTTAGTCCCGTGTACCGTTGAAATGCTGTTTTGTACACTCTTCTGCTGGCTGATCCTTAGCTACTCACCAGCTTGGGCTTTCTTGGCTGGGTAAGTTATAACACATTATATCAATATAGTAGATCCTCACACTAGTGACACTGCTGGGAAAGGTGTTATTTTCTTCTCTCACACTAGTGGAAATAGAAGAGGAGTAAGAAGGGTAGTTGATGTTTTACTACTGGAAATTTGCACTACTGCAAGAGTGACACTAGTATGAGTTTCACTAGTATGAGGTTCTACTGTAGACCCTACGAAAAATCTCCAAAAATAATACAAACATCATGAAAGTCCCTAGCGGGTTTCAACAAAATTACGCTCATTTGAGATACCTCCAGCTTGATCTGATAATTCCTCTATCATCATTTCAGTTACTCTTTGGAGATTTTCAGTAGGAAAAGATAGTGCTAGTAAAATTGGAAAGATTAGTTAAGGTACAATTTAAACTACGTTCCTAAAACTTGTTCAAACTCTAACAATGTTATAATGAACTCCAATAAGATAAATGATGATAACCATGACCACTCCATCAGCTACACTTCACCTAGATTTGTCATTATTATAATTGCCAGGTTAAAATGTCAGTTGATACAAAATCACTAGCAGCTTTGACAATATAAAATAACCAGCTGGTCCGAAATAATATATTCAGTGATAGAATACTCTAACCGGATATTCAGAAACTATCAAAAGATCAATATTACTAAGACCATCAAACTGTACCAAGTAATAAAATGGTCGCATAGTCGAATTAAGTTATCCATCCTTAATGCGAACATGCAGTTTACTAACAATGTATCGATTAGTAGAAAACATTAGTAATTAATTTTCGACTAGGGCTGTACTAGCTTGCATGTCTCCAGTAGTTACGGTTAACTGCATGCTAGCGTTAGCGGACAAAGGTTACGGCGAAGATAAAGGTATCGTTACACTGTTATGTACGGCCACGTCCATCGATGATGTTCACATCGTGGCTATATTTGCTATTGTCTATTCAGCAGTCTTCGGAGATCGTAAGTGATTATTTACACGTCCAATAAATTCGTATATTCACTTAATTACTTAACATTTTCGTAGACATGGAAAAGGACCATTGGTGGCAATATATTCCTGGTGGTATCAGAGACCTCGTTTTAGGAGTGGTTTTTGGAATTACTATTGGCGTAGTGTTGATTTTCTTTCCACATAGAAGACACGTAAGTTAATGCCATGTAATTAAAGAGACCTTATAAGAGTTTGACCATCTGATATAGCATGGTCAATAACTCTTACATGATTTGAAAATAATTAAAAAAGGATTACAAACAATCGATTTTTAGAAACACGTCAGTGAATATCGTGTAGCTTGTTTGGTCCTGAGTTCCTTGATGTGTACTTCTGCAGCCTCAAAATTTGCAATTACCGGTGGAGGATTTCTCGCAACGGTTCTCTCAGCGTTCATCGCGACTACTGGCTGGCGAGTAATTGCAGTCCCTTTTGACGTTAGTATAATTTATCACCATCATTACTATTTCTTAATGATAAACATCTTTCAGTTAATGTCAAACAACCGAATTCTATGCCAAAAAAGTAATTGATATTTTCTATATTCAGAAAAGATAAAGTGATAAAAACCAGTCTTATTTTGTTTCTCCTTACCACAACGTTTTAGAATTTTGGATTTATATAGAACGTATGTGTTCCACTCGCTTTAAGCAATATAAGTGGTGGGAGATCGCGATAAATTACTAGAAGTATACAAGGGATAGAATTTTAAAGCTAAGACACTGTGTAAAGATACACATAATAAAAGTTGATTTTTTAATTCATTTTTCAGATCAATCCCCTGCGAAAAGCATCACAAGTCTTGTGGCATTTTACTCAGCCTCTACTGGTTGGTGTAATCGGCGCTGATATTGATTTGCGGGACTGGTCTCTCGTTAGATTCTTTCTTTACTGTGCTGTAATAATTATTGGATTAGCAGTAAGCAATTTCCTATTTTTAGGTTTTTATAATTTTACTTCTATCTAAATTTTTTGATAGGTGGACAAGAAAGCTCTCATTTACTTATTCATATAAGGGCCGCGGGAAACTTTCAAAACTACTATTGTACATTTTTATTATTTGCTTATGACTTACTGCATAATTTGATACGCTTTTTATAGGAGTTCTAAAGTATTCAATCAATAGAGCATTGCATAAGATATCTCTTATGCGGATACAGGACGTTTTGGAGTCAGGGCATTTTGGCTCCGCCGCTTTGGCGCCAGACTATTTGGCCCCGGTTTTTGTCGCGAAAGTCATTTTAGATCAACATTCGTACAGTAAAATAGGGGAAGCGGAGAATGGACAACGTCACAAAATTATTCTAACCTCACCAATAAGAACTCTGTCTATCTCCTAATAATGCCTCAAAACATAAGCTTGACCTAAAACTAACCTAACCTAACCAGTCAGAACTCCGCCTACCGCTAATAGTGCCAAAAAGAATGTAAATTTTTTCCGGGGAAATTCTGACGAGCAAATTACTTCTGAGAAATTTTTTCTTGGGAAATAAAGTCTGGTCCCCATAAAGACTAAATGTTACATCTACTTTACTCAAATATTTTACATTTTACATACATTTCAAATGTTTGAATGCGCAACATTAGAGAGGTGGGGGAGGGATCAAGCTGATGTCTGCATGGTATTATACGAGGGGGCCAAAAATTACCTAAAAAGGCGTTACGTGGTTTATTTCTGGACTACTCTCTAGCTACTTAAAAAATGCAGTTTCAAAATTCAGATCCAATATAATGTATATCCAATAAATATGGCTGACGTAAAATACGAAAATTCTTGTTACTCGGCGTTTTCGATGTCGAAAATCTAACTACAAATTCCCAATCCGCGACCTCAAAAACCCCCGAGCAACAAGATTGAGCAGTGTGCAAAATACATGAGTAATCTTTAAGATTTTGCAATGGATTTGACGCCATATTGGATCCGCCATCTTGAAATTTTTAATTCCGCTATGCATATTTGGAAAGTATACACTTTTTATGCACTTTTGGTTCAGAGCATAATTATAATATGCTTTTTCTAGACGATAAAGACGATCAAACTTGAAAAAACAGGGCTTTTTAGGGTTTTTTGGCATTCAAACAGCCATATTTAATTTCAGCCAAGGTATAAATTTTTTTCGGCTTCAGAATTGAAAAGAGTTGGCTTAGAACCTAAAGGATCGGTACCTTCGATATAAAATCTTATATTTTTAGTTAAGAATAACATGGCTTGAAAGCGAACGAACAAAAATTTGTTTTTGGGTGTTAATGAGTTAAAAAGGCATTGTAGCTTTAACTTGTTTCATTTTTGCTCAATTAAGTAATAGGAAAATTTAACGCTTTACAGGCGCGAATAACTGCTGTATTTATCGTTACAATTCGAACTCAGTTCACGATGAAGGAGAGACTCTTTATAGCACTGGCATGGATACCAAAGGGAACATTGCAGGTACAATTTGCTTAATTTACGTGAATATTATGTTTTAAAATATTACTTGAAACATCACATAAATCAGTTTTAAGTAATGCAATATAATCATACACAGAGAGAAAAAACACTGCACAAAACTAAAACACCGCATTATAAAAAATAGTTAAATTAACTATTTCTTTTGTAAACAAGATAATAGTTGTCAAATATGCAGTCGAGTACATAACCTCAAATGTACTGCAGATGTACGATTAGATAGTCACTTTAAACATTCGTGAATACTAAATTAGACGTAATAAAATTTATTAATCGAAAATAATCACTTCTCATAGTAAAACGAGTTATTGTACGTTTTATTTTACAATATACAATTGTAAAATTAACATTTGTCGACAATAACTTTTCACTTATATCTTCAAAGTGTTCAGTAATTTATAATTCTTGTATAATTCATCATATTATATTGTACAATTATTTTAATATCGACTAATTAAAAATTGATTTACAGTATTGATGATTTATTGGTCAGTTACAAAAAAATTCTTTAAGGATAATAACGCGCAAAAAATAGGAGCGTAATAAACTGGATAAAATGGATAATAAAAGAAAATTGTTTAAATAAATAATAACATAACGTTTCGACCCTTATTCCGGTCCTCTTCACAAAGAGTGTGAAAACTCGATGGAAATTGGCCGTATTTATACAAATCATAGAATATAGGGATGTGTATGTATTGGTGTTTAGTACCGAGTAAAGATGGAATCCAACTTTAAATTTGAAAGGAGTTTAAATAGATGTAAGAGAAAAGCAATTAATGAAATGATGATAAACTTCATATATAAAAATATTATTTTTAGGCTAAAAGAACACAAAAACAATATTTTTGCCAAAAAAAGTGAACATCATTCCGGTTTAACAACACACCGATTAGAAACGGGTCACGACTTTGATTACAATAATACAATAATTCTCGCAAAGGAAAACAACTGGAAAATGATCGAATCTGATCTGGAAAACTTTTTTATCATAAAAGAGAAAAATACTATGAATATAAGATTTGAAGTATCATAGCTTCCAGAAAAATATCTATTTTTACAGGTTTTTCGTGGTTTCCACCATGATAATCGCATTTGCGCCAATTTTCATGATGATATTCGAATTCAGCACATCAAAATACGTCAGAAAACATATGTCCGCTAAGGACATCCGGACCGTCCTTTTCGGAAGTATATCCATCCATTTTATCCAGTTTCTTACACTCATATTACATACTTTTTTTACGTATTATTATTCCCAGAAAAATTTTTGTTTAACTGACCAATATAACGCCAATACTGTAAATCAATTCATCATATTCTACGGTCGAAATTTACTTCTGGATTGTTGGCAATTGCGGCCCATTTATTTTTGTTGCCAATGTTTTGATCGTTTCGTGGAACTCCGATAGACCACGGCATGTTTACAAACAGCGTTTTTGGCACCATTTCCTTTTCTTGACCTACAGTAGAACCTCACACTAGTGGCACTGTCGGGACCAGCGGTTTTTTGTTTTTCTCACACTAGTGAGATGCGGAGGAGTGGAATGTTTACCCCCTCTCTAGGGACGTATCGTATTTGCGAGCGCATGCGCATCGGCAGATGTGCAAACATGCGCATACATATGTCTACACACTTTCATAACGTTCATAACCAAAAATACTTGTATTTTTCTCGCTTTCTCAAAAGAGATTATGCCAATTTTAAAATAATATGGAGAACAAGGAGAATGTTAACGGTTAAAGGATAAAACTTGTTAATAATAAATGAGTTGATCCACATAACACTTCTATTTAACCTCTTTTGCCAGTAATTTTACATTTGTGTCCGCATTTAGGTTCTCAAGCGTAGAATTATTTTCACATGATATTCCAAGCCACCGATACTAAATTAATTACAATAAATAATACACAAATCGTAATGTGTTACAGCTTGAGTATGTAAATACATACGTAATACCCATATGTATATACATACAGCTTTTCGAGTATGTTTGTGTACATACATACACATGCATAAGAAAGTGGCAGAGTGGGGGTACGACGGGAAGTTGATGTTTCACTAGTGATAGAGACAAATGTTCACTGGTGCGAGAATTTCACTAGTGTGAGTTTCACTAGTGTGAGGTTCCACTGTATTGCTGTTCGAAAATTGTCGTGCAAGTACGCTTTTCTATTGGAATGAAATAGATCTTATATGGCAATCATAACTCAAAGACATACCTAAAATATTTTTATAACACAATACAGTAGGACCCCTCTTATTTTAACTGCTAAAGTTTTTCAAGATGGCGCCGACCATTTTTATTTCAATTTTCCCCTTACCTCCACTCACATACACATAAAATTTGACGCTGTATAAGCTGAATATCGAAATAGACGAAATAACCGATATTTTGAAATTTCAATATTAACATCGAGATATTTTACGTTCTGTTCGAGCAGTGGTGGTGAAAGACGTGAAGGGAAACGATTAAAATAAGGGGGTTGGATAATTGAAATAAGAGGGGTTCTACTGTAGTTATTATTTATACGGGAAAAAGTTATTGGCCTTTGCGGTTCTACTGATTTATTTTAGAATACCTTACGTTTCGTCATGGAAGGGGATATCAAACCTGATGTCGAAACGTAGGGTACTTTTAAATAAATTATCCTGGGCAAAAGGTTAGATAAAATTATATGCAGTTCCGTCCGCAACATGGTATAATAAGAAAGGTGTAGAAACTTGGTGGTAGCAAATTGGTCGGTCGAGGCATGATATGAGTATTAATAGGAGAGGTATAAAAGTAACCAATCAGCGTTAATCTAAATTGGTATTTCCCCTTCCCCAATATGCGCCTTGCTATACCTCTCTTATTATGACATGGTCCAGAAGCAACGTATACAGAATTTATCCAATTTTATCTCTAACTGGTTTGTACAATCTTCAATCTATCAACAACTATAACAGGTTTTCTTTTAACACTTTCATCCTTTTGGTACCTTCGCTTATTTACACATTTCTATCACATAGCCCAGTCGATTCATCCTTACCTTTAAAAAAACGACCTTGTCTGTTATTTTTTCGAAGCAAAGTCGACTGCTCAGTGTAAATATCGATTCCATAATAATCCTCTATCCTCCTGAAAAGAATGCACAGTGCCAATTCAAAAGGACAGAGATTTCTTATCCATTTGAATTCGTTTACTTCCGGTAGGTTATACAAATGTATTCAACCTTGACAATTGGAACAAAATCACCACTACCTTTCTGGCTTATCAAAATAAACACACTGAACTATTGGCCGAATTTAAAATCAACTGCATACTATTCTGTGTAACAATAAATAGTTTTGTACGTATTATAAAACCTAAAAATAAGTTAGATGACATTTCACAATATCATTGTAAATTAAAAATACCACAGTTTGGTCATCATTTATTGCGTTAACATAATGTATATTAATTAATGCAGTTTAGTAAAGTTATAATTAATTAGAAAAACGTTTCAATTTTGTATTTCGGAAGAATTTTCTAAAGAGCAATATTGAAACTTTAAACCGTAATTGCAGGCTGCACTTGCACCGATGGCCTTTGAAGAAGCACTCAAGCGGCAAAATAAGGAGGAAATTGCAATTGCCGCTGATCTCGTTCATTTAACGGTAGTTACAATTATATTTTTGGCACCTCTGGGTGCTATCATAATTACGACATCTGGACCCCATCTCTTGAATAAAGTTTCCGAAGAAGAAATACGTCGATATCGCGAATTAAGTGATCTTCAGCTTCGCAGTTTACAGCCCGTTAGAAATCGCTATTTCCACAATAATCCATAAGTAGGCAAGCAGTTTTAATGATACTTTTCAAATGTGAATAAACTTAGAATTTTACATATTCCATCATTATTACTTCTTTAAGAGATTTTTTAAGGGATTTCAATGAAATCTGTTATTATTCTAAAATATTAAAGTGAGGAAATATCTTGACATAATTATAAAACTTCCGTCGGTTTATTTCTTATTTAAATAAGACATTTATATACAATTTATAATAATTAATTATAATAGATTTCATATTGAAACCCCCACAAGAAAAGTGGTCTGATTAGAACTTGATCTTAGGGGAGGCGTGGGGTGTACCGCTCACCTAAGGAAAGTATCGCTTTTAATAAATGCATAAATAATTTTAGATTTGTTTAACGATTGAAATCGATTCTATAAAGCCCCGACAGTAATATACAAGAAGATCTGAATGTTTACTAACGCTAAACGTATTGAATTATAGAATTTAATAAATATCAAAGATCCAACAGTAACTCCTGTCAATGTGGGTAATACCGCTCACTAAATTTAAGTTGTTAAACTTATTCATATACACTTAGAAACAATGTAATGAAAATGTAATGAAGATGTAATGAAGAAATATCAGTACAGGCAATGAAAATGGTAAAGAAGAATGGATTCAAATTAATGATTCATAAATAATGAATGTACCTAACCTATGAAATTCAATGATATTATAAATCAATTTGTTGTTAACTCACTTGTGTACATTCAATGTATATGATTAATTACAAGAAGTTCCATTTCAAATATCCATTATTTTAGTACTTTCTGTACATTTATTTGATCAACAATATGTGAAATATGCCATAAACTCTGTGAGCGGTGTTACCCACTAACGCGCCGCGTTGAAAAGTAATGAATAATTAAAAGTCAATGTTGTTTTTAGTAGTTTACCAAATACCATTTGGTAATTAACAGTACAACAAGTCTATTTGTTCATATTTTTTCCCATTGGGTACTAGTAAAAAGATGGAAAACCGTATATTGTAAAGACCAATTCTTATCGTATTTATGTCAACTACGTTACAAAACTTTCCAATTTTTTTTTAATCAACTTTTAGCAATAAACTATGTAAATTTTTTGTTGAAATTAGATTTTGACATAAAGTTCTTTAGTAAAAAAATATAAAAAATAATTTTAACTTAACGGAAGGTTGAGAAATATGAGTGAGCGGAATTACCAACTGAGCGGTACAACCCCCGCCTCCCCTACTATAAAATGTCAGTGTTATACGTTCATGAATTGGAGTCTGTCTTATCGAGGAGTGCTACTAGATACGCACTGCATCCTGCAGTGGAATAGTAGCGTCCCCCGATGGGACAGTTTCTGCGCCACTGCGGAACGGACGTTTTAGTTAAGATACACAATTCATTTTAATCTATAATTTATCACGTGAACAATGATTTTCGTTTCATTTCAAAGGCTATTGTGTTTTATTTGTACGCTTCATTATTTTTTTATAAAATCTTTGTGCTATTTATAAAAAAAATCCAAATTCAAACAATTGATAGACGTTTGGCATTATTGTGTAAATTTTGTAAGTCCTGAAGTTACCACCAAATTTTCGATGATCCAAAATGGCGGTTTGAAGACGTACAAATTGGCGGCTATACTGAAAGCGATGAAAACTAAATTTGCTCTGCCTCGAATATTACAACCAAAAAGTAAAAATCGGTAATATTTCCAGTTCGAGATAATTATTGGCAAAGTGAAACTGGAGCAAGCGCCCATTGTCTACAATGTGAATTGAGAGTCACGCAACCGAACTGAAGATACGGGCGTCATTGGATGGTACTAGTTTCTGTTCAGCATGTTGATATCTTCTTTAGCCGCTTGAAGAAGCGCGAAAACAAGGAAATTACAGCCTGAGCCGAAAGGCTTGCTTCGCTTTACGAGACTCACTTGACAGGGACAAAGGCTATTTACAGTATCGTCGAGTTCCGAACGAACGAAAGTGGATTAAACGTAATTGAAAATTTATTTCGTTCAACTCTGGAAATTGCTCTATTGTTGATGAATCCAATAGAACAGCATCGATTCTTCAATTTTATGTAGCATGCGTTTCGATAATCTTAATTACGACAAATAAGCTTCAGAAGTACAACCAAAATGAATTATTTAACCTTAGACATACTTTTTAATAGTAAAACCTCATGAGGATTCGTAAATTTTAATGTTATCATGTACTAAATGGTGTGTGTACACGAAGTTTCAGTTGTTGATGTAGTATTGATTGAATTTTGACAATTACATTGTATTAGAAGTGTAACAAAAGCTGGATAAACGTTAATATATTTAATTATTCCTATGTTTTACTTCTCAAGTCAGAAACTCGTCACAGTGGTGAATGATGGACTATTTTTTACGATTTTTAGTATTCTATTTTGATTAAAAAAAAATCAAGCGAACTCGAAAGACCACTCGCCATGACTCGAACCTGAGACCTTTCGGTTGACGCCAAATGCTCTGACGAACTACTCACTTGCATAATAAACATTTTTTTTAGAAAGGGGCTGTACTTAAATTACGTAACGCCGAGGGGGGGGGGGGGGGTCCAGGCCTGCGTTACACCCATTGCTAAGGGTTTGGCAAATAGCGTTACGGGGGGGGGGGGGGGTCCAGAATACAAAAAAATTGCGTTACGTAATTTAAGTACAGCCCCAAACACATAAAAACGTAAGTAAAGTGCCCGATTGATTCCGGTTTACATTGCGTGAAAATTATTATATAATCCATACAGTCAAGGTACGATATGCTTTATTATAAGAGATTAAGCCTGCAGTTTAAGTAGGTTTTATAATGATGGCATTTGGGCACAAAACATAAATTATATATGAACAATTCTAAAAAAATTAGAACTGGTCTCATACTGCATGGACATATCTCTAGAAGTTTTGATTTTCGACATTTTTAGAACATAAATTTAGTGGAGCACTCTTTAAACCGTGTTTATCGTATTCTATATTCCTTATAAAACTGTGCAAGTGATTGTTTTCTTGAGTTTCTTTTTAGATATTAAATTTCCAACGCTCGTAACTTTGGTTCTATGACAGGTACACATTCCGTACTAGTGCCACTTTTTTAGAGAATATTATGTAGAATAAGGCTGTTTTCTACGTTTTTAAAAACCGAAAGGTAAAAATAGGGAAAAAATGAAAATTTAGTTTCAATCATCTAATATCTCGGCTGAGATCTCGCGTGAGAATTCACTGTGAATTCTCATATGAGATCTTATGTGAGAAAGTGAGAACTCACATGAGATCTCACGCGAGACCGTGAAAACTCACTTGAGAAATTAGGTGAGAACTCTGCTGAGGTATCTGAAAATTTCGAAATAAAAAATGAATTTTGCAGGATGTGAGATCAGACACATGAGAAATAATTACTGAGATCTCAACTGAGGCTTTCCTCATATACGAATTCATCTAGAAATTCAGAAAAGAAAAATATTCCACACGCGCAATCAAGGATTTGCATAAAATAATACTTTTTGTGTTTTTCTAGGTTCTTGAGATAATTCAGAATGGAGGTTTATTATTTTTGCTATTTTTTTTTTGAAATCTCAATTTAAATTCAAATTAATCGACTGTATGTGAACCTTAAAAACAAAAATCTGACAAAATTTTGGGGTTATGTAATGGAGGATGCATTTCCGGGATTGAAACAAATTCTAGACCGCTTATATCTGACAGGAAATGTATCGAATTACACGAATCTGCGATTAAAATTTTAATGCAAATCCAAATCGCTGCATTCTATTATTTGAAAAAAGGCGTTTTTTTAACTAAAATTTTATTTTCAGCAACATTTACACTTAAAAATCGAACAAAGAGATCTCGGCAAAGTGAATAAAAAACGTCCACGAACCTTAAACTTAAAAATGTATATATACAAATTTTTAATTTTACTATATCTATACCCAGTATGGCGGCTTACTGTAAAAATATTAGTACTATTACGTTATTTCCAAAAATAAAAATTACATCCCTGATAACAAATTAATTAAATTACTCAACGTGTTATACATCTAAACCGGAAATCTCGGAAAAAAATTCTAATTTCTTATCAATTTTATTCATAATAATTTATATGTAAGGGCTTTTGGACCGCCTATCACGAATATTAGGTTTGTTACTTTGAATTTATAGTTGAATAATAAATTTGTTATTAAGGATGTTGCATGCCTTAAGATATCAAATTATGCAAAAAAAATCTTGTTTTGAATTTGTCAACATTTTTACATCAATTTTTACATTTTTAAGTTTAAGGTCCGTAGACGCTTTTTGTTCACTTTAATGAGATCTCCTTACGCGATTTCAATGCAAAAATCTTGTTGAACAAAAAATTTATTAAAAAAAACTCTACTTTTTTCAAATAACCGAATGCAGCGAATTGGATTTGCATTTTTCTTAAATTTTAATCGCAGATTCGTAAAATTCGATCAATTCCACGTCGGAAATGAGTAGTCTATTATTTTAGTGAAAATCGCTGAAAATTTTCAAATTTCTGTCCGCCATTTTGCATTTTGAAAATCGGACAACGGATTCGTAATCCGTGTTCCTAAAAACCCTCTTGTGCATAATGTCATAAAAATTGATGGTAATTTTCAAATTTCTGTCCCCTGTTTTGGATCGACCATTTTGCATTTTGAAAATCGGACAACGAATTCGTAACCTGTGATCCCTAAAACAGCCTGATGTACAATTTCAGAAAAAACGAAGAAAATTTTCATATTTTATTCCACCATTTTGGCTCCGCCATTTTGAATTTTTAAATTTTGACAAAGAATTCGTAATCTGAGACCCAAAAACACCCCTACACTGATTTTCATAAAGAATTATTCATTTAACAAAAGCGGTAGGTACAGAAAGGTAAAAATGTCCTCAGGTTGGCTCCGTATTGCAGCCACCATTTTGAATTTTTTGTCATAAAGTACAAGTCATTACGTCACAGGATCCAGAAGTTGGATTTCGATTGGATGACGCCTTCATACAGAAAAAAAAACTTGTTTAAAAAAGTTTTCAAGTTTTTTCCGAGGTTTGTCCTCTTTAAGACGTAATACTGAAAAAATAGCTGAATTTATAAGAAAATTGAGGTCAGATTCGAAAAGAACACACTTGAAAACTGTAGAATATGAGGTGCAATTTCATCGACACGTTCTATGAAAACTATCGACATGGAAAACTGTGACATTTTGTGCCGCTCCCGGCTTTATCGGGTTAACCCTTTAACGCCGGACGGACACTGTTTTTCGTTCATTTTCAACTTTAACTTTCTCGGAGATTAAGAATGTAAAAAATCCTTCAGGAACAATTTCTTATGTATTTGACCGCACTCTTTCAGAGCCTGCAATCGAAATCCCCAAAAAATGAATATTCAAAAAGTTAAAGCCATTTTTTAAAAGAAAAATGGACATTTTTGACAATTTTCTTTCAGAAATGAATTTTTTTTTCATATAGCAGGTCACCAGAGCACTGTCTCACCTGAAAATATCGCGTCCGCAATATCTAAGCTTGAAAATGGCGAAACGTACTTTTCAAAATTTAAAGATGACGGCTCAAAAATGTTGGCGGAAGAATTTTTTCCCCACAAATATTAATAATATGTGTATCCTTATTTTTTTCAATTTTCTATTTGTATGTCGTTGAGTATCTAAATATTTCTCGGGTCGCTCATAACGAATCTGAAGTCAGATTTCAAAAATTCTAATTGGCGAATCCAATATGGCAGTCTTCATTAAAAAAATCGAGCTTAATTGCCTAGAAATCGAATTTGTATTCGTATTGTACAGTCATGCGACTGAATTCAATTGTAAACAAATGTATATGAATTTTGTCCTATAGAAATGTACATGATGGTACAGAAATATTTGTATGAAGTTTTTCGAAAATACCGTCTACCATATTGGATCCGCTATTTAGAATTTTTGAAATCTGGCTTCAGATTCGTTATCAGCGACCCCAAAAACCCCCGAGTAATCAGTTTCACAACATTCCGAAAAATTTTAAAAATATCGTCCGCCATTTAGAATTTTTGAAATCTGACTTTTGAGAAATATTTAGATACTCAACGCCATGCAAATAGAAAATTGAAAAAAAATAAGGATACACAGATTATTAATATTTGTAGGGAAAAAATTCTTCCGCCAACATTTTTGAGCCGCCATCTTTAAATTTTGAAATTTACGTTTCGTCATTTTCAAGCTTAGATATTGCGGACGCGATATTTTCAGGTGAAATAGTGCTCTGGTGACCTGCTATATGAAAAAAAAATTTATTTCTGAAAGAAAATTGTAAAAAATTTCGATTTTTCTTTAAAAAAATGGCTGCAACTTTTTGAATATTCATTTTTTTGGGATTTCGATTGCAGACTCTGAAAGAGCGCGGTCAATTACATAAGAAATTGTTCCTGAAGGATTTTTTACATTCTTAATCGTCGAGAAAATTAAAGTTGAAAATGAACAAAAAAAAGTGTCCGTTCCGGCGTTAAAGGGTTAAAGAAAGTCAACAAACTGAGAACCTGAAGTCTGAATTATATTTAATACATTTCAATTATTTTCCGTTTGTCGGGAGCGCTTCGAAAAAACCTTTGTTTTTGTTAGTTGAATAAAAATAATATCGATTTTTAAATTAATACACAATATTTAAAATATCTATTAATTCTTGTTCAAATCGGGTTTGAAAATCAGATCGATATGTGTCCACCATTTTGAATTGTTAAAACCTAACCTAAGCGTCGTGGTCGCAGCGACTAGTAACAAAAACATCCCTAGATCCTAATAATCGAAAATCGATTGAAAACTAATCATAATAATTGTACGTTTCCGATGTCTGATTTCACTTTTTGAACTCTTTCCAATCTTTCTATATTCCTAATTATTTTCAATCTTTGCAGATGTTTTTAAAATGTCTTCCGTGAATAATTCTAAACACCCTCTTCATGATGTTTGAATTATATGAAAAAGTAAGGTTATGTGTGTTTTTTGGCGCTAAAGTTTGCCAATTTCTTTAAAATAATCTCGAACTAAGATATAATGAAATTCTTTTTTCGCTCCTTTTTATCTGTAATAAACGAACGACGAATTTTCCACGTCAAAGCGGACAACGCTGATAGTGGCACATTTTCGAATATAATATTGCGTAATCCATATAAATCTTATCAGCCGCCAGGCACGATTGAAATCCTTCCAACGTTCGATACCCGTATACCCACACCCGCGTTTTCTCCGCTCAATTTCACAATTTCCAATGCCTGTATCTCTTCGTAGACTTACTGTACAAAACATTTCTGAATTCAAACTTCAACTTTTTATACATAAAGTTGTGTATTTAATAAACAATACATTTTAAAAATTAATCAATCAATTTCTTTCAACATTAACGCTAACAGTCGATTCTAAATCTGTCGATAAATCTTCAGATATTGACGAAAATTCTGTTGATTTATTTTCAACATTTTTCAACACTTCTTGATTGACGAAGGAAGGAACTTTCTGGGTGTAGTTCCACTTTACTTCACTGTTACCTGAAAAAGCAAAGGGCTTCGGGATTGACGTTTTAAAAAAATACACATTCAAAGAATCCTTTGTTTATACTTCTGCTTTATAAAATTAATAACATTTTAATGGAAAATTAACCCATCAACGTCAAGTACGACACTTTTTTCGCTTCAATTTCAATAAAGAATTTCATATGAAAATCCAAGTTCAAATAAATTGAAAGGTACATGTCTTACTATTTTCGAGGTCGCTCTTTTCAGTGCTGTTGTCAAAATTGAGCTATCTTAATTAGAAAATTAAATATGGCGATTTAAATGTCAAAATAACACGAAAAATCGAGTCTTCTTTTTTATAAAACATTTTTTTCTCATCCAAAGAATATTTGTCGTCAGAAAATTTCTTCATTAAACGTGGACCCAATAGTTACAGTATCAAGATAAATTTTTTAAATATTTAAAAACTAAGATGGTGATCACAAAATGGCGGCGCCAATGACAAATTTCTAATTAAAACTTAACAATTGTTTTTCTTGAAAACTATAGACTTCAGAAAAAATTTTCTAAGAATAAATACGTTTTAGAATGAGTAAAAAAATCCTCTCAAATTTTTCAAGAATGTATTGTTACAATTTTTTATTTTTCGAAAATTCGAAATTTTTAAAAAAGTCGTCCAAAAAATCTGAAAAAATTTCAGAGTATTCTTTGACCAATCCGAAGACATTTTTGTTCTACGGAATTTTTATTTAAGTCTACAGTTTTCAAGAAAAAAAATTATTAAACTTTTCTAGATTTTTAGTAATTTTTTTTCTTGAAAACTGTTGACTTTAGAAAACATTTCCGTAGAACAAAAATGTCTTCGAATTGGTCAAAGAATACTCTCAAATTTTTTCAGATTTGTTAAACGACTTTTTTAAAAATTTCAATTTTTCGAATTTTCGAAAAATAAAAAATTGTAACCATACATTCTGGAAAAATTTGAGAGGATTTTTTGACTCATTCTAAAACGTATTTATTCTTAGAAAATTTTTTCTGAATTCTATAGTTTTCAAGAAAAACAATTGTTAAGTTTTAATTAGAAATTTGTCATTGGAGTCGCCATTTTGTGATCACCATGTTAGTTTTTAAATATTTAAAAAATGTATCTTGATACTGTAACTGTTGGGTCCACGTTTAATGAAGAAATTTTCTGACGACAAATATTCTTTCGATGAGAAAAAAATGTTTTATAAAAAAGAAGACTCGATTTTTCGCGTTATTTTGACATTTAAATCGCCATATTTAATTTTCTAATTAACCCTTTTCGTCCCAAAAGTCCAGAATTTGGACACAACTTTCAACGATGTAACTTTTGTTCCAAACAGCGTTAACAAAAATTGAATTAAGACAAAATCGATAGATTTGGACCTCCTCTTTCAAATGCCGTGGTCAGAAACAGCCGGAAATTACAGAGGAAAAAAATATGATCATTTTTTCGAAAAAAAATACTGTTTTTTTCCCAATAATTGCGTTTTTTGACATTGAAAAGGGCAGTGCTGATCGTTGCAAAACATACTAATCGCGTCTTTTTGCTCAGACCATTCTTCTCCCGTCGGATTTTTTTCAAAAAATCAAAATGGCGGTTTCAAGATGGCGTCTGGAAGTTGTAAGTTTGAATTTTCTCGCACAAATATCGATTATTTGAATGTGTAACGGCTCAAGCCATGGAGAATTGCAATGAAAAAGTAATTATTATCATTTGTGAATACCTAGTCTCATCATGATTTATTCATAACCTCATAACCTCAAATTAATTAGACACAATGGGTTTATACCGATTATTTGTCTAATTTTCACACAATTTTCGACGTTTCCGTAACACTACTTATGTGTGAAATTAAAAATGACCATATACCCTTATGACCTATTAATTATCGGGTTATAACCTAAAGATTTAGTACAGTTCGACTTTTTTTTATTTTTTAAAATACTTTTCTTCATTTTTTTTTATTTTAATTTTATTACTTTCATTTTTTTTGTATTCAAAACACGTGGAGGCAATGAGGAAATATTTGTTTTTTATTTTTGTGTTTTGTTTTGTATTTTGTAAATCAATATTACAGATATTGAAAGTTATGTTGCACTATAAGATGTGAATTGACCTGCGAGCTGCAAATTGAGTGAAAATCAGACAAAATATCGGTAGTAACCCATTGTACACGACTAATTTGAGGTTATGAACGAATCATGATAGGACTAAGTATTCACAAATGATAATAATTACTTTTTCATCCCAGTTCTCCGTGATTTCAACCGTTACGCGGTCAAATAATCAATATTTGTGGGAGAAAATGTAAAATTACAGTTTGGAGACGCTATCTTGAAGCCATTTTGTTTTTTGAAAAAAATTCGACGGGAGAAGAATGGTCTGAGCAAAAAGACGCGATTAGTACGTTTTGCAACGATCAGCACTGTCCTTTTCAGTGTCAAAAAACGCAATTATTGGGAAAAAACGTCGAAAAAATGATCATAACTTTTTTCTCTGTAATTTCCGGTTGATTCTGACCACGACATTTGAAAGAAGAGGTCCAAATCTATCGATTTTGACTTATTTCAATTTTTGTTAACGTTCTTTGGAACAAAAGTTATATCGTTGAAAGTTGTGTCTAAATTCCGGACTTTTGGGACGAAAAGGGTCAAGATAGCTCAATTTTGACAACAGTACTGAAAAGAGCGACCTCGAAAATAGTAAGACACAACTTTTTCATATGTAATTTTTGATTGAAATTTAAGTGAAAAAATTGTCGTTATTCATGTTAATGGGTTAATATTTAAATGTTGAGGAATCGATAAGAAAACGATACTTTCGTAAGACGTAGGAATGGAAAATGAAAGGATAAAGTAAAGAAACTATCATTACATACAAATATTTCACGAATATCTTATTGGCCAACAGTTTTTTGTTGATTAACAATGCTAATTAATCTCCACCCGCTGATCGTTGGGCCTGAAGTTGTATAGGTAACAGTATAAAGGCAAAATAATAAAAAATGCAACTTATTTAAAATCTATCGCCTCTACTTCTTACTTTTCAGCTTTTCGGACAAATCGTCGAATGTCGGATCCTGAATATTTAACATGAGACTGTTGCCACTGAGGTAGACACGGTTTTGCGAGCTCGAAATCTGCAACAAATTTATAAATTAAATATTGATTTAAAAACAATAATATTAGCATTAATTACCGTGCGTGAAATGGATTGCGCAGCACGAATCTTCCGTAACTTTAAGTAACCAGGATTCTGCATGATGGCTAGACCCAAGTACACTGTGATTAAGGAGAAATATTTGACAATATAATTTTACAATTAAGTATTTAAAAAGGATATCATTTTTGCAGCTTCGGCTTCTCCTTCAGCTTGGACAATTTTTTGTTGTTTTTCTTGTTTTGCTCGTTCGACAACGAATGCAGCTCGCTGTGCTTCTTGTTGCGCAACTTGTTTCGCTTCTACCGCTGCTGTGTATTCCTTACCAAAGCTAAGCTCCGTTATTGAAACGTCGTCTAGAATAATGTTAAAATCTCTCGCACGTTCCGTCAACTCTTTGCGGACGAGCATCGACACTTGTTGTCGTTGAGTAATCAACTGAGATGCGTTAAACTTAGCGACTACAGATTTGAGCACTTCGTTACAAATGCTTGGTAATACCTGTTAATATTAATTGATTAATGCTTTGAATGTAAACGTATTGAAATACTGACTTTTTCGTCATAATCGAGACCAAGCTGTCGGTACATGGAAGGTAAAGTGCCCGCATCTGGCCTGGATAAAACTCGGAGTGAAATGTTCACCATTTGTAAATCTTTAGAACCGGTAGGAGAGGAAATTTTCCTCGGTCTACTTCTGATATCGTAGATTATAGGATACTGAAACCAAGGTAATCGGAAGTGTAAACCTTCCGACATTATGTCCTTTTGTACACCTCCGACACGTGAAAAGATGATGGCTCGGTGTCCACCTTCGACTACGATTGGTAAAGTCATAAATAAATGAAATTACTACCAATTAGTTGCCATAAAGGTAATAAATGAAGGATGAAATGTTTTTTAAGAATTACGTAACGTAACCTCAAAATTATGCGAAATACAACCCAATTACAGTTTGTAAAATATGCAAGTTTAAAACAAGTTTATTTAAATAACTAATTAAAGATGAGGGTGTCATTATGCTGTAAAGTAGGAAATGTGGAGCAATAACCTGTGTACATGGATTGTGCAACTCCATAAACAGCAACACCGGCCGCGGCAAGAAGTTTCAGGCCGGCATTTAATCCGTTCGGGCTTTTACCGAAAAGGCCGGACAATTCGTTCAATTTACTTTGAGCCATTTTGTTATGTATTTCACAACTATGGAAATTTATTTAAAATTTACACGCGTTTAGAGGTAGCCGGTACAGTACAGCACGTGAAAATATATGTGGGTGAAAACTGTACTGTGCACATGTGTATCAGAGATTGCGAATTGAGATGAAGGTTAACAAGGGACGTTTACATGAGAGCTTTAATAAATCACCAAGAGTATCAGAAAAATCACTAGGGCTTAAAGAAGGTACAGTGGTCCCCGTCCTAATGCATATTTTTTCCCCGGCTAAATGCATAGATTCCCCTTCGTTTCTCTCCCTACAACACGATTCTCTTAGTTGCTGTTGCTTGTGAGACATCTACGCGCATGCTCAGTGTGATAAATGCAAAGAGACGTATAGTGGTGGTTCAGGGAGAATATGCGTTTGGACGGGGGCGGCCATTTTTTATGGAACGAACTATATGCGTTAGGACGGGGACCACCGTAATATAGAAGAATTTTATAGTCAGACCTTGTTATTGTATTACGACTATGTGGATTTAATTCTATAAATCCTGTATTTTGTATTTTTGTAAAAAATAAATATAACACCAGGGGTCCCCGACAGTATTAAAATGGTGTACGTACCCGGATGGATACGTAATAAAGATACGCTCTTTAAGAAGGACTATGTAAGGAATAACAATTGTAATTAGTTAAATTAAGGTCAATCTCGATTAAAATGAAGTTTTATGAACACTTTTTAGATGTGTAAAGTGTACTCGCACGTAAAGTAAATTTTACACCCTCGATTTTACTTTACGCGTGCAAAATTCGTGCATAAAATAGGATACGAAACTCTATGGCGTGCCTAAAGTGCTCAGACTCGTTACATAATATACTATTTTAGACTGCACTCCTATAAAAATGTCTCATATACGATACATTAGTAAATTCATGGTTAATAAACACCCAGCAAACGAAAATTCATTGAAGATCCATTGAAATTCATTCAGTGCATCACTTCTGAATTTGTTTTCTTAGCGTCTGCAATGAATTTCAATGAGAAAATGTGTTTCAATGATTTTGAACGGTTAATAGCTCATAAAAAGTTGTTCGATTTAATGATTTTGAATGGGAAAATAGTGGAATGAAAAAATGATTTCGTTAAACGAATTTTAATTGAAAAGTGCGAATAGAACAATTGCAAGTTGAATGAATTTCAATGGAAAAATAGTTATATTTGCCGCTAATGAATTTGAATGGATAGTTAATTATTACAGATCAACAAATTTAATGATTTTGAATCGAAAGAAGATTAGATGAAAATATAATTGATATGAAATTAAATCGAATCGATTATTACCAGTAGCGAGGTTGGGATGTAAATGATTTTTAATGGAAATAAAATATTTAAATGAAGCAATCGTTCAAAAAATACCAAAAAGTTTGTTTTTTAGTCATTTTTGACGAGGAATTCAAAGATATATAATAAAAATTGTAACAAAATTTTTTGACCAAAACCAATTTTTTCCTTGAAAAGAAATGGAATTTTTTAAAATCCTTGCGTACTTATTTCGGAAATACGTTTTTCTGTTTACCAAACTTTTTTTGAATGTTTAAATTAATTTACCGAATTTTAATAGGTCAAAGAAATTCGTTCTTGAGTAACATTTGACGCAGGAGTCAGTGGTGTTGGAATAAAAAATGTAAAAAATTTGATTTCTTTAAATCCATCCGAAATTTAAAAAAAAATGTGTTTTAATGTTCACCCAAATTTTTGAAATTTTGAAATCAATTTAGAAGAAAATAGTAATGAAAAAATAAAAATTAAAAATTACTGAATCGAATTTTCAAAATTTGAGCTTCATAAAGGCAATTCTAATCATTTGGTATGCTCTCTTTAAAACAATCAAAGAAATTTGTCGAGAATTGACCGAGAATTTTCTCTAATATCGAAAAATCGTGTATTGCAGAAAATTCTCGACCAATTGTTTTTGATTCTTTTTAGAAGATAGTAAACAATGGTTAGAATTGCCTTTATGAAGCCCAATTTTTAAAAAATTAGTCAGAACTTTTAAATTTACATCTTTCAGTTTTGATTACTACTTAATGGTACCCCCTTAAGATACTCTAATCTACTATAAAAGATTTTCATTAATAAATATAAATTATTCCAACGTTTTCAGATATTCTGCCAGATTTACACCCTGAAAAACACCGTGGTACTAGAAAATTACTACAATTTAAGTGCAATAATATTTCCTTCCCATGTGACAAGATGTACCATAATGTAATAATGAATAAAAAAATTAATATATAAAATGTACAACCTTCTATTAATACAAAATCATTAAAAAATACGAAAGTCAATGAAATTGAATGAATTTCAATAATGTAATAAGCACGTGCTAAAATCAATGATTTTAAAACAATAGAAAATCATTGGTTACAGCCCTGTTGAATAGGTTTCTATTGATATTTAGTGATTAAGAAAGCCAATTTAAATCGATTGAGATTCATTCAAAATCACTCAATGAATTTCAATGAATTTTCGTTTGCTGGGCACTTATCCCTGGGGAAAGATTATGTTGTTACATTACAATACGTTCGACGAATAGGCTAGAGGTCTGACAAAAAGTGCTTACTTATATTGCTAAAATGAAGGCAGATAGCGAAGTATTGTTTTATTTGAAGAGTAAGCCAGTTTTACCGGGTAAAGTTCAATTGGACTAAAATGCAACGACATATTTGAAGCAGCGTCGCGCTGAAGTTAGGCTGTACAATTAGAAGAACCCGGAAATCCAGAAGACCATCAATTTTTGAAAGGAGGTTTATAGATAAACGAAACTGGCCACTAATAAGTTTTCATAGTCGCTAGTTACAAATGTATACTCAGATTTTGAACATTCAAAATGGCGGCTTCAATATGGCCGATTGAAATACAGCTATTTTCTACATGAATTTTGAAATGAAAAAATCTCCATTAATGGTATATATGTTCATCGTACTTAACGAGCGAATATTAATTGCATTTTTTATTTTTTTCCAACATTTGTACCCTGAAGTCAGAAATTGGTCTGTACAAGACAACAATCTCATCAGAGATTATTGCAAATTTTTGTTGGAAAACATTTTTTATGAAAGATGGATTTTTACGTAATTTTTTTATCATTATCGATTTATAAAAAAAATAAAGGTCGAATAGACCTTTTAGAGATTCGATGCGCAGGGATTTGAACTTTGGGACCTTTCGATTGTCAGTCGAATCTCTATCAACTAAGCTACACACATCTCACAAAGTCGTATCATTTATTTTATGATTTAGTAATGATCCAAGCGCATTAGCATTCTGGGGTAAAAAATGCAATTCCATCATTTCGTCCAGCATAAGGCATTATTATTAAGAAAAAATCTTCACTTTTTCAATGAAACAGATATTGAATGATTTTTTGTATAGCTTTGCTTCTTGCAAAATAACAAAAAATCGTTTTCGTTCCAAAATTTATGTACAATATGGCTGTATTTTTAAAACCCCTAATTTATGTACTTTCCCACAAATGATCCACCATCATAAATCGACAACTTGAATGTTTAAAATCTGAACTCTTATTCGTAATCAATTACTCCGAAAATGTCCGATTACTCACTTTTACCCAGTTTCGTCTCGATAAAATAACTTTAAACAATCGGTCGGACATCTTTCAAGAATCAAGCATTTTGAATTTTCAAAATGTGCGGTCCTATTCATAACCCGACACCACGAAAAATATCGAGTAGTGAATTTCAGCTGTTTTTCGTGTAAATAAAAATTTATGCCAAAAAGGGTTAAGATGCGTGTCAAAAACGAACATTTTCAAACTCATTTTCATAATAATGTATATTTTTAGAATATTTTCAGAATACATCTTGATAATCCCCCCCCCCCCTATTTGGATCTGTTTTATCAGACAATTTTCACGATATATATTTATTCTGATAGCTTTTTAGTAATATTTATTGAAAATAACATTTTAATATTCTAGATTAGAATTACATGCGTCTCCGATGGGCAATTTGCGACTAAAAATACATAAACCTTTCCTTTGTCGTCTGTTTTTTCTGATATTTACATCACATCATTTTCCTTTTCATTTTCCCAAGTACATTCGCGTAAACGAAGATATTACAGTAGACCCTGCCCTAAGCTATGATTTCCAAAGTTATATATATATATATATAGGTGTTTGTGTGTATATCCTAAGTTATAAGTTTGCCTTCTCCAAAGTTATACCAGCATCTTCCTCTCTGTCCCCCACCACATTGTTTCGCTGAGCCACACTCGCTTCGCGACACACGCACCATTGCACGGATATAAACAAAGATACGGAAGTGGAGATATAGTGAGGAGCTACTTTGGAGAATCTTCTCCCACTTCGAAAACCAACCTTATAGCTTAGGAAGGGGTTTATTGTATTAAGTTTGGTGAAAAATAATGTATAATGCAAAAATAATTAAAATTACGTATATTTGGTAGTAGCCTACGAAATAGCAGGTCTTTGAGCGCTATTGGAAGCATCTGAATTATTTTCGAAATCGAATCTGTACCTCAAGCACTCTGAGCAGGAGATGTGTTGACTAATTTTGTAATCATATTGATTTTCTGAATTGTATAAACATTTCATTCAGAGTCGATTACTTTTAAATTAGTTATATAAGAATACTAAATATTCTAGTGCTATTGATGGGTCCATGTTTACACTCGTGTTTATTTGGCATTGTAATTTTAAGCATCACAAAAAATTAAAAGTAATTATCAAAATATATTCTGTATTATTTGGGATTTATGAATATACCACAACAAAATTACTATATGTGGCCAATTCTCGTTTTTGTGCATTTGCCTCATATCCTACAGTTTTCGAGTGTGTTCTTTCCGAATCTCACCACTATTTTCTCCTAAATTTAGTCGAATTTTAATTATGACGTTTTAAAGAAGAAAAACTCGGAAAAAACTTTAAAACTTTTTCAAAAAAGTTATTTTTCTGTATAAAGGCTTAAAAACTGTTTCAAAAAAGTTTTTTTTTTTTCTATATTCATCTAATTGAATCGCGCTTCTGGATCCTGGGCATAATGACTTGTACTTTGTGAAGACGTGACGTCCGATCCACAATTCAAAATGGCGGCCGCCATACGGAGCCATTATGACGAAAATTTTATGTTTCTGTACGTATCGGTTTTGTAAATGAACAATTTTGTATAAAATTCAGTGTAGAGGGTGTTTTTGGTCCACAGATTACGAATCCGTTGTCCAGTTTTTAAAATTCAAAATGGTGGATTAAAAATGGCGGACTAAAATTTAAATTTTCATCGATTTTTATGACATTGAGCATGAGAGAGTTTTTGGGATCACAGATTACGAATCCGAGGTCCGATTTTCAAAATGCAAAATCGTGGATGCACAATAGTGGACAGAAATATGAAAATTACTATCGATTTTTATAAAATTTTGTTGAAGTGTTTTTGGAATTCGAGACTATGTATCCATAGCTCGATTTTCAAAATTCATAATGTTGGACTTCATTTTAAAAATTGTCCATCGATTTTATAACATTTGGTTTTAGATCAATTTGGGATTGTACTTTGTGATCCCAAAAGCACTCTTATACAAAATTTCTGTCAGCCATTTTGTATTTTGAAAATCTGACTACGGATTCGTAATCTGTGATCCCAAAAACCCTCTTGTGTACAATGTCACACAAATCCATGGCCATTTTCAACTTTTTCTCCACCATTTTGGATCCATAATTTTGTATTTCGAAAATCGGACAACGGATTCGTAATCTGTGATCTCAAAATTTCTCTGGTGCACAATGTCGTAAAAATCGTTGAAAATTTTCAGATTCGTAATCTGTGATCCCTAAAACAGTACGATGTAAAATTTCATTGAAAACGAAGAACATTTGAAGAACAAAAGCACTCCTTGCATTGATTTTCATAAAAAATGATTCAATTACAAAAGCGGTACGTACAGGATGATAAAATTTTCGTCATGTTGGCTCCGTATTGCAGCCGCCATTTTGAATTCTGGATCGGACTTCACGACTTCATAAAGTACAAGTCATTATGCCACAGGATCCAGAAGCCCGATTCGATTGAATGATGCCTTCATATTGAAAAATAACTTTTTTGAAAGTTTTTTCCGAGTTTTTTCCTCTTTAAGACGCCATATTGGAAAAAGGTTAAATTTAGGAGAAAATGGTGGTTCGATTCAGAAAAAAAAACTCTAAAACTACATATATATATATGGGCATTGTTCTAGAACTTTTAAACTTTGAGGTTGAAGAAAATTGCATTTTTTTTTAGGCACATTCATGAAATTAATTTTATTGGCTTTAGAATTGATCAAATGACAGGAAAAACCTTGCGTGACTCATTTATACACAATGTATTTTTTTTTAATGTAACATATGTTACGTTACTCGTAAAATTAGTTTTTAGTTTTGTAACGTTTAATATACATAAAAAATTCAGTTCTTTTGCTTATGGCCTAATTTTTAGAAGCTAGTATATAAAATTAAACGTCTAGTTAATAGTTCAAATTTAAAATAATGGATTAAATATGGCGGACTATTTTTACAAAATTTCTTTGATTTTTATAAAATTTGATATGTTAGGGTTTTCATTAAAATTTGAAATCCAAATACATGATTTAACATTAAGGATACCAAAAAATTAAAAGGATTTGTAAAGAATAATCATTTTATTATTGTCAAAAATTGTGTTTTTTGTTGTATTAAAAAAACACAAAATTTATAAATACTTTAATAACATAGGAGAAAAGATCACAATGATTCCAAAGTACTAAGAAGCTAAATTGTAGATGTGCCATTAAATAATTTGATTTTTCAAAGTGAGTTTCGCTTGGAAATTTAAAGTTTGACGTGGTCGCATTTTTTATGTATAGGTGGCACACATTCGGGCAAAGGCTCAAATTACTTCTTATCCTATAGGTAATGTACCCCTGTTGTGTGTTTTCTTAAAAACCAATGTGATAAAAATTATCTAAGGTTGATTGCTAAATTGTCAACTATAAAAAAAAGTTATCTCGCAAGTTTGAAGGTATATCATTTTATTCCTCAGTGAGCCACATCATTAAGTTAAGGATTTTTAATTTGTTTACATCCCCAAATACTTCCACAAAAAACCACAGATCATAAAAAAAAAGGTGCAAAAAGTTTCAGTGTTAAAACTGAAAAAATGTAGTGAGTGTCGCGCACCAAAAACAGGCAAATTCACTACTTTTATTTACTCTCATTGTTTTCTACATATCTGTAATTAGTAATAAACACTTATTACATGTAAATCGAACAAAAATTTGTTGATCTGTAGTGTTACAAAGTTATATTTAAAATTTTTATGGTATCATAATGAGCGACAACATAAAGTTTAAAAGTTCTAGAACAATGCCCATATAGGACATGAGGTGTCGTGCAATTTCATTGACTCGTTCTATGTTGACATGAAAAACTGTGACAATTTGTGCCGCTCCCGGTATTATCGGTTGAAGGTGTTTCTAAAGCGTTTCCCCGTAAGGTAGGAAATTTCACCAAAAAAGTAAATAAAAGATGACTGAATAACATTTTTAAAATTCGGATTCTGTAAAGGCAATTCTAAGCACTATAAACAGTTTCCTAGAAAATACCAAAGATATTGATTGAGAACTGACCGAGAATTTTCGGAAGTAAGTGATTTTTATTTATTTTCGAAAATTCTCGGCCAGTTTTCAATTAATTTCCTTGGCATTTTCTAGGATACTTTCTATAGTAACTAAAATTGCCCTTACAAAATCCGAATTTTGAAAATTCGATTCAGTCATTTTTTATTTACGAATTTTAGTGAAAATTCCTACCTTATTGTTCGAGCACTTAACCCCCTAATAGTCCTGAGAAATTTTTACCTACTTCGGACACCAGATGGCGCCAACACATAATAGCCTAATGTCGTCTTTATGTTGCCCTTCAAGTTCCCCATTGTTCGGCCATTTTTTCCCCGAATTGCTCTCACTAGTAATAAAAAATCCCTAGGGAATGGTTGGATAGCGGGAGATTGGAGAGAGCCCCGATGAACCCATTTGAACCCCTTGTAGCAAAACTATAGGCATGTATACCTATACGTTTGAGCTATAGACACTGGGATATGCTCATATGCTATGCTTTGCTGTAGCATAGCACATAATGCTGTCAACGGCGAAAGTATTAGTGAAATGAAACAAAAATATACAAAATATTCATTTTCTCCTAGTTTTTTTTTTTAAACGTTAAGAATTAGTTCGTTAAATCATGTTACCTCCTACAAAAATCAACATGACTCGGGATGAATGCAAAAAATACCTGAGGTTTCTTGGTAATGTCAAACTCGAAATCTACCCAGACGCGATTCTAAAAAATACCGTTAATCTCTTTTATCGAATTGTTTTAAACAATTTTCTAATTTTCCTTCGCTACCAGGAACCGTGTTATGTTTCAAAAATGAGTGGCTCTTTTCTTTATTGTAGAGCTGGACGCTTATGCAAATATGGTGTCGGTGCTACGGGCTCAAGGAACCTTCACTCCAGACAAACGCAAATTACTCCTCGAATTGGCTAACGTTTTACACATTTCCAACGAACGGCATCGAGCTGAAATTCGTAGAGCAGTAAACGATGACAAACTGTCGGTAGTTGCCGAACAGTAAGCAATTCTACTTTACTCTTCCGAAATGACAGGAATTCTAGTATTTACAGCCGTTGTTACAGGTTAAACGGATCGAATACCGGTACCGATTGGGCTATAGAAGGTCGTAGGACTATTCCACTTCTACCCAGGTTAAAAGCTCGAACTGCTTTTACGACACTTGCTAATAGTGTTTCTCTCGCAACTTCCATTGCTAACGAGAAACAACCGAAACCTGTCGAAAAAATTGAAGAATTTAAAGGTTCGATTAATTTACCATTCCAAATATTTCATTTAGCACATTTTTCATAAAAGTTATTCAAAATACAGTGAAAGTTGAAACCGAACCAGACCTGAAGGTACCGACCAGTCAAGAAACCAATTATGTTTCAAGAAAACGTAAAAAATCAATTCAAGAGGCAAGTTTGTCACCTTTCGAACCTAAACTTATTTTTAAAATTTTCAAATCTTTTAGGCGGTGGAAAATAAGAAAGTTGCAGTAAGTAATTACGAAATCGAACCGATTTTACCATCGACCTCGACAGAAAACGTAAGATTAATTTCATTTACTTTTTAAAACATCTTTCAAGATTTTTTTCATTACAGATTGTACAAAATCCACACTTGACGGTAGATCCATTGCGGCAGAATGAAAATCAAAATACTTGTTTAAATTTACATAAACCGGACGAACCGTCCGAACCGGATTCGGTACAAAAAACACCGAATGGTACTCAAAGTCCGGTTCGGATAAACACGCAAGTTGTATTGCAAGATGTAAAAAGTAGTAATAAAGGTAAATGTTTCTTGCCTTTGTCAATTAAAGTTTTAAATTTTCATCTTTTTTATTAGAATTTAATATTATGTAATTGCTGCAGCCCTTAAACTTGTGCCAGTAACAATATCGAATAATGTAGCAAAAGTTAGCGGAACTCCGTATGTAAAAAAGATCTTGTCGATAAGTCACGCTAATAGTTCGACATCTGAATTAGGAAAACCAGGTACTAAAATTTAAACATCGATTAACCCGTAAAGTCCCAAAACGGCATAAATTCCACCCATTTTTCAACATACGACTACAGATCCAATTCGCAGATGAATCTTAACCACTTCAGTGGTAGCTGTTTAAAAAAAAAAAGTGCCAGAAGTGGTACAGCCCTGTACTTAAGATATCGAAAAATGTTGAAACACGGGTTCCATTTTTTCCTAAAATATATCATTTAACACTTAATTAATCATTTAAAAAATCAAGTAATATTTCACATTTATGTCGGCCATCTTGGATCCACCATTTTGAATTTACAAAATCTGACTTCAAATTCGTAATCAGCGACCCAAAAAATTCCCGAGTACGAACTTTCATCGAAATCAAGTAAATTTTTTACATTTATGTCGGCCATCTTGGAACCGACATTTTGAATTTTCAAAATCTGATTTCAGATTTATAATCAGCGGCCCCGAAAACCCCCGAGAACCCAGTTTCATAAAGTTTGGGCAATTTTTCGCATTTCGTTCGGCCATCTTGGATCCGCCATTTTGAATTTTCAAAATCTAACTTCAGATTCGTAATCAGCGACCCCGAAAACCCCCGAATAACAATTTTCAGCTGTTTTCCGTATAATGAAAAATGTGCGCCACACATTTTAATAAATTTAGCAAATTTACAGCCGCCATATTGGATCCGCCGTTTTGAATTTTCCCATTTTCACGACAGAATTACATTTCCTGAAGTATTTCAATGGCGGATCAATTATGGCGAACCAAATTTTGTCTAAAATGTTTGGATTACAGTAAATATTGGTATATTACAGTTTTTATCCGCCATTTTGAATTCCGAAAATCTGATACCAATTACGGATTTAGCTACCTCTTGAACGGTAATATCTCAATTTTTGTTGCAATCCAAACATTTTTGCGAAGTTTGGTCCGCCATTTTGAATTTCGCAAATCTGATTTTAGATTCGGATTCAGCGACCTGAAAAACTGTAATGTACCAACTTTTGTTGTATGTCAATCATTTTTGAGAAAATAATTTCGGAATTCAAAATGGCGGATCAATTATGGCGGACCAAATTTTGTCGAAAATGTTTGGATTACAGTAAATATTGGTATATTACAGTTTTTAAGGTGGCTAACTTCTTTGAAAAATACAAATAAACCATTTTCTATTTACTGTTTTTTGTTAAAGAGGCAGACAATTTTCAACAAAAAATTGTCTTTGTGTATTTCCGTTTTGGCCCGCCATTTTTAATTTCGAAAATCTGATTTCATTCTCGGATTTAGCGACATCCAGAACGGTAATATCTCAATTTTTGTTGCAATCCAAACATTTTATCGAAGTTTGGCCCGCCATATTGGGTCCGCCATTTTGAATTTCAAAAATCTGATTTCATTCTCGGATTTAGCGACCTCTAGAACGGTAATATATCAATTTTTGTTGCAATCCAAACATTTTTCCGAAGTTTGGTCCGCCATTTTGAATTTCGCAAATCTGATTTTAGATTCGGTTTCAGCGGCCTCAAAACCTGTAGTATACCAACTTCTATTGTAAGCCAATAATTTTTGAGAAAATAATAATAAATTTCGTTACAACTCGACATGCCAATCAACCGCCAACTTGAATTTTTAAAAAATACCAATAAAACCTTATAGCACAATAAAAAGTTCCACCCGATACAGAATGTGGAGCAAAACTGAGCTGTTTAACCCGTTTCCGCCCAAAATGCCGTAAATTTCACTACATTTAAATCGTCACTTTTCTTATAGAAACTAACGATGAATAATTCTGAATATTTAGATTCTATAGTTTTCAACCCTCCTCTTTCCGAATCCGAAGTCCTATAAATGCTATAAAAACACAAAATTTTGCTAAAAATCAGCCATCTTGGATCCGCCATCTTATATTTTGCATATCTGATCATGTCAACTTTTTGTCAAACTCATTATTCCACCAGATCCAGGTCTTTGGAATGATCGGTCATCGCGAACCTTTTGAAAAAAATGAAAAACCGATCCAAAAATCAAAATTTTCTTTATTTTTTTGCCTTTTCGCCGCCATATTTAAAAAATGGCTGCTCCTAGCGAAAAACGGACTTCGGATTCGGAAAGAGGAGGGTTGAAAACTATAGAATCTAAATATTCAGAATTATTCATCGTTAGTTTCTATAAGAAATGTGACGATTAAAATGTAGTGAAATTTACGGCATTTTGGGCGGAAACGGGTTAACTGAATGTAAATCGAGATTGAACAATATAAAAATTGAAAATTAACACGTTTTTCCAGGAAAACACCGCCATATTGGAAAATCTAAGAGAGATAGAGCAAAAATAACGACGGATTTGAAAAGAGCACAAAAAAATACTTCACGAAATGTAATTCAATTAACCCATTAACGCCTGAAATGACAATTTTTATACTTCATTTTCAATCAAGTATTTCGTATCAAAATCAAAGTTGAAAACAATTGAGAGGTGCGTATCCTACTGTTTTCGAGGTCGCTCTTCAAGATTCCGAGGTCAAAATTGAGTTTCAGCCATCAAAAATTCCAATATGGCGCCGAATATGAAAAAAATTTCCAAAAAATTGGGAATTTTTTATACTTATCAATTTTTTTCGAGCTTTTAGAATATTGGAATTTTATTGAAACCTTGCATAATGGTGCGTAAAATAGTTGAATTTTAAGAAAAAATTTTACTTTTATACCTTACATCATTCTAACGACCTCAAAATGGCGTCAACAATGAAAATTTCTGGACGCTCTAACTCAAAAACTACCAACTTTAAAAAAAAAATGCCCAGAATGAAAAGTTCTTAAAATTCATCAAACGATATAGTTGAATTTTTTCAAAATTTTTTGATGACATTTTGAGACATTTTTTTTCAAAATTGTAATTTATTTACAAAAAATTCTGAAAAAAAATTAGTGTATTCTCTGATGAATTCTAAGAGTTATTTGTTCTTTGCAATTTTTTTGAAAAGTTGATAGTTTTCGAGGAAATTAATTTAAAATATTATAGTTTTTTTCCCCCCCAAAAACTATCAATTTTTAGAAAAAACTTCAAAAAACAAAAAACTCGTAGAATTCATAAGTGAATACACCAAATTTTTTTCAGAATTTTTCATAAATAAATTATGATTTTGAATAAATTTTGAAAAAAAATTTCTCAAAATGTCATGACGAAAATCTGAAAAAATTCCACAATATTTCTCGATTAATTCTAATAGCATTTTTTTATAAGAGCATGTAGTTTTTGAGTTAGAACGTTCAGAAATTTTTCAATGAAATTTTCATTGTTGACGCCATTTTGAGGTCGTTACAATGATGTGGGGTATAAAAGTAAAATTTTTGTTTAAAATTGAAGTATTTTGTTCACTTTTGTTCAGAGTTTCAATAGAATCCCAATATTCTAAGAGCTCGAAAAAAATTGATAGGAATAAATAATTCCCAATTTTTTGGAATTTTTTTAAAAGTTCGGCACCATATTGGAATTCCTGATGGCTGAAACTCAATTTCGACTTCGGAATCTTGAAGAGCGACTTCGAAAACAATAGGATATGTACCTTTCAATTCTTTTCAACTTCGATTTTGATATGAAATACTTGATTGATAATGAAGTATAAAAAATGCCATTTCAGGCGTTAATGGGTTAAGATTCATCTGCGAATTGGATCTGTAGTCGTATGTTGAAAAACGGGTGGAATTTATACCGCTTTGGGACTTTACGGGTTAAAGTAATTTTAATATACATTTTTTTATAGTTACGAGAGTTGTAACAGTAACGACAGGATGTGCATCGTTCGGAACCAATTCGTCGCCGTCAATAAAATTACCACCAGTCTGCGTAAATTTAACGCAATCTGGTACAAAGTTAGCGAGTAAAGGTAACGTATTTCTCGTGCAGAAAGGATCGTCCAGAGGTGTTACGTTGTCGCATGCCGGAAAGGTAATTCAAACATTTTTCATATCGATGTATCATATTCAACGTAATTTTATTTTAGGAAGTGTTGGGAAAAGTTATAATGGGTGGAAAACACTTTTGTTTATCGAATCAAAATTCTGTTGCATTAATACCGAACGGTGATCAAACGAAGATAGTTTCTGTATCGAATAAAAATACTACGAAACCGAAGGTAAAATTTCTCCTAATAATGTAGTAACAAAAATTTAGTTATTGATTATTTCAGGGAAATAATATGATCGTATTCGACTTGCGACAAGACGCAATAGAGAAAAATGACTCGGAAACAAGCCAAGATTCTGTTAACGATGCGACAGAAATGAAAAATTCTGATACAAACGATTTGACAGAAAAACAAATAGAATTTTACATCGATCCTAACGAAGATAATTTTGAGGTTATTTCACATGACGAAGAAATCTCACAGTCAATTTGTGATACGAACGTGAAGAAAGACTGATTATGAGAATCGATTATTTTGTAAATAAAATGTTTCTCTTTTTTTATACGTTTGAATGAATGTGCTTATTTAGAAAAATTCTGAGGATGTTTATAACGTACAGTAGGACCTCTCTTATTCTAATCGTTCCCCCACAAGTCTTCTCCCACTATCACACGAAAAGTCAACGAATCATAAGCTCGCAAGCAAAGTAAGTGGGGGTAAGGGGAAAATTAGAATAAGAGAGGTCGGCGCCATCTTGACAAACTTTACTAATTAGAATAAGAGGTCCTACCGTAGAACCTCCGTTATAGAATATTTCGGTTATCGAATATTCAGAGGCCTCCGTTAACGAATAATTTCCCCTCAGTTAGTCTCCCCACTCTAGACACCACGTTGTAGATGGCCGACATGGAGTATCGATACGTCGCGTTGATTCGATTCACATATCGATACAATATCGCCTATGTACAGTAGTCCTTCCCTTATTTTAACTCCCCTTATTATAACTTTATTCCTTCCCCTATTTTAACTTTTTATCGTGCTCTCACTGCTGGTCGTAAGAAAGAGGGAAGATGTTAAAATAAGGGAAGGGGTCGCCATCTTCCTTGTCCCGAATAGTTAAAATAAGGGGAGAACTACTGTATGTATAATGCCCTGTAACTCCTAAAGATATAGGTGGGGGGTCGATTGTTTCTCCTCAAATATTCGTTAACGGAAATTTAAATACCCCGCCTTGTCCCGACGGTATTCGATAACGGAAGTTCTACAGTATTGTGATATATAGAAACTTAACCTTAAAAACCAATGTTACGGAATGACACTGCGTTATAAACGATTCCTCAGATTAAAAACTATTCATGTAATCGTAAAATATATGTGCTCTGTAAAGTCGAATGTCTACAATGTACAGATTTTTTATACTCGTATCGTTTGTCTTTTATATTATCCCTTAAATAATTTAGGTACGATTATTCTTCTAATTTTTTATTGTTTAAATACTCGTAGATGAGTAAACAATGTAAAATTGGAAGATTAATTTTATTAGTACATCAGAAAAGTTACATTTAAAAAATGATGAAATATCTTAGTACGGACGAGGAGGTGGGCCGCCACGCATCATTCCGGGTGGACCTCGCATTCCTGGTGGTCCCATCGGTGGTCCGCCTCGTCCCATCGGTGGCATTCCTGGAGGCATTCCTATTAATTAAACATTTAAATTGCGAATAGAGAAATTTTAAATTAATTGAGACTTACCCATCATGCCGGGAGGTGGGCCCATCATACCGGGAGGTGGACCACCTACAGGCATCCTTGGAGGTGCTCCAGGATGCATTTGAGGTGGGGCGGAAACTTGTCCTCTACCGCCAGGTGTCATAATTTGTTGCGACGGACCTCCGACACCTCGAACAGGTCCTTGAAGACCTGCGGGAACTCCAGTGACGTTTGCGGGCATTCCTCGTCCTGCAGCTCGTCCCATGCCAGGTCCTGGGGCTGCGCCAGGGATTGGTACTCTCGGTAAACCTTCTTCCGGTGGCGGTGGACCTTCGACTGTCAACGATACGATGTTTTCTCCTCGGAGCAAAACAAAACCAAGGACACGCTTTTCTTCCCTTTCGGGCTGCTTTGTATTCTTTGGCTTTATTTTTCTGAACTCTTCGCAATCTCCAAGAATCAGGTTCATGTGCTTGTCGAATGCTTTAAACGTTCCGATGAAGGTTCGAGAATCTTGTAAAATTATACGAACCCTGTAGTTGATGTGTTGTAACATCTTATTATTCTTGCCTATCGTCTAAAAACAAACAGGTTAATATTTTTTATTAATGTTTGAAATGTTTATGAGTTAACCTTAATTTCGAGTAAATGATGTTAGAGATTAATTGTAAATGTAATTGGAGTAGCGGAATGTTTTACTTACCATTTTGACGAATTTGTTTTAAGGCTGGTTGAGAAAAATATAATATGCTTTGCTTTTTATGATGTATGCGTTGTCGCAAGCACGCAAGCCGGTCGTTTTATATATAAAAGAAAACCTCATAAAGGTGCATTTCGAACACACAACTCGTAAAGTCAGATTCTCATGTAACAGTGGTGTTTCCTTTTTATACGTCAGTTTTAAATTCCCTATATCTAGTTATCCCCATACTGATCGTCTAAGCGTTCCCACCAGGGCGAGATTCAGATATAACTATATTAGTAATAATTTTATGCAACCTTCAAGTAAAGGTGCTTAAATTTGGTCTTAACCGCTTCATTTGAATATATGGGCATTATTCTAGAACTTTTAAACTTTGAGGTTGAAGAAAATTTCATTTTTTTTTTTTAGGCAACTTCATGAAATTAATTTTATTGGCTTTAGAATTGATCAAATGACAGGAAAAACCTTGCGTGACTCATTTATACACAATGTATTTTTTTTTAATGTAACATGTTACGTCACTCGTAAAATTAGTTTTTAGTTTTGTAACGTTTAATATACATAAAAAATTCAGTTCTTTTGCTTATGGCCTAATTTTTAGAAGCTAGTATATAAAATTAAACGTCTAGTTAATAGTTCAAATTTAAAATAATGGATTAAATATGGCGGACTATTTTTACAAAATTTCTTTGATTTTTATAAAATTTGATATGTTGGGGTTTTTGAGGCCACTGATTACAAATCCAAAGTCAGTTTTCATTAAAATTTGAAATCCAAATATATGATTTAACATTAAGGATACTAAAAAATTAAAACGATTTGTAAAGAATAATCATTTTATTATTGTCAAAAAGTGTGTTTTTTGTTGTATTAAAAAAACACAAAAGTTATAAATACTTTAATAACTTAGGAGAAAAGATCACAATGATTCCAAAGTACTTAGAAGCTAAATTATAGATGTGCCATTAAATAATTTGATTTTTCAAAGTGAGTTTCGCTTGGAAATTTAAAGTTTGACTTGGTCGCATTTTTTATGTATCATTCGGGCAAAGGCTCAAATTACTTCTTATCATATAGGTAATGTATCCCTGTTGTGTGGTTTCTTAAAAACCAATGTGATAAAAATTATCTAAGGTTGATTGCTAAATTGTCAACTATAAAAAAAAGTTATCTCGCAAGTTTGAAGGTATATAATTTTATTCCTCAGTGAGGCACATCATTAAGTTAAGGATTTTTCATTTGTTTACATCCCCAAATACTTCCACAAAAAACCACAGACCATTAAAAAAAAAGGTGCAAAAAGTTTCAGTGTTAAAACTGAAAAAATGTAGTGAGTGTCGCGCACCAAAAACAGGCAAATTCACTACTTTTATTTACTCTCATTGTTTTCTACATATCTGTAATTAGTAATAAACACTTATTACATGTAAAACGAACAAAAATTTGTTGATCTGTCGTGTTGCAAAGTTATATTTAAAATTGTTAAGGTATCATAATGAGCGACAACATAAAGTTTAAAAATTCTAGAACAATGCCCATATATATATTTTAATTGGTTATAACGGTTCTTGGACAAAGGTTGGTATTTTTCTTAGAAAATATCACGTTAATTTTACGTTTCGGCCGTTTATAAGGGCCCTCTTCAGAAATTTTATTAATTCTAAAAAAATTTTTTACATATTTATTACAAAAAATGAATAAAAAATTCACAATAATTATAAAAAAAACACACTTCTAACTTACCGCAATTTTTAGGGCATTGCATACTTCAATAAATTGGAAAAGTCATTTTTTAAGTGAAAGAGAGGAGAATTCCGTTAACCAAAAACACAAAAAATAATTAATAAAAACATTATTATTATAATTTATATTCAACGTACCCAACCCAACCTCCAATGTTAAATAATTGAAAAAATTAAATTTGTTTGAAAGCAAAAATAAGAAATAAAAAAATTAAAAAAGAAGAAAGAAGAAAATCATTTTTTATAATTACAAAAACAAATAAGAAAATAATTAGAAAAAATACAAATTAAAATTCCTTAAAAGAACAAATTTTTTTAAAAATTACCTTCAATCATAAATTGCACCGAAATAAGCATTCATGCCAATTCCATCCACATATATCTTGAATTGGAATACAGTAGAACCTACGATATCGCAAATGGTTGGATCCAGCCTACCTACGATATCGCCAAAAGAAACCCCTTCTCCTTGTACCCCTTCTCTATATACCTCGCGCCCCTATTTCTGAGACGCGCATACGCTTCTCTAATGTGTATGTGTGTACGTATGTAATGTACAGACGAGGGTTTGGAAAGACACTTTCCCTCTTTTGGCGATATAAGAGGGGGTGCGAATCAAAAAACCGACAAATCAAAAAGCCGACAGGTCACAAAACCGACTGTCAAAATACCGACAATCGAAAAGCCGACAGCCAAAAAGCCGACACATAGAAAAATAGACGCATCGACATGCGGATTATCATTTTTTGAAGTGTCGGTTTTTTGAGTGTCGGCTTTTCGATTGTCGGCTTTATGAATGTCGGTTTCTCGACCTGTCGGATTTTTGATTTGTCGGTTTTTCGATCCGCACCCTATAAGAGGTTCTTCATTTGCGATATCATGGGTTTGGCGATATCCGAGTTTGCGATATCGTAGGTTCTACTGTAAATTCAACAATATGCCACGTACTGACATGGTCTTATTATTTGTTACTATTAATCTCCAATCTTAACACTAGTCACAATTTAAAAACTGAAGTCAATTTGAATATTAATTTTGTCTATTTTCCAATTTACTGTGATATGCACGTGTCGATGATTGAGACACTATTGTACAAGTATTGCCAACGTATAGATTCGAAGAAGTAAATTTCGAACAATATAACTATCGAACGCGTTAATTACTTCTATTTAAATTCTGCTTTCCGAATACGATTTAGCCAGGAACGTTAGTGTTTTTCTTGATTTAAAAATATTAACGGTGTATAGATATCTGGTAAATTGGAAGTTTCAAATCTAATATTCACAGTTTTACTATTTTGTTTAATAAAAAAAATTTTCTAAATGTTTTCTTTCTAATAAATTGTATTCAGAAGCCAAAATTTTTACATTATCGTAATCGAAATTGTGATCCATTTCTATGATATGTTTTGTTAAGCCTGTATGTTGATCAGGACTTTTATGGATGTTCTTTTTGTGTTCTTTTATTCGATTTTTTAATAATCTACCCGTTTGACCAATGTACATATACCATATCACGCATTTTGCATGGAATTTGATACTACGCCACTTTTGTTCATTATGTACATATATATTAGTAATATTTTGTCACTATTGGCGATAGCTAAAGTGGCGCATCTAGTGGTCGTGTTTGAACTACGAAAAGAAAGAGCCTCCGCAAATCGACGCCTGAGCCCAAGAACCTGCCGTTTCGCCGCAGCGTTGAAAAACCGTCCGTTTCGAGATGAGTTCGAATAACTGGACATTTCGTGAATGACCAGAACAAGCGGCCAATTCGGAATGGGATTCAAAGATGCGGGCCATTTCGTAAAATAATTTCTGTATATAGGAATTATTAACAAACTTGCAAATATAATATGTGACATTAAAAATTAATAATGTGCGTTATATTGAAACGCAATATCTAATGTTATTATTTTCTTAAGCATGTACAAAAAATGTGTCCGATACTCATAATATCGAATTTTCAATAGTTCATATTTGCGATAATAAATAAATAACAGTTTTAAGAGAAATAGCATTTAAGTATTTCTATTTCTGTTATATTCATGCTGGATAACTCAAAATGCAGAATATTTTTTGTAAACTGACTAATAAATTAAATAAATATATAAAATACACATGATTCAGTTTATTGAGGAATAATAGTTTGAAATTTATTTTAAAAAAAAACTAAAGAAAATAAGTATTTAAGCAGAGAATATTGTTATAATATATCCATCGATTAAGAAATCTATACTACTCTAAGCACTATTAGTTTAGGCTGCTGGGTCGAATACTCTAGTTTTAGTATTTTTATTCGGTACATTCAATTTTTGGGTGCTTACTTCAGTTCGAATATTGAAATAACACTATTACTAAAAAAAATTTCCAGACTAATGCTTAGTTAATTTGACAACTTTTTAACCATGCAAAGTGTTTCGATATGCCTCAATGGAATTTTCTAAGTTACAGAAGTTACGATTGTAAAGTTGTTAAATCAACTAAAAATGTAGTTCAGCTAAAAATCAACTAAAAATATATTATATGCTTCCATCATTTTGAATATTTTTTAGTTTACTATAGGTAGTCAAACTCCAGGAAATGTTTAAAATCTAGTAAATTAAATAATAAATAATACAAAATAATAAATAATTAAATAAATTTAAAATTTCGTTTCCCTAATTATATTTTTAGTTGACTTAACTTCTTTATGGCCGTAACTGCAACTTGTAAAATTTCGTTGAGGACCTGAAATACTCTAAGTAGTTAAAATGTAGTCAAATTTACTATGATTTTTTTTAGTCAAATGTGTAATTAATGATCAATTTATTAAAAAATCGTCAACAAAAATAATACAAAGAAGATGTACGAAGTGCATGCATATAAAAACTATAACAATGACACTTCTAGGCGATGACAATTTATGCATATATCTAGAAAGTCTTGATTGATTGATTGAGGGGATGCTGCAGGGACATCACAATAAAATTCCCATATACAGAAATTATTTTACGAAATGGTCCGCATCTTCGAATCCCTTTCCGAACTGGCCGCTTGTTTCCTGTCATTCACGAGATGGCCGCTTTTTCGAGCCGATTTCGAAAGGTCCGGTTTTTCGAAACTTCCACGAAATGACCGCTTATTCAAGCAGCGTTCAAAATGGGTAGTTATTCGAACTCATCACGAAACGGGCGGTTCTTCAACTCCGCGGAGAAACGGCAGGTTCTTGAACTCTGGCATCAAAATAATGCCCGTTTTTCGTACCTCTAATTTTGACGTCCCAGAAGTTTGCAACGTTGAAGAATCTGCAAAGAATCAGTTCCATATTCCTAGAGCTGTCAAAAAAATAACTAGGCACGAATTTCAGGTTGTAACAATAAATCATGCGATTAGATGATAAATATACATTATATAAATTCGGAAACAAAAAGAATATACGATAAACCGAAATTCAGCAACGTTAAACGTTATTTGATTGATCAGAATCATATGACAATATGCTAAATAATCTAATTAGCATATAAGATTAATTATTCTTATTTTTAATAAGTGAAATCATAAATGAACAATTAAGTGTCCCCATCAACTAAAACGTGGAATCGTTTCGGAACATCATATTCTTGAAATCCAATGTGAAATACTTGCAACATATTAACCGGAAAATTGTCGAGACTGATTTTTCATATTTTTCGATACGGTTTTAGTTGATGGAAGCTCTTATGTGTTTATTTAGAAATAGACCATTTAGAACAATAAGAAAAACTTATGATTCTGATGATATTCTGAACCCATTCACCGTTTTAGTTGACGGGGACTCTTATTTGTTTATTTATAAATAGACCGTATAGAAAGATACGAAAAATCAATCTCGACAATTTTCCGGTTAATATGTTGCAAGTATTTTACATTGTTATATTTTCCCATAGTCAATGTTGTCATGTGTAATTCACAATTGAGGTTAAGGGGTTACACCACTGTAATTGCCAAAAAAATAACTCTTTTTTGAGAATTTTTTTTAATGCAAGGAAATGAAATTAAGTATTCATATTTACAGAAAATCATTATCATATATTGAAATACGTCTACAATTTTTTTCATTACAAAATATCACAAAATGGCGGAATGGCGACCATATTGTCGATGCACTGTTTAAAAAAAGGGGTCCGCGGCAAGCGGTGTAGAAATAAAAAAAAAATCTTCAATGGTATATCTAGTAAAATACGTACGGAATTTTCGAAATATTGATATTTGATTAATTGGCGACCATTTCAATAAAAGTGTTCATTTTTTACCTAAAAAAAAGTGACGGATTTTGGCAATATAAAATCGGCAAAGCAACGTATCAGAAATTCCGTACGTATTTTACTTCGAAATGTTGTTTTGAATGTACTGTATAAAAATTCGAGTGAAAATATTAAAAATTGTTTGAGTTATACTGCTTGCTGCGATAAAAAAACGTGTTTCGAGAAAAACGAGTTTAAAGTTTGGAGTTGTATTATAAATACCGTTTCGGAGTCGCCCGCCTCGCTCGGTACATTGCTCGAAATTTCGATGAAAAAAATTAGTTTCACGTATAAAACTTTTTTCTTCGTATTCTAGAGGGTTCAAAGGATTTTTTAAGCCAAAAAAAAATTTTTGATTTTTTCAAAATTTTACAGTGGTGTAACCTCTTATTTTATTTAATTTTTGTTCGCTACGTTCTCACATTTTTGTGCGTATGCGTACACTTACGTACATTCCTGTACGTATTCATACATTTCTGTACGTTTTCAGACATTCCTGTACGTTTTGAAACGTTTTTGTACGTTTTGATACATTTTTGTACGTATTCATACATTTTTGTACGTTTATATACGTGTCAGACATTTTTCTACTTTTTCACGTGTCTTGACATATCGTGACTAATCGCGGCTCAGATTCCATTAGAAAATAATTCGTGTTAAAAGTCGAGTCAAGTATACAGCGCCAAAAATGTACATAAACGTACCAAATCGTACAGAAATGCACAAAGGTGTAAAAAATGTCCGAATTTGCCCAAAACAAAACATTTTTATACGATATCTTAATTTCTGTACGTTTCTGTACATTTTTGTCCGAATTTCATTTCCGCTAGGGTTGTAATACGATCAACTAAACACTTTAACGATACTAAAGCTACAATTTACATTTTTAATTTTCTAGTACTACCTAACTTAACTTACGCTTCTCCTATACGGTCACCTTATCTACAATGTGAAATCAAACTTCTTGAATCTGCGCAAAGAAAATTTCTTCGTTACATTCAAGTCAGGTAACTCTTTACATGTCTCATTCTTATCTAAGGTATCTAAACACTTTAATATTCCCACTGTTCATTCAATGCATAAAGCTAATGATGTAATCCTTATAAAAAAAATCTTAAAGGGTTATATTAGGTCGTCTGTTATTTCAAACTTATTTTTCTATAATTTAATGATTAAATGAACTTACCTGTAAGTGAAGTTCTATCATAATTGTATATGTAGCGCTTCTTATACTGCTTTGTGTGGCTTTTTGAAAGAAATAAATAAACGATCTTCATTATTTCTAATTTGTTCGGTTAATTTAATATATAATTTGAGAGTAGTTGCAGCACAAATATTTAAATTTGTTTCGTAGAAAAGAATAACAAGTACCGGTTGAGTTCTTCCATTTTCAGAAGTTTTGATTGTATCTGGAATTTTTATCTCAATATAATTATTTATTTCTCTTATGTTCTCCAATTTAATTAAGGATAGCGTTTGCATTCTTTGTCCTGTTATCAATGGAATTAAAATTATTAATTTTTTTTCCAATTTATCATGTGTATTCCATTGAGATATAAAGTCAGTACTATATTTGGGTCCCAAATTCAGTCCTATTTTCTTGTAGACGGTCTTAATCTTTCTACACCTTTAAAAAATCTTTTTATTGTTGAAACTTGCCGATATTTGTTTCAGATAATAATGCAATTGTAGATCTTATACGATTTAAAGTTCCGTATGATGCGCCTTGTTGAATTGTTCCGTAAGAAAACATAAAATATCTTGTATTGAAGCATTCAAATGATCAATTTTTTCAAATAAACAAAATGACCACCATTTTTTAAGATTCGAATTATATTGTTTCGTGGATGAATTAGATAACAATGCAATAATAATATCTATAGAATTTTCAGGGACGTCTCTTAACTCAAATGCTTTCCTGATAATTTCACGGCACCCAGGGTAATCTGCCTCCATAAGGGATGAACTTCCCTATTAATAGATTGAAGTAAATTAAAATTGGGTTTAAACATTAACATCTGTGATATTTGCATAGATTTCAATAATGGAAACCATGGTTGAGTTATCTCATACGGAAATAAGACGCCTTCTTCTTTTTCATATCTAATTTTTGTACAACTTTTAGAATAAGAGCAAAAGGTCGAAAAGCGTAAAAAATTACTATTTCCAGTTAATCGTGAAAGCATCTACTGCAATGGACCCTGGGTCTTTTAACCATGAGACGTACTTTTCACATTTTGCATTTAACCATGTTGTAAATAAATCGATTTCTGGTTTACCTAAAGTGTTAACTATTTCATTGAAAGCTGATTCTGAAAGCTGGTATTCAGTTTCGGCTTGTAATTTCCTTGACTCAAAATTAGCTTCTGAATTGTCTTTGGAAAAGATGTTTGACGCATAAATCCAAATACCTCTATGTTCGCACCATTGTCACATTTCTTTTGCCGTCATATTTAATTTCTTATATTTAATTCCTCCCATTTTATTAACGTAAGCAATAGCCGTAGCATTATCTATTCTGAATAATGTGTTACAATTTCTTAAATTTGTTCCAAAACACTGAAGACCAAAAAAAGCTGATTTCAGTTCTAAAAGATTAATGTGCAATTCTTTTTCTGATTGATTCCAAAACCATGAGTTCGTTGATTACTGCTTACTACTCCCCAACCAGAGGCCCTTGAAGCATCTGAGAATATTTCAAAAATGAATTTTCGGTAGCATAAAGATACAAAAGCTTCCTTAATATTATTACACTACCATTTAAATTCAACATTTAAATGATGAGGGATGTGCAAAGATGCGTCATAGTTATCGTCTTCTCTTAAAAGCGCAAAATATTTTTCTTGTTCGAATGGTTTAGTGTGTAATTTACCATATTTTACTGCTGGGCAACAAGAAACTAAATTTCCTATGAAAACTGAAAACGCTATAATTTTGCATTTATCAGTGTTTAAAACTTTGTTGCTAAGAGAGTGAGAATCTTATCTTTCTTTTGGCAATTCAATGGTCATCTTGTTTGAATTGAAAATAAAGCCTAAATATTTACAAATTTTTTATGAAATCAGTTGGCATTTACTCTTTTTAATAATAAAACCCAATTTTTCAAGTAATTTACAAGACTCGATTAAGTTCTTATTACATGCCTCAACTGATGTGTATCCCAATTGTCCTAAACAGGCGAGAACAGGTTTTAATATTTTGGTAAATACGAACGGGGCAGTATTTAGACCAAATGGTAAGCAAATGAATTCATACAATAGATTTTTAAACAAAAACCTAAGATATTTTGTTTGTGATTCCTGTGTAGGAATTAAGTAATATGCATCTTGTTGGTCAACCGAAGCCATAAAACAATCAATTGTATAACAATCTTTATGTCTTCTAATTTAAAATGATTTATTTCAATATTTTCATTCAGATTTTTTAAATTTAAAATAAATCTATCTGAGCCATCTTGTTTAGGAATTAAGAAATATTTTGAAAGAAATTGTCCAGCTTTAAAATTACATTTTCGAACAGTCCCTTTAAAGATAAGTTTTTGTAAAGCTGTAAATATTCTTGTTTCTTCCGAAAGGGTCCATTTCAGTTCGGTAGGAGGATTAATTTGTCTATCAAGATTTTTTACAGGTAATTTATAACCAGATATCCAAGATAAAACAAGAATGTTTTCTATCAGTGTATATATACAATAGGACCTCTCTTATTCGAACCTCTCTTATTCTAATCGTTCCCCCACAAGTCTTCTCCCACTATCACACGAAAAGTGAACGAAAAATATTGTCCACGAATCACAAGCTCGCAAGCAAAGTAAGTGGGGGTAAGGGGAAAATTAGAATAAGAGAGGTCTGCGCCATCTTGAAAAACGTTACTAATTAGAATAAGAGAGGTCCTACTGTATGTCTGTGTGTGCGCGTGTTTGTGCGTGTGCGTGTGCGATGTGATGCAATGACTGAATAGTTTTTGCCAATGTGAAAAAACGCTAAAGCCATTCGGTAATTTATATCAAATATTGATGATATCTGCATATTTGAATGTCTTTCAACTTACTCGACGTAAATTTTGAAGATAACGTTGGATTCAATCTACTTTCTTTGCAATGGTTCCATACACCTGCAACATTGTTTATGAATTCGCAATTTACATTTTTTACATGTGCTACCACATTATTTGAAATACGCTGTTAGCAAATGATCGCAGAAAAAAGGGACCAAATCATCGAGGTTTGGAAATAATTCACAAAAATAAAAATAAAAAAATTTGGACGCAATCTGTAACCTGCCCTCTAAAGATGAATTAGGCAAAAACTACTAATGAAAGAATGAATAGGCGGCTACTAATTAAATAGCAATTATTTTTACTAACAAATAGTAAAAAACGACTATTTATTAGTCAGATCATACAAATTCATTAGTGCAATTTTACCAATTCACTTTTGTAATAAGATATAAACAAATTACTAATTTGAGATTAGTAGAATTGGACTAATGAATTAGTAAAATCTGACTAATAAATAGTATTTTTTTACTACTTGTTAGTAACAATCATTACTAATTCAATTAGTGACCGAATTTTCACTCTTTCATTTAGTAGTTTTCGATTCAGATTTAGTGTGTGATTACTTGTTGATATTTCAGGTTCTAATTGCGTTGCTATTTTATTATTTCCAAGGCTTCAATTTTTTCGGTATTTCAAAAAAGTATTTTTCTTTATGATTTCTGAAATATCAATAGTATTATTATTGTTTATAACCGACCCCGAATTTTTCTCCGTCTTCTATTTTATTTTTGATAAACGACAAATCACTTCAATGACAATTTCAAACTGAAACTAATAAATTGTAATATGCAATATTTTTTACGTAACCTGGTGGTCTAAAGTATATAAAATATAAAATATAAAAAATATATAAAAAAAACAAAGTAGGTACAATAACATCAAGACAAAATTTCTTATGCGAATACAATTCCTTATATACATACACATACAAATACGTGCACGTACCCACACCGATACGTACGAACGTGTACACACACACACACACACACACACACACACACACACACACACACACATATATATATATATATATATATATATATATACATTTTTTATTTTATGTATTTATTACTTATTATTTATATAAATATCTATTTATACAAATAAAATATCTTAAAAAATTAAGAAATAGTATTTGATTCACGAGTTTGGGCGAAATATAGCAAAATTAAACGTTTACCGAGAAAAAAAAGGCTATTAAAAATCCCTAATTTAATTATGAAATTCAAACAAATTTTAGTGAACAGAAAAACCCATTTTCTAAATAATTACGGAAGGATTTTAAAAAATTCCATTTTTCGAAAGAAAAAAATTTGTTTTTGTCAAACAAATTTTGTACAGTTTTGATTGTATTACCATTGAATTGCTTAGTAGAAACAAGTAAAGAAATAATTTTTGGGGAATTCTTTGCGAGGAACGCCTGCTTCGTATAGCCGATTTTCAGTCCGGACCCTCCCCTTCAAATGACTTTCTAATCGTTACCATCAGTTCCCAAAAGATCACTATGTCATGCAGTGGACTGGCAGCTTCTCGAGGTGCCGCCACCTAATGGCCGGTTTGGAACCCGCAAACCGGAAGCAATTTGTCCACTAACTTACGCAATCATGAGTGCACTAATTGCAATTATTTTTTGTTGTTAATGAAGCTAAGGGATGTCCGCACGCGGGAAAGTAACAGCTTAAGCTGAAAAGTGTTCGCAAAGCGAGAAAAAACAATACTATGGACCATGTTTGACAGGTCATCCAAAATTGCATTTAATTAATTACAGAAACAAAATATGAAATTGCTTTCGATTTCCCCACGTTGCAATAGTAGTGCTGTTTCTTTTGCACTTTTTTCCTCGTCAATAGACCAAAATTTGAAGCCACAAGGTGGTGGCTAAAATTCGAGTCGAAATTGACAGTTTGATTCGATACGGCATCTGCAGGCGCAAAGAACGACGCGCATGCGCCTCAGGAGCTGCCGAGTATTAAACCCATCTGGTCTAACGGTACGGCATACGCCGCACCGCATCGAATCAAACTCTGTGATCAAACTGCCAATTCTGACTCATATTGTCGCCACGATTTTGTGGCTTCCATTTTCGGTTTTTTGGCGAGAAAAAAAATACAAAAGAAACCGCACTACTATTGCAACGCGGGGAAATCGAAAGGAATGTCATATTTTGCTTCTGTATTTAATTAAATGCAACTTTTTATGACCTGTCAAAGATAGTCCGCATTAATGTTTGTTTTCTCGCTTTGCGTACATTTTTCAGCTTAGGCTGTTACTTTCCTACGTGTAGATATCCCTTCGCTTCATTAACAAACAAAAATAATTGCAAATAGTGCACGCATATTTGCGTAAATTGGTGGCTAAATTGCTTCCGGTTTGAGGGTTCCATTTCGGCCATTAGATGGCGGCACCCCCGAGGTACGGAGTACTCTTACCCGCAGCCTGAATTCATCGATGTCTACACGGAAATGCCGTGACGAATCGAACTCGATTCTGACCTTCTGACTCATATTTTCGACACCAACTGTTGGCTTCAATTTTCGATTTATTGACGAGGGAAAATGTGGAAAAAACCGCACGACTATTGCAACGCTGGGGAATCGAAAAGAATGTCATATTTTGCTTTTGTATTTAATTAAATTCAATTTTTAATGACCTGCCAAACATGGTCCATATTAAGGTTTTTTCCTCGCTTTGCGTACACTTTTCAGCTTAGGCTGTTACTTTTCCACGTGAGGACATCCCTTAGCTTCATTAACAAACAAAAATAATTGCAATTAGTGCACGCATATTTGCGTAAATTGGTGGCTAAATTCCTTCCGGTTTGCGGGTTCCAAATCGGCTAGTAGGTGGCGACACCTCCGAGGTACGCAGTAATCCTAAACCCCCCAGACCATCAGCCAGGGGTTCAACGATGCGGAAATGCCGTGACGAATCAAACTGTCGATTCTGACCTTCTGACTCATATTTTCGACACCAACTGGTGGCTTCAATTTTCGATTTATTGACGAGGGAAAAGTGGAAAAGAAACCGCACGACTATCGCAACTTGGGGAAATCGAAAGGAATGTCATATTTTGCTTCAATTAAATGCAATTTTTGATGACCTGTCTAACATGGTCCATATTAATGGTTTTTTCTCGCTTTGCGTACACTTTTCAGCTTAGGCCGTTACTTTCCCACGTGAGGACATCCCTTAGCTTCATGAACAAACAAAAATAATTGCAATTAGTGCACGCCTATTTACGTAAATTGGTGGCTAAATTGCTTCCAGTTTGCGGGTTCCAAATAGGCCATTAGATGGCGGCACCTCCGAGATACACTTAGCAGCAATTCTTTCACCAACACTACTCTGTTATCCTTGTTTACCCTAGAGAGAAATATAGGTCACAACAAGGATGACAGAGTTAGTGTTAGTGAAAGAATTTATGCGGCTAAGTCTTCGGAGCATTCTTAAACGCAATGAACTCAATACATAAACGCGCACGGAGAGTAGGTTTCATAGATTTATACGGTGCACATGTGTAACATTGAATAACAGGGAATAATTAGTATGATTTTCTGATGCTAGCACCGTATTTTTCGGTTATAATACCTACATATGTATCATTACGAAACGACAAGACGCGGTGGAGTAACGTCTTTTTCGGGTTACCAAAATGCAGTCACATAAAATGGTAGTGTAATCAGATTACTTCTAGGGGAAATTTTTGTCGTTACCCGTCCAGAGCTGTGAAAACTGTTCTCCGTGCACCAAACATAACAAAACGATTGTATTCAATTATATTGCGTGATTGTGACTAAAAATGGTCAAAGAGTCCAGAAGTTTCAGAAATATGATAAAAGCAAAATCATACAACTAATTCTTCTGCTAAGACGATATAATTTAAAGCCATTCCTTTGTGAAATGTAGCAAATTTTGTTATGTGCATATGGAGTCGTATACGATGGAATGAATTAAAATTCTCAAATTACAAAAAGTATAAAATCGTACGAACTCAAATAAGAAACTATGAAAAACCATACGCCAATAAAAAGAAACGGAATGCAATATATAAATCCTGTATCCTTCGGGATTTGTTGGGTAGTATATCCGGCGAAAAATTTTAATTAGGATTCTCATGATAATCTCATGAGAAATTGAAACAAGTGGCCTTATAGTTGTCGTAACTATACATTATATACATCTATTAGTATTACAAGTATCGTACGGAATATGCAAAGTTTTATTACATGAAAGAAAATAATTTAATAAGTAGCCCCGCAAACACAAAAATAACAGTTATGTAACAACTATGTAACATTTATGTAACAATGTAACCATTACGTAAATATTGCATAACTGTTATTTTCCCTGTTTGCAGGGTATTTTTATACGCATACAATCATGAATGTTTTGAGTCGAAATTTTATGGAAATTACATAAAAATCTCATCACAATCAAGTCAATTTTGATACGAATCGCAAATATTGTGGAATAGTATTTTCGTAACATAGTGCGAGTACTGTACGACATTTATATGAAATTTACAAGGTACATGTTTCAAATTCTCATGTGATTCTCATGAGAATCATACCTCAAATTTTTCGCATGGTAAGCCTGGAACAAATAAGCATTTGTTATATATTAAACACTAAAACTTTAAACCCAATATTGTCATATTGTTATAAGTAGAAACCCTGTAACATTAACGTATAATGTTAACATAAAATGCTGCTAATCCCACATACAACAAAAAATGTAACATTCCAGAAAACGCCATATGGTCAAATCCATGAAACTCTTGAACCTCTTGACTCTCGACAGCACCGTTATTTCTTTTTATTTTTCCAATTTTTAATTACAAGCACAACGTTGTTCTTTAGTATATGTAAATAAATACTAGTTGCTCATAAATTTAACGTCAACATTTATCACTTTAAAATAAAGGATTCAATGTGGTGAACAAAAGTTGATTCGCACGAAACAAGATATTTACGGATTTTTTAGATCTCTGAATCTAGGACCATAATTTATCATTTTATATTAGCGGATATGATAAAGGGGGCAAAAGAAGTAGCACATAGTTGGTTTTGAAATACTTCTCTTTACGCTGTAATTAATGACTTTATAACACATATTTACAACACACGGAAAAAAATCATGAGTAGAATTTGCCAAACTTCGTTATGTTAAATTTGCCGTGTCTCATTTAAAAGAAAAATTTATTGAACAATATAAATAAATAGTATTCTAGCCTTTAAATAGTAGGTTTTTAAATGATGTTTAATCAAAGATTAACGAAAAACTAGGCTAGATATTCTATAACAGCACTCGCAAGAACATTGACACCAGTTATATTAAATATAAAAATTATCTGAATTTGTTTACTTGGAAAAGATTTTAATACATCATTGGTGTTAATCTAGTATTTAAAAGATAAATTCTAAATAAACTGCAGAAAATTAGGATTGTTCTTTTAAATATGTTTATTAATAATGGTTACTTAAATTTTTCGGTAAATTGTACTTAAGTTCTGGATAGAATCTACTAATTATTGTTTTCTGTGCAGATTCTGTGAGCTATACACATTTGAGTTTTTGTAAACGTGCAACTTATAAAGTAGCTTGGATTTTGCAAATCTTAGGAAAGATTTGTAATCAACGTCTCCTAAACTTCTCCATAACTCCAGTTTTTTTCTGGTGGAAAAGCCGTTAGCATTTTGATCCATCATTTTACATATGTCAGATATGCGGATTTAAAATTTTGAATTTAGACAATCTAAGGGGTCATCGGTAATCAACGTCTGGGGAAAAAATAGAGAGAATAATCAAAATTTGTTGAAAACATCAGTTGCATAAAGAGTTAAAACCTAATTTAATTGCGACAATTTTAAATAATAATTTTAATAATACTAGTAGAGCTTCAAATGGGTTTCAATTAAATTTTAATCATTGCGCTAATTCCACGGGACCAAGTATTAAAAAAATTGTTAAAATAGTAACAGTATTTAATGAAAATATTCATACAACATGTATGTTGCGATAATAATAGTTGAAATGTAATGATTGCACTATTTATTAAAGCTATTTAGGTAGAATTCCAGAAATGCCGTAAGAAAAAGTGAAATTTCCATAACACTTACGTTTTTATTTGGCAGATTTCGGTTAATATTAAATGCATATTTAATTAACACAATGTAACTTTTTCCACGTAAAGCAAATTTATGGTAAGTGTTTTTTTAATTAAATAAACTCATGAGTTAGATGTCATCCGTGAAATTAAAGTACTACTTTACACGCCGCAGGTGTGAGAATGTCAATTATGATTTCAGATATTTTGTGCCTTGGACCAAACGCATAACACAAACGTAATTATGTGAACTAATATTTGTTATGTATTTAAAACATACAAAATATGATAAAAATAAATTGGAATGTACATTTAATTAAAATAAAAATCGAAGCTCGAATTTTTCGCAATATTTATACTGATTTTCGTGCGGTCGAAAAATATTTTGTTATTTATTTAAGATTTCCTACGGTATTAAATAAAATATAAAAATATCCTGTAAATAAAATAATTATTACTTTTTTTATTCGAAATGAAAATCAATTAAATGAGTCTGACAAGTGATGAGTGATCCTAAAATGTATACAATAAACATTTAACTGATTTGCATTTTCTTCCGATAAGGGGTCTGAAGTTATTTCCGAAGTGGGGTATATTCGATACAAAAATAGACCCGGTGCCGTATACGAATGATACTCAAGTCTTAATATCATACGCATTAACAAAATACCATTTCTATTAATAGATTCGACAGTAAGCACATAATATAGACGAGAAAGTATATGGAGTATGGGAATTGTAGCCCATTGACTTCCCAGCCTTGAAAAATAGATACCTCAAAAATCTCACCTGAACCGATTTTACTTTGTTATAATTTTATGTAAAGGGGTCAAATTGGAACGCTTTTTACAATTTTGCAAAATATAATGGTACTAATGCCATTAAGGGGATGGTACACCAACCAAATCAGCTCTACGAAATACACTTTTAAAAAATTTGAAAAAATTATTTCTTTAGTAATTTTTGACGAGGAATACAGTGGTGTTAAAATAAAAAGTCGAAAAGTTATGTTTGTCCCAAAAACTTTAGAGCGAAAAAAATTGCGTTTTTTTGAAAAAAATGCTTCTACATTTTTCTAAATTAATTCAATAATTCAAAAAAATTATAATGAACATAAAAACACATTTTCTAAATAATTACGGATGGGTTTCAAAAAATTCCATTTTTGTCGAAAAAATAATTTTTTGATGGAAGAAAACAATTTTTTTAGTGGTCAAACAAAATTTTTACATTTTTTTTTCTAGTACCACTAAATTCCACGTTAAAAATTGCTCTAGAAATAATTTTTCCGACACCTACATATTAGCGCGAAAAAAATGTATTATTTCGAAAAAATGCTTCTACATTTTTCTAAATTAATTTAAAGATTCAAAAATTATAGTGAACATAAGAACACATTTTCTAAATAATTATGGATGGATTTCAAAAAATTCCATTTTTGCCGAAAAAATAATTTTTTTAGTGGTCAAACAAAATGTTCACATTTTTTATTCTAGTACCACTAAATTTCATGTTAAAAATTAAAAATTCAAATAAATTATAGTGAACGTAAAAATACATTTTCTAAATATTTATGAATTAATTTTTAAAAATTTCATTTTTTCGAAAAAAAATCAATTTTTTATGCACCAAAAAAATTGTGTAGACTTTTTATTCTAGCACCACTGAATTCCCCGTCAAAATTTAATAAATAATTTTTCAAATATGTTAAAGTTATAAGCATATACTGCCCATTACATTACCTAAATTCTTTATCAAGGTAACGGATTCTGAAAACTAAAATTAATTTCATAATTCCTTCGATGGTATAAGGCATGCCCTTCTTAACAAATCTAAGAATGTTGCACTTGAACATCGGTCGAGAATCTTACCAACCCTATAGAGGAACGAGTTTTTTTTTGCCAAGGTATTAATTATGGGCATAAATTGTTCATAAATAAAGTAAAGAAAAGCGATTCAATATATAAATCTTAATGTACACCTGACGGAATATCGAAAGAGTTGGTTTGATCGCACTCCAAACGAACCGCCTGAGTTTGTCCAATAAACTAGGACTACATATTCTGAATAATTCCCATGGGAATTATGAAAATACCTAAGTTGTACCTTTTACTTTTGAAAATTGAGTAAATTACAGCGTTAAAGGTTTTTGCAAAAACTATTTATGCAATTAATGTCCGATCTTCACTACGCCATTAACAAAAAACGTGAATGTTAACGGGCTAGAAATTACGGGATTTCGCATACATTCCGTTGGAATTTGAGTAGATTACGGTCACAAAAGTTGAAAGTATACAGACCGAACCCCCTTATTGTCTGATGGACAGGACCGGAGGGGAAATGAACTCCTTCGTTGCCTGTCCTCACTCCCACCTACTTTTTACTCTTCTGGCTTACGATCGTCAGTGGAGAAATTGTGCACGCGCATATGTCCGGTGCCCCATCGCACCTTAAAGGAAATGCTCCCCAGAGAGGCAAAGGCGTGATGGAAGCAAAAAAACAATAACACTTTTCTCACAACATACAATAACGGTGGTTGGACAATTACCGAAGTGAACAATTAGGGGTTTCGGACTGTATTGCAATTTTTCATACATTAGGAAAAATATTAATCATTTCGAGATGGTACTATAAATGGATGGAAATGTGAAGGGATGTTTCAGATGATATTTGTTACTATGCGAATGAGTAGTTCGAAATGTAGTCGCCAGACTCTCTCTACTTTACACTCGCATTTTCCGAAGAAGTAACAGCTTTCGTTTAGATCTAAGGCATCTTCGTCGATTATACTTATTAGTGGACTTTTGCATATTAGTTTTGTTAAAGGCTGCAGTGTAAACTGTATACTATACTCATTAGTGTTTTTATCTTTGTTTCGCTGATTAACAATTAGGAGGCAAACGAAGATAAAAGAGGATAAAAACTAAAGCTTAAAAAGTAGAAGCATAAATAATGAAAGGTGCTTCTACTGTTCTGACGCATTTTATCCATTTTTGTCCGGATTATACAGAAAATCATAACACTAGTAGATAAGAGTTTGAAAGGCTATATTCTATTTTATCCGGATTTTGATCCGAATATATTACATATATTTACATAACAATGGAAACATTTTACCTATTACTATTGTTCGGGTGTTATCCCAGATTTGATTAATAGCTTATTCCATCCGTTTGAATCAGAAAAATGGACGAAAGGAGATTAAATAAAACAGGTTCGATATCTGGATAAATGTGGATAGGCATTTTTTTCTTTCCATTTCTTCCCGAATTTAAAGTTATTACTATAACGTAGAATATTTTAACAAACAAATAATATTAAAATAAACTAAATAACTTGAAAATTTAGAAATTGTGCATTAAGAGATACAAATTGATTATTTACGTACATTGGAAATAACATTTATAGCAGCGACATTCCAACAACACCATTTTGTTGGCATTTTAATCCCGATCAATTATTTTGCCATCACTTTAATTTAGTAATGTTAATCTTCAGACACAAAAATTGCATAACTTTTTCACAAAGGGTCTAGCAGGATAAGAAGGTCCAATCTGCCCCAGTAGGGATTCAGATGAATGAAATTTTATCCTTTTCTATGTCGAAAAATAATAATTCTCAGAAATGTTCAACTCCCTATCCCCAAAATTGCGCTCGCTGTAGGAAAAAACGAGAATTTTCAGTTGTTATTTTTTATTTCGTAGTCACACTATGCAATCTTTACAGAAAAGTTCATGCGTGTAAATAATATTAGAGTGTAGCTACGAAAATGTTTTAAAGTAGTTTGACCTCATAGAAACTTTTTAAAAAATTCACTAGCTGTTGAACGAAACGAGTTAGAGGCGAAAAACTGCAAAAATAAGCATTTTTTTCTCTTTTTATCAACTCTAACCTGAGAAATATTCATTTTTTATTCATAGTGTTTTAAAGATAATTTGTAGGGCTTGAAATTAGCTTCAGAATTGGCTTATATATTGTTGTCGAAACTTAAGTAGAAGCCAAGATACTACCAAAAAACCGGATCAAACTATTATTTTTTTTTTGTTTTTAGGTTTTATATAGCTGTATTTAGATGAAAAGTCACCAAAATAACTTCGGAAGTATTTTTTTTTCTAAAAATTCAATAATTTTTGTAAATGTTCAACTACTTAACTCCACCATTAAGCATGTTATAGAAAAACACGTCAGTTTTTATTTTTAATTTTACGTAATTGCGAAGGTGATTTTAGAAAATAATTTATGTACGTAAATGATATGAGAGTATAACTCAATTTTTTTCAAATAATTTCATCGCATTGGCAATGTAAAAAACAACGATATATCACCAATTTTGAAGCTAATTTCAAGACCTACAAATTAAATTGTTAATTAAGATTTGTTAATCTTTATTTAAAACACTTTGACAAAAAATAAATAATTCTCAAGTTAGAGCCGATAAAAAGAGAAAAAAATGCTTATTTTTGCAGTTTTTCGCCTCTAACTCGTTTCGTTCAACAGCTAGTGAATTTTTTAAAAAGTTTCTATAAGGTCAAACTACTTTAAAACATTTTCGTAGCTACACTCTAATATTATTTACACGCATGAACTTTTCTGTAAAGATTGCATAGTGTGACTACGAAATAAAAAATAACAATTTTGGGGATAGGGAGTTGAACATTTCTGAGAATTATTATTTTTCGACGTAGAAAAGGATAAAATTTCATTCATCTGAATCCCTACTGGGGCAGATTGGACCTTCTTATCCTGCTAGACCCTTTGCAAAATTCAGGATTTACATATTATACCACGTGTAATATTGTAAAAATTATAAATAAAAATGAATGAATTAGAGTAATAATAATTATTACTATTGGCCCTATGGTTAAAAATATAACATTTACAAAAGTTAACGTTATTTTTAAGATCCAAATATAACAATTTTCACATCTATTATATAAATATTTAATACAATACAAATTACTGTACATAACTCGAGTTCTAAAAATGCTACGACTTTCGTTCATTTTCGTACAATCATTTTAAATGTTATTATAAAATAATTGGTGCAATATCAAAATTATAAAAATCAACCCCCCCCCCCCCTCCCTCGTATTAACCCCAACATTCTCTAAAAGAGTAACATTTCCTTCTTCCTAAATTGCCAAGTTTTTGCTGGCCATCGGAAAATACCCTACCCCCACTTCGGTCGTTTCGGGCGACTTTCCGATCTACGACTTCAAATTCTGCTTCTAGTAGCTGTCAGTTTGCTTCGAGCAACCCTCAAACAAACTCCGGCCCAGCCCTCTGATCATTCACGGACTCTACCGCTCAGCTCTCGGAGCGTCCACAACTACTGCGCAGACTCAGACGAATCCAGGAAGAACGCAGCTTGAGGCCCAAGCTCATCGGCAACAAAAAGAGAAAGTGAGTATGTATTAATTAAAAAACTAAAATCAAATCATATTTGTATGCAAAATCCCGTTTTTCACTTTTTTCTCGCACATTTTACATAAACTTTCGACATAAAAAATATTGTTCGCTTGTGTGAAAATAGTTTTTGTACTAATGTGAATGCGAACCTCGCTTTTAGCCCGCAACCTTCACATTCGTAGAAAAAGCTTTTATACACCCATGTATCAAAAATTACTGTTCCTTCGATAATATAAAAAATATTATTTTTGTAGTTTTTTATGTTTTTTGAGGCGAATGTGACGAGAGTCCTTCCTCAATATTTTTTGATACACTTCATTTTAAAAATGGCGTATACTCCACTCCTTAGGGAATTCAGGTAACCTCCTCCCCCCTCCCACTGTTTTCTCTTTCCGACAGTTGTAATTTCTTTTTATAATGCCCGTGTCAAACCCCTTTTTGACAATCCTTAACGATCTAAAGGCACATTCCTCGAGTAACCATCCTTAATACTTCTCACATATCATCTTAATCGAATTCTTTCGAGTTTACTTAATAATAATGATCATTTTCACTTTTCTGCATCGAGGCAAAACGAACCACGCAAAATTCCTTATTCGTAAAAGGAACCACCCGTCAGGGACCCCGACTTAAAACAGTATACCTCTCGATGATTTCCTCGCCCTCAATCCTTAATTTTCCTAACTAGCAAATAACGGTTCCCTACAGTCACCTTTTCTTTTGTTACATTTTCTTGGGCTCAGTTGTACGCAACAGCCTCTGGTTATCATAAAACCCGAAGTGGACCCATCGGTCGACTCGCCCTTTCAGAGATCGATGGTAAACAAATAGCTTAATTTCGGTCGTTACTATGGCTGAATACAAATCCGTTATTAAATTTTTAAATAGCATTTTTAAAATAAAGGAATTTTTTATTTGAAAATGATAGACTTTCAGAAAAAATGTTGTTGAACAAAGAGTTCTAAGAATTAATCAAAGAATACGCTCAAATTTTTCAGAATGTTTTGAACACTTTACGTTTCTTCATTTTCAAAATTGCAAAATTTTGAAAAGATAAGAAAAGTCGTACAAAAAGTCTATCGTTTTCAAATAAAAAATCTCTGCACTTTTCAAAACATAGGGAATTTATTTAAAAATTATAGACAGTCAAAAAAATATGTTGTGGTATAAAAAGTTCTTAAAATTATTCAAAGAATACTCTGACATTTTTTCAGAATTTTTTATGACTCTTTTTAATTTTTCGATTTTGAAAATGAACAAAAGTGGTCAAAAAATTCTGAAAAAATTTCACATGATAGATTTTCCAAAAATATGTCGCTGAACAAAAAGTTCTTGCACTTGATCAAAGAATACGGTGAAATTTTTTCAGAATTTTTCATGACTCTTTTTAATTTTTCAAAATTTTGCGATTTTGAAAATGAAGAAAAGTGGCCAAAAAATTCTGAACAAAATTTCGCAGTATTCTTTGATCAAGTCCAAGAACTTCAGCGACATATTTTCCAAAAATCTATCATTTTCGAATAAAAAATGGAGCTTTTCGCTGATATTTTTGTATTTTAGCCGCCATTTTGGAAGTTTCCACTTTTATTTTGAAAATGCTATCATGCACATTTCAAAATTAAAGGTTCGTGGACGCGATTTTTTCACCGATCAATGAACTCCTTAACCGTTTCCGATATGAGAATGCCGATTAAATAATATTTGTCAGTTAAAAAGTCTGATTTTTTTTTTGTAAAAAACCAAGCATAACTTTTTCGCAATGAGCTCGATTGATTTTTAACGGCAGATTCGGAAAGATCGATTAATTTTACGTAAGATGTGATTGGTTCCGATTTTTTCAAAATCCGGTTTCATATAAAATACTGCTCTTGAAGTCGAAAAATTGTCCATTTGGTCCTTTAGGGTTAAAGACCCTATTTCAAACTGCAAGAAAGAATTACATAGAATTTTTGAATAAACAATGAGTAGCATTTCATATAAAAATGTAACACTTTACGGTCGAGGTTCTTCGATTTGTCTAAAATTTTACTGGTGTTTTATACATCGAAAAATATGTGCCTAGGTAAAATTTCAAATCATTATCTTAGTAAAATTTTGAATTTTTTCTAATTAAATTTTAAAAACTCATTTTTGCCCTAAAAGCCGTGATTTTAGTCGAACAATATTTAAATAGTGAAAATCGATTGGAAATTTCAGAAGGAATTCAGTCCCATTTACGTTTTTTATCTAAATTTTAATGCGTGAACAGTAGATCGAAAAAACGTCTTTTTCATTAAAAATTCATAATTTAAACATACCTATTTCGATTTGGCTCATATTTTCAGGAAACATAATTAAAAGCAAATACTTTAAAATGATTATATAAGTGATCTAGGTCTCTTTTTAATTTTTTGCCGTATTTGTAAAAAATAGCGTGAAAATTCCATTTTTTTAATGATTTGTCCCAGTTTTTGCGCGTGCGCAGCTTTGGAGAAGAAATCTGAATCCAAATTTGATACTTTATTTTAATTTACTTTCTTGATAAATTCTATCATAATTCTATCGAAAATAAATTTGAATAGAGTATTAGAATGCCTAATTGATTGGAAATTTATCAAGAGTTTTAAGTATATGAGAAGTTTAAATGAAATATTAGTCAACCAGAAAATGCAATCTAAAACTTAAGCGTTAAAATCTTCTTACAAAAGTGTTAACATACTTTCTTTGATTGGCCTGATGTTCCGATTATTTTAAAAGTTCCATTTTCAATAATACTCGGTTATATGAATAACTCCATAATTCAATCGTCGGATAAATATAAAGTGAACCGTACTAAAATGATAAAGTTATTTAATGAATATTTGAAAAAGAATTTGTAAAATAACAAAAGTCTGTATTATTTTATTTGTAAGAATAAACATAAATGTTTAAATTATAATTAACTTGAAAAATGTTTATTATATTTTACGTAATTTTCCTTGAATAAGAAATATTAATTTTACTATAAGCACACAAAATGTACACGAAAAATAGGGTCCATAAAAAAAATCCAGAAAATTCTCATATACTTAAGACTCTTGATAAATTTCCAATCAATTATGCATTGTGATACTTTAATTTATTTATTCATCAGAGTGCATAATTGATGGGAAATTATCCAATGAATCCAAATTTTGGTTCAGATTTCTTCCTTGAAGTTGCGCATGCGGAAAAGTGCGCGAAAACCGAGACAAATCATTGAAAAAATTGAATTTTCTCGCCATTTTTTAAAAATATAGCAAAAACTAAACAATCCTAGATCGCTTATATAATCATTTCAAAGTATGTACTTTTAACTATCTTTCCTGAAAATTTGAGCCAAATGTTTAAAAAACGTATGCTTTTAATGAAAAATATACGATTACATAAATTCAAACATATTAAAATATTCATACATATATTTTCGAGGCCACCAAATCGGATGTTTTTTTCTCCACTTGACCTTCAAATGACCTTCGAACTGACCTTATGAAGGTTAATCTACTTCAGATTCCGATTTGCTGGCCTCGAAAATATATGTATGAATTTTTTCAGATTTTTCCGACCTTTTTTCTCTACTTGACCTTCAAATGACCTTCAACCTGACGTGATGGAGGTTAACCGACCTTCTCATCAAAATTAGCGAACCCAAACAACCACCAGCAATTTTGTTAATTTTTGTCTAAATTTCAATGTTTCAAGGGAGTTGATTTCAAAATTATGTCGAATAATTTGAATAAAGTCCACTTTATCGTTAGGAATTCTAACTTCAAACGACTTACAGGCTACGTTAATGTCAATTAAAATAAAAATAAAAAAACGGGTTCATTGTTTTTCGATACTTTCCACGAATTGAGTCGAAATAAAATTCATGAGTTTGTTTTAACCATCCTAAGAATAATTTTTCCACGAGTGTAAATTTCACGCAAATCATAAAGGCAAATATTTGGTACTCGATACATTCACGTATTGTTTTTTCGATTGTTCATTACTAAGGCATTTGAAGTGAAAATTGATAAAAAATACCGCAAAATATAGCAAAAAAAAATAGTACATGGTTGTCCATTGTCTGATTGATATTAACCCATAAGCGCATACGACGCGGCGCGGGTTGACCAGTGGAACGATTATGGACAAATGAGATTTTACCAATAACAAGCAAAATTTGTTGAGAAACTACGTACTCTATAGTTTTGAGGATGGCTAATCATGAATTCCAAAGTCGAAATTTCCAGATTGAAAACAGCTTATCTACTATGGCTGCTCAAACGTAAGAACAAGGTGTTTTAACGATCGAATTTGGAAATTAACCATCGATACGTTCAATATAAACGACAGTACATTTACGTTTTCATACATTTTTGGGGTTGATGAATACTAATTTGAAATCAGAATTGCAAAATTCAATAGAACCGAGTTAAAATCGCAGACATAACTTAGGTACATGTATCGATTTTTGTGAAATTCCGATTTACAGTGTAAGAATTCGCTTTTTTGATTCCGGCCATTTTGAATCATCCATATTTAATTTTGAAATTCTGACTAATTCGTATTCAACGACCCCAAAAATGTATGGAAACGTAAATGTACTGTCTTTTATATCGAACGTTTGGAATGTTTCGAGAACTATCACGGACAAAACCGAAAAAATCCACTTTTTCATTAAAAGTTCAAACCCCAAGCGACTTGCGGGCCGGATTAATGTCGTAAAAAAAATTAACGCAAAAAGTCGTATGTTTTTTTTCTCAACATTCTACAAGAATTCCCTCGAAAGTAAGAAAAAAAAATATTTTTTGTTTTTTTGAACCACCTTGGTGTATTCATTTCCATCAATGCGTATAAATTTTGATTGAAACTCATTAACGAGGTTCTTTTTCCGCAATACTATTTTTTTATTCATATTGAGTTGTTCGAAAATTTGAATTGAAGCGTATTACTGGATCACTTTTTCAATAACACTACTTTTGGATGAAGATTGATTGAAATGCAATTCGCAATAACGAATAAGAATGCAGAGTATACACGTAATCTACAGCGAAAGGGTTAACTGTATAATGAGCAAACGATTAAAATAATAACGAAAGGGACCAATTTTGCTGGTAGCAACTCAATTTATTCTTGCGAATTCTCCTCTAGTGCTGAGCCGATCTGGTCGAAATTTGTTATGCAAGCATAAAAAATACTTTAAAAAGCCCTAAAATAGATTAAGATTTAAAAATGTGTGTACTTTTTATTTTTAATTTATAATATTTAGATTAGGAGGTGACATTATCGGCGGGGTCGGTTTAAGGCCCTTTAAATATCTCTGATACCAAAACGCAAAAGTGAAATTTAACCTGAAATCTTATTTACTTTCTGTTTAACCCTTTTTGGACGGGAAGGTCATTATTTTTTTTCAACTTTCAACGCTGTATCTTTTAATGAAAGTTTGAAGTCTCCTCTTTCAGATCCCGTCGTTGAAATTGGCCTCCGAAGCAATATAAAAAAGTTACAACCTATTTAAAAAAAAAACACGAAATTTTCGAGTTTTTTTAGTGAAAATTCCGGATTTTTAAATGGAAAACGTCTTCTCAGAATATCGTAACCGCCGTAAAAGGTGGCATAGATATCGGTTCTAACAAATCCCATTGGGCGTTTTTGAAAATTGAATATGGCGGCGTCAAGATGGCGGTTTAACACTTATTGACCCAATTTGTCCGTTTTTGTCCGTCCACTTTAAACTCGGTCAACTTTGTTATTTATGCTTTAAAAAAATCGGAACCTTTGAAGGCGGGTATTTTCGAGGGTGCTCTTTCAGAATCCAGATCGAAAATTTTGAAAAACCACCGCTTCCTACCCTAATCTTCAATTAAAAAAAAAACACGATTTTTTAAGGTTTTTTTTTTTTTTTGTTTGAATCGTATTTTCGGTGCGAAAGAGGTCTTGGCGATAGCTGAAACCACAAAAACTCCGGCTCAAAATGTCGAAATAATAAAGTTATGCACATAAAAAATTCATTTTTCATCATTTTTACCTGTTTTCAAAAGCTGAAACAATTTTTTTTCAAAAAAATCCGTAAAATAGCGATTTTTTGTAAATATTTTATTTTAGAGGTGGTCACACAACCCCTTCATGATTAAAAATGAATTTGGCGGTCACTCAAACTAAAACCGCCATTTTGAAAAAACCGTAAAAAAAAGTGATTTTTTTTCAGTTTTTTCCATTTATCATGAAAACTACGAGCGTTACGGAAAAATGTAGGCTCCGCCCCCTAGACCCCCTTTTTATACTAACCTAACCTACCTAACCCATATTTCAACAGATATCGACCCCAAATCCAATTTAGAAACTTGTAATTGCCGCAATGTTCACAAATGACTCAAAATCTAAACAATATTGAGGGCCGAACTGGGTAAGCTGATTATGATCATGCTTTACAGCATTACCATTGATATTACGACTAAAACGCATTGGAACTTTTTGTAGAGAATTTCGAGCTCTACATTTTTTATTCAAAACATTTTTTGTGACACTCGTAGTTTTCGAGATAAATGCAAAAAATTGAAAAAAAATCGCTTTTTCTTTACGGTTTTTTAAAAATAGCGGCTTCAATTTGTCTGACCGCCAAATTTTATGCTCATATTCGTAATCAGAAGGCAAAAATACGTTAAAATGATCAAGCATAAAATTTTTTTTCAATGTCCTTTTTGTAAAGGTTTACCAAATCCGTTCATTTTAAAAAAATTCTTAACAACGGAGAAGGAAAAATTTGAATCAATTACAAAAGCGACTTAACAAATTATATTTGCACAATTGAATTTTTTTTTCAAGAAGAATAATGCTTTCACTTTTCAACAATATTATTAATAATGAAAATTAAATTCTTGGAAACATTATTAAATATTTCTTCAACATATGATATACCTTAACCCATTAACGCCCAAATGCACAGACAATTTACACCAACTTCAATGCTTATTTCGAGTATGAAATAAATTTCGAAAAAAATCAAACTTATCAGATTTTATCATTTTCGGGGTCGCTCTTTCGAGTGGTGAAGAGAAAATTGTAATAAATTCAAAAATTATCTATGATTTTAGCATATAATGGGTAAATCCACAGAACTTTTAACTTTACGCTTTAAGAAAAAAAATTTTTTTTTCGGTGGCACACATTTAAAATCAACCTGAGGCCACTCCTAAACATATAAAATGTAGAAAAAACGACGCGTTACGACTTTTAAAGGATTGTTCCAGCTCAGTCAGGTAAAATGAGACCTCAAATTATATCTTCGAACCAAACATATTTCTGTACGCGGAAAACAGATGAAATTTGTTACTCGGGGTTTTTTAAGTTACTGGTCACGAATCCGTCAACAGATATTCAGAATTCAAGATTTCGAATTCAATATGGAAGACCGAATTTGTAAGAAGTTACTCACACAAGCTCAAATTGGGTATTCGGGGGTTTTCTTTCTTTTTGCTTTTAGGTTCATAATATACAAATTTTAGCAGTAAACATTTATTTAAGTCGATTTAAGGCATTACAATCCCGGCAATTCTGAAAAAAAATGTTAAATAGGTATAACGAAAATTGTCATTAGTACCATATTTATTCATTTTTAACCAGAAAAGATGAAGCAAGGGAGATGAAAAACAAAGTTACCCAAAGTTACATTTTCATTATTTCTGGAGCAAAGCTATAGCGAATCTCAACCGATGATCGACCACGAATACACAGTTTCAGTTGGTTCAAGCAACTTTTTAGGAATTTGATCCGCCATATTGTATCTACTATCTTCAATTTTTAATATTTGTCAACGTATTTATGATCAGTTACCAATAAAACCAACGCGTAACAAATTTCAGCATTTTTTCGTGTAAAGAAAGGAGTTTGTGTCAAAGAGATAATTTCATGTCTTGTTTTACCCCTGAACATCGTATTGTATTTCTGGAACAAGTTCAGAGTATTATTATAATTATAAGTATATAGACACCTAAAACAATAAATTACGCCAATAATCGAGGCATTCAATTGTTTATAGTTCGTGTGCCTGATAAAAGTGTCATTTTTAACAACGGTTACGCACGAAGGTTGTAATTGGCATAGAATTGAGATGAGACAAGGCACACCTTATTCCTTGGAATACGTCACTAATTATATCATCAATTAAAAATTCCCAAAGTGTGGAGCCATAATATTGTTTGTTCCAAAAGTTATTGTTAGAAATTAACGAAAATTCCATTTTCCATAAATCTTCTGCGCGCGACTTTGGACGCATGTCATTCTTATTAAGCGATAGGCACACTTAATTTTTAAGTATCTTTGGCTTTTATAAAGTGTCATTAATCAACGACATGATTTTCAAATGAGAAGAATACACGTTCCAAAAGTTACAGAACAAAATATTTAAAAAAATACGATTTGCACGCAGCAGTTTATTTAAATTTTATGAGCTTTCGTGTTTCCTTTGGTTTTTTAATCAACTATCATGCAAAATAAATAACTGTACCTTGAAAAGCATATCCTTTTTAGTAAATAGTAATGTTTTATAAATATTTCTGTACAGCTGATTTACGTGAATCTTAAAATAACATGAAAGTAAAAAATTCCATATAATAAAAAAACAAGTTTTTTTCAGGGCGCATTTCTTACAAATATCGAGTTTTCGATACAATATCCTGCTTTGAAAGAGCTAAAATATATTAGAAGCACGCACTCGATACTTGTACTTAAAAACTATACCAAAAACAATACAAAATAAAATTTTACACTTTTCTAAATGGTCGCATCGCCCGAAAATGTCTAGAACAACTTATGCCAAATAAAAATTTCGGCGATTTCATTAAAAGAGCTCAAAGTTACTGTACGATTTTTGGACATTCAGGCATTAATGGGTTAATTTTTTATGTTATTTGACCAATTGTGGGAAAATGAACGTTAGGGGAATTTTTATCCCTAGATTAAGCACTTAAGGCTCAATTCCCCTAGATTTTTTGATGCGCGCACCCCGCCGGCTAAAGCGACCTCTACCCCCGAATAGCAGTTTGCTTTTATAAAAGCCAAAGCTCGTCGCTTCGTAACACACCTACGGTACCTCTCTTGCTAGTATATAAACGCTACCTTCGCGCACAGAAAAAGCTTTTTCCGATCAGTTCCGAATTCTGAACTCTCGACGCTCTGAGAGTTGCTATTATGTTCGAAAACAATGATAATTGTTGTTAAATTCCACCCAAACTCTTTTCTCAGTTGTCAACAAAGAAGATAACCTTCACTTCATTGGCGTTTGAGGTTCGTTAAAGTTACCTTCCCGTCCTCAGAGGAAGTTCCATGAATACGAGCCGCTAATGTACACGAATCTTCCCTGAAATCACACGTGAGTAAAAACTCCATAAATTTTTTAAAAAACTTTCAAACATCAATTTTGCTCCAAGCGTGTTCGATCGTCAACCTTCAAAACTGTCATCTTTCTCCATCTCCAAAAACTTTTTTTTATCAAACTCCAAAATTCGTAAATATCGTTTAAATTTATTTTGACCATAAATTTTTCGAAAATTAACCTTGTGCCGCCTAAATTCCATTCCTTTCAAGGCCAATCTTCCATGAATGGAGGCGTCCAAATCTGATCTGCCCACACGCCTAACAATCACTCAAAAAAATAAAATTCTATTAAATTTCCCATAAAATTTTATTGATTTTTCGAAATTTAATGTAAATTTACGATACGACATAACCTTAAATTGCAAGATGATTCATTGCGGGTGGATATTCCAGGTAATTATTATGGCAACTGCTATTCAAAAGAATGGCATGAAACCGTTAACGAATGGAATAAATTGTGTTGACGACGTCAATTTGATGGTGCCCCTAAAAGAAGAAAATGACTCGGATCTAGTTCAAGTAAAAAAAGACGAATTGTACGACGCTGAACTCGACATCGACGATTTAGAAGACAAACCTGAACTTGACATAATCATAAATAACGTTGTGTCAAGTTTCAGCGTACGATGTCATTTAAACTTACGAGAAATTGCGCTAAACGGTTCAAACGTCGAATACAGGCGAGAAAATGGGGTAAGTAAACTTTGTACTTAATCGTAACTTATAATTTTTAATTGACAACAATTTTTAGATGGTAAGAATGAAATTACGAAAGCCATACACGACGGCTTCGATTTCATCGTCAGGTAAAGTTACCTGCACAGGCGCAACTAGCGAAGACGAAGCAAAAAAAGCAGCAAGACGTTATGCTCGGTCACTTCAGAAACTTGGTTTTAAAGTACGATTCAATAACTACAGAGTCGTCAATGTTCTCGGAACTTGTACGATGCCATGGTCAATAAAAATCACATCATTTTCAATGCACTACAAAGACATCGTCGAGTAAGTAATTAATTTCATTTTTTTCATGTAAACGACTTTATTAACGATTGAAATTTTAGTTACGAGCCTGAATTACACCCTGGAGTAACCTACAAGTTAAGAGATCTTCGAGCGACTTTAAAAATATTTTCTACTGGAAGCGTAACAGTCACAGGTAAATTTTACTTTTTTTATTTTGATTTAACAGGAATTAAATTGTTTTTTTTTGTACAGCGCCAAGTGTGGGAGCGGTTCAAACTGCGATCGAGCACATTTATCCACTAGTCTACGAATTCCGAAAAGAACGAACAAAGGAAGAACAGTACGCTTTGGAACACAGAAAACGTAGGGCGTTACCAGCCGAGAAAGTAGTGATACACGAAATGATAATCGACCAAGATGCCGACGATTCGATGGACGAAGATAGTCAAGACAGTGACGCAAGTTGGGCTTGAAGTGACATTGTACAAAAAAGTGTAGTGATACGAGGCTAAGGACAGCGAAAAACTTTGTCGAGACGAAAAGACACCTTAGTTTTAAGCCGACTTTGAAAAACGGCTTAACTTTTAACAATTACAGTAGGTAACGATATTTAACTCGTGTTTTACAAATTATTCTGACAACGAAAAGATTCATGATCTTTTTAGAAAAAAAAAGAAAAAGTGATGGACACTTCTTTCCTTCCCCCCACCCCCTTAGTTTTTTTTTTCCAACTGTGCCAAAGATGGATGTTCAAAATTTTAAGCAAAGTGATTATAGTAAATTTATAGTGCTGAAAATTTTGATCATTTTAAGTTTAAGTTTCACCAATCGTTTCCTACTTGTAAGCGGACTTTGTCGGAAACTTACGAGTTGTAATCGATAACACGGTAATCTCGACATTGAAGCACATTAGTAGACGTAAATGTAGGAATCGAGATAAAAATCTACAGTCGAACCTCCGTTATCGAATATTTCCGTTAACGAATACTTTCGCCAAGGAGTGAATTTTTTCTCCTCAATTATTCGTTAACGGAAATTTAAATGCCTCGCCTTGTCCCGACCATATTCGATAACGGAGGTTCGACTGTAAATGCACATGACCTATATTACATTATTGTAATATAAATTAGGTGCACTTTACAGTGTTGCTCAAATGTTTCAAACGTCTTTCGAAAAGCTTAAAAAAATGTAAATACAATTTGTTTTCAGAAAAAGTTAATATTTTGCCCCCTCCTCAACAGTATTTGAAGTTGAATACCAATTTTTGTTAAGACGTAAAGAAACTTTTGCGGCATAATGTAAGAATGGTAGAATGTAATTTATAAGACTTGGTAGATAAAATTAATTATAAAGTAGGATTAGTTTACGTAGCGAATGTTAGAAGTGTTGTAATGGATTATCGAAGCTCCAAAATTGTTTGTAAACGGTATTTACAAAATTCAAGAGGTTTCGAAGACGGACGGAAGCACTTTGTAGACTTGATACTTTTGTAAAGACGTATTTATGTTCAAGCTCAAGTCACTGCCTCAGCATATCCAATGAATGTCGACACGTTTTTTCTTTTTTTTTTGTTTATGTTTGAGATTTTTCGATAAGGCCAGTGCGGCTCGTGAACCATCGCTGTAGAAAATATTGAGGGTCAGATATTTAAATGAGGAATTTTAAGTCAGTTTTTTTAATCAATGGGACGTTTCGACGAATGAGCACGACTGAGGCCTGACTCTCATAATTTATTGACGATAAAAGGAATTTGAGTTCCTAGAAAAAAAAATATCAATAACGTCTGCCGAAGGACCGTTGATATTTTTTTCGTTTTTAGTTTGTCGTTAAACATTAATTCAGTACTACATGCTGTTACTTACATGTATAGCCGATGTGTAAGCTAATGTTTGTCTCATGAATGTAAACGTGTGTTTGCACCATAGTAATGGAAATCGAAGGATTATTTCGGCGTTATTTTGCAAACGGATCTTGGTTAGCGCAGAAAATTAATATCGTGGCGGGAGAGTGCGTTACTGTGTTACTGAGAGCTGTTTCTGTACCACCATGTATTATAAAAGTAATTATTTTGAAATATGGTGCCTCTGAAATAAATGAGTAAATTTTTCACAAGTCTTTTTTATTTAACCACTTCGGTGGTAGCTGGTTAAAAAAAAAAAAAGTGCCAGAAGTGGTACAGCCCTGTACTTAAGATATCGAAAAACGGTGAAGCACGGGTTCCATTTTTTCCTAAAATATATCATTTAACATTTAATTAATCATTTAAAAAATCAAGTAATAATTCACATTTATGTCGGCCATCTTGGATCCACCATTTTGAATTTGCAAAATCTGACTTCAAATTCGTAATCGGCGACCCAAAAAATTCCCGAGTACCAACTTTCATCAAAATCAAGTAAATTTTTTACATTTATGTCGACCATCTTGGAACCGACATTTTGAATTTTCAAAATCTGATTTCAGATTTATAATCAGCGGCCCCGAAAACATCCGAGAACTCAGTTTCATAAAGTTTGGGCAATTTTTCGCATTTCGGTCGGCCATCTTGGATCCGCCATTTTGAATTTTCAAAATCTAACTTCAGATTCGTAATCAGCGACCCCGAAAATCCCCGAGTAACAATTTTCAGCTGTTTTCCGTATAAAGAAAAGTGTGTGCCGCACATTTTAATAAATTTAGCAAATTTACAGCCGCCATCTTGGATCCGCCATTTTGAATTTTCAAATTCTAAATTCAAATTCGTAATATCCACCTCGAACACCCGCGAGTAACAATTTTCAGCTGTTTTCGGTATAAAGAAAAAAGTGCGCCGCACATTTTAATAAATTTAGCAAATTTACAGCCGCCATCTTGGATCCGCCATTTTGAATTTTCAAATTCTAACTTCACACTCGTAATCAGCGACCCCGAAAACCCGCGAGTAACAATTTTCAGCTGTTTTCCGTATAAAGAAAAATGTGCGCCGCACATTTTAATAAATTTAGCAAATTTACAGCCGCCATCTTGGATCCGCCATTTTGAATTTTCAAAATCTAACTTGAGATTCGTAATCAGCGACCCCGAAAACCCCGAGTAACAATTTTCAGCTGTTTTCCGTATAAAGAAAAATGTGCGCCGCGCATTTTAATAAATTTAGCAAATTTACAGCCGCCATATTGGATCCGCCATTTTGACGACAGATTCGGATTCAGCGACCCAAAATATCTTGGTATACGAAGTTTCATGCAAATTCATTAAGAATTGTAAAAGTTATTGCAAAATGTACACATACGATCCGTTACCACGTTTGTCAATAACTTTTTTTGTACATATATGATCCATTACCATTGAAGTGGTTAATATATCACGAATTTTTATCAACTCGGATTTTTCAAGTTCAAAAATTTAAAGTGCAATGTATATGTATGCATTACGCAATGCACATGTACATGATACATGTGTATACTTACAAACACGAATCAAAAGTAGGCCCAATTTGGTAAGAACGATTTCTATTGGACGTGAGAAATTGACCCAACCAATAGGGAAGGCCGACTATTAGTACAGTAGGACCTCTCTTATTTTAATTGTTCAGCCTCTCTTATTCTAGTGTTCTACTCGTTCCCCCACAAGTCCTATCCCACTATGACACGAAAAGTCGACGAATCACAAGCTCGCAAGCAAAGTAAGTGGGGGTAAGGGGAAAATTAGAATAAGCGAGGTCCTACTGTATAGGAATTACAATAGTCCTTCTCTTATTCTAATTTGTCCAGTCAGGCAAGATGGCGGCCTTCTTCCCTTAATCTAATTTTCCCCTCTCCCCCACTACTTAGATTTGTAGTCTCACTTTTGTCTCTTTTTTTTTTGTTGCGCATGCGCCGTTATTTGTATTTAGAAAATCCAGACGTCAACACACGTCAGTGGAGAGAATGCGCGAGGGGAAATATTAGAATAGGAGAAGAGAAAAAATTAGAATAAAGGAAGACATCAGAATAAGGGAAGGAGTACTGTACAGTAGTCCTTTTCTTATTCTAATATGTCCAGTCAGACAAGATGGCGGCCTTCTCTTATTCTAATTTTCTCCTCTCTCCCACATTGCTCTTTTTTGCTTTTCTCTCTCTTTCTCTTTCGCAGCACATGCGCAGTTATGTGTCATATGTGCTTCTGAGGGGAAATATTAAAATATGAGAAGATAACAAAATTAAAATAAGGGAAGACATTAGAATATGAGAAATTAGAATAAGGGAAGGACTACTGTAGTATACCCTCACTTGAAACAATGTTTTTTTATATCCCAGTAACCGAAAACGAATAGAAAATTAAAAATATGAATTGAAATGAATTGAAGTGAATTAAAATTAATTAAAACGCAGGAAAATGATTAATTGAATCCACTTTTTAATTCATTTTAATTCACTTGAATTCATTTCAATTCGTATTTTTAACATTCTATTCGTTTTCGTTTATTGGGATATTTTTAACGGCTGAACACGAATTTTTTGGGTGGAATGTTCAAAATTGGTCGGTTAATTGTTTATAACAATTTGTAAAAACAATGTAATTTTGTTTTTTTTTTACTCCGGAGAACATGTTTTCATGTTTTTTGTGTAATTTTGAACAAAAAAAAGGCCTTAGTAACTTCAACACAGGACACCTTTTAGAGGTAAAAATTCCCAAACTTTAAAAAAAGTCGATTTTCGCCATTTCTGACACATTACCACACGAATACCGATGGATTTTTTAAAATCCACCTAGGCTCTAACTTTTGTTCTATTACTACACTTTAAGTAAAATATTCGATTTTTACATTTTTTAAACGTTTTCATTGTTGTTAAGGCGATAACTTCCGGTGGTTTCGCAGTGATGGAGCCTTCACATTATTAACGAGATTCCCTTCACGTATTTAGTGCAGGTAAGGTTAATTCGTTTTCCCTCTTTCGTATGTTACTGAGAGCTGTTTATGTACCACCATGTATTATAAAAGTAATTATTTTGAAATATGGTGCCTCTGAAATTAATGAGTAAATTTTTCACGAGTCTTTTTTATTTAATATATCACGAATTTTTATCAATTCAGATTTTTCAAGTTCAAAAATTTAAAGTGCAATGTGTATGTATACATTACGCAATGCACATGTACATGATACATGTGTATACTTACGAACACGAATCAAAAGTGGAAATACATAAGAGTTCAAACTTACTCTTTCAAGAAAAATGTTTTGACTTTAAATGTGCGGATTATGCTCTTCTTAATGAAAAATTTAATTCTACTTTATGGAATGATGTATTCATCAGTGATGATATTAAGGCCAGCTACTCCAAAAAACGTAATTTTTTTCAATACATTTTATTTATAGTACAAAACATGTTGAGTAATCAATTTTTTTAATGCTAATATGAAAGCACATTATATAAAATTACTTGAAAATTTTTTTTTTTTCAAAGTAGCGGTCCTGAAAATGGCTGCTGAAACTCATCTGATTCGTAGATGGATGACATCATTTCTTGGAAAAAAATTATCTGAAAGCAAAAAACAAAACGGTTTCATGTTACGTATCGAATTGGCTATGGCCTCAAGCAGAATGAAACATTTTCAATTAAAAAAAAAAAAAAAAATGGCGGACTTTTATATATATATATATATATATATATATATATATATATATATATATATATATATATACTTGTTTATAACTTTTTTAAATAATAATGAATATTTCTGGTTCTGCTTGAGGCCATAGCCAGACATCTAAAGAATAAAATGCCGTTTGGTTCATATCGATAAGGGCAATAGTTTTGAATTGAGAGTGTCATCCATGCCAAAAAACGTGGTTCGGAGAAAAATCAGTTCACAGTTTTTATTCTTGAAAAATCGTAAAAAAGTGAATTTTACTCACATACCCATTCCAGCTTCATACACAACTCCTTCCTGGTCTTCGTTAAGCATCATTCTGAAGAATTCTTGCATTTCTTAAAGCAATTCTGTGTTCCTTAGACGCTTCAGTAGCTTCTAGCTCAGCTCGATCAACACGTCTGTTGTTGGCTCTATCAGCAAAGTGCCTTGCTTCCGGGCCGATTCTGACCCCCATAACTTCCATTACTTTTAATATGGGTGAAAGCCCTTCATTGAAAATGCAAGCAACACTGAGAGCAGCAATTTCAAGCGTTTTTTCCCCAAAAACTTATGTTTAGGGGCTATGTTCCAAATACATGAGTTGTAAATTTCGTTATTGTTTTGCGTGTTAGCCCCTAAACATCTCTCGAGCAACTTTTCGTCGGTTAGTTCTTCACAAATTGGCTGTAAAAGATCATGAAGTTTCCTGATCGAAAGCTGGAGGATGGTTGTAATTCTGTTTTGTAGCTACTGCCTTTTAATAAGCGCACCATGATTTTATCGCAGCGCTCCCCACTCTTTTATAACTGCTTCTCGGTCTTGCTGTCCTTCGCGACTAATTCTATACTATTTCTACGAGTATACAGTAGCAATTTATGAAAAAAAAATTTCGATTTTTTAAAAATTGTTTGGAGTAATCTGGCCTTAGTACAAATCTGTCACTTTTCTACGACAATCTTTTTGAACGTATCAGGAGTGTGGCACCTTCCATACCTATAAGCTCACAGTTTCAACCATGTTGGTATACCCCGGAATTGTCCGAACTTGTTCGTAAAAATAAATGTGCTCATATATTATGGAAGGAAACACACCTTCATAACGATTTTATTAGATTTAAGAATCTTAGAGAGCGCAATGCATTAGATTGTCCAGGTCATGTTACAATGATTACATTAAAAAAATTCAGCTTTACTCTCGTACCAACATTAAATCTTTTTGATCATACATAAATGGTCTAAAGAAAACTAATGAATTATCTTGTTCAATGTTTTTGGGTAATAAAGTAGGTTATACAGGCCACGATATTACTAATCTCTTTTCGAATTATTTTAAGTCTGTTTACTCGTATGACAATGTGTTTTTTCCACCATTACCAGTTGCAGACACTGTCCTGGACAACCTTGCCTTGCATTAACTCGCGAAGATGCCCACAATGCAATTCTTAGGCTTGATTATTAATTCAGTTGCGGTCCAGACCTGCTACCGCCAATAGTGTTGAGGAAATGTATTTCTTCCCTTTTTGATACTGCAGTTATTTAATAAGTTGTTGAAATTGGGTATTTTTCCAATCTATGGAAAAGTTCTTTTGTAACTCCGATATTTAAAAATGGTAATAGGAAAGACATTAAAAATTACAGACCAATTTCAATCGTTTGCTCCATAGCTAAAATTTTTGATGCTTTAATCACTGATAAATTAAATTTTTATTATATAGATACTGTGTCATCATTTCAGCATGGTTTCATGAAGGAGAGATCCACAATTTCTAACCTTATGTCTTTTACATCCTATGTTAATGAACCACTTGTGTCGGGCGATCAGGTGGACTCTGTTTATTTCGATTTCTGTAAGGCGTTTGACACTATTAATTATAAGTTATTAATCCACTAATTATTAGCACTAGGTCTATCTGGGCAGATTCTTAAATGGGTGCAGTCTTACTTGACGGGTCGTACTCAGATAGTTCGAGTGAAAGGTGATAGGTCTGAATTATTCACGGTGGCGTCGGGAGTACCGTAAGGATCACATTAGGCCCTTTATTATTTATACTTTTTGTTAACGACTTAGGCATTACATTCAGGTTTGCGAAACAGCTTCTTTATGCGGATGATTTAAAAATGTATAGGATAATTAAATCTCCAGAAGATGCGGTTCATCTCCACAATGGCGTGGTGTGCAGCAAGTTGTTTGATTTGGGCTTCTTAGGGTCTGAAACGTCGACATTTGAGGAAAAAATGAATAAGGTAAGTTTTTTGCCCGAGTTGACCAAATTCAATACTTCGTCCAGACTTTCAGTAGCACGCGAAAAAGTTTGCAATATCCAAGTCAGAACAGGCCTACCATCCTTCAAATACATGGAGCTAGGAAAACGTCGACTTTTGTGAACCCACATGGGACTAAATCGCGACGGGACCTACAGTTTATGAAGGTGGAATCCGAACCACCTGAGCTTTGGCGTTATTAGACACTTGTAAACAAATACAGAGATGCCATATGACCAGAAAGGCTTGATATTTACCCGCGAGTATGTTTGTACCTTATTTATATATTCTGTGTACAATGTTGTGAATAATCTTACACATTTTGTACACGTATCTTTAAATTTAATATAGTCTAAAACATTGTTAGACTTTTTCAACACCGATTGAGCAAGTTTCTTTCCTCGCATTAGCTGAGATAACTCAGCAGAGTGCGATCGGGGTCTGTAATTCCGCTTAATCGTTCTAGAAGGAACATGTTCCTTAACAAGCTAGGATACTTGCTCATGAAACGAAGCAACTTTAATATTAATAACATCACTGCACGGCACTAAATCCCAGTTAACCCATTAACGCCGAGGTGATCAGAATTTTTACTAACTTTTCAACGTGTTTATTTATTATGTAATCGGACCAACAAAATAATGCAATACCTTTACTCCTATGCAAAATTTGATGCTCTTTCAGAATCTGAGCTCAAAATTTCAATTAGATACTGAGACAAAAAAATATGGCCGTTTTAAACGTGAAAAACGTGAAATTTTTCGAAAAAAAAATTTGTTTGCATTTTTTTTCACAATGATACCGCAAAGGTATCGACTTTCTACTATGATCAGATGTGATCATGGCACTCGAACATTAAGAGGAATTTTTTTCAGAAAAATTCATCGACGCGTTTTTGCAAAATGGCGGCGGGAATGAAAAAATTTTATAAAAATCTTAATCTATTGTTTTTTTAAAAACTATAAAGTTTAGACAAAAATTTCTAAGAACAAAAATGTCTTAAAATTATTCAAAGAACACCCTCAAATATTTTCAGAATTTTTTGAGATAATTTTCGTTTTTCGAAAATTTGAAAAAATCAAATTTTCGAAAAAATGTTTGAAAAAATTTATGAGTGTTCCTTGACTAATTTTAAGATTTTTTTGTTCTCAAAAACTTTTTCGTAAAGTATAAAGAAAAACCTTTTTCTTGAATTGTACATAAAATTTTGTTTCTGTCTACACGGATAGACCCAAGGTGTAATTTTCGTACCACCCCCTACATTTGATAAATGTACTAGAGAGTTTGTACCCGAAACGTACCAAAGTGTGCACCGAAATCGTCCGAAGTTGTCTGACTATAGCACGGTGAATACGGGACGAAAAAAGTACGAAGCGCGCGTATATATCGTGCATATAGTCCGTGACAAAATCGTCCAATAATTACACCTTTGGTCTCTCCGTGTACCGCTACAAAATTCACGAACAATCTCGTACATCCTTTCACTTGTGTATTGCCTCATATGTTCTATACAATTTATACATGAATTATAAGTAAAGCATATAATGAAAATATTGGTTTTCACTTTTTCAATACATTTGTTATGTCACGAAAACGTTCAAAATCTTCTGCTTCATGGTATGCAGAGTATGAATCAGATTTATGTACAATTCAAGAAAAAGGTTTTTCTTTATACTTTACGAAAAAGTTTTTGAGAACAAAAAAATCTTAAAATTAGTCAAGGAACACCCACAAATTTTTTCAAACATTTTTTCGAAAATTTGATTTTTTCAAATTTTCGAAAATCAAAAATTATCTCAAAAAATTCTGAAAATATTTGAGAGTGTTCTTTGACTAATTTTAAGACATTTTTGTTCTTAGAAATTTTTGTCTAAACTTTATAGTTTTTAAAAAAACAATAGATTAAGATTTTTATAAAATTTTTTCATTCCCGCCGCCATTTTGCAAAAACGCGTCGATGAATTTTTCTGAAAAAAATTCCTCTTAATATTCGAGTGCCATGATCACCTCTGATCATAGTAGAAAGTCGATACCTTTGCGGTATCATTGTGAAAAAAAATGCAAACAAATTTTTTTTTTCGAAAAATTTCACGTTTTTCACGTTTAAAACGGCCATATTTTTTTGTCTCAGTGTCTAATTGAAATTTTGAGCTCAGATTCTGAAAGAGCATCAAATTTTGCATAGGAGTAAAGGTATTGCATTATTTTTTTGGTCCGATTACATAATAAATAAACACGTTGAAAAGTTAGTAAAAATTCTGATCACCTCGGCGTTAATGGGTTAATCTTGTTAAATTCCCTATTCAGAACTTGGAAGTCGGCTCTCTTGCAGTCCAGAAATGTTTCTTGATGTGGTAGATAATCGAATTTACCAACGTTTAATTCCAACAATAAGTACAGGTGATGAGCATCGGGTGAAATAAGCACGTCTGACGATACTGCATCCTTTGAATCCACTGACGATGTAAAAATCAATTCTAACGAATACCCTGTTTGTACTCAATAAAGAGTTTTCGGTGCAAGAAATAACTACTCGTTTTATTGTTTGTAAAATTCTGTTTAATATGATAGATTACACGTGTTCAATCCGTTTCGAGCATTGGTCCCGTCGCAAATGCTCGAGCACTCGCAATTGTCCAAAATGTTGCAAAAAGATAGCGCTCGCGTATTTCATTTGAATTAAATGAGAATGTTTCCGACTTAATTCCTAGCATACCCTTTAGTGGGTTCAATAGGAGCATACTGAATAAGATCTAGAAAATTAATGGATTGTGCGAGTATATCGGCAGTCTCTCTGGTATGAGGTGGTATGTAGCCTAATAACGTGTGTTGAGCTGGACATATGTTAGACCAAGACACGTCAGGAAGATTGAAATAACCAAACAACATCCACTCATGGTCCATGTAATCGTTGGTAATCGATTCAATGATTTTGGTGTATTCAATGTATGCAGATGGTCTGGAATTAGGTATAAAATACGAGACTCCTATTACATACTTCTTGTTACTAAGTTCTATGCGAATAAAAAGGTGCTCCACTTTTGATTCAATAAGCTCGACTGCATATGAATTAGAAAATAACTTTTTCTAGACCAGTAATGAGAACTCCACCACATCTAGGTGAAGATGACTATTGCTGTGCCCGTCCACAACGTAACACAGTGTATTCATCTAATCCTAATTCTGCGTCAGATATGCCATCGTGTAACAATGTCTCATTGAGGGCAATAAAATCTGGCTTATTCAAGAATAAATTAATATTCTGACGTAAAATATCAAGCTTAGTGCGTAGGCTATGAGTATTCTGATAATAAACAAATAACTTATGAGAGATACCGCAGCTATTATTGACTAGTTTTTTGACCTCGCTGGTAGATCTATAATTCGAGGAACACCGTGGGAAAATTTTATTGTTTTCTTCTCTTCCGGATGTGTTTCGTTATGAATTCCTAAGTATTCTCTACATTCGTTCAAGTATTGACGATGAAGTTCAGTGGTATCGGACTGTACTTTAAGCAGAAGTGATTTACTTTTCAAAAATAATATAACTTCGCTCTCACTTTTCAATTTGGCAATCAGTAGGCGCTTATATATCTTCACGTAGTCTTCGAGGAAAACAGTTGGAATGAAAAAACCAACCACAATCCGAACACTTTACTGCTTTATCAACCTTGCTTATAAAAGGGTTGGTTTTATTTCTACAGTAAAAACAGATGATCTTATTTTCGGAAACGTTCAGAGTCATCTCAACTTTGCATTTATCGGAAGCCTAGTGGCTGATTGAGGTTAGAAATGGACAATTTCAAAGACTAAGGAATTTCACACTTAGCACTTACAGTACAAACTCGATAAGACGTCACCGCGTTAATACGTCATCTCGATAAGAGAGTGAACTATATATGTTAAGACCTCGTTTCTTGTCCTCCCCTCATTCCCACCACCGTCTTTTTCTCAGTGCTCTAAACAGACGGCAACCTAACCTTACGCATAGTTGCCTACTTCTTACAGTGAGCGATCGCAGCTGCGCTTCTGCGAAGGTTTGGGAAGGAAAAGCTTACTTTCTTATCCTGAACAAAATATAAAAAACATTTCACCCCTTGAGAATATGAGGTTTATACAATATGTACACGTTCAGATTGGGCCTCGTTAAGTTTATTCACTTCGAAGTTTCTTGCAACACTTCCATAATTTTATTTATTAACAACAGTTTCCTTTATTCGCATTTTAATTCTTTATAGCCACCTTTGTCGTGGTAGTATAGACTTTCTAACAGGCATCGATGTACTTTTCTGTCTCAGGATGGTCGATTCTTATATACGTATACCCGACTCGGCTGTTACCACTTGCGAGAAAGGTGCTAATGCGTCTCGTGTCATATTCTGTTTTCGATATTCTGAGAATATATACAGGATATACGAAAGGTGCGTTCGTACTTAACGTGTATGTGTAGGGAATTCAGGATGACTTTGAGATATACGGCTAATATACGAATTTCGAAATAAATACAATATTTCGTTTTGGATATTCTGAGAATCTATATAGGATATATGAACATTTATGTGCTGTTTATAATATTCTAAGTATATTATGAGAATATTACGGATATTCACAGGAGATTTTCGTATGAATTTCAAATATACGGAGAATATAATCTATTATCTGGGTCGTGTAGATGTTTTCGAGTTTGCTGAATACAAATCCGTTATGAAATTTTGAAAACGGCGAATCCAATATGGTAGACCAAAATTTTAATAAATTGTTTGGTATTAACTATATAGAGGTTATCGTAAGTCATATTGGATCCGCCATTTGAATTTCCAAAATTTAATAATGCATATGTATTAGCCACCTCAAATACAATCTACATATTTAGATAAGGATCTTTTTGTTTCAAAATACACAAAACGTGAACATTTTTTTCCAAAAATAAGAAAAATTACTAGATTATTCAACAGCCAATTGATTTATTATAAACAAATGGTACTCCTTTCGATAAACTACATCCTCTCAAAACAAATTTGACTCACATTTTTTCGACGTATTTTTGGCCCCTGATTACGATTATGACAATCAAAATTGGCGTTCAGATAAACTAAAGCCGCCATCTTAACCAAAAAATGTGTATTATTTTAGTGTTTTGAATTTATTTCCAAACGTAAAAATTGTACGGAAAAATGTTTCCAATAAAAAATATATAGAGCGGAAAATTCTCTACAAAAAAGGTTATATACACTTTCATCGAAAGCGTTATAAACAAATTGCTATATAACAATTTATATAAGCAATCAAACACTTTATAACATTCCGTTCTACAATTTTTGATTCGGAGGCTAAAAATACGAGGGCCTAGGTGGATTTAAAAAAACCATCGGTATTGGTGCGGTAGTATGCCAAAAATTGTGAAAATCAACTTTTTTTACAGTTTGGGAATTTTTACCTCGAAAAATTGTCGTCCTACGTGAAAGTTACGAAGGACCTTTTTTCTTAAAAATTACCTAAGAAACGTGAATAAATTTTTTACCGGAGTAAACAGAACAAAATTATTAAATTGTTTTAAGAAATTGTTATAAACAATTAACCGACCACTTTTGAGCATTCCACTCAAAAAATACATCAAAAAACATTGTTTCAAGTGGGGACATGTAAAAGACTCACAGCTATCCTCAAAGGGTCATAGGTTTGACAAAAGTGTGGAGAATAACGGCTTTCACGGCTTTATTTGTACAACCATTTAGCTTCAAAGTTTGCAAACCGCGATATCCCAGCGGATCGTTTTCTCCAAATATAGGTGATTGTAGGTGATTTACAATTTTTAAAGCGATTTTTCGATATTATCGGCGACAATTGATCTCTAATCGAAAAATGTTTTTTGGGAATGTTGTAGGTATAAAAAAGATCTACAATTTTTGTACACATCATTTTTCACATAACCTCAAAGTTTCAGAAAAAAATCGAAGAAACCGTGTGTTTTGTTTTTAATTTTTTTCGCGCTGAAAAATGATTTTTTTTCCTCGAAATTTTTGCCTTTTTTTGCCCCGAATCGGCTGTAATTTCTTTGAGTAATTATATATATTCGTTTCTTTTTTATTGGTTAAAAACCGATAAAACACCTATATTTTCCAGTGAAAACTCTAACGTCACAACAGTAGAGAATGGAACTTTATTTAATGGAATTTGTTCGTTGAAATATCTACTTTCAGATGGTATATGAATCAATTTACATTTCTATACAAGAACGTGCCGAAAACCTCGTAAAACTAAAAAACTCGATTTCAACATCAATATTAATTTAATTTTCAACATTAATATTTAAAAGAAAGTTATTGTAAAATAGTTTTTATTGCGTAATTTGTTTTATTGTGTAATTACGTTGTATATTTTATCTCTTAAAACATAAATAAAAATCTAGTTTTTTAGATTTTCGTGTTTGTTTACAATTTTTTTATACAGAAATGTAAATTGATTCATATATCATCTGAAAGTAGATATTTCAACGAATAAATTCCATTAAATAAAGCTCAATTATCTAAAGTTATAATATTAGATTTTTCACTGGAAAATATGTTTTTTTTTAGCGGTTTTTAATCAATAAAAAAGAAACGAATAAATATTATTATTCAAAAAAATTACAGCTTATTCGGGACAAAAAAAAGTAAGTGTCCTAAAAACTTTAAGAAAAAAAAAATCATTTTTGAGCACGAAAAAAATTAAAAACAAAAAACACGGTTTTTTCGATTTTTTTCTGAAACTTTAAGGTTACGTGAAAAATGATGTATACAAAAATTGTAGATCTTATTATACCTACAACATTCCCATAAAACATTTTTCGATTGGAGGTCAATTGTCGACGATAATAACGAAAAATCGCTGTAAAAATTTTAAATCACCTATAATCACTTGTATTTGGAGAAAACGTGTCCACACTTGAAACAATAATTTTTCCGGTGTATTTTTATCCGCTGAACACGAATTTTGGTAGAGGAATGCTCAAAAGTGATAGGTTAATTGTTTATAACAATTTTTTAAAACAATTTAATAATTTTGTTCTGTTTGCTCCGGAAAAAATGTGTTCATATTTTTTGGGTAATTTTGAACAAAAAAGGTCCTTAGTAACTTTTTACGTAGGACGACAACTTTTCGTGGTAAAAATTCCCAAACTGTAAAAAAAGTAGATTTTCACCATTTTTGGCACACTACCGCACCAGTACCGATGTTTTTTTTTTAAATCCACCTAAGGTCCTCGTATTTTTAGCCTCCGAATCAAAAATTGTAGAACGGAATGTTATAAAGTGTTTGATTGCTTATATAAATTGTTATATAGCAATTTGTTTATAACACTTTCGATGAAAGTGTATATAACCTTTTTTGTAGAGAATTTTCCGCTCTTCATTGTTTGTTTGAAACATTTTTCCGTACAGTTTTTACTTTTGGAAATAAATTCAAAAAACTAAAATAATACACGATTTTTTTGCGTTTTTTGTTAAGATGGCGGCTTCAGTTTATCTGACCGCCAATTTTTATTGTCATATTCGTAATTAGGGGCCAAAAATACGTCGAAAAAATGTGAGTCAAATTTTTTTTTGAGAGGATGTAGTTCATCGAAAGGAGTACCATTTGTTTATAATAAATCAATTGATTGTTGAATAATCTAGTAATTTTTCTTATTTTTGGAAAAAAATGTTCACGTTTAGTGTAATTTGAAACAAAAAGATCCTTATCTAAATATGTAGATTGTATTTGAGGTGGCTAATAAATATCCATTATTAAATTTTGGAAATTAAAAATGGCGGATCGAATATTATTATTTTTTGTTGGAAACATTTTTCCGTACTGTTTTTACTTTTTTAATTTTTTATATCAATTAAATAAAGCCGTGAAAGCCATTTTTCTCCACATTTTTGTCAGATTTATGACCCTTTGTTAGCTTTTATAATATTTTAGAGGAAAGCGGGGAAAGAAACACTTTCATCCGCGAAGCGCAACAACGGTACATAACATTACGCAATGCACATGTACATAATACACATGTATACACTTACCAACACCAATCAAAAATAGACCTAATTTGGTAAGAACGCTTTCTATTGGTCGCGCGGAACAAAGTCAACCAATAGGAAGGTCCAACAATATTTTAGGGGAAAGAAACACTTTCATCCTACATATTGTCGCTGTCATTATAACAGTTTCTCAAACTGTCACTGGAAAGTACAAATTGTCAATGCAACATCGCAATACAAAATATAGTTAACATTTTATCAACTATTATGTATTCTTCCGTCCACTGACAATGTTGATGTAATAAGTGTCGATTACATTATGATCATTTAGAACTACCGAGTGAGTCATTAGATCTGTGAGTAACAAAAGAATTTTATCTCCATTATTAGTCTGTAAAAATCTGTGTACGAGTCATTTACGTTTAGACAATGATCGCACCAAGCGCTGGTTCAACAAACGCGGACCATGTCCACGTCCGTGTTCTCGGAGAGAAAGCACCGCTAATTAAAAACAGCAGCGTTTTACACAGATTAGGAACTTGGTTCAGATTCACTAAATCTTCAGGAACCGACACAGACGGTTATGTGGAATTCAGTAGTCTCGGTGCTGACAGCGGACGGACGCTGGGTACTTTTGCAGGTGTCTTCAGTCCTGTCACTCTTTCCATGTTCAGCGCTCTTATTTTCATACGAATGGGTAAGTTGTCGCTTAAATTTTAAGATTCGTTTCCTAAATTACTCGAAATATTTTAGGCTACATCGTCGGTAATGCAGGGTTACTCGTAACATTAACACAGTTTATAATTGCCTATGGAATTTTATTCTTCACTGTTGGATCCGTCTGTGCGATTTCAACAAACGGAGCTGTCGAAGGAGGCGGAGCTTACTGTATCCTTTTTTCATAAATAAATTAATAGTTTGTAAGTAATTTCTATTTTCCTGAACACTTTAAATAGTTATGATTAGTCGAACGCTTGGTCCAGAATTCGGGGGGTCGATCGGTACACTTTTCTTCATGGCAAATATCGTTTCGAGTGCTCTCTGTATTTCCGGATGTGCCGAAGGCCTAATCGAAAATTTCGGACCTTCTGGATATTTAGTGGGGGAAAATGCACTTATTCCTGACGGTCGATGGTGGAGATTTTTGTACTGTTCGATACTGAATACAGCAATTCTGCTAGTTTGTTTAATCGGAGCGTCAATGTTCGCAAAGACGAGTGTTGCAATTTTAGCAATCGTTTGCATATGCCTGTGCAGTGTCTTCATAAGTTTTCTGACCCAAGGTGCATTGGAGGTTAGAAAATTTCATAACAAGTTTTAGCTATTTCTATCGCATTACTTATTGTTTTTATTTTTAAAAGATCCCGATACCAGACGCTAACACTTTAGTGCAAAACGCTACATATCACGTAAATGGGTCGTACACAGGCCTCTCGACAACGACTTTGGTGGAAAATTTGTACGCTAATTACAGCTCGGATTATTCGAGCGAAGGGTCGATGAGTGATTTCGCAAGCGTTTTCGGTGTGTTATTCAGCGGAGTTACCGGAATAATGGCTGGCGCAAACATGAGCGGTAATGTTAACATTCAAAAAACTAAAGATTTAAGGAATAATTAATGAAACTTTATAGGGGAATTAAAAAATCCTGGACGAAATATTCCGCAGGGAACACTTTCGGCAGTTGTTTTCACATTTGTTTGTTATATTTTACTGTCGATATTGACTGCTGCATCATCCAGTCGTTTCCTGCTCCAAAATAATTTTATTTATATGATGCCGACTAATATTTGGCCACCGTTTGTGGCTGTTGGAATCCTAACCGCAACTTTCAGCGCTGGTTTGAGTAACCAGATTGGTTCGAGCAGAGTTTTGGAAGCTTTGGCAAAGGATAATGTTTTTGGTACTTACATTTTAAATAAAATAATGTATCAGTGTATTAAAAGGAAACATTTTTAGGATCTGGACTGAATTTTGTATTGAAAGGGACTTGGAGGGGAAATCCAATTGCAGCAGTTGTAACTTCGTGGACGCTGGTTCAAGTAATTTTACTGATCGGTTCACTGAATACGATTGCTCAGATTAATTCAGTACTGTTTCTTCTTAGTTACTTAGCCACCAATTTGGCGTGTCTTGGATTAGAACTCGCAAGTGCACCGAACTTCAGGTAAAAATAAACTCTTTTTTTTGTTACACCTGCACAAATTCGCGGCCTTGTGCCGGTAAAATGGTTGATTCCCGCCGAGTACGACACAACTCTGCGCTTCTGCGCATGCGCAAAGGGCGCTCGCGCATGTTTTGTCGCCCGCCGCACTTTTTCTTTCTACGACCGCGAATTTCTACGCAGGTGTGACATTTGATGCATATCGCGGGCGAAAACGAATTGCATGCTCATTAAACCATTAACGCCTGAATAACACAAAATTGAACCACAACTTTGGACTCTTAAATTTTAATCAAATTGCTGTTACTATTTTAACCCATTAACGCCCAAGAGGACACAAATTTCACCAAGATTTTCGGAATATTTCTTGACATTAAAAATCAATTAAAAAAAATGTTAGACTAATCATTTTCGACGTAAAATTGATCGATCTTTCCGAATCTGCCGTTAAAAAATCAATCGAGTCCATTCCGAAAAAGTTATGCTTGGTTTTTCAGAAAAAAATCAGATTTTTTACTGACAAATATTTTTTAATCGGCATTTTTACATTGGAAATGGTTAGTTGAAAATATCGTGTCCTCGAACCTTTAACTTTGAAATGTGCATGATAGCATTTTGAAAATAAAGTTGGAAACTGTCAAAATGGCGGCTCAAACACGAAAAGATCGGCGAAAAGCTCCTGAATTTTTTTTATTCGAAAATGGTAGGCTTTTGGAAAAAATGTCGCTGAACAAAAAGTTCTTAGAATTGGTCAAAGAATACGCTCAAATTTTTTCAGAATTTTTAAAACACTTTTCTTTATTTTCAAAATCGCTAAATTTTGAGATAATATGAAACGTCGTAGACTTAGTTAAATAGTAAAACCCTGATGTTTTTCAATAAACTTTTTTTCAACTTTGACTTTCGTCCAGTTTCCGGTTTGGAATCACTCTAAAATCTTTATAGATCGTGTACTTTTGGTCTAAACTTGAAGTATCGATGATTTATATCATTAATTTTGGTCCACAAAATTGAAAATGGCGACCAAAACGCCAAATTTTTTTGTCTCGAAAACTATGGACTTTTGGAAATAAATTATAAGAACGAAAAATGTTTAATATCGATTAAAGAATGCAATAGAATTTTTTCAGAATTTTTTGAGACATTTATTTTTTTTAGCTTTTGGGTTTTTGAAGAAAAAAAAATAAATGTCTAAAAAAATCTGCAAAAAATTCTATTTCCAATTCATTTGACGGAGAAAATAACCGTGACATAGAGAATTTTGTCGAAAGAAGGTTGCTCTTTTCGATGGTGTCCTTGAAATTTTGAAAAAATTTAAATGTCCACGTTAAAATGGAGGTTTTTTGTACAAAAAAGCACGATTTTTTTCAATAAACTTTTTTTTAACTTCGATTTTTGTCCAGTTTCCGGTTTGGAATCACTCTAAAATCTTTCTAGATCGTGTACTTTTAGTCTAAACTTAAAGTATCGATGATTTATATAATTAATTTTACTCCACAAAATTGAAAATGGCGGCAAAAACGCCAAATTTTTTACTTAAACATTCAAGACTTTTTTCTCGAAAACTATGGACTTTTGGAAAAAAATTATAAGGACGAAAAATGTTTAATATCGATTAAAGAATGCAATATACGAGAGTAAAGTATACGATAGATACGATACGTACAAGAATAACGTATACGATCTACAAAGATTTTAGAGTGATTCCAAGCCGGAAACTGGACGAAAATCGAATTTGAAAAAAAGTTTAATGAAAAAATCGTGTTTATTTACAAAAAAAAAACGTCCATTTTCAAGTGGACATTTAAATTTTGTCAACATTTCAAGGACACCTTCAGAAAGAGCAACCTCCGGCAAAATTCACTATGTTGTGGTTATTTTCTCCGTCAAATAAATTGGAAATAGAATTTTTTGAGACATTTACATTTTTTTCTTCAAAAACCCAATAGCTAAAAAAAAAATAATGTCTCAAAAAATTCTGAAAAAATTCTATTGCATTCTTTAATCGATATTAAACATTTTAGTTCCTATAATTTTTGTCCAAAAGTCCATAGTTTTCGAGAAAAAAAATTCTTGAATGTTTAAGTAAAAAATTTAGTGGTTTGGTCGCCATTTTCAATTTTGTGGACCAAAATTAATTATATAAATCATCGATACTATAAGTTTAGACCAAAGGTACACGATCTACAAAGATTTTAGAGTGATCTAATTATGATTTCCAAACCGGAAACTGGAAGAAATCGAAGTTTAAAAAAGTTTATTGAAAAAAAATCGTGTTTTTTTACGAAAAACCTTCATTTTCACGTGGACATTTAAATTTTTTCAAAATTTCAAGCAAAATTTTTAAGCAAAATTCACTATGTCACGGTTATTTTCTCCGTCAAATGAATTGGAAATAGCGACGTGAAAGTGGTGGCTTAAAAAGTGTCCTTCCCGGACGTTAATGGATTAAGAAAGGCAAAAAATGTCATCTTGTACTGTTTTTTGGCAAATTTTTGAAAAAAAAGTACCGATTCTCACCAGGAAAACGGGTTCTTTATGCAATAAAGGACTACAAACATGTTATTAATACTTGTACTTGAAAAATGTGGGGGTAGTTTGCTTTCAAAAATTTGTTCCTGCAAATTCGAACATCTCAAAGTCATCGGTACAGAATGGTTTACTGTAATTTATTTCCATGACGCTCGATAATTTGTTAAATAATATATTCAAGGATTTCCAAAAATTCTGATTATGAATATTGTGCAATATTAAAAAAAAATCGCAATGGCGCATTCAATATGGCGAATTTGTTTTACATTTTTTACTCGGGGGTTTTCAGGGTGTCTGATTACGAATGTGATATCATAAATGGAAAATTCAAAATGTCAGCAGACTTTTTATATTTTTTTAACTACTTTCGTTGGCGATCAATATTTTTAGCAACGAAAAAAATTCAAATTTTAAGAGAATATTAGTAAGAAAAAGTAATTTTTGGCCTCTGATGAATCCGGTATTATATTTTGGTAAAAAACATAAAATAAAGTGAAGCGAATCAAATATGAAATAATTCAGAATTATGACGGAATTTTTTCGTCTCGAAATATATTAATTCCCCCATATTGGATCCGCCATGTTGGATTTTCCAATTATGCTATTACTATAGTATAATCAGAGACCCCGAAAACCTCCTAGAGAACATTTTCAGTCGAAAACGGTAAAAAATGTTAAAAAATCCGTCATATTGAATCCGCCATTTTGAATTTTTGTAATATTACATAATCACAATTTTTGGAAATCCTTGAATATATGATTCAACAAATAATCGAGCGTCCTGGAAATAAAATATAATAAACCATTCTGTTAAGAACACGTAAAGTACCGATGTTATTGACTTTGAGAGGCTCGTATTTGCAGGAAAAAATGTTGTAAAGCAAACTACCCTCATATTTTTTAAGCACAAGTATTAATAACACGTTTTTAGCCGTTTAATGCATCAAGAATCCGTTTTCCTAGTTAGAATCGGTCGTTATTAAAAAAAAATCGCGACTTTTTTCAAAATTTGCCAAAAAAAGTACAAGATGACATTTTTCGCTTTTTTCAATGGTTGTATCCTGTAGAGCATACCCAGAAACAACAGGAAAATGTGGTGGCGTAAAAAACTAACAACGATTTGATTAAAATTTGAGAACCCAAAGTCGCGGTTCAATTTTGTATTATTCAGGCGTTAATGGGTTAATTCTGTCCTTCCGCTCCTATGTTATCCTTGTTTTCACCTATACACGTCCATGTAGAAAACAAAGACAACAGAAGCCGGAAGTAACAGAATTAATGAGGTTTAGCGTATACTCTGCCCAACAACCGAAAAAGAATAAGATCGAATTCAGAAATTACATTTCCAATCCGGTTTCTTGACATTTCGAATTCAGAAACATAACCTATTTCGTAATTCATCTATTTAATACATTTTTATTATGAATATATTTTATTACAAAAAAAGAAGTAAAACAAATGTTACGTCCGTGATAGACATTGTTTACTTTCACATTATTATTACAACTTAGTTCTGGTGAAATTGATTACATTTTAGGTCGTTTGTTCATGTAAAAACTGCTAACCAATGTTTTGTAGGTTATGTTTATGTTCTATTCACGTATTATGTCGGATTAGAACGTACAAAATTTCAAAGACAATAGTCAAGAAACCGAAATCAAAAGTATTCAATTCGTTTTAATTTTTTATTCCCTTGTTGCAATGACTTCCTAAGAAACCAGAAAGTATACGGAAACGATATTTTGCATTCTGTTTCTTTCTAGTGGCGTATTGATTATCCGAGATTCTTATTCAAATTCATACGATTTTATAGGAACTGTAATTACAAAATTCATTTGTTACGGCTTAGAATAGCCTTAAATTCTGTCAATTGAATAGAAGAATTAATTATTTCCGTATTAATTCCGTGTTTAATAATTCTGAAAGAAATGTTCTATTTTCGATTTTTGATTCCAAATCATTCGATAATACAAAGTGCAATCGGTTCTTAGAGGTTATGTGCGTTTATGTATCTCGTATAATATACACTATATCATTCGTAATAGAAAGAGCGGGAAAGAAACAGACTTATTTCGTACTAAATCGTACGCAAATTTTTCGTATACTTTTTGATTTGTTGGGTTCGTTTCCGGCCTATATACGTAATATTTCTTTGTTTTTTTTATGTGCATAATGTATTTTTGATTCGTAATCTAGGCCTACGTTCAATTACTTCACATGGTACACAGCAACCATCGGCCTTTTGGGGACATTAATAATGATGTTCACCATAAATAGCATCTACGCATCGAGCAGCATTATTCTGTGCCTTATCTTAATCATAGTTCTTCATCTCTTCTCACCGAGTAAGAACGCAGGTTGGGGCAGTATTTCTCAAGCCTTGATCTTCCACCAGGTTCGCAAGTACCTATTGATGTTGGACTCGCGAAAAGATCACGTAAAATTCTGGAGACCTCAAATGCTCCTGATGGTGGCGTCGCCACGTTCGGTTTGTCCATTGATCGACTTTGTCAACGACCTGAAGAAAGGTGGACTCTACGTGATAGGTCACGTGAACGTCGGCGAATATTCTGGACAGAAGGTTGATCCGACTATAGAAGAATATCTTCATTGGCTGAGTCTCGTTGATCATATGAAAGTGAAGGCATTCATCGAGTTGACAATAACAAAGACGGTCCGAGAAGGTCTTCAACATCTGATACGACTCTCGGGGATGGGCGCGATGAAACCAAACACTATTGTCCTCGGGTTCTTCGACGAGGAAACGCCGACGGACTTCTTCCAGAGTGGACCTTATGCAACCGCCATGTTTGACAATCTTTCGAGGTTTGCCAATGGACAAGTCTTTCCTCTTAGGAATTCGAATTCGGAGAAAAATATCAATCAGTTACAATATGTCGGTATGTGCCAAGATGTCCTTGGGATGAAGAAGAATTTATGCCTCTGCAGACACTTCCACACCCTGGACAAGTCACAACTTGTTAGGTATATTGATGATTTTTTTCTATGCTTCGGTAGAATTTTGGTAGAATGTTTCATAATAAAACAATTGTTATGAAGAGAATTTAATTCTACAACTTTAAGAGAGTTTAATCATTATAATTAGTTGTGTCTAACTTCTTCAAGACTATAAAAAACATCAATAACAAATTTCTCGTTTTTCTCTAAAAATTCTTTTTGTTCTTTTGTTCTTTTGTTCTTAAGAGTTTTTCATTGGTATATGAGTATGATTTGTACTGAAGATAATGATTTTCACGATGGTTATTTTTTGTCTTGTTCAACAGTAATTCTGTAACTGTTTCCATCTTTAAAAGTTCGTCATTCTTTCTATAATAGTAAAATAAATAGTATAAAAGTCATTACTAATCCTAAAATGCTTAACTAGTTGTTGACAATTTCTTCAATTTTTACTTTGTGTGCGTATTTGATTTATTATCAAGAAATATTTCTTTACTCTACCTAATATTATCTAAAATATATAAAAATATGAGTGTCCATTAAGAGTTCATAAAGCGTGAAAATGGCGTTTGGGAAACGCACAAGAAACGTGCAGAAGAAAGTTCGATAGGCATAGCATTAACTTAAAGCGTTAATATGCACCTTTTAAGAGTTCAACGTTTTGCATTTGTGAATGCTTCGGAAAGCGTAGAGAAAGAGTTCCTGATTAATGTAAAAGAAAATATATTTACCTTACATTTTACTTATTTTATTTTTATCTTACTTAACTTACTATTTTCGAGTGTACTTTTTCGATTCCCGTGGTCAAAATTGCATTTCTGTGTCGAAGGAAAGCAATATGGCGGATTTCATTTGAAAAAGTACTGAAAAATTGGAAACACTTTTTTTTAAATCAATCTTCAATCAATGTTTTTTCGAAGCCCATGACGGATGTCGATTCAAACAATGATCAAAAGTGAACAGAATAGTTGTAGTCCACGAGAAAAGTTTTTATTTTCAGCTTCATATAATTTACTGTGTTTTTCTGAGTAATTCTGACATATATCAAGTTAAATATAGTTTTTGTTCCACCAAAGTATAAAATTTGTTTGGTTAAATATCTCCAGTTATTTTCCAGTGCATTTGACGAACTCAATAATGACGGATTTAATATGGCGACCGCAGAACGGTGAAAATATGGAGTTTCTCACGGTTATAGTAAATAAAAGACAATGGTAAAATTTAAATATTGGTGATAAACTTGGGAAATGTTTATTAGGGTCTCGAGTAGTCTTGAACTTATTCGTGACTTCTTTTTGAAAAATTGAGCCCTCGTGAAAAATACCGTATCATCTTTACATGCTTTTCACCGTCTTTGAGCCGATAACAAATCGTATTCACCAACCCAAGAAACCCTTAAATAAAATGTCCGCCATATTGGATCCGCCATTATTGAGTTCGTCAAATGCACTGGAAAATGACTGGAGGTGTTTAACCGAACAACATTTTGTGTTTTGGTGGGAAAAAATTATATGATATATATCAGAATTACCCAGAAAAACACTTACTTTTTGAAATTTTCACACTTTTCCACCATTTTTAAAAAGGTAAACTACATAAAGCTGAAAAAAAACTTTTCTGGTAAACTACAACTATTTCGTTCACTTTTGTTCATAGTTTGGAAGGAATCGACATCCGTCATGGGCTTGGAAAAAATGTATTATAAAAAAGTGTTTCCAATTTTTTGATACTTTTTCAAATTAAATCCGCCATATTGCTTTCCTAAGGCACATAAATGTAATTTCGACCTCGGGAATCGAAGAAGCACACCCAAAAATAGTAAGATCTGTTGGTTCCGTTATGATCTTTTTCATTTTTGTATTCAGTACTGAGGCTAATAATTCCAGGTTTCTAGGCGTTAATGGGTTAACATGAGACTGCGCGTGACGGTAATCATTGATCTACCACTGTCAACCAATTTCTAAAACATAATGTGATAATTGTATTACATCTATGTTCTAATAAAAATGTTAGTAGATAATGAATAAATAATTATTGATGTTATTCTAATATAATGTGGAGCAAAATAATTTTTCAATATTGAAAATTATAACGTTTCGCAAGGAAACTTGTAGAATATTGTAAAAATCGCATTACTTCTTCTTGCCGAACGGCTCGTGAACTCTTTAATTTCAGTTTTCTCAGGTAGCGTATAAAAGTACAAAAAAATTCTTTATGCGTTCTTAAAAACCGCTTAACTGGACGCTTAGATATCGCTTAAAAGGTTTCAGAACTCTTAATTAAGCATCATTTAAACTTATTTTGAGCGTGCGATTCGCTTGATTAAGCGTACAATTTCGCAAAAACGTTTCTTTGTACTCTCACTGAACGCTTTAATGTACGCTTCATTTTTACTAAGATATACAAGTGTACACTCTGGAAGTTAAAAAGGAAATGTATCTGAAGAGTAAAGTTGACTTTATACAAGTATTGCGTACATACAGTCAGATTAATTTTTGTCTACTATGTTCGATCCGCCATTTTGAATTTTGAAAATATGAAAACGGATTTACAATCAGCGACATCGAAAACGGCACGAGCAACAAGTGTCCAGCTAATTGGATGAAATAAAATATTCATACCGTAAAGGGTGAATTAAAAATCAAAATTTTAAATAAAAATTACGTAAATATAACCTAAAAATGCCTTTTAAAAAAGCTTCTTGACTTCGACGTCAGAGGTCGTTTTCGCAGGATACATTTCTAGATATACCTTTTGCGTTAGTAATAATAATAGGTTTAGTAAAATTCGATAAAATCGAGAATCTCAATAGTAACGACGGTAAAACAGAAATTATGACATTTATTGTGCACTGAGAAAAGTGTCTTTTATCAGTTACAATCCCGTGTCTTTTAAAACGATTTCTGATACTCCATAAAATAAATATTGTAATTACTGAAATCCCATATGTCTTTTAGCATTTATACTTATTATCGAGTAAAAGATATTCTATTAAGTTCTCATGTTTTAAAAGAACGTTCTATTATGTCTAAAAGAATACGTATTTTAGCATTTTAAAAATACTAGTTTCCTATAGGTTATAATCTTGCAAATGTATAGAATATTATGTAAGAAATAAAGCTAGGAATCAATACAAACTTTTATATACAATAAATTCACTGTTACAATGTCGCGTTATTCTTCATTTACTAGTATAATCTATCAAACATAAAGTGTAAATTAAAAATTTTGTGAAGTTTGATCCAAATTTAAGTTCTGAAAATTAATACACACCCCCTATCTACCGAAATAATTTCAATAATTTTACTACAATTACGAAAAGTTATCAGATGTTGACTGAAGTTATGAATCACGTGTTAATAGGTTAGAAACGGGTTATTTTTTGTTTCTTTTATTATTTTAACGAGCGGAATTGTCTTTTTACAGAAATGTTTACACAATATTATTCTCAAGTTTTGCTAGAGCTGCAGGTCGTCTTTCTTGATGGCGCCATACTTTATATTTGTAAAGCATGCAGAAACCTATACATTAAAGTACAAGTAGCGGTCATGGAGTCGATTACCGCTGGACAAACAATAATTTCGCAACGTAAACAAACAATGTGACCCGCCTTACCAACAGCGAGCTGTTGCTTGAAAACGAAATAAAAAAAATATCACTCGATACGTACAATATTTTTTCTAAAATAGTTCATTAAGGTAGCTAGACCCTAAACACCTATTATTCAAGAAGTTTTTGAAACTTTCAGCAAAACTAATTTGAATAACAATGCGTATGTCTGTTAAATTTGAACAATTTTGACCGTTTAGTTTCCGCGATATAATCAATCAAAAATCGCGTGTTTTTACATAGATCAGTATGGTAGCCATGATGAAAGTTGTCGAAAAAATACCGATTCGATACAAATTTTCTTATAGCACAAAACCTACTGTCAAGATCTTGACGAAAAACTAGTCTGTAGTAATTGAAGTAATGAGGAATCACATATTTGAAAGTCGTAAACATTGACCGTTTAATAAAAAAGTTCGACTTGATCAAAAATCCAACTTCAGAAATTTCTCGGGATTTGTCATACGATACAGAATAGACGGCAACGTCACATTTATGAGATCATTCTTTGTTTTTGCGCGCGAGTATTTGAATATACATACGTACTTTTATTGACGAGTTTAGCGCAATATAATAAAATACACATACGCGTATTCATAAAATATGTAATAGATATGCAGACATTTTCGTTTTCTGTTTACGACCACATTAAATAAAATACGAAAACAAACTCTGTTTCGATCCACAGCGGAGTATGTACATACCTGTGTTTAAATCGCGCTTTGCTGATAAAATGCGACGTTGCCACTATTTCTGTACTACGTTATTCACTAGGTTAATTTTTTCTTTCCATTAATTTAATTTAGTATGTATTTGATATTTGAATGACATAAGACTAATTATTTATTTATAATTAGATTTTACATATTGGTATTGAGGTTATATTTTTACACTTTATAGTTACATCGTTTTTGACTTGCACAGTTGGGGTCTAGCTACCTTAACTGAATTATAGTAGGTAATAATTTTTCTTATATCCAAGAATTACCGAGTTTGTCCTGATAAAAATATGTGTCTTTTAACAATTAAAAGATATATTTATACCGACTACAAAATGTTTTAAAAATATTTGTCTTTTAACCTGTAAAAGAAATATTTTTGTCCCTATATCTAAAAGACTGCCTCTTACGGGATATTAGAATACCCGGTAAAAGACACTTTTCTCAGCGTGGTTTTGCTGATTTCAAAGTTGGAGGTATGTTAGGTTACGTAAATTTATCTTGGCTTCTTAATACATATAATTCTAATAAACTAAAACAACATGAGACAATTCCACGAGGTACAATAAATAGCGGGAAAATATATTATGATTCCCAGAAATCCGAACATCAAATACATCGACGTTTGGCCAGTGAACTTTTTCCAACCAACTGATCAAGATCCTTTCGACACAACATCCCTCTTCATGCTTCAGCTCGCATGCATTATAAATATGGTACCGGTGTGGAAGAATTTCCATCTTCGGGTATTCCACTGCCAGATTTCCGACGAAAACAGCCTGTCCAGGATGAACATATCGGAATCCCGCGATTCTATAAGCGACGCACCCAGAATTTCCAACGAACATAAATTGAAGAAACTCCTGAACATGTTGCGCATTTCAGCATCCATTATAAAAATACCAGACTGGAATGCTCAAATTGGAGAACTTCATGGTCGACCGCTTCTGGAGTCAAAGGGCGAAGATAGTCCCCTGGAATCGAGTACCGACACTGGTGGAAACATGCCTAGCAATGTTTCTAGGGCCTACATGCTCAAGTAAGTCACTACTGTTAACTTCTTTATTATTTAATTCGATTTAAGTACATAGAAAATGTTTTAACAAGATTTTATAAACTGGTAATTTTGGAAAATTATATTTGAAAAAAAACATTTCTTATGTCGTTAGCGTGAATCGACTGATCCGCCAGCACAGTTCGCAAACGGCTGCTGTATTCATGTACTTACCGCCGCCTCCAATATCCAAATCTTGGGACAAGGATACCCTCCACCTACAGTACTTGCAATTATTAACAGAACTGACAGCCGACTTGCCACCTACTCTCCTGGTTCATGGAGTCAGTGCAGTGACGTCCACTACGCTATAACCGAAAAAAAGCTGGCGCCTGACAGGTAGCGCTTTGATTTTGGACAATTGTTGACCAATATTCATGGCGAGATTCACCAAATTAAAATCTCGACTTAATTTTACCATTTCGGCGATGGCGTATGCTGTCGAAGGTAATTTCCATACCGAACGGCTCGAAACAATCGTTTCAGAATTTTACTTTTAAACTGGAACTGGTTATCATACTCACTACTCTCACTTATTTTACAGGCGTTGTGCAGGTAGGTAAGTTTTAATTCAACGCGTAACGAATCATAAACATTCCTTAATTTTTCATATTGGGATCGAATGAATGGTTAAGCTCTCTATTGGGTCAAAAACCAAATATTTTCGTATATTGCATACACACAAAAACAACAAAAATAGTGTCGATATACTGCGAAATTCGAAAAAAAGGTCGCGATCGCCGGTTCCAATATCGTGCGTGTGCGTGAGTGACAATAAACATTTCAAGACGATATTTTGAAGCGGATTCTCAAGTAACTGGAAGTGCATTTATTTCCGTTTACGACGATTTACTAATTTTGTGTTGAAATCGTTTAAAATGTTACAAAATACTTTATTTATTTATATTATTTATTCTATTGCGTAGTTATACGATTATAATGTCGACGCGAAACGTATTCCAGTTTTCAAGGAATTTGAAGTGTTATTTTCGAGCTGCCGCCATCCGAAAAGAAATTTTCGGGTTGCGTTTGGCCGTAATGCAAGTAAATATTGCGCCAATGTGTTTCGATAGAACAATTTAAGAGCACGACATTTTCCGCCATTTTGTGATGTCGTTTTTTGCCATTTCGGAACACAGTTATTGAATAATTTGAACTCGATGAAAACCGGGAAGAAAACAGTAATTCAGTTTTTACAGAGGCACTTTTTAGAGAAAGGTTGTATAAAATGATTTTTGTGCCGGACGCATATATCGTTGAGCGACGAAACATTCATTTTATTTCCAACATTCGTATCAATCGCATTTTAACAAGATGGCGGAAACGAGGCAGTGCAGATTCTACCACATTTTTGTGTGGAAAAATAGCTAATTTTACTTGTATCGCAAGTTTTCAGTATTCCAGTCGTCTTTTGAGATTGTAGTGACTGCGTGGGCGATTTGCTACTCGGTTCGTGACTGTGATACAAAATTGAGGGTGAACCACTTTTATTAGGGCATCGTAATATTTTTGTACACACCCAGGACACTCGAGGACGTCCAGATTCAAAAAAGAGAATTTAGCTGACAAAATGGCACTTTGGAGGTGTTCGACGCGATATTTATTAGGGGTAATTCATTGAGATGCAATAATATTACGAAAGTGGTTACTAGGTGATTTTTAACCGACTCGGTCCGGTGATCTATTTTACGAATCTGCGAATTATTTACATTCTTGCGATTGTACGATTTACACTTTCGTAATTTCTTATACACGTGTAATACTGCTATTGCTAATATTCTTACTGCGCTACTATACAGATGTATACTTTAATCACGATTTTTAAATAAAAGTGTTGTATATTTTAGACTATTGTAGTTTCATTTATACAGTTTATGAGCTCTTCGACCAGGAGGAAGGCGTCGTTCGTGTTGTTGCTGATTAGCGGAAAAGGTATTTTCTCTTTGATTTCTTAACTTGAAAAACTTTACACACGTTTTTCTCGAAATGTTTGCACCTTGCGGAGGTGATTTCTGAAAAACAGTCGGTCGTATAGACTTGAAAATTTAACACGATATAAGGGCAGGTAGGGTTTTAGCGATCAAATAATTTTATTAAAGTTCACGCTAGAAAAACTACATTTTAACACTTGACGATATAAAACCACAACAAAAGGGACGGAAAAGTTCGGGAATTTCGTAACTGAAAATGATGGACTTACTGAAAAAATGCTGCGGGGACCTACAATTTCTTGGAATTTATCAAAGATAATCCTATCGGTCATTTTTTCATAATGTTAATTTTTGTTTAAAAAAATTCCGGTGTAATGTCAGTAAAATCTTTGATCAATTCCAAAAACTGTTTGATCCACATTATTTCGATATCATTTTGAGGTCACAAATTATTAACAATTTTTCCTGAAATTATTAACAATTTTTTATGTGACGGACAAGTGAATAGAAAATTGGACTGGGCTATGCTTCTGCTTCTGAGCGTTTTCACCAATCAAAACAAGGACAATATAGAGACATCTATCTCATAATACAAGTTCCTTTGAAATAGAAGAACGTACAAAGAGGGTTAGGAATTTCAGTCATAGTCGTTTCTTTCCATAAAGTAGTTTATACAGGCACTCAAATTGGCCGCCCGAGAGAGACAATAATATTTAGAATAATTTTCCAGTAACAGCTATTAATAAGAATTTTTTCATTTTACATCCGTTATATTTCGCAGTACAAGAACAATGTCGCAATGTAACGTTCATCAGATAAATTATTTATTAACGACCTTTATCGATTTTATAAATCAATTAAAATCCATGAAGAAATGAGCAACATTTATGGAAAAAATTACCTAACACGCGACCATGACGTATAGATATATCAAGTTTCAGAAAAACATGTTTTTCGAAAAATTCTACTTTCTTTTTAAACCGCAAATATTAGCAAGGCAAAAATGACAGCTGGTACATAAAATACCATTACAAAAGCATCATTCATTTTTAAAACCGACAAACTACCAAAGCTCGTCCACTTGCTAAAGTTTCACAATGGCCATCAGCAAATACAAGTTTTGGATGAATGCATGCGTAATCGTAGTATTTAATGTCTGTGGTGCAGGAATGAATAGAACATTAGACTGGGCTACTCAATTACAGAGATCATTATTACAACAATCATCGGTATACAACATTCTGCTTTGTTTCGAGCAAAATTTGACACATCAACCTTCCGAATTTACAAACATCATTAAAACTTTCGCAACATCCCCTGTTACGACTATTACGTTTCCAATGCTGGAATCTGATTACAGTCAATTTATAAACAACTCATCGAACTTGAATTACTTTCAAACATCAAATATTTTTATCTTTCTATCTCCCGGTGACAGTGTTAAACACTTCTCATGCATTTTAGACGTTCTAAAGCTAGTAGAGAGGTATACGTCAAACAAACGCCCAAAAATATTGATAATTTTGTACCGAACATTTCGCCCGAGACAATACCATTATTTATCAGTTATGTGGAGAAATCGATATACCGACGTATCAATATTGCAATTAGGAGGTAAAAGGATCATTCCAAACAATGATAATTTAGACACGTATCTTCAATATTACAATGATTTCAATCGCCTAACTTTCCTGGAGAAATATACACCCGGAGATATTCTATTTCCGAATAAAATTATTAACTTGCATGGACGGACCCTTCGTTACAAGTTCGATGTTGGACAGGTTCGAATGGGAGCAACTCCAAATACTTGTAACTACATAGGTAGGGCATTAAATACACATCTTCAAGTGATAGGAGGGGCAACGATCGCCGGAAGATTGGGTGAATTTGACAATTTGGAGACAAGGATACAAGATAATATGGACCTTTACGGAATGATTATTGATAGTGCCAATCAGAATAATATTCTGCGGATAACAAATTATCCGGTTAATGTGATTACAGTATCGACATGTGCAATGGTGCCAATCAGATACCATGAAGATAAACAGGTTTTGGCATATCCCGTAGTTATACTAACAGCAAGTTTAGTAATTTTTGTATGGACAGCTGCTCGGATGATGACATTAAATAAAAAAAGATGGTCACCACCCGACATTGCTGAGATGTTAGTCGGAATTAACAAAACTTCTGCGTTGTCCAAAAGTTCATTAGAGGCGGTATTATTGGCGACCATGTTCGTCGCAGCTTTTATTTATACAACAGAGATAATTGAGAAAATAATGGAAATCGATATTCGTCAAACCGAAAAAGAAGAACTCAAAACTTTAGAAGATGTATTAAAAAGCAACTTAGAACCCGTGAAATGTATTGATAATTACGTCACAGGGCACGATTATATGCAAGCGGCAAATAAAACTCTACTAGAATTATTTAATAAGAAAGCCGCTGAAAATTACGAGAATCCTTTCTCACGTAGGCTTGGTTTGAATTTATTCAAACATAAAAATGTGACTTTCTTAACAACTTGGACTTCTTCTTATCTGATTTTGCAATTTGACAGAGATATAAACGCAGAGCCTACAGTTACATGCATGTATGATGCAGAATACATGCAGAAAGCATATTACACGTTGTTAGTTCCTAAATCTTCTATCTATGAAAATGAAATTTTCAAGATATTTTTGCAAATGGAATGTTCAGGATATTTCCTACTTGACAAAAATCAGTATTTTTCTAGATATATGCGAAAATTCTATGGTACCTACAATAGAGTGATGTCTGAGTTTTTCGATGAGCTTCGATTTAATGAAAATTCCGTTTTGGTATTTAGACTATTATCCCCGTTCTGCATATGTTTAGTAATTTGTTTGTTCATATTTATTGGTGAAATTATAGCTGCGCAATGTAGTAATAAGTCATCTGTGATATCAGCGAAGGCTATCAGAATTAACATTGTCGAAAATTCTTCAACAAAATTAGCGAACAATTCATTGTAAAATTTACTTTGAAATATTTGTGCTTTTACATGAACTGTAAGTGTGTCTCTTATCTCCAAATAAAAAATGTGTTTTGAAATTTAGAGATTTGTTTTATATATGTTATAACGACAAGATTAAAGGATATAATAAATTCAAAAAACTGAAAATCAAGAAGTTTCCTATTCTGACGTTTCTCTTCCTGGAAATATCTTTTATAATAAATCTTTTTCTCAACGTACTGGAAATATGATTTTTTCTCGACGTCGCTCTCCAGTATCGAATAATTGTTTTTGGGACGAATCATTCCCTCAGCGGAAACCTTTGTAATTCGCCCCCTCATTCACGGATTCCACCAACTGTATGCTTCAGCTCGACAAGACATTCCATCATCTTCGAAGCAGCCCTGCATTTTAATTTCTTATTCCGTTCTGAAATGCCCGCGGTATTTTTAATATATTTTTTTTTCTCTCCAATTTATTTACAATCTGTCTCGTGAGACAATAAGTAAATTGTATACAGTTTAATTTAGTTTCATGTAGATGCATCTCCAGTGATCAGCATCTTTACATAATGTACAATTATAACATACTATTTAGTTTCTTCTTCTTTAGTCTTGAGTTGTCGAACGTAACCGTCAGTAGATCTGCAGCGAGTTGGTTTTGTTCTTTCATAAGTCTATTTTTATATTTACCAGCAATCCGTTTTATTTCATCCTGAACGGAGTTTATCTTTAAGTCTTTTCTAATTAATGCGTTGGGAACAAACCAAGGAGGGTTTAGGATATTCCTTAGGGTTTTATTTTCAAATCGTTGAATTATCTCGATGTTTGACTTCGACGCTGATCCTCACAGCTCTACACCATAGGTCCATACTGGTTTGAGTATACTTTCATAAATTAGTATCTTATTTACAGTTGAAAGTTTCGACTTTTTGCCTAGAAGCCAATACATTTTTCTTGTTTTTAGGTCTAACTGCTTTCGTTTGTTCCAAATATGATCCCTCCATGTTTGGCGTCGATCTAAGTGTATTCCTAAATATTTTACTTTACAGTCTTGTGGAATTGGTTTATTATTTAGGTAGACATTCGAGCAAGATTCATGTTTTAAGGCGAAGGTGACATTCGATGACTTATTTTCATTAGTTTTTATTCTCCAAGAATTAAACCAGTTTTGTATTTTGGTTAAGTGATTCTGCAGGTTTTCAGTTGCTTTTCGAGGTTCTTTATGACTTGATAGTATTGTTGTGTCATCAGCATAGATAGCCATTGTAGTTTCTTTTATTTCGGGTATATCTGAAGTGTATAACAGGTATAGGATCGGGCCTAGTACACTTCCTTGAGGCACTCCTGCTTTTATATGGTAAAGCTCTGTTAGATGTTCGTTGACTTTTACTTGGAATGTTCTATCATTTAAATATGATTTAATTAATTTATACAATTTTTGAGAAATATCACGGAAGACTGCGTTGCAAAAGCTTTTGTTTTCAAAAGCTTGCCTTATCGATGTTACAACTCTGTGTACTTGTTCGATAGTACCATATCCGCTTCGAAAACCGAATTGATGTTGTGGTATTAATTTATTTAATGTAATAATGAGATTCAGTCTTTTTATTATAACTTTTTCACAAATTTTTGATAAAATTGGTAATAAGCTGATAGGTCTACATGAAGTTATAAGTTCAGGTGATTTCCTTGGTTTATTAATAAGTATGATTTGTTCTACTTTCCATTGTTTAGGATAGTAGCACAAGCGAATTACTGCATTAATTAATATAGTAATAAATCGTATCGCTTTCGTGGATAATTCCTTAAACATTGTACCGTCAAGTCCATCATAGCCAGGAGCTTTTCTATTTTTGAGATGTCGAATTATATTGCTTATTTCTTTAACTGTAGTATATTTTATTTGAGTATTAGGCTTTGCGTTACTAGTGTATTTACTTAGTAACGAATTTTCTTCTTCTTCTGTGATTATTCTGGATGGATGATCAAAAACCGTTTCTAAATGCTGAGCAAAAGTATCCGCTTCTGTCCTTCCTGGCCCAATTTATTATTAGGTTGCCTAATTGGTGGGATAAATAATTTCGGGCGCTTAAATTTACTGGTTGCTTTCCACAGTGAATAGTCAGTTGCTTCTGTTGGAGATAGATTCGTGAGGTAAGTCTGCAATTTATTGTTTTTTCTTCATTAATGATTTCCTTTAGTTCTTTAATGACTTTATTCAATTTAGTTTTAAGAGTTTTAGATCTCGTAATTTGCCACTGCCTTCTTAATCTTCTTTTTTCTTGACTTTTTTCTTGAATATTAGCAGGTATGCTTACATTTGCTTCCTTTCTTATACTTATAGGAGTTGATTTATATGCAGCTTCATGTAAACAGACGTTAAATTTCTCTACCGCATTTCCAATGTCCTCATCTGTTTTTAGTGGGATGTCACAGGATAAACTTTCTGTTATACTATCTCTGTAATAATTCCAGTTTGTTTTCTTATTATAAGGAGAATAATTAATTTGTTTCTTTGCAATAGACGAAGTAAATGTTATTATTATCGGCGAATGATCGGATGTTGAGTCAAAACAAGATTTTGCGTTAAATAGTTCTGCACTTATTCCTTTGACAACTGCAAAGTCTATTAAGTCAGGGAGTTTATTTTTATCTGAAGGTCAGTAGGTTGGTTCTTTAGATGATATTATATGGAGATTTTCTGCGATTATAGTTGCGTATAATTGTCTTCCCTTTGGGTTTGGTGTTAGAGTTCTAGACCCCCACCACGGATGTTTTGCGTTATAATCTCCCCTGCAATAAACCGCTGGCCTAATTTTTTGAAGTACTGTGAATATTTTTCTTGGCTCATTGAGAATTTTGGTGGGCATTAAAGCGCCGAAAATACGACTGGACCATTACTTTAAATTACTGTGATATTCGTCGCTTGCAGATAATCTGTTTGAAAATGTTCGTTTTCGTGGTGTGAAATATTTGCCTTAATTATTATTGCTGTACCTCCATGTGCTTTTCCACCCGGATGATTGGTTACATACACATGATAATTCTGAATTTTCAAAAAATTTTTGTTAGTAAAATGGGTTTCTGAGATAAGCATAATATATTTAATAACTCTTTTTATTCACCTTACAGTGTTTTTAATTCGTCTGAAACGTGGTGTGAAACAGAAAATCAGGTTGAAAATATACAAACTGTATTTTCAAATCTTTCCGGTTAATTTAATAAAAGGTTCTTTTTACTTTTGCCCTAAATCTGACTCAAAGAAATCTCCTGATATTTTTGGAAATTCTAATGTAAGACTGTCAGTTGTAAAACTTTCTGCAAAACGTAATATATTTATTTGTTCGCAGGAAAGTTAGAGGGAAATATTGCAATTAATTTTGAAGGTCGAGGGGTATTCGGCGGATTATTTTTTGTGACCGGTATTTGAGGTTACAACTGAGCAAAGAGGAGAGACGAATATATGAATTTAGAAGTTTTAACAAATGAGTAGCGAGTATGCAATTTTCGAATGCAATTTCCAGGAGCTGCCGTGGAATTTCCAGTATAATTTTAAACAAATGACCATAGAACCCTTTGAATATCGCGCTCTGATTGGCTGAAATCCAGTCGCAAAAAATAATCAGTTATAATACCCCGAGTGCTTGAAAATTATCGAGTATTTACCGATAGTTTCGCACGTTAGTTACCGATAGTTAGCACGCATATATTGTTGAGCAGCAAAAGTTGAGGGAAATACTCCATTAATTTTCAAGCACGAGGGGTATTCGACGGATTATTTTTTTCATTTGAATTTTGACTAATAGGATCGTGATATTTGTCAAAATTCAGGAGAGTATTTGACACTTGCAGGTTATAATCAACTGAATATTTTTGTTATTTATCTTAGTGATTTCAGGGAAATTATCAAAAATTACCCAAATAATTCCCGGCGTTGCTATGCTGTGACGTTAAAAACTGCGATCCTACTGGTCGAAATTCGAATGGAAAAAAGAATCGGAATAAGATTCCTGGCTCCTGGCGTTACAATTTATGCACGTTTCTACATAACCTTCAATAAAATATAGAGAAAGAACGTTATCAAGAAGTAGAGAAACGGAAAAGAAAAATTTCTCTTTGCCTTTATTCGTATTATCTCTGCAATTCATAATTGAGGTGAAATAAGATAAATTCTGAAATTTTCTATATAAGTTTTTTTTTGGCGTACGTCGGTAACTTTCCTTGAATCGCAAACCCTGAGAAAATGTGAAGAAATTGCAATGAAAATTTCGTATGTAAATCATCCTGAAATTTTACAACGTTACTCACAAATATCTCCATAATTTCTCCACATTATCAAATTGCATGGAACATTTTGAGAGCATGAAAAATCGTGGAAATTCTCAGCGAAATTTACTTCGAAATTTCTTCCCTAAAACAACACGAATTTCTTGACGATATCTCCATAACTACACAATGTTATTACGGTACAAATGCGGAGAAATTGCGGCAATTATACAGAATATTATTTATAATTATCTCCTGAATTTCTTCGAAATTTTTCCGCACGATCTCGGTCATTTCTCATACCAATTTACCGAAATCTTTCTGAATTTTGAGAATAGCTTTTGCGGAACGTGTTCCAATTTACGTATAAATAACGCAGAAAATCTTTGCAGTTTCTCTAGAAATTCAGCGTAATATCGAATAGCGGAGAAAATGAGGAGAAAATATGAAGAAAATACGGAGAAACTGCGGGAAAAATAGGGAGAAAATTTTCGCCAGGCTTTACATCCGCTATATTTCGCAGTACAAGAACAATGTCGCAATGTAACGTTCATCAGATAAATTATTTATTAACGATCTTTATCGATTTTATAAATCAATTAAAATCCATGAAGAAATGAGCAACATTTATGGAAAAAATACCTAACACGCGTATAGATATATCAATTTTCAGAAAAATATGTTTTTCGAAAAATTCTACTTTCTTTTTAAACAGCAAATATCAGCAAGGAAAAAGTGACACCTAGTACATAAAATATCATTACAAAAGCATCATTCATTTTTAAAATTGACAAACTACAAAAAATCGTCCACTTTCTTTCACAATGGCCATCAGCAAATACAAGTTTTGGTTAAGGGCATGCGTGATCATAGTATTTAATGTCTGTGATGCAGGAATTAATAGAAAATTAGACCGGGCTACTCAATTACAGAGATCATTATTACATTAATCATCGGTATACAACATTCTGCTTTGTTTCGAGCAAAATTTGACCCATCAACTTTCCGAATTTACAAACATCATAAAAACTTTCGCAACAGCCCCTGTTACGACTATTACGTTTCCAATGCTGGAGTCTGATTACAGTAAATTTATATCAACTGTATAGGTATAGGCGTGGAAAATAACGTGGTAAAATATTTTTCCAAAATTTTCAAAATGGCGACCGTGAGGTCATATTTACTGAAATTCTTTAAATTACGATATCTATTTTTCTAATTATCGCATTTAAATGGGACTAGGCGCATTGTGTTCACAAAAATGAGTACTTTTATCTAAAAATAAGACAATTTTTTTTCTTCTTAATTTGACCAAAAAACGGTCCATAAGAATATTCAACTTGAATTTTTGCACAAAACGCATATTTTTTTTTTCAACTTCGAAATCTCATTTTGTAGAAAAACCTTTCAGCTTTCATTGAAAACAAAAAAATTGACGGAGACTCTTTTCGTTTTCGAGATATGCAGTGCGGAGCGCTATCACTACTACTCATTAGATATTGGTTATTTATATACCTTTCAGTTTTTAAACAATACGGGACGTTAAATTCCTTCTCAATACGTCGAGCTTTCCATGATTTTGGTACCATGGTTAAAAGTGTTACTTTCTCTGAATTAGGATCCGCTAATGTTATTTTTTCTTTTAATTCATCAACTATGACTTGTATATCATCATCAGCAGGACGTACTTTTGTAAAAACTTTTTTTAATTCGCGATCAAGACTCTGTTTTATTTTAATTATTTTACTCTTTTCGGCAGCTTCTGACCTGCGATCTTTCCAACTTGAAATGGGAGAAACATGTAAAAGTTCGAGAATTTTATTTAAATTTGTTAGAGTAGCTTCATCACTAATTGTTTTATCCATACAGTCTATTTCTTCCTCCATTTCTATTTCCCCTATTTCATTCTCAGTCTCATGAGACTGAGTAGAATTTCCAGAACCCTGAGATATTTCGGGCCTTGACGGCGAAGTATCATCGAACACAATGCGCCTAGTCCCATTTAAATGCGATAATTAGAAAAATAGATATCGTAATTTAAAGAAATTCAGTGAATATGACCTCACGGCCGCCATTTTGAAAATTTTGGAAAAATATTTTACAACATTATTTTCCACGCCTATACCTATCAAATATTTCATTTTCGTTGAATTCCGCGACATCGACCGCAAATTTGATATTGTTGACATGGAATGACTCAACATTTACAACTCTCCTCCATGCCATCAAACGAAAATGTAGACGAAATCATCAATGAACTCACCAAAATCATTATATAATGGAGCGAACGATACCATAGGAGTGCACCTAGTAAAACACAACAAAAGAGAAGCACCATGGTGGAAAGATGAATGCTCCACAGCAAAAGAAGAAAAAAACCATGCGTTCAACAGGTGGAAGAAACATAAATCACAAGAAAATAAAACATACTTTTGGAAAAAAGAACCGTAGCTAGAAACATGTTTAGAAAAGCGCGTCGTGAATCATGGTTAAACTACTTTACCTCTCTTCAAAAGGCACACCAGTCAGCGAAATCTGGAAAAAAATAAAAAACATTTTTGGAAAAATCAAAAAGAAGTTCATAATAGAAGGGCTAAGCAACAATAACAGAAGTACTATAACAGACAATCTCAAAATGGCAAACTTATTCCCAAATCATTTCGCATCTAACTCATCATCCGACAATTTTCACCCTGAATCCATACCAGCAACAAATCCAGAAGAAGAAATTGAAAACGAACCAATAAAGGAACTACCAAGCGCAACTATTTCCCATTATTTGGAAAAAAGCTATTGTTATCCCACTATCCAAACCGAATAAAAAGAAATTTAACCTGAATGACTACATGCCGATATCACTAACCTGCACACTATGCAAAATCGTAGAAAGGTTGATCCACTTCAGAATCAAATGGCTTCTAGAAAAATACAGCTTAATAGATAGTATACCATTTGGATTCCGTAAGAAATACTCTACACAAGATGCTCTCCAAATCTTCCACAATGAAGGCTGTGAAGCCCTAGAAAAAGACTACATATTAATGACAGCATGCTTCGACATCGAGCAAGCGTTCGACGTGACATGGCGAAAAAGGGTTTTACACATATTAGCCCAAATAGGAAAACACCGAAATACATTCAATTTCATAGCGTAATTTCTCAACTCGAGAAATATCCGAGTGAAATGCAACGGAGCGTTATCAGAGGAAATAAGCATTGAAAACGGAGTCCAACAAGGCTCCGTGATTAGTACCACGATCTTTCTATTAGCTACTAGAGCTATGCACGCGCGCTTCGCGCGCGTTTTATCGTCTGCCCTTTCGATACACCTAAGGCCATCAATTTTTGTGTATTCTATCCTCTGTTACTTGGTTCTTCCTATATATAGAGATCAAAGACAATAATAGTAGTTTTCGATGCAAGGACATAAAAGATTTTCCGTATTTATACCCATGGTGGTGCCGAACAATGTTTTTTGTATCAGCGTGCGTGAAGTGAAGATGAAAAACTCCGAAAATACATAACGTCAAATTTTACGCACACTGTAACAAAAAGTATATTTTTAATCAAATGTAATGATTTTTCAATTTATTAATTTCAAAGAAACTCTTAATTTTTATTATTTTCTATATGTAATGAATTAAATATTGGGTTCCATCTTTTCAAAATACATGAACTTGTTTTATACAGCTGTTGTATTATTAACATTAAAAGTTTTCTGTGCAAACCATTATTCTTATGTTCAGATTTCAAATATACATTTATAGTCTACGAAACAACCTTATTGGTCGAGAGACGTGTGACGTCATCTCACGCGTACTCTCTTTAAGCACGAATTTCATGTAGTTCTAAAGTGCTCCACTGATAAGGTAGGTATTTTCACTAAAAACCGCAAATAAACAGTGACTGAATCGATTTTTCGGACTCTGTAAGGATCATTCTAACTACTATAGGCGGTACTCTAGAAAAATAACAAAGAAATTAATTGAGAACTGACCGAGAATTTTCTGAAATAAGTCAAAATTGCCAACTTTGAAGTGTTTCAATTTTTTGTTGAAAAATAGGCAAAATTCAAAATCTAATAAAACAGTTGGAAAATTTTGTTTCAATACCCAAATGGGTCAAATTCTGCGAAAAATGGTGAGGAATTCGATAAATAAAAAACATCTCGGATGCCATTTTTATCTATACAGTTATCGTGCAATAACCAAAAAAAAAACGATTTTCCATTTAAAATCCCATGTTAAATTTCAAGGCGTTTACCGGAACAGAAGATATCTCTCAGCCTAGGGCTGTCGCTCACGTATTCGTGTTGCCAAAACCTACTTCTTTGGCACTAAGGCATTTCGAATTTCGAAAAATCGATTATTTCAATTATTTCGATGCACCCTACTATATATACCATTTCGGACAAATGCTGTTCGAACAATTGCATGCTGTTCGAATAGGATATAAGGCAGTATTAATTTGATAATGTATTTGACCTTGTATTTTAAAGCAATATGGTCCTAGTCGACGATTTCTGAAATTTATCAGATGTGCATTAGACGAAGCAAAAGAAAACGCACTATTGTAACTTCTAATATTTCCATAAAAACTATCAGTGTGCTCATCAGTACCATTAAATAATGCACACAATTCTTGAGGGGGAAGCGGTAAATTTTGAAGTACAACTTCAACATGAGCACAGCAATCATGAAAAGAATTATTTTTATTTGACACTTTCTCAGCTGCGAAATGTTTGGCATTGCAATGAGTGCAGCCTACATCAATAGTACCAATATAATGTTCATTAATAATTTCCGCATTCTCAACATTTCTAATAGTGCCAAATATATTTGGCTTTCTAAAACGAATCTTTCTTTTCATACTTGAATGAGGTTCTCTTATATTTAAAACTACATTTTCGTCTACAACCGTATGTGTACTAACAACCGGAATGTCACTTACAGTTTGATTTTAATTTATGTTTAACTCACGTTCAATATTGACTATATTTACGCTCTGATAATGAGCTTTGTTTCTTTCATTATGGCGTTGTTGATTGGCAGCGTTTCTTTTTCGACGTTCTTCTTGAAATATTTGCTCTTCTTCAACAGTGCGTTTAACCTTTCATTTTGGCATATTCTTATTTATTTTTATCTTTTATGGAGTATATTATTATTATGTAAATACAAACACAATTCAGATTTTAATAAGAATACAATTTTTAATTCATAATTCTCAGTTCAAATTTTATTTCACAGTTCTTAATGCTAAATTTTCAGATTTAGTTTCTAATTTCAATTTTTAATGCTAACTTGTACAGTTCTAAAATTTCAATGATAAATCTTCGAATAAGTTCCGTTTATAATTTTCAGTTTTTAATGCTAATACGACAAATTATATCTCGTATATCTCCTTGGATAACGTGGACTTCACACGATGTCGATTGAAATAATTGAAAAACGTGTTACAATCCAACATGGTTTAAACAAATTGTATGTGTTTTAAAATCATAAACTATAAACGTATCATTGTAAACTAACTATATTAATAATTAATGTTATTAATGTTACATTGAAATTATAATGAAATAAACTGAGTTAATAACCTTCAATCACCTTCAGGATCCTCGGGGGGTAAGAGATTGTTACAAATTTAATTCAAATTTTAATTATTTTATATTAACTAAATTTCAAACTGTACAGTAAAAATTTGTTGCTAACAAATGAGACGATTCAAACCTGAAAATTTTACGTTTGATGTTTATCTAACCTCTGTACACACTTATTTGCAAATACTCATAGCTGTAGGCTTATTCGAAGCCTAGGTAACTTAAAAATTAAAAATTGATTTGAAATTTAATAATAATTCTTATCACTGTTAAGAAAAATTAATGCAAGTTTCAAGCGGACTATACTATATTTATAGTTAAGATAATTTTTTTCAAAATTTTATTGCTAATCTTTCGGAAAAGTTACAACATTGCAATGGATTCCACTAATACGACAATGGTTTCGATAAAAACCACTGGGAATCAAAAAATAAAAACAAACCTTTTTCATTTTACAATACATAAATAAGTGCTGTCTTGCAAATTATTTCAAAATGCAACATTTTTCTGTAATGTTTTTTTAATATGATATGTAAGTTATCCAAATGTGTAACGATGCAATGAAAAGTAAAAAATTAATATTTGAATACTTTATTTATAATCGTGATGTTAATTTTGATGACAATCCAAATAACCAAAATTTCATACTGGCATAACCTCAGCTTGTCAAATTTTCCAACAGCACCTGAAGTTGCGATCGGGAAAGCACGTGGCAAATTCAAATCGACCAATGGCCATGAGTCTATTGCGACAACAATTATTCGAGAAATGCGATACATTTCGAGTTTTTTCGTTACGTGGCTTCTTTATTATTGGACTAGGGAATTAAGGTTCGCGCGCGTCGCGCGCTCCCCTCTCTGAGTTTTGGGATACGTATGAATGATAAAACGAGCTCCGCTAAATAAAAAATATGCTATTCTGATTTTTTTGTATTTGTTATTATAATAATATTAGGAATGTATCATTAACAGGGCTGCTGTCGAATAAATAGTCGGTTTTTGCAAAAAACAAAAATTTCCCTTTACAACACGATCATCGATAAAGAATATAACAAAGAAAACAGGTGACCGGAAGAGAAAGAATTGAAGTCCCTGGGTGTACATACGATAACTCGAGGTGCTAAGGTACTACTAACCTTTAGAACGTATAAAAAAGGCAGATTTTTAAGATTTGTTTTCTCAGCACTAATATTAAAATTGAGTACAAGACTTTTTTGAGGACATTAGTACACGTCTATAGAACGCAAAAAAATTTCAATTTTTTATTTTTACTTTATCTTGCAATCTGTAGGTGGCGTCAAAGTCGAGCATCTAAAATGGAACCTGTCTGATGGCGGACAGATAATCTCGAGATTGGTAAGTCAGAAACAAAAAAATGAAACGGCATTTTAAAAAGGAAGGTATTTTACACGACAATTAACCACAATTAATAAAAAATCGATAAAAATAAAAAAATGGCGGATGTTTGAAATAATATTTGCGAAATTGACCGTGTTTTTCATCACTTTCTTCTCTACAAAAATTTTTCTTTACTATTTTTTGGTGATATTGTGGTTAATTGTCTTACAGAATACGTTAATGAACAAAACAAGCCGTCATTTATTAAAATCGGTTCAGTAGATTGGAAGAGTATCTGTCCGCCAGTTGAAAAATCATCATTTTGAGAAAAACGCGTTTAAAGTTTTTTCGTTATATTTATTGAATATTTTTTTGAAAAATTTAGTTTTATCATTTACAATTTATTACTCTGCAATCCCTGGACCACACAAAAGTAAGCCACTATCATTTAAGGCATCTTCTTCCATTTGTTGGGCCTCTTTCTTCGCCAAACGGCCTTCCTTTGATGCCGCCTTGCTAGCTTTTTCAGCCATCATAATCCTCTCATCGTCCTTCTGTTGCGCATATTCATCAGCAGCTTTCCCGATGGTGCAACCCATGACTTCCATCATCTTCAAAAGTGTCATTCGTCCTTCATTGAAGATGGCTAACGATACTTGAACAGCTAATTCTACCACTTCTTTGCCAACAAAAGTATGTTTCGGGACGATCGCCCAAAGTGTTTTGTTATAACATTCGTTATTATTTTGAGTGTTTTTTCCCAAACAACGTTTTAATAGATCCTCATTAGTCAATTTTTCAAAGACTGGTTTCAAGTACTCTTGGACCTCTGCACTCAGAGTTCGCGACTCGCATGCTTGTTATGTTACAACATGAATTTCTTTCTGCACAACGTTTTGGGAGGAAGATTTTAAAGGTACAAGGAGATGAAAAATGAAAAAAAAAAATCGATTTTTCAAAATTCTAAAGGTCAGTAGTACCTTAAGGGCCGTCGAGCGCGGGGCGGACGAGAGGAAAAAGCGAGGAAACCTTTGCTCCAAGTTCTAGCTTTTCAGATTGAAGTTGCAGGTAACTTTTTTTACGGAAATATTCTTTATTATTACAGCAACCGGATGAGTGATTTTAAAGAGATTTTGATGCTAGGAAGTGCTGAAAAATAAATATTGAAAATTTGAATTGTACGTCAGGTTACGGAACCTGTCTTTTCACATTTGTTTTTCGGTTCAGTTCTTCGCGTTTCCTTGCAGCGTGCGTGTCATCTGCGAATATTCCTGCAGTATTTTGGAAAAATATGGATGATCTTTTTTAGGTACAGGTTCTAGGCATAATGAGGTGAGATGGCAATACCATAAGATAAGAATTACGACAAAAAATTCAATGAGTAGTTTGAAATTCATTGCGATAAAATCACGCTTTGAGGTTAAAAATTAATTTCGGGTAACTTGCTTTTCCGCGCATCTTATCTAACTAATCAAAGCGTGAAGTAAATTATAATAGGATGTATTTGGTGTTTTTACATTTTCTAAAATTTACGAATTACGATAAGAAATTTTATAAGCAGCTTCACATATGCCCCGGTGTTTTCGAAGTTTGTATAGAGAATTTGAAGTTGGAAAAAATTTTCATCCATATATTTATTTCAAAGATATATTTACTCAGCAAAAATTTCTCTAAAACATATATGATGCAACCTTTTCAGGCGTCATTTCTAACCGAATAAAATGCATTCAACTCGAGGAAATAAAAAAAATGTAAAAGAAACAAATTTATTCTATTGTAATTTACTGCACGCTTTGATTAATTAGATAGGAAGCGCGGAAAACCGAGTTACCCGAAATTAATTTTTAACCTCAAAGCGTGATTTTATCGCATCGAATTTCAAACTACTCATTGAATTTTTTATCGTAATTCTTACCTTATGATATCGCCATCTCACCTAATTATACCTGGAACCTGTACCTAAAAAAGTTCATCCATATTTTTCCAAAATACTGCAGGAATATTCGCAGATGACACGCACGCTGCAAGGAAACGCGAAGAACTGAACCGAAAAACAAATGTGAAATGACAGGTTCCGTAACCTGACGTACAATTCAAATTTTCAATATTTATTTTTCAGCACTTCCTAGCATCAAAATCTCTTTAAAATCACTCATCCGGTTGCTGTAATAATAAAGAATATTTCCGTAAAAAAAAATTACCTGCAACTTCAATCTGAAAAGCTAGAACTTAGAGCAAAGTTTTCCTCGTTTTTTTCTGTCGTCCGTCCCCGCGCTCGAGGGCCCTTAAGTCAAAGAATAACACCAACTGGTGGACAGATTTGAACTAAAATCAGTATCACTACTCACCAGGCATCATTGAATCATAAATGTTAAAATATTTTAAATTAAAATAAATAACGGAAAATATAAAAAAATATGTAAATATATTTGAAATTCTATTACAATCACACATATTCTTCGTTATTTTCTTTACATACATTTTAATTGAAATAATTTTCCAAAAAACTTCGCGATTCAAACGATGCGAGATGATACTGATACTGATATTAGGTTCAAATCCGTCCACCATTTGGCGCTAATCTTTGACTTAACACTTCGAATTCCCCCACTGAAAAAACCCAGTTAACATAAGCTTCACAAATCACAGTCTTACTTTTTAGTCTAGAAGATTCTAGTTTTTTATATCAATAATTGAAGAAAGTTTAAAAATTACGTACCTTTCAAAACTTTCTTAAAAATGAATGGATTTTAACGAATGACTGCTTATTTTTTTTTTCGAGAAAAAGATTCTCTAAATAATATAAATATCATAAATAATATAATAAAAATAATATGTTATGCATCTAGTGCGTAAGGTGTACTTTTTTCACGTCGAGCAGACGTTGTTCGGCATTTCTGGACGGAAAAAAAGAAATAGTTGGACCTACTATCTAAATAGTTGGATATGATACTAACTAAAACTTTTAGTTGGAACTATTTAAATAGTACACTTAACAATCTAATTTGTTAAGGCTACTACTTAAATAGTAAATCCAACTAAAAACGTGTAGTAAAAATAAATTTTGTTTTAAATTCATGAAAACTCTCGAATGGTATATTAAACTGTTATTAAAATTTGAAAACGTTCCAAGTAATTATACCAGAGAAAACAATTCCTGAAAATTGTGCATTTGTCCCCCTTAAAAGATTTAAATAACGGAAAAGAGTGTTTCCAGAGTTCAAGGAAAAGAATTTTCAAGAAGTGAAGGAAAGGTAAGAGTAAAAATAAAGGATACGCCACATAATTATTAAATTTTAATTTAATTTTTACAATTAAAGAAATAATTGAAGAAAGTTTAAAAATTACGTACAATGCATTGTTAAACCCCTCCCTCCCCCCTGTAACAAAGCATATCGACTTGACTGACCCCCTTCCCCCTACTTAACCGTTACGTAATACATGAATGGCCCCTAAGCATTCAAGTCAAAATATTCTGATTCAGTTTAATACACCGATTCAGCAGATGAAAGGTTAGACTTTAACTGTTAAAAGTTTTTGAAATTAGCTTCCAGAACATGACATTAAATTTCATTAAATATAAGTGAAGTTTCGTTAAATTTAATATATCACATGAAATTTAATGTCATGTTGTCGAAGCTAATTTCAAGATGTGTACATTAAATTTAATGTAATTTTTAACCTTATGTTTAAAGCATAGATCTACTTTACCTTTTGCAAAAATATTGCCCTTTCCTTTTGGAAGCTTCCTCGATGAAGGATGTACTAATACGAATCAAAATATTTGACTGTGCCCCGACCAACACGAGCTCAGAAGATAGGCATGCATATATGACTTCACTGGGTTTCGTAGTCTCGTAAGCATTCAAATTCCCTCGGTTATCTTAGTTACAACAGAGTACAAAATTCTCATTGAATTTAATACATCATTAACCGACAAAGACTTCAAAAGAATAGAGCAGTATTATTTTTTAGAAGGGTATTCGATCCTCAGTGAATAATCAGAATATGTCGACATTATATACATTCAAATCATTGGTGAATGCAGGTTACGTATTCTCAATTGATTAATTTTTTACTTTTGTAATGTAATTTTTATTCGCAGCCCTTATTCATATACAAAAGTAGAATATATATTCCTAATTACATTATATAAGAAAAATATTATCAAATTTATATTTTTCATTTACAAATCTTTTGTAAATTTCTGAATTTTTTTTGTAATTTTTAGTCAGCCTTTGTTTATACATAATAAGAAAACTGCTATTTATTTCAATAAAAGTATTCATATACTCCTATTAAACAAAGAAAAAGATTTTTAAAAGCAAAATATCAATTTGATAATATTTTTCATATATAATTATGAAAATGTATTCTTTTTGCATCAATTTAACTGGTTAAAAATAAAGTCTGGCTAAATAAAAATTACACGACAAAAGTAAAACATTAACCTGAGAGAGGAACTTAATCTGTGTTCACTTATGATTTGAATGTGTAAATGTCGAAATATTTGAATTATTCACTCAGGATCGAAAATCTTTCTAAAGAACACTGTTCTATGCTTTCGAATGCTTTGTCCGTTAAAGATGTATTAACAAATTAAATGAAATATTTTTTACTTCGCCACAACTAAACCCAGTGAAATAATGGGGGCGTAGTGAAATATACTGACTCACATACATCATTCATCGTAAAAACTTCCGAAAGGAGGGAGCACTATTTTTGTAGTATATGATCAATTAAAAAGGTCAATATTCATGACCCTTTTGCAAGGCGGGACGAACTCGTGTCAGCAACATGTCGAGGCAGCTTCACAAGGTGCTGAGACGCGGCGTCTTCGTGTTGAAACTTTTTCAGGAACCTCTGAAAAAAACACAAAAATCTAAACAAAGAATCGCGGATCTAATGTAACTCTAAATATACTTATCTAAGATATATAGTAAAGACCGTGTAAATACATAATATTCGCGGACGATGTTACGCTATATTGTAAGAGTAGAAATTTAAAAAAATAACTAAACTACTCCAAACCAGTCTAGATCAGATCTGGTCGTGGTCGCTACACACAGGATTTAAATTCTCCGAAACTAAAACTAAATGTATTATTATTACCAACAAAAAGACAGACACACAAAACAGTCAGCTAAAATTGAGTAATACGTACATAGAGAAAGTAAATTCAATAACACTACTGGGTCTATGTTTCGACTCTAAACTAAAGAGGACGATACATATAAAGCAATTAAAATCAGACTGCCAAAAACGCAAAGCTATACTAAAAAATTTAGCATATAGATCATGGGGAGCCGCCAAAGCAACACTTCTGTCTACCTATAAAGCTACTATACAGTCCAAGTTAGACTACGGTGCAGTCCTTTATCAATCAGCTTCTAAGGATCTACTAGAAACATTAAACCCCATATTGACATCTGGAATGAAAAATGTAATATGTTATCAGAAAAAAGGGATCTGCTAACCATCTTACATGCTGCAAAGTGAAAGGACTTACCCAACAAAGAAAGCAGTAAAACAGGAAACTACATTCCAGATGACAAATCGTACGACAAAAAACCTTTCAGCCCGCGACCATTCCCAATCTTAGCCAAAAATGCCCCAGATAAGAGTGATATACTGTACAAAAATGTAGTTTATTAAGCGCGATTCAACCATCTTTGTTCTCGATTTTATATATTCTATTGATTTCATAATATTGTTTGCAATATTCTTAACAAAAACAGCCGCGTGATTTGATGCCACTGCTGTAGTTTTAAATATTACTTTCGAAATGTTTCAACTCAATTTCATCAGCGCTGTATATAGCTATTTTTCTTAAAGGAGTGATATTAAACTATTCTTGCACTCGTGTTTTGATATTACTTTGATTTCATCTTATTCAGTACGAAAATTTTGTTGTTCGAATTTTTGAACGTTATTTTGATCAGTCATAGCAAATTTGGGTGATTTTCTAATGTCCCTTGTTCTGATTAAACTAATTTTGTTTTTAAGTATTTACTTTGATGTCTCTTTTGAATTCTGTGCAGATTACAAATGTTTCACCTTGACGAATGTCGAATTGTTTATGCCTTTTTTAACGCAATATGACCATCAGTATCAAACGTCAGCGACTGGCAACCCTTTAGAGGACGGAATAGAGGGCGGAAATATGTTGCGAGAATCTCAGTCAACACAGGCGTCACCTAAGTTACAGAAAATGACACTCGCGTTGCACCGAAATAGAATAGAGCCGCCGCGTGTAATAACAACACTTGCGTTCCAAACAGCGCATGGGGCAGTTGTGAGGGACATAAAAATAAAACTTCGAAAAATGGGTTATAAAAATTGTGACGGCTTTATAGAGAATGTAATGCATACATAATTTGTAAATTTATCATTTTTAATCGAACTTGTGTTTTTTTTTCATTAAAATAGTAAAAACTGTAAACATTACGTGCTCGTGCATATGACACGATAAATCAATGATACATCAACGAAAAAATGTAAAATTGGAATATGATACTCAGGATAGGTATTCACACTCTGCAAAATGACTTAATTACATTTTAGTAAAAAATTATTAATGAATAAAAGTTGCGCATTTACTTTTCTGATTTTTTATCTTAAAGTGCTTGGGGACTCGAGCGAACGTTTCTTATTTGAAAAAACAAAAATACGATTTTGCAGCTGAAGAATCGAAGAAGTTTTTGTCTAAACAAAACTTTGATATTATTATTCTATAAATAACCACTGGCAATCTATCGGCCGGACACGCACTGTATTATATATTGTAATAAAACAAAATCAATAGAGTTCCAAAAATCGAGTGCAAAGGTGGTTAAATCGTGCTTTTTTAAAAAATCACCATTTACTGCTTATTAAATTGCATTAAAAAATTAAAAAAGAGATATTGGAAATGACGGCGCCGAGATAAAACCTTCTGGATTCTGTTCAGAATATTGTAAGCAGTAATACAAAATTAATCAATAGAGGTCCGAGAATCCAGTGCAAAGGTGGTTAAATCTCGTGTTATAAAAAAAAATGGCCATGAGTAGTAACATCCGTATCGGTCGGCCGAATATACTGCTGGCAAATATACTGCTAATTTCAGCGTCATGTCCAGCTCATTTTACGTTTCTCGGTAGTAATGGCTTTAGTCGTCTTTTAGTCTTATCGTTATATCTTCGCTCTTTCCGTATACAACATTGGACTGGCATTTTCAGGGAAATCATGGAAGAGTTTCTTGTCGGCGGTTTTTCTCCAGACAAGTGTGCCTCGCATGTCCTTTCCCAGGACATACGATCCGATGTTGGATTCTCCATTCACGATCTTAGAATCGAGGAGTAGTATAGAAAAACTGAAAGCTGGGAATGCCATGGTCCCTCATGGGTTACCGTCCGAATTATTCAAGCTGCTCGATGGGTCATGGCAATCTCATTTACTGAATCTTTTTAATGCAATTTTTTGTCCGAAATGGTTCCGACTGATTGGGCAAGCGTAGCATTATTTCTTTTATACAAAAAGGGTTCTAGGAAGGATCCGGCAAATTACCGATTGATTGCAATACCCAATGCAGTGTGACTCGCAGATTCTGTGTACACGCCTGACTGAGAGGGCCTCTCAGAAAGATATTTTGCCTGGGGATCAATCGGGATTCCGTAGTGGGAGAAGCACGGAGGACATCTTCTCTCTGTTTGCTGACATCCAGATCTGTCTCCGTCGTGAGAAGTCAAAATTATACAGCCTTTTTGTTGACTTGAAACGTGCTTTTGACTCCGTTCCTCACTCATTCCTCTGGAAGAAACTGCTCAGTCTCGGCGAAAGTGCGAAAATTGTTAGAGCTATAAGTGCCATGTACCAAACCGGTTAGGTATACATTCAAGCGCATAATTTTGTTTTGCCCAATTTTAAAGTCACTATAGGTATGCTCTAGGACGAAATACGGAGTTCACTACATTTTATCTGCATGTACGATTTGTAATTTAGGGTAAGATCGAAAGTCTCTGCCATATTTTTTTATAATGCCAAATTTTTTGTGACGTGCATTCCGAATGCTTTTGTTGAACTTATTTGTGATACTGGCCAACATTCTGCGAAGAAACAATAATAATGGTTGTTATCTATAAACTTTATCGATTTCATATATATATGTATATATTACAATTGTTTCAGACCTAAAAAATACGTTTCAAGAAAACAAGTGACATGCAACTAGAGCGTATCAGTATATAAAGATTTTAAAAAAACATGTTTTTTAAAAAAAAAATACTTTTCCTATGAAAATCGAAAAAATCAACGCGATATAAACATTCAGTGAAATTTACACTGTGCAATAACATACACAAAAGTTTCGCAATGACAATCGATAAATACATTTTTTGGCGAAGCGCGTGTATGATCGTGGTACTTAATTTATGTGATGGACAAGTGAATAGAAAATTAGACTGGGCTACTCAATTACATAAATCTTTGTTGCAACAATCGTCGATATACAATATTCTACTTTGTCTCGAAAAAAGTTTGAAACACCAATCTTCCGAATATGAAAACATCATAAAAGCTTTTGCAACTTCGCCCATTACGACGGTTACTATGCCAATGATAAAATTTGACGATAGTAAGCTTATACACAATTCATCAAAATTGAATTACATTCAAACCTCAAATATTTTTATCTTTCTATCTCTCGACGATAGTGTTATTCCTAAGAATGGAACTGTGGACTCATTCTCTTTTATTCTAGAATTTCTTCTGTTAGCAGAAAAGTCTTTGGCAGAAAAACGGCCAAAAATTTTGGTAATTTTATGTTCCACAACTAGAAGAAAAAATTATAAATTATTTGTGCGAAATTTATGGAAAAGAAAATATGTGGACACATCGATATTGCAAGTAGTGATGCGAACAAATGTTAGCAAACGTGCTTTTCGAAACGACGAGTTCGACGTTTATCTTCATTATTACAATAATTTCAACAATTCATATACTGTGGAGAAATATGCACCGGACGTTCTTCTGTTTCCGGACAAATTTCGAAACTTACATGCTTTTCGAATGCATTCTATGTACAATACTGAATTTCTTCGAGCTGAGGTAAAACAAAATGCAGAATACATAGCCACGGTAATGAATGCTACTATCTCAGTACCTAGCGGAATCGTAAAAGGAAAATTGGGTGAACTAGATGGACTGCAGGCCATGTTACGCACTAATTATGATTTTTATCCAATATTCATTAATAGTTCCTATATAAATCATGTATTACGCTTAACGAATTATCCAGTTAGAGCGTTCACAATGTCGTCTTGCGCAATGGTACCAATTAGATTTCACGAATTTGAACAGATTTTGGCTTATCCCGTAATTATATTAACATTTAGTTTCATAATTTTTATATGGATAGCTACTAAAATAATAAGATTTAACGGAAATAGATGGACAGTACCTGACGTTGCTGAGACGTTAGTCGGAATTAGCAACGCTTCTACGAAGGCAGAAAGTTTAATAGAGAGGTCGTTTTTCGCGACCATGTTCATCGTAGCGTTTATTTATACAACCGAATTCATTGAAAAAGTTACGGAAATTGATATTCGTCGAACTCCAAAAGAGGAATTCAAAACTTTCGATGACATCGTAAACAGTGACTTGGCACCCGTAGTCAGCTTAATGCATCCATTTAAAAGTTATTTCAAAACGCAAGAAATAAATAAAACTGTGCTCAAAATATTTAACAAGAAATCCGCAGAAAACTCCAAGAAACGGTCTTCGGTACTAAGTGATTGGGATTTATTGAATTATAAAAATGTTACTTTCATAGTAAGTTCGCAAATGGCTCATATTAATTTGCAATACGACAAGGATATAAATATAGAGCCAACAATTACATGCCATTACGATGAGAAGTACTTGGAGAGAACTCATTACATGATAATAGTTCCTAAAACTTCTTTATACGCGAATCAAATATTAAAAATATTTTTAAAATTGGAAAGTACAGGATTTTTACTATTTAGCAGGCTTGAATATATTAGGAAATTGCAGCAACTAGAATATACCAAATACTATCTATTGATGAATAATGTAGAACGAACAATTTTATATCAGCTAAAACGTGATGATAGCACAGTGTTATTTTTCAGGTTATTAATGGCTTTCAACGTGTGTTTAGCAATGTGCATATTAACATTCATTGGTGAAATAATAGTGTCGCAATGTAATAATAAGTTATCTATGAAATCAGTGAAGGCTATTAGAATTAATGTTACTGAAAATTCTTCAACAAAATTAGGGATTAATTCATTATAAAAAAATACATGTAATACGTATTCTTAAAAACTCGTGCTCCTCTTATGCGTGTATTAGTAGTTCATTGAGTTAAACCGAACTAATCTAATCCTCTTCACCTCACTTTCGGCAAATTATTATCTATTCTCCCAGCGAACTATCCGTAGTTGGATTTATGCTTCAATATCGATAATGAAATGAACCTATCTGTATGTGAAGTTGTACAACAATTATATGAGCGATTGGTAAATCACTTAGCAAGTCTTGTAATTTCGAAAAGTATTTTTTAGTCCCTAACACAAAACTGAACTCGAGCCGCTATACTCTAAATCTTTTTATTAAAAAATAGTTGTTTCTGGATAAATCAAATATATCATTAATTATATTAATACACTAAATTCTACAGCTTAAAAAGGAATTCCTTCCTCGGAAATATTGAGTTTCCTCAACTAACTGAAATTTGTGTTATTAGATATTTCCCAGCATTTACATTACCTTAAGCTACCAACTAATCGGACAAGGTTCTCACAATTCAAAACAAGGATAATAGAGGCATTTTTCACTTAAAACAAGTTCTTTTGAAGCAGAAGAAAGTATGAAGGGGGATAAGAATTTCAATCATAGTCGTTTCTTTCCATAAAGTAGTTTATACATGTGCTCAACTTGACCGCCCGAGAGAGACAAAAATATTTAGAATAATTTTCTAGTAACAGTTATTAATAACAATTCTCTAGCATTTTTTCATTTTACATCCGCCATATTTCACAGTACAAGAACTGTGTCGTAATGTAACGTCCATCAGATAAATTATTTACTAACGACCTTTTTATCGATTTTATAAATCCATTGAAATCGATGAAGAAATTAGCCACATTTATGGAAAAAATACCTGACACATGACCATGACGTAAAGATCAAGTTTGATAAAAACATGTTTTTCGAAAAATGCCACTTTCTTTCCAAACCGCAAATATTACCAAGGTAGTGACAGTTAGTATATGAATATCATTACAGAAGCAACATTAATTTATAAAATCGACAAACTATATGTAATCGCCCACTTGCCAAAATTTCACAATGTCCATCAGCAAATACAAGTTTTGGATGAGGGCATGCGTGATCATAGTATTTAATGTCTATGGTGCAGGAATTAATAGAACATTAAACTGGGCTAGTCAACTACACAGATCATTATTACAACAGTCATCGATACGCAACATTCTGCTTTGTTTCCAGCAAAATTTGACACATTAACCTTCCGAAGTTACAAACATCATAAAAACGTTCGCAACATCCCCTGTTACGACTATTACTTTTCCGATGCGGGAGTCTGATTACAGTCAATTTATAAACAACCCATTAAAATTGAATTACTTTCAAACATCAAATATTTTTATCTTTCTATTTTCCGGCGATAATGTTGAACACTTCTCATGCAATTCAGACTTTCTAAAGCTAGCAGAAAAGGATATGTCAAGCAAATGGCCAAAAATATTGATAATTTTATACAGAACATTTCACCCAATAACATACCGTTATTTAAGAGATATGTGGAGTAAACGATATACCGATGTATCAGTATTGCAATTAGGAGGTAGAGGTAATTTAGACTCGTACCTTTATCATTACAACCATTTCAAGTACCTAAATTACCGGCAAAAACATACACCCGGAGATATTCTGTTTCCGAATAAAGTTCTAAACTTGCATAGACGGGTACTTCATTCAAAGCGCGAAGATGGACAGGTTCGAATGGGAGCAACTCCAAATCTTTATAAATACATAGGTATGGCATTAAATACATCTCTTAAAGACAAAGGAATGATAAGCAAGGTCGGAAGTTTGGGGAAATTTGGCAGTTTGGAGACAAGGATACAAGATAAAGTGGACCTTTACGGAATGATTATTGATAGTTCCAATCAGAATAATATTCTGCGCATAACAAATTATCCGGTTAATGTGCTTACAGTATCCACATGTGCAATTGTGCCAATTAGATACCATGAAGATAAACAGGTATTGGCATACCCAGTAGTTATACTAACAATACGTTTAGTCATTTTTGTATGGACAGCTGCTCGGATGATGGCATTAAATCAAAAAAGATGGTCACCATCTGACGTTGCTGAGATGTTAGTTGGAATCAACCAAACTTCTGCGTTGTCCAAAAGTTCATTAGAGACGGTATTATTGGCGACCATGTTCGTGACTGCTTTTATTTATACAACAGAGATAATTGAGAAAATTATGGAAATCGATATTCGACAAACCGAAAAAGAAGAACTTATAACTTTAGAAGATATATTAAAAAGCAACTTGGAACCCGTGATATGCGTAACTGGTGGTAGCAAAGAAACGCATCATTATACACAAGTTGCAAATAAAACTCTACTAGAATTATTTGAGAAGAAAGCCGCTGAAAATTCCCAGAATTCTTTCTCGGATACGCATGGTTTGAATGTATTCAAACATAAAAATGTCACTTTCTTAACAACTTGGACTTCATCTTATCTGATTTTGCAATTTGACAGAGATATAAATGCAGAGCCTACAGTTACATGCGTGTATGATGCAGAAAGCATATTACACATTGTTAGTTCCTAAATCATCTATCTATCAGAATGAAATTTTCAAGATAATTTTGCAAATTGAATGTTCCGGATTTGTCCTACTTGACAAAGATCGATATTTTACTAGACATATGCGCAAGTTCTATGGTATGTTCGCTAGAGTGATGGCTAATACGTATTTCGATGAGCACCAATTTAATGAAAATTCCGTGTTGTTTTTTAGAATATTATCCGCGTTCTGCATATGTTTAGTAATTTGTATATTAATATTTATTAGTGAAATAATAGCGGCTCAATGTACTAATAAGTTATCGTTGAAATCAGTGAAGGCTATCAGAATTAACATTGTCGAAAATTCTTCAACAATATTAGCGAACAATTCGTTGTAACATCTACTTTGAAATATTTGTGCTTTTACACGAATTGTATTAGTGTGTCTGTTATCTGCAAATAAAAAATGTCTTTTGAATTTTGGGAGATTTGTTTCATGTATGTTATAATAACTAGATTAAAGAATATAATAAATTTAAAAATCGAAATATCAATTAACTGTTTTGGGTGTACTTGTTAAAACCTGACACCTCCGATATTACTGGGTTTTGTATTCTAATGTTTTTCTATGCGCTGCATGCAAATATCTCCACGAAAATCACCAACAAGGACATCTTCCAGGTCAGTACTGAACAACATATGAGATATTTTACAGCGTATCGAATTTGTTCTCAAAAAATAAACGTCGGACGAAAAAAGGTTCAAACAAAAAGGATGGATTGTCAAATTTTCTATAAATAAGTTTTAATTTACTTTCATCGTAATATTAACGGTAATGCCATAAATTACGGATGAACATGGGAACCCATGGGGGTTGGGACGCACTTGAAAAGCATCATCATCATCAGACGACATCCCCCATGTCAATGGCATCATCATCATCATTCGGTATTTTTGATATCATTGACATTATCATCAACATCGTTGATATTATTATCATCGCTACTCTCGCTCGACAACAATATAAGACCGCTTCACGCACCATTTTCCAGAATGCAAAACAGGACAATTACCATTACGTGAATGTTTTACTTAGCATACTGCATGCACTATGTAAATACTTAGCGCCCGGCGCATGAATTTTTGATTTGCGCACGGAAAACAGTGTGCTAAGCGAGCACTTAGCGCACTCAAATACTATATTACGATAGACGTGCCCTATCTATTTTTTTAACTGATACAATTAAATTGAGCTTGTATATAACCTATAAAAGATAGATTTTTCTATATAAACGAAAATTCAAATGAAGCGATAAGCAGACCTCACATAAGTAAGGGGAGGTTAAACCCTAAAACCTTGCAAAAACTTCTCGCCAAATGTTTTAACTTTAATAAAAATTAATAGTGTGCATACAACAACAACAAAAATATTTGTTTTATTTTTTGTTGAAAACAAAATTTAAATTCAAAAGTGAAGCAGACCTTATAAATAAGGGAATGTTTTATGTATAACCTTGCACAAACTCTGTTAAACTACAAATTTATATATACATATATACATATATACGATTTAATTTTGAAAAGGAAACTTACGAATTGGTCTGTCTACCATTCGGTTTATCTACTGTACCATACGTATTCACGAAAATCACGAAGCCAGTTGTGGCACACCCGCGAAATCGTGGCTTATTTATTAGTTGTTTATTTAGCCGACATTCTGTTAGACGAATGCAAATAGAACCTAGAATGTATTATATACATTTTGAAAAATCACAGCGAAAGTCAATTGTGCTCAAACACTGAGTGTAAAATTTTAGGCTTTATTTTTAGTTCCTTTAGATATCACTTTAACATTATCTGATGAGAAGAAAGATATGATAATTAAAAAGATTAAACATTTTGCATCATAAAATACTGTAAAAAATGAGCTTTTTCAAGATTAATAGGAATTTTGGTAGCAAGTTGTCCTCCCGTTGATTATAGATGGGTTTATACAAGTGCAATGGAAAAAATAACAATTTCAGCTTTAAGATGAAATGCTTTCAATTACAATAAAATTGCGTTAATATTTGGAGTTATGCCCTTGATAGCAATCGCTATTGGTAAATTCTTCCTTAATAATGGTTACAATATGCGAATGTAAAATCATTTGTGAAGCTTCAGTAGGAGATTTCTTCTAACGTCCAATATATCATAGCATAGCTTCGATTGTCGATTCATTTTGACCACAGAGTCAATTAAAAATAGTGAACGAAGATGCCTGCACACAACATTAGAGTCGTTCTTGAAACTCATGATGATGTATGGGTGCAACATGATAGGGAACGTAGGTATCCCTCAAAAACTTTTGGGAATGCTGCATCCATCAAACCTTTTGCATGTATTTGAGTTACACGGGAGTGCCCTTTATCATCTTGTAGATTAAGGGTGATTGTAGCCTACTATATAAGTGCAATCACTTGTAATTTACTATATAAAATAATGCACACCATACGCTTTGAATATCATGTACAATTTTGTCTTGAATTACATTTTGTTAGAATTTATGAAAGGCTTGTATCTTTGACAAAATGTCTAAAGAACATATCTAATTCTAATAAACTAAGAAAATATTATACAATTTCACGAGGTCTAATAAATAATGGAAAAATATTATACTTGTCAGAAATCCGAATATCAAATACATTGACATTTGGCCGGTGAACTTTTTCGAACCAACTGATCAAGATCTTTTCGATACAACATCCCTTTTCATGCTTCATCGATAAATATGGTACCGTTGTGGAAGAATTTCCATCTGCGGGTATTCCACTGCCAGATTTCCGCCGAATTTCAAACGAACATAAATTGCAGAAACTCGTGAACATGTTGCTTATCTCAGCATCTATTATACAAATTCCAGACTGGAACAATAATAATGGTTGTTATCTATAAACTTTATCAATTTCACGTAAGTGACACGTAACTAGCACGTCAAAATGAATAGAAAATTGGACTGGGCTACTCAGTTACAGAAATCCTTATTGCGACAATCATCGATATACAATATTCTACTTTGTCTCGAAAAAAATTTGAAAAATGAATCTTCCGAATATGAAAACATCATAAAAGCTTTAGCAACTTGCCCAGTACAACGGTTACTTTGCCAATGACACAATTTGATGATAGTCAACTTATGCGCAGTTCATGAAAATTGAATTATCTTCAAACCTCGAATATTTTTATCTTTCTATCTGTCAAGGTAGCGTTATTCCTAACAATGGTACTGCGGACCTCTTCTCTTTTATTCTAGAATTTCTTCAGTTAGCCGAAAAGTGTTTGGCAGAAAATCGGCCAAAAAGGTTTGTAATTTTATGTTCCACAAGTATCAAAAATTATATATTATTTGTGCAAAATTTATGGAAAAGAAAATCTGCGGACGCTTCGATATTGCAAATAGTGATGCGAACACATGCTGGCAAACGTGTTTTTTTCACGCGTATCTAGCAGAATCGTGAAAGGAAATTTGGGTGAATTAGATCGTCTGCAGGCCATTCTACGCTCTAATTATGATGTTTGTCCAATATTCATTAAAAGTTCCAATATAAACCATGTTCTGCGCTTAACAAATTATCCAGTTAAAGCGTTCACATTGTCGTCTTGCGCAATGGTACCAATCAGATTTCACGAATTTGAACAGGTTTTGGCTTATCCCGTAATTATATTAAGAGTTAGTTTCATAACTTTTATATGGATAGCAGCTAAAATAATAAGATTTGACGGGAATAGATGGACAGTACCTGACGTTGCTGAGACGTTCGTCGGAATTAGCAACGCTTCTACGAAGGCAGAAAGTTTAATAGAGAGGTCGTTTTTCGCGACCATGTTCATCGTAGTGTTTATTTATACAACAGAAATCATTGAAAAAGTTATGGAAATTGATGTTCGTCGAACTCCAAAAGAGGAATTCGAAACTTTCGACGACATCGTAAACTCAACATAATGCATCCATTTAAAAGTTATTTCAAAACGCCAAAAATAAATAAAACTGTGCTTGAAATATTTAACAAGAAATGCGCAGAAAACTCCAAGAAACTTTCTTCGATACTTAGTGATTCGGATTTATTGAATCATAAAAATGTCACTTTCATAGTAAGTTCGCAAATGGCTCATATAAATTTGCAATATGACAGGGATATATATATGGAGCCAGCAATTACATGCCAGTACGATGAGAAGTACATGGAGAGAACTAATTACATGATAATAGTTCCTAAAACTTCTCGGAACGCAAATCAAATATTAAAATTATTTTAAAAATTGGAAAGTACAGGATTTTTAGTATTTAACAAGCATCAGTATATTAGGAAATTGCAACAACGAGAATATACCAAATACTTTCTATTGATGAGTAATGTAGGACGATCTATTTTATATCAGCAAAAACGTGATAATAGCACAGTGTTATTTTTCAGGTTATTATTGGCTTTCAACCTGTGTTTAGCAATGTGCATATTAACATTCATTGGTCATTGTGTTAGCAGTCGTGAGAGTCGGACGTGTTGTCAGTTTCTCAGTTTCGAGTCTCGATTGTTTACAAATACACACCGCGGGCGGCCGCGGTGTATCTCTTATAGCCAATCATTCAATCATCCATATATACTTGAAAGTGAAACAGGCATTACAACTGAACAGTTATTTACACACAAAATGATAAATCAAGCCGATTACTCTGCTGAAATGGTAAAGCAACAAAGTTGTTAAAAAAATAAGTTCTTTTGCTAAAGTGGTAAGTTACAGTATGTTTCCAAAAAAATCAAGCTATATTGATAGATACAGTAGATGGTATTGAATTAAAAGCGTACATCAAAGCAATAGCTACTAAAACGATGGCAACAAACATTGTTGCCGCATCGAAAATTTCCCAGAATAGGTTTTGTTGTTATGTAAACAGTGAAAAGCTGGCCGACGAGTTAACGCGCGAAGATAATAATGAAATTATAATCAATGGTCACAAACTTAAGATGAGACCATATGTGACGAAGACAAAAAGAGTTATTCTTTCGAATGTTCATCCATGTATACCACACGACGAAATCATCGCAATATTAACCGCCAAAGGAGTAACACCAAAATCTAACATGAGCTTCATTAGGCTTGGGATTGAAGACGAAGGTTTCTCAAAAATTTTGAGTTTTAGAAGGCAGATATTCATTGATCCTGTTGACGTAAATCAGCTTCCTAATGTAATCAGTGTTAACTATGAGGATACTCTGTACAGTATTTACATTTTCACAGACAAAATAAAGTGTTTTATTTGTAACAATGAAGGCCACACAGCCCAGTACTGCCCCATTTCTAACACACAGAAGTACACACAATACTCTCAGATGACCCAAGAGATGAATGATAATCATAATGTAGGAGGCAATGACGCAAGTACGACCCAAAAAGTATACGAGGTGCTAGAGAATATTGAATGTACGCAAACATCTGAACAAAACCAAGCAACCAATGCTAAAAGGACACCTCTACAATTTAGAGGCACAGAATTATTCAAAAAGCCAAATACAACAGAATCAAACAAACGTCCTGCTTCTTCAAGTATTATATCTAACGAAAACCTATCTCCAAATGATAACATCACTGAAACTTCAAGAAAGACGCGCAAAAAAGCTAGACTACCGCCTCCCACCCTGAAGAGTCAGATAGACGGAGTTGCCTCGCTCATTCTTGAGACGACATCGGCAACTTTTCCAATTACTATGGATGATTTCTACAAGTTCTTAGATGAAACATATAACCGTCCCCTCAATGAAACTTCTGAGATAGCTGAAAATTTCACCACAAATAAAAACGCTTTAGGCATTATGGTCGCAGAATTTCGTAAACACATTGCTGGAAGATCCTTCAAAACAAGACTGACTAGAATTATAAAGCAATTGTGCCCTGAAGAAAAAGCATCTGTTGAAGCTGAAATGGATTTTGAGGACGAGGGATCGTTGTCGACTGCTGAAAGCCAAGAAGATCACGATGAAAGTAAGCAATGAGCCGCTCGTTTGCTTGTATTTAATCTATCATCGTCTAGTAAATATTTGCTCATAGTTTTATATCTGTAATTAGAACATTTAAATTATGAATACTAATAATCAAATTAAAACAAAAAATGTTCATTCTAGTCAATTACGAATTATGTATTGGAACCCCAGAAGTGTATGTAATAAAATTGAAGAAATACAAAAAATGATCGTAGATTTAGATATCTTGATATGTGTGGAGTCTTGGCTTAACGAAGATATTAACTTCCAATTTGCTGAGTTCAATACACTTCGTAAAGATAGAATTCGCTCTGGAGGCGGTGGAATTGTATTCCTTATTAGTAAAAGATTTAATTATATTGAAATAAAAAACTTAATCAGTGATAACATTTTAGCGGAATTATGTGGAATTGAAATAACCAATATAAAAGAATCATTATCTATTATTGCTTGCTATAAACCTCCAAAGGGCATAGGGGGTTAACTATACAAAAAATGCCCCCACAGCTCTGTCACCCGAACTGGGTCCATATATTGCTACCCCGATGACTACAAATTTCTGAAAGTATGGACTCAAAATTCGCTTTTTCGAAAAAGTTATGGAGGGGGAAACAAAAATAAAAAAACTAATTTTTCTCGAAAACTACTGCATCGATTTTAATGAACTTGAAATATGTTAGAAACGTAGGTAAGACAATTTGAGAGAAAAAATATGATTTTTTTTTTTTTTTTTTTTTTTAATAAGTAAAAAACTTATTCAAAATTTTTTGTTTGGCATAATTTTTGATGTGACCACCTTCATCTTTTTTCTTGAGGTACCTTACAATGTCCCCTTTCATATATATTTTTTTCAAATTTTTAAAAAATATAATTTTTGAATAAAAAATCGTAAACCATGGTCGTCCTGCTTGAAATCTGAGAATGAATGCTGTTTAGAAAAAAAAAGTTTAAATAGAAAAGTTTTTGGATTCCGAGGGGGACATACAATAGTTACCTTGACGTTGACCTTTAAGGTCATTTCAGTATGAAGCCTCTTTTTAATGAGACCCCTTATTTTTTCACTCCGGAAATGGAAAAAGCGGAATTTACGTCCGAATACGATCCTGTCTTAGGACCCAGGTCCCATGGTGGGGTTCTGTAATTCTTTTTCTTTATGTCCGTTAGTTTGGACCTCCACGTCGGCCAGCATTCAGCATGGTTGAACCTGATCTGATATAGCCCGAGCGGATCGTTAGCCGTAACACCCCCACCACGTGAAGGTGGACAAATGAGGGCACCCAGCCAATTAAGGCAAGATAGACGAGTCACCCAGCCAGTTAAGGAAAGATAGACGAGTCACCCAGCCATTTAAGGCAAGATGGAGGAGTCACCCAGCCAGTTAAGGCAAGATGGAGGAATCACCTAGCCAGTTAAGGCAAGATGGAGGAATCACCCAGCCATTTAAGGCAAGATGGAGGAGTCACCCAGCCAGTTAAGGCAAGCTAGAGGAGTCACCCAGCCATTTAAGGCAAGATGGAGGAGTCACCCAGCCATTTAAGGCAAGATGGAGGAGTCACCCAGCCAGTTAAGGCAAGATGGAGGATTCACCCAGCCAGTTAAGGGAAGATAGAGGAGTCACCCAGCCAGTTAAGGCAAGATGGAGGAGTCACCCAGCCATTTAAGGCAAGATGGAGGAGTCACCCAGCCAGTTAAGGCAAGATGGAGGAGTCACCCAGCCAGTTAAGGCAAGATGGAGGAATCACCCAGCCAGTTAAGGCAAGATGGAGGAATCACCCAGTTTATATTTTTTCTATAAACAGACATTCTACATTTTTGACAAATAATGTCATTTACATTTATTGCTTTCTGCAAAGAAGTGGAGTAAATATTCGCTTCCTGTTGATTTGTTACTATTTTTTTTCGGCCTGTAGTATTTATTAAAAAAGTATTGCCACCAGGGCACTTTTGTCTTAGCAATACAGTCTTATTCATCTTGAAAATTATGAAGAAATAAGAATGTCAGATGTAAACAAAAGAATGTAAAAAGTAAAATTCTCCAGAATCACAGAGATATAACTCCGAAAAAAATACTAAATATAAACCTGCACTCAGCTATACCGATTTACATAGACTATATGAATCAAAGCACAATATCATATACAAGTGTCAGGTCGCACCGTCCGGATTCCTAATCTACTAAAAAAAGGATGGATTTCGATAACGAGAATGAAATGGCTATCGAATAAAAGGAACGATGCCTACCGGAGAAGAAGTCACCTATTTCCTCGCAGTTCTTCTATATAGGAGTCTCGTGTCAACAATCACGCCGACATCACACCGGATAATAAAATATCTCATTGACATCGGTTAAGGTCGACCTATACTATATACACTCATCACCGGTTTTTGTTTCGGTCCAATTTAACTTCGTACATTTCAACACTGTGCATTAAGCACGAAAAAACATTTGAATATTTATATTGGCTACACATGAGTCTCAACTGTATATAACATAGTATTTTTAGTCAGTGCGTGCGTGCGTGAGTGCACGGGTGTGTGCGAATGCGCAAGTCAAGCAGGACGACCATGGTTTACGATTTTTTATTCAAAAACTATATTTTTTAAAAATTTGAAAAAAATATATATGAAAGGGGACATTGTAAGGTACCTCAAGAAAAAAGATGAAGGTGGTCACATAAAAAATTATGCCAAACAAAAAATTTTGAATCAGTTTTTACTTATTAAAAAAAAAAAAAAAAAATCATATTTTTTCTCTCAAATTGTCTTACCTACGTTTCTAACATATTTCAAGTTCATTAAAATCGATCCAGTAGTTTTCGAGAAAAATTAGTTTTTTTATTTTTGTTTCCCCTTCCATAACTTTTTCGAAAAAGCGAATTTTGAGTTCATACTTTCAGAAATTTGTAGTCATCGGGGTAGCAATATATGGACCCAGTTCGGGTGACAGAGCTGTGGGGGCATTTTTTGTATAGTTAACCCCCTATGCCCTTTACAATTATTGACTTAATAATTTGTCATTCTAATTTCCAGTATACATGCCCGTATTTACGTTTGATTCTCATTAAATCGAATTTAGAATTTTAAATATTTATCTCAATTCTAAAATTTGTTCGATTTCTTATTAGTTATTAATATAGTTTAGTTATTCAATCTGTAATTAGAATAAATTAATCTTTGTCAATATTAGTGAATTCAAACAGAGCTTGCAGAACTAATTACATTTCATAATGTACATCATGTACTTCGTGGGACGTCAATATCGGAACTACCATTGATTACAATAGAATCTCTATTTAAATCCCGACTGACTTCTCGAGGAGTATTTCGAAAAGCACCAACTTCTTTGTGCTCAAAAAACAAAGGAGCATCTAAATTAAAAAACAAGAACCCGGTCAACTTACAGATTCTATGTTTTTCGTTTTCGCCATAACTACGAAATTCGAAATTCGAAATTCCCAAAGGCGATGTTCGTTTGAACACCTCCCAGAAAGTACTTTTATGGAAACGTTAGTTTACAAACGGCGTCGTTTCGAATAACTATCAAACGCGTTCCATTTTCAACATTTCTAAAAATGACATTTTCAATATATTCATCAAATTGATATTCTTTTGAATATCAACCAAATCGACACTTATTACATTGAATATTTATTAAACCTTCAACGTAACTTTTAATAAATTATATTTAAAAATATTTCCGATATTGCCATCCCATAATTATCCTTATAATTATCCAAACGAGTTCACTACACCGCAAGTCGCGTTCCTAGAGAATTCGAGATTTCAATTTCTAAACATGAAGTCGAAATATTTTATTCCCGCTCGATCGCTTCAATGGTGTTCTAAAAACAATTGACAGTCCCAACCTAACCCGATTAAGGAAAACGCATTCCGCAGTCCGCTCCGTCCCAATACTATGCTTACGGAGTACAAAAAACAAGTTAACTATAGCCGACCGGAATTTCATGGAATTAATAAAGGAATATACAGGGTTATGAAACGATTCAATTAGAACTGTCAAATGTATATAGATTCATTTCTCAACGATTTCGAAATGAATTAGCATCTCTAGTACAAAGAGAGATGTTCGAATTTTGAAGTCGGCGTCGCGGAGGGCGACAAAACACGATAGCGAGCTATACGAGCGTCAGATGGAGTCGCAAAGCAAGCGCGTTATCAATCATTAAAAATCCGCATGTTATAAATTCACTCCATCACAATATCGCAAAAATACTAGCTCACCATGCCGAAGTTTCATTCACACTCGATGACGCAAACATTTCGACCCATGATTGGAATCCTTTGACGAATACTGACGGTCGATTTCTATCATCCATATCGATGTCATCCCTCCTGTCCTCGTTCCCGAGTTCCGGTCGCTGTCCTCGCCAAAATTTCAAAAGGATTTCAGTCCTTTATATAAGACATTAATATGTCGAAATGTCCCAGCACTTCCACTCATATACACGGGATTACAGTCTCCCGTATACGTCACACATGCGACACAAAGTTCAATCGCGATCACTCGAAAAAGGCTACTTCCACCATAACTGGTAATGATTCCCGGGTTTCGGCACCAATTTTGTAAACGACTGGTGGCAGGGCTTTTTAATAACACACACAATTTGATCGGCCACACGAAAAAATCAATTATTTATTCCGATCAGTGCCGGTGACGATCCGATCGCGGCGCGGACTTCCTCACCCTCAGACGTTCCGGAACGTTCTCGCTCAACCCGATCGTCACTTTTTCACATCTTAGTTCGATCTTTCAAACTCTCGAACATTTAAATAGACTACGACGTCATATTACACATCGATATCATACTATTCGAATTACAAATAATTGTATCGAGATCGTCACCATTTCGAAGGGCCTTTTACATAATTACCTAACAGGCCAGCTTCATTTTAAGAGGTACCCCCATTCGGGTGTGCAATGGCGTAGGGAAAACCACCTTTGTGGGAAAACCGGGTACCGCAGACGATAAAACATCGATTCTATCCGTAACACCCTTGGTACCAGTACTCAAGAAGGATGGTGGTCTTCGTATTTGCGCTGATTATAAAGTCACTGTCAACAAAGTTCTGGAAGATGTTATATAGCGCGCATCGAGGAATTGTTTGCTGCCTTATCGGGAGGAAAAAAATTCTCAAAATTAGATTTGGCAAGTGCTTTTAATCAATTACAAATCACGGAAAGGATTTCTACGATTCTGGCGTGGAGTACGTATAGAGGCATCTTCAAGGTCAACCAAGTTCCATTTGGTTCGAAAACTGCTGTGGCAATTTTTCAACAAATTATCAAAATTACAGGGAATTCCCGGTGTTGTGATTTTTTTGAACGATATTGTTGTTACTGGCAAAACCGAGCAAGAACATATGGAAAATTTGAGAGCTGTTTTTATTAAATTGCATTGCTCGGTTATTATTAAATCTTAAGAAATGTAATTTTTTTTCCAAAGCGAAGTTCGATATTTGGGACACGTGATTGATAGCCAAGGACTTCATAAGGATTCAGATAAGGTCGCTGCCATTACGGATGTGAAGTCACCAAGGAACCCTTCTGAAATCAAGGCTTTTCTCGGAATGGTTAACTTCTACGGGAAATTTGTCCCTCACATTAGTCAACTTTTGAAACAATTATATGAAGCTGCTTGTAGGGAAGAATTTTCATGGACATCTAAAGAAGAGAAGGTTTTTTAGCGAGTCAAGGCTGAAATTATTTCGGAACGTTGTTTGGTTCATTTCAACCCTGATTTGCCAATTAAATTGATATGTGATGCTTCAAAAGATGGAATAGGCGCAGTTTTGTTTCACGTTCTTCCGAGTGGCTCGGAGAAACCAATCACATCCACTTCAAGAGTTTTGAGAAATTCCGAAAAGAATTACTCCGTGATCCACAAAGAGGCATTAGCGATTTATTCGGGAGTCACCAAATTTTACCGATTTTTTGTTGGTAGGAGATTTTTCCTTTGTTCGGATCATAAACCATTACTCGCTTTGTTTAGCGCACACAAAGGGATTCCACAAATAGTAGCTCGCAAGCTACAATGATGGGCACTTTGTCTATCGAGTTTCGATTATCAGTTCCAATACTTGCAGGATAAAGACAACGGTGCTGCTGATGGCCTCTCAAGGTTGCCGATAAAAGTGGTACCTCCAATCTCCAATTGATGAATCAGAAGATTATTTTAATTTTTTGGTAGAAGAGAAATGACCGGTCATTTCTCCAAAGGTGAACATGTAATTGTTAGAAATTATAAAAATCCCATGAAGCCTTCCTGGTTTCCAGCTCAAGTCAAACAAGTTCTCCGAGACAGAATTTATTTTTGTAATCCAGAAAATTCTGATCCATTCATTATTTGGAAGAGACACACCGATCAGATGATCAAGAATGCCAATAATAATCACGAATCATCGAGGAAGCAACAAAATTATTTCTCATCGAGTGAAGGTTCTTCGGAAACATAGGATATGTCAAAATTAAATTGGGAGAGAAGAATTTTGGAGTTTAGAACGCGAGTGATAGTATTGTTCATTCAACCAAAAATGATTTTAAAATTAACTCGAGAAAAAGTTTGGTATCTGACATTAAAATTCCAGATGATAAAGTGATTTAAATATTAGGCAAAGACCGAAAAGATCAATCAAAGCAGTTGACCGTTTAAACTTGTAATTAATAAAAAAACTTGGTATGGAAGAATGTAATGTAGTTGTTTAATATCGGAATAAATGCCGACTAAAGTGCGACTACATATTCTGCATGTAAATATTTGTCTCGGGTTTATGTATATGTATGTGCCCTTTCGGATTAAACTAATATGCGTCGATTATCTGTTAGTTATTCTTGAACCTTTAATGGTAACGCACCGCAGAATAAAGATTCTATGTCATCACGGTTACTGAGTAAATAAAAAGCGTTTGTGTATGGATTATAAGTGCGTTATCTTGAAATCAAACTGAGCATCTTGTGTTGTGCACTGAATAAAGGGAAGTGGTTTAAATCAAGGCATTTTTAGTTAAAGGCGTCTGAATATCCTGGTCCCTCTCTCCTATTATCCTCATACGGAACAGTAGTACATTGTTAGTTCGCCAGATTGCGCATACATATATCAAGTGCGAGTATTAGTTTAGGAAAGGCAGTTCGGTCTAAGGCTTGTACGGTCTAAGGCTTGTAGCACACGTGCCAACAAAGATATTTATATTTGTTTAACTAAACTTTATTAGCATTCAATTAATGTGATCGTTATTATTATATGTGTTCAACCTCCGATACACTACACATGTCATACGAATTTTTAAAAGAATTATATAACGAAGTGTTATCTTCAAATAAAGAAAGCTTCATCTCCCTACCTATCTACCCTAAAAACTCGTGAACCTCTTATGTATTAGTAGATCATTGAGATCAATATAACTAATCTAATCCTCTTCACCTCACTTTCGGCAGATTATTATCTATTCTCCCCGCGAACTATCTGTATTTGGATTTATGCTTCAAAATCGATAAGAAGTTCTACCACAATTATATGAGCGATTGGTAAATCACTTAACAATTGTTGTAATTTCGACAAGTATTTTTTTGTCCCTAAGACAAAACTGAACTCGAGCCGCTACTCTAAATCTTTTTATTAAAAAATAGTTGTTTCTGGATAAAACAAATGTGTCATTAATTATATTAATACACTAAATTCTACAAATTAAAAAGGAATTTCTTTCTCTGTCTGAAAGCTCGAGTTTCCTCACGTAACTAAAATTTGTATTCTTAGATATTTTTCAGCATTTACAAGCCGCTTACTGCTAACAAATTAGCTAATCGGACAACTAATCGTCCTCACCAATCAAAACAAGGACAATAGAGACATCTCCCTCACAATACAAGTTCCTTTGAAATAGAAGAAAGTACGAAGGGGGTTAGGGATTTCAATCATAGTCGTTTCTTTCCATAAAGTAGTTTATACATGCGCTCAACTTAGCCGCCCGAGAGAGTCAATAATATTTAGAATAATTTTCCAGTAACAGTTTTTAATAAGAATTCTCCAACATTTTTTCATTTTACATCAGCTATATTTCGCAGTACAAGAACAGTGTCATAATGTAACGTTCATCAGATAAATTATTTATTAACGACCTTTATCGATTTTATAAATCAACATAAATCGATGAGCAACATTTAAGCAAAATATACTTGACACGCGACCATGACGTATAAATATAACTAGTTTGAGAAAAACATGTTTTTCAAAAAATTCGATTTTCTTTTCAAACCGCTAATATTAGCAAGGCAAAAGTGACAGCTAGTATATGAAATATCATTACAAAAGCAACATTCATTTTTAAAATCGACAAACTACAAGTAATCGCCGACTGGCCAAAATTTCACAATGGCCATCAGCAAAGACAAGTTTTGGATGAGAGCATGCATGATCATAGGATTTAATGTATGTGGTTCAGGAACTAATAGAACATTAGACTGGGCTACTCAATTACAGAGGTCATTATTACAACAATCATCGGTATACAACATTCTGCTTTGTTTCGAGCAAAATTTGTCACATCAACCTTCCGAATTTACAAACATCATAAAAACGTTCGCAACATCCCCTGTTACGACTATTACTTTTCCGATGCTGGAGTCTGATTACAGTAAATTTATAAACAACTCATCGAACTTGAATTACTTTCAAACATCAAATATTTTTATCTTTCTATCTCCCGGTGATAGTGTTAAACACTTCTCATGCATTTTGAACTTTCTAAAGCGAGTAGAAAGGTATACGTCAAACAAACGCCCAAAAATATTGATAATTTTGTACAGAACATTTCGCCCAAGACAATACCATTATTTATCAGTTATGTGGAGAAATCGATATACCGACGTATCAATATTGCAATTAGGAGGTAGAAGTATTCTTCCAAACGATGATAATTTAGACACGTATCTTCAACATTACAATGATTTCATAAGTCTACGTATCCTGGCGAAATATACACTCGGAGATATTCTGTTTCCGAATAAAATTCTTAACTTGCATGGACAGACACTTCGTTACAAGTACGAAGTTGGACAGGTTCGAATGGGAGCAACTCCAAATACTTGTAACTACATACGTAGGGCATTAAATACATATCTGGAAGTGATAAGAGGGGCAACGATAGCCGGAAAGTTGGAGAAATTTGGCAATTTGGAGAAAAGGATAGAAGATAATATGGACCTTTACGGAATGATTATTGATAGTTCCAATCAGAATAATATTCTGCGCATAACAAATTATCCGGTTAATGTGATTACAGTATCAACATGTGCAATGGTGCCAATCAGATACCATGAAGATAAACAGGTTTTGGCATACCCCGTAGTTATACTAACATTAAGTTTAGTAATTTTTGTATGGACAGCGGCTCGGATAATGACATTAAATAAAAAACGATGGTCACCACCTGACGTTGCTGAGATGTTAGTCGGCATCAACAACACTTCTGCGTTGTCCAAAAGTTCATTAGAGACGGTATTTTTGGCGTCCATGATCGTCGCAGCTTTTATCTATACAACAGAGATTATTGAAAAAATAATGGAAATCGATATTCGACAAACCGAAAAAGAAGAACTCAAAACTTTAGAAGATGTATTAAAAAGCAATCTAGAACCCGTGATATGTATTGACGATGCTCACGCCGTAAGGCACGATTATATGCAAGCGGTAAATAAAACTCTACTAGAATTATTTAACAAGAAAGCCGTTGAAAATTATGAGAATCCTTTCTCACGTAGGCTTGGTTTGAATTTATTCAAACATAAAAATGTCACTTTCTTAGCAACTTGGACTACATCTTATCTGATTTTGCAATTTGACAGAGATATAAACGCAGATCCTATAGTTACATGCGTGTATGATGCAGAATACATGCAGAAAGCATATTACACGTTGTTAGTTCCTAAATCTTCTATCTATGAGAACGAAATTTTCAAGTTGTTTTTGCAAATGGAATGTTCAGGATATTTCCAACTTGACAAAAATCAGTATTTTTTTAGACATATCCGAAAGTTCTATGGAGATTTCAATAGAGTGTATTCCAAGCAGTATTTCGATGAACTCCAATTTAATGAAAATTCCGCGCTGTTGTTTCGACTATTATCCCCGTTCTGCATCTGTTTAGTAATTTGTATGTTAATATTTATTGGTGAAATAATAGCGGCACAATGTAGTAATAAGTTATCTGTGAAATCAGTGAAGGCTATCAGAATTAACATTGTCGAAAATTCTTCAACAAAATTAGCGAACAATTCATTGTAAAATCTACTTTGAAATATTTGTGCTTTTACGCAAAGTGTGTCTGTTATCAGCAAATAAAAAATGTGTTTTGAATGTTGGGAGATTTGTTCCATGTATGTTATAAGGACAAGATTAAAGGATATGATTAATTGAAAAAACTAAAAATCAGTTATCTGTTCTGTGTGTACTTCTTAAAACCTGACAACTGCGATGTTACTGGGTTTTGTATTCTAACGTTTCTCGTCCTAGAAATGCGTCTTTTTCTCAACGTTCAGTATCGAATAATTGTTTTTGTGACGAATCATTCTCTCAGCGTCAAGCTTTTTAATTCGCTCCAGTCCTCATTCATAGTTGCTACTGCACGCTTGAGATCAACAAGAATTCCATTGTCTTCGAAGCAGCCCTGCACTTTAATGATATCTAATAACTCTTTTTATTCGCTTTTGGCTTTTTATGATATCTAATAACTCTTTTTATTCGACTTATAGTATTTTTAATTTGTCAGATACATGGCTCGAAACAGAAAATGAGGTTGAAAATATCCAAACTGGATTTTTAAAGATTTTTGTTCCGTCCTCCCGTACGTACAAATTGGGACGCTGCAGTGGTGGTCTTCTTACTTTACTCGATAAATCGTTAGACTTTTTAATTCTAAAAACTTCACCCAGCTGACATTTTTCTCGTTAAAACTTTTCCGGTTAATTTAATAATAGGTTCTATTTACTTTTGCCCTAAATATGACTTAAAGAAATCTCCTGATATTTTTGAAAATTCTAATGTAAGTCTGTCAAGAAAATCACACGATGGCCAGTACAATGGACGAGGTAATCTTCTTCTCGATTTTATGTATTCAAATAATTTTATTCTGTTGAACGGTTGCGCCGCGAGCGACAGTCCAGCTCATTTTACGTTTCTCGGTATAGTAATGGTTTCAGTGCAGTGAATCTCGTATGGATTTCTGCGTCGCACTTTTCTTTTGTTAAGGGTTTGAATACGGGAGATGATCTGTATGGTTCTGATCATTTACCCGTTCTTGTATCGGTATATCTTCCCACATGTATGTCAATTTCTATAGAGTATTCTACTCTACTAGGAGTTTTAACTAGAGCAAAATTTGTGCGACGGGAACGACTTTTTTATTAATGTGCTTTAAAGTTTTAATAAGGATTTTAATTTTTTAGATTTTCGTGGAATTAATGTTGCCTATTTGGCAGTAAAAAATGTAACACGTGATTCTGCGGATCAAGCAATGATTTTGCGTCAGCCAAAATTAGTTAAGACATTGCGTAAAAATTTTGCATCAAAAGCTGGGTTTGACAGAGATTGTGCTTATGCCAAGAAAACATATAGTGCATCTTTGAAAACTTAGAAAAATTGCCAAAGAGATATATTTAGATCTGATTAGAGATAAAAAGCACGCATATGTCATGTTAATAAGGAATAAGTTTGGGCAGTTTAGTCCAGTCAAATTGTCGGAAAAAAGGCACTAACCTTCCAAAAAATCACCCTGTCCATTTTTTTTTAATTTTCCTGTAAGGGGTCGATAACTGAATCTAAGTTTAAGTTTGCGGGATAGATGGAGCCACCGTCGCACCGCCATGTTGAAAAACGTCTGTTTATCATCTTTTTAAAATATCTAGGTTTAGATGAGTCGTGCGCTAAAAATATGTTGTATAAATTTTGTTCAGAATAACTTTATAACTTTAAAATAAAATTACCCGTACCATTTCCTTTCCTTTTTCAGTAAGAAATTATTAACTGATTAAAAAATTTTCGAGTTAGAGCGCGCCACCGTCATGCTGTCATTGTTTTTGCAAATTATCTCGCTTTGGTGCCGTTTTCTGGTAAAAACAGTTATTTTCAAAGTTGTAAACCAAAGAACTTCTATGTCAGCGCTCAAGTACGTAATCGGAATTTTACTAGAGCACGTTGCATTTAACTATGTGTACCTTGAATTCTTTTCCTCACCACCTCAGGGGTAGAATTTCAGGCGCGTTTTATTGTTAAATGGTGTCCCATGTAGGCCTAATCCACTAAGTATTAAAGAAAATTATTTAAATTTTGTACGTTTTCGCATACTTGAAGTTGTTGCTACCATCGTAGGAATATCGTCATCAATAATCCTATATTCCTGAAATCATCATCATCATCATCCTCGTCTTCATATTCATTGAATATCTCTTGTGTAGTATCACATGATTCTTCGCAACAAAATTTACATACAGAGTGTACCAAAAGTCTGGAAACACCTAAATATCTCGAAAACACTGCATTTTAGAAAAAAAAATGTTTTGGATAAAAGTTATAAGGTTTAAAAAGACACATTTAACGCTACTAGTCATTTTCCCTTAGATGATCTCGTCAAGGTCAGGTCAAGGTCAACTTCATTTTTTTAAATGGAACCCCATATTTTGTATTACTGATTCTTGCAGATAATATCGAGACGTTTTCAAAACGAATATTACGAGAACTTTTTCGATGAGATTTGCCTGAATTATGAGCACTCAAACTCTAAGCACCGCCGCGCCGGCATTAGCGCTGCACTGCACGCACGCACACACACACACACACACACACATACACACAGGTGACGGCAAGGAGAACCATCTGAACAAAGCACCCCGAAGAGATGTAAATACGACCGAGCAACCTCCACGGGGTACATCTTAACATTTGAAGGCTCATAATTCAGGCAAATCTCATCGAAAAAGAGCTCATAATATGCGTTTTGACAACGCCTCGACATTATGTACAAGAATCTGTCATAAAAATATCAGGTTCCATTTAAAAAAAATGAAGTAGACCTTGACCTGACCTTCACAAGGTCATAAAAGGTCAAATGACTAGTAGCATTAAATGCGCCGTTTTAAACCTTATAACTTTGATTCAAAAGATTTTTTTTCTAAAATGCATTGTTTTCGTGATATTTAGGTGTTTGCAAACATTTGGTACACCCTGTATAACTGAACACTTTAAACCAGCCTTTTCCCGACACTTTTAGTGGACACGACATCTTTTGCCCGGCTTTTCTCAGTCAAATATTGTCCGATTTCAATAATTTTTTTTAAAATTATACAGAATTTTGTGCTCTACAACTTTGAAAATAATTATTTTTACCAAAAAATTACGCCGGAGCGAGATAATTCGCAAAAACAATTTCAGAAACACCCATTATTTAATTTTAAGCTCCTAATTTTTGTAAATATTAATTTTAGGAAAAAATATTTCAAACAAAAGTTGTAGAAAATTTAAATTTGAACAAAATTCATACAACATATTTTTAGCGCACGACTCATCTAAAGCGAGATATTTTTAAAAAATGATAAACATACGTTTTTCAACATGGCGGTGCGACGGTGGCTCCATCTATCCCGAAAACTTAAACTTAGATTCAGATATCGACCTCTTACAGGAAAATGAAACAAAAATGGACAGGGTAATTTTTTGGAAGGTCAATGTACGATTTGACTGGACTAGTTCAGAACTCGGCGGATTTTTGGAGTGCGTTACGCTCTTTCCGTATACAACATTGGACTGGCGTTTTCAGGGAAATCATGGAAGAGTTTCTTGTCGGCGGTTTTTCTCCAGACAAGTGTGCCTCGCATGTCCTTTCCCAGGACATACGATCCGATGTTGGATTCTCCATTCACGATCTTAGAATTGAGGAGTAGTATAGAAAAACTGAAAGCTGGGAATGCCATGGTCCCTCATGGGTTACCGTCCGAATTATTCAAGCTGCTCGATGGGTCATGGCAGTCCTATTTACTGAATCTTTTTACTGCAAATTTTTTGTCCAAAATGTTTCCGTCTGATTGGGCAAGCGCAGCATTATTTCTTTTATACAAAAAGGGTTCTAGGGAGGATCCGGCAAATTACCGAATGATTGCAATATCCGATGCATTGTTCAAAATATTCTTACAGATTCTGTGTACACGCCTGACTGAGAGGGCCTCTCAGAAAGATATTTTGCCTGGGGAGCAATCGGGATTCCGTAGTGGGAGCGGTACGGAGGACATCTTCTCTCTATTTTCTGTCATCCAGATATGTCTCAGTCCTGACAAGCCAAAATTATACTGCCTTTATGTTGACTTTAAATGTGCTTTTGACTCTGTTCCTCACTCATTCCTCTGGAAGAAACTGATCAGTCTCGGCGAAAATGCGAAAATTGTTAGAGCTATAAGTGTCATGTACCAAACCGGTTCGGTATACATTCAAGCGGATGATTTTGTTTCGCCCAATTTTAAAGTCACTATAGGTATGCTCCAGGACGAAATACGGAGTCCACTACATTTTATATATTTCTAAGATTAAGAAAGTTAACCATTTTTGAGGATTATTCTTCTACGAATGATCTCTTTGTAAATATTGGAAAAACCAATGTTTCAAAAAAAATTGTGTGTTTTCGAGAAGCTGTCGGTCTTGACTCTCACTATAAAGATTTTTATTATGGAGGCTGTTCGGTCGAGGTTGTTAGCAGATACAGCTACCTGGGGGTCGTGTTCTCCTCCTCTGGCTTAGGGCTTTTTCCCTGTGAAGACGCCATTTCTAAAAGGAATGTGGCGTCAGCGTTAGCCACTGATATTGTATATATCAGTAACGTTAGCCTTACCAATTGTTACGGCAGTCAGGATTGACGCTTGGAATGCGCTCTGGAGAATTTACAGCGCACTTATAATCTCGGTATTACTTTATGCTGCTCCATTTTGGGCTCTAGAAACTTTACTAGTAACATTTTTTAAAAAATGGCTGATTGTCGTTACAAGTATGATCCGACAGCTGCCTGTACGGTTTGTAATTTAGATAAGATCGAAAGTCTCTGGCATATTTTTTTAGAATGCCAAATTTTTTGCGACATGCATTCCGAATGCGCATGCTCCAGAAAATGCTTTTATTGAACTTATTTGTGATACTAGTGAACATTCTGCGAAGAAACAATAATAATGGTTGTTATCTATAAAGTTTATTGATTTCATATATATTACAATTGTTTCAAACCTAAAAAATACGTTTCAAGAAAAATAAGTCACACGCAACTAGAGCGTATCGGTATATAGAGTTTAAAAAAACATGTTTAAAAAAAAATATACTATTCCTATGAAAACCGAAAAATCAACGCGATATGAACATTCAGTAACATTTACACCGAGGAATAAAATAAACAAAAATTTCGCAATGACAATCAATAAATACATTTTTTTGGAGAAGCGCATGTATGATCGTGCTACTTAATTTATGTAGAGGACAAGTGAATAGAAAATTGGACTGGGCTACTCAATTACAGAAATCCTTGTTGCAACAATCATCAATATACAATATTCTACTTTGTCTCGAAAAAAATTTAAAATATCAATCATTCGAATATGAAAGCATCATAAAGGCTTTTACAACTTCGGCCAGCACGGTGGTTACTTTGCCAATGATAAAATTTGGTGATAGTCAACTTATACACAATTCATCAAAATTGAATTACATTCAAACCTCAAATAGTTTTATCTTTCTATCTCTCGACGGTAGTGTTGTTCCTAAGAATAGCACTGTGGACTCGTTCTCTATTATTCTAGAATTTCTTCAATTAGCAGAAAAGTCTTTGGCAGGAAAACGGCCAAAATTTTTGGTAATTTTATGTTCCACAACTAGTAGAAAAAATTATAAATTATTTGTGCAAAATTTATGGAATAGAAAATATATGGACGCATCGATATTGCAAATAGTGATGCGAACAAATGTTAGCAAACGTGTTTTTCGAAACGACGAGTTCGACGTTTATCTTCATTATTACAATAATTTCAACCATGCATATACAATGGAGAAATATACACCGGACGTTCTTCTGTTTCCGGACAAATTTCGAAACTTACATGCATTTCGAATGCATTGCATGTATGATACTGAATTTGTTCGAGCTGAGATAGAACAATGCGCAGAATACATAGCCACAGTAATGAATGCTACTATTTCACGCGTATCTAGCAAAATCTTAAAAGAAAATTTGAGTGAATTAGATCGGCTGCAGGCCATGTTACGCTCTAATTATGATTTTTATCCAATGTTCATTAATAGTTCCAATATAAACTATGTTCTGCGCTTAACAAATTATCCAGTTAGAGCGTTCACAATGTCTTTTTGCGCAATTATACCAATCAGATTTCACGAATTTGAACAGATTTTGGCTTATCCCGTAATTATATTAACAGTTAGTTTAATAATTTTTATATGGATAGCTGCTAAAATAATAAGATTTAACGGAAATAGATGGACAGTACCTGACGTTGCTGAGATGTTAGTCGGAATTAGTAACGCTTCTTCGAAGGCAGAAAGTTTAATAGAGAGGTCGTTTTTCGCGGCCATGTTCATCGTAGCGTTTATTTATTTATACAACCGAATTCATTGAAAAAGTTATGGAAATTGATATTCGTCGAACTCCAAAAGAGGAAATGAAAACTTTCGACGACATCGTAAACAGTGACTTGGCACCCGTAGTCAGCATAATGCATCAATTTAAAAGTTATTTCAAAACGCAAAAAATAAATGAAACTGTGCTCAAAATATTTAACAAGAAATCCGCAGAAAACTCCAAGAAACGGTCTTCGGTACTAAGTGATTGGGATTTATTGAACCATAAAAATGTTACTTTCATAGTAACTTCGCAAATGGCTCATATTAATTTGCAATATGATAAGGACATAAATATAGAGCCAACAATTACATGCCAGTACGATGAGAAGTTCATGAAGAGAACTCATTACATAATAATAGTTCCTAAAACTTCTTTGTACGGGAATCGAATATTAAAAATATTTTTAAATTTGGAAAGTACAGGATTTTTAGTATTTAACAAGCATGAATATATTAGGAAATTAAAGCAACGAGAATATACCAGCTACTTTCTATTGATGAGTAAAGCAGGACGACCAGTTTTAAATCAGCAAAAACGTAGCACAGTGTTATTTTTCAAGTTATTAATGGCGTTCAACGTGTGTTTGGCAATGTGCATTTTAACATTCATTGGTGAAATAATAGTGTCGCAATGTAATAATAAGTTATCTATGAAATCAGTGAAGGCTATTAGAATAAATGTTACTGAAAATTCTTCAACAAAATTAGTAAACAATTCAGTGTAAAAAATACATGTAATACGAATTTTTAAAAGAATTATATTATTAAGTGTCACCTTCAAATCAAAAAAGCTTTATCTCCCTACCTATCTACCCTAAAAACGTGTGAACCTCTTATGCATGTATTAGTAGTTCATTGAGTTAAACCGAACTAATCTAATCCTCATCACCTCACTTTCGGCAGATTAGTATCTATACTCCTAGCGAACGCTCAGTACTTGGATTTATGCTTCAAAATCGATTATTAAACGAACCTATCTGTAAGTGAAGTCCTACCGCAATTAGATGAGCGATTGGTAAATCACTTAGCAATTAAGTCTTGTAATTTCGAAAAGTATTTTTTAGTCCCTAAGACAAAACTGAACTCGAGCCGCTATACTCTAAATCTTTTTATTAAAAAATAGTTGTTTCTGGATAAATCAAATATATCATTAATTATATTAATACACTAAATTCTACTGCTTAAAAAGGAATTCCTTTCTCGGTAATCTTGAGTTTCCTCAAGTAACTGAAATTTGTATTATTAGATATTTCCCAGCATTTACATGTCGCCTTAAGCTATCAGATAATCGAGCAAGGTTCTCACAATTCAAAACAAGGATAATAGAGACATTTTTCACTTAACACAAGTTCTTTTGAAATAGAAGAAAGTATGAAGGGGCTAGGAATTTCAATCATAGTGGTTTCTTCCCATAAAGCAGTTTATACATGCCCGAGAGAGACAAAAATATTTAGAATAATTTTCCAGTAACAGAATTCTCTAGCATTTTTCATTTTACATCCGCCATATTTCACAGTACAAGAACTGTGTCGTAATGTAACGTTAATCAGATAAACTAACGACCTTATCGATTTTATAAACCCATTGAAATCGATGAAGAAATTAGCCACATTTATGGAAAAAAATACCTGACACATGACCATGACGTATAGATACATCAAGTTTGATAAAAACATGTTTTTCGAAAAATTCTACTTTCTTTCCAAACTGCAAATATTACCAAGGTAGTGACAGTTATAGTATATGAATATCATTACAGAAGCAACATTAATTTTTAAAATCGATAAACTATATGTAATCGCCCACTGGCCAAAATTTCACAATGGCAATCAGCAAAGACAAGTTTTGGATGAGAGCATGCATGATCATAGGATTTAATGTATGTGGTTCAAGAATTAATAGAACATTAGACTGGGCTACTCAATTACAGAGGTCATTATTACAACAATCAGCGGTATACAACATTCTGCTTTGTTTCGAGCAATATTTATCACATCAACCTTCCGAATTTACAAACATCATAAAAACGTTCGCAACATCCCCTGTTACGACTATTACTTTTCCGATGCTGGAGTCTGATTACAGTAAATTTATAAACAACTCATCGAACTTGAATTACTTTCAAACATCAAATATTTTTATCTTTCTATCTCCCGGTGATAGTGTTAAACACTTCTCATGCATTTTGAACTTTCTAAAGCGAGTAGAAAGGTATACGTCAAACAAACGCCCAAAAATATTGATAATTTTGTACAGAACAATTCGCGTAGGACAATACTATTATTTATCAGTTATGTGGAGAAATCGATATACCGACGTATCAATATTGCAATTAGGAGGTAGAAGTATTCTTCCAAACGATGATAATTTAGACACGTATCTTCAACATTACAATGATTTCAAAAGTCTACGTTTCCTGGAGAAATATACACCCGGAGATATTCTGTTTCCGAATAAAATTCTTAACATGCATGGGCGGACACTTCGTTACAAGTATGAATTTGGACAGATTCGAACGGAAGCAACTCCAAACATTTATAACTACATAGGTAAGGCATTAAATACATCTCTTAAACCGAGACCAGGGACAATTATAGCCGGAAAGTTGGAGAAATTTGGCAATTTGGAGAAAAGGATAGAAGATAACGTGGACCTTTACGGAATGATTATTGATAGTTCCAATCAGAATAATATTCTGCGCATAACAAATTATCCGGTTCATGTGCTTACAGTATCCACATGTGCAGTGGTGCCAATCAGATACCATGAAGATAAACAGGTTTTGGCATACACAGTAATTATAATAACAATACGTTTAGTCATTTTTGTATGGACAGCTGCTCGGATGATGGCATTAAATCAAAAAAGATGGTCACCATCTGACGTTGCTGAGATGTTAGTTGGAATCAACCAAACTTCTGCGTTGTCCAAAAGTTCATTAGAGACGGTATTTTTGGTGACCATGTTCGTCGCAGCTTTCATTTATACATCAGAGATAATTGAGAAAATAATGGAAATCGATATTCGTCAAACCAAAAAAGAAGAACTCAAAACTTAGAAGATATATTAAAAAGCAACTTAGAACCCGTGATATGTGTAACTGGTCGTAGCAAAGAAACACACCATTATACACAAGTTGCAAACAAACCTCTACTAGAATTATTTGAGAAGAAAGCATCTGAAAATTCCCAGAATTCTTTCTCGGATACGCATGGTTTGAATGTATTCAAACATAAAAATGTCACTTTCTTGACAACTTGGACTTCATCTTATCTGATTTTGCAATTTGACAGAGATATAAATGTTGCAGAATACATGCAGAATGCATATTACACGTTGTTAGTTCCTAAATCATCTATCTATGAGAATTATAATTTTAATATTAAAATTTTGCTTTGATTTTACAAAATAATTAACACTGGAAGATCAATAGTGTAAATATTGTTTTGAATGTTCAAAGAACATAAAAATATGCATTTTTTTTGCATGTTTGTGCATCATACATTCATAAGAAACAGAAATATGTAGAAAATCGTCCATTCATTGGTAGTCGTCCATTCATTGGCATATTCACCCTACATTAAAATTGAAAATGAGCATTTTCAAAACTTCGACCCCGACCGCAGGTCAGCCAAAGCACTGATAAATGAGCACGTCTTGTTCACACTGATGCTTAAAAAACGCGGTTTAGTCGAGTTTTTGACAGGTCGGGTTGCAGGAAATAAATTTTTTTATATGTGGGATACTTCGGTTTCCGTTTTTTACGGCATTATCGTTGATTTTACGAAGAAATGAATAAAACCTTTTTTGTAGAGAATTCGATGTTCTATATTTTTTGTTTGAAACATTTTTTGGTACGATTTGTATTTTTTGTTAAAAAATGGAAAAAACGTGATTTTTGAGCGTTTTTTTGTTAAACCTCCCCATAATCTAGTATGCATTATCTCCAAAAACTAATCAGATCTAAGTTTGGCCAAGAGAAACCCAAATCCGTTTGTACTTTTTAAATTCGTCCTGCCAGTCGCGAGATATCGCGTATACCAAATTTTGCCCACGGACGGACGGACGGACGTACAACCTAACGGACACCAATTTTTTTATTGTTGCTTTGGGTTCCTTAGGGCCTGAAATGTCGACATTTGATGAAAAACTATAGGGTAATTTTTTGGCGGGAACTGACCAAATTCAATACTTCGCCAGACATATGGTCTGGGTCGAAGTAATAATAATCGACTTTATTGGCAATAAGATACATAAGGATACAAATTTAGAAATAAAAATGATTCGTACAATGCCAAAGGGCGAGTCACAGCGTAAAAATATTGCTGTTTTACAGACTGACCTGCTAAAACTATATAACAAAAAAATAATACAAACAAATGACGAATTCGATCAAAATAAAGTAAAAAAGGTAAATAAAATAAACATACATTAAAAAAGTAAAATAAGAACGAAGACAATGTAGATAGATCACAAAAGTAACACATAAAATTACAAAACAATAGAATCGCACTAAAAATTAAACATTAACTTATAATTCAGATTATTCTAGCCATCGCATATTTGTAATACGTATATAAAATGAAATTTATTATTTTTAAAATAAAAATAATACGTATATAAATATGTACTATATACATTTTGAAAATCTGGGTTCTGTAATAAATTACAGCGAAAGTCAATTGTGCCAAAAGACAGAGAGTACATTTTTAGGCTTTATTTTTAATTCTTTAGATATTACTTTAAAATTACCTGATTAGAAGAAAAATGTGAAAAGATTAAACATTGCGCATCATTAAAATACTGTAAAATAAGAGATTTTGCAATATTAATAGGAATTTTGGTAGCAAGTTGCCCTGCTGTTGATTATAGATAGATATTCAATTCAATTCAATTTATTTATACCAAAAATATATACATGTATAATATATAAAATATAAAAGAGTTAAACAGAATACAATAATGATAAACATATAAGTGAGTCTCGCAGGTGTGGTACGCGAAAATATATACATATATACGAGTTTTAGTGCGATGAGTTACTGCTTAGTGATTAATATCATCGAGTCTATTGTGCGGTGTTTATAATTCGCTCCTCATTAGTAGTCATGCTTATACTGTGTAAGTTCTACTACGAACTTGTCTGCAGTTACATGCTTAACGAAATGAGGTGCATGGGGCATTTGCACTAAATGTTAATCTAACTTAAACTAAACTTAAACTATAACTAAACAAAACTAAGCCAAGATGGGCGGTAGCGGCGAGGAGAAATCACTTTTACATTGTTCTGTTCAGATTATTTGAATCGCAGTGTTTGAAAGAAAAAATGAAAATATTTGTTTTTTTATTAAGACAGTGTTGATAGTTGCAGCAAATACAGATTGTCTTATATGGGACAGAAGGTTATTGAAAATTCTCGGAGCCTGATATTCATGGGATCTTTGGTCTATTGTGGTACGCTTAAGTGGAGCTATTGCCTTGTGTTGTTGTCTTAGCGTATGTTTTCCTATAGCAAACCTTAATAAATTGTGACTAATGCAATAAGTGACAGTAGCATATTGTTGCATTGATCGCACGTTTAAAGTTTTATTCATATGGTATAATACCTCGGTTAGGAAGCACTTGTCTTTGAACGAAATAATTTTTAATATTCTTCTATTTAATTTTTCGAGGGGATCAATTGCTAAGCCAGTGGTGCTACCCCATACGAGAATACAATATTTCCAGACTGCGTGGAATAGGGAGTGGTGAACTCTGCGTAGTAAGTTTTTTGAGAGAATATTTCTGAGTCAAAAAAAACGTGAATAAAATACCTTAGTTTTCGGGTGATATGTGTGTCCCATTTCAAATGAGCTTCTATTTAAACTCCGAGGTATTTAGTATTTTTTACAATTTCAATTTGTGGACACGTACATACATTTTTATCCTCGCATAACGAGTTATGAAACGTTAGGGATTTCACCGTAGGTAAACTCTCTAAAGTAGCATCCGAAGGCAGTACATTTAGTTTTTTTAAAATTCACTGTAAGTTTATTCGCCGCGAACCATGACATCAGCGTATATATTACAAATAGAAGTGGTCCCAAAACTGTGCCTTGCGGGGCACCATGTGAGGTATAGTAATAGTCGCTTTTCGTTTCGTTTTGGGCAACATATTGAGGACAATTTTCAAGATGTGACTTCAGAAGGGCTAATACTACACCTCTGACTCCATAGTCTCTTAGTCTATTTAGAAGTATTTCGTGGTCTAATGTATTAAACGCTTTTTTTAAATCGACAAATATACCGACCCAAGGCTTACTCGCGTTTAAGGCATTGTAGATATATTTCGTAGCTTCAATAATAGCGTGTTCTGATGATTTCCGGTGGCGAACATCGTACTGGAGCTTGCTAAGGAGATTAGATTTTGCAAAATATTAATCAAGTCTTTTTTTTAGGCAAATTTCAAAGATTTTTCATAATGCCGATGTAATGGATATTGGCCGATAGTTGGATAGGTCGTTTTTACGACCGTTTTTATAAATTGCAATGATTTTTGGGGTTTTGAGCTGGGTTAGGCATGTGCCTTTAAAGAAACATAGATTTATGATATAAGTTATTGGGTTCACAATGAGAGGAGCAAGAGTTTGTAGCGTTTTGACAGAAATATTATCTGGACCAGATGCAGTGCCATTTTTTAAGGAGTTAATAATATTTAAAACATCGGTTATGGGTATTTTGGAAAGGAAAACTGATTGCAATGCTATATTGGTTGAGTTTCGGCGAGCTATATTTGGAGTCTGTGAAGCGAGATTATTTCCAACGTTTGTAAAATATTCCATAAAAGCTTCTGCTATCATGTGAGTTGTCGTGAGTTTACTATTTTTTTCGTCCAGTATTACATTTGGAATGTTGTTATTTCTCTTAGTGTTTCTACCTAATATATCGTTTACAGTTTTCCATAGTCGTTTAGGATCGTGAACACTTCTATTTACAATGATCCTGTAGTACCTATTACGCGTTTTTAACATTAAGGATTGTAACCGATTTTTATACATTTTGTAGGTTGTCACGAGTTCAGGTCTATGTGGTTGCCTAATGGCGTTGAGTCGAAGTTGATCTCTTCTTTTCATTGATTGTAGTAAGCCGGTGGTAATCCAGGGAGTTCTTCTTTTAAGCGTGGTGGTTCTGGTGGTTGAGGCGAGCTCCATAAGTTCTTGTAATTTGCATATTAAATGTGAAGTTGCCGTTTCTGAATCGCTAATTTTGCAATAATCGTCCCATAAAACTTCCTGAGCTAGTTCTAGTAGTTTATTGCAGTCAACAGTGGAGTGGTGACTAATGTCGTTAGTTTGGCATCGAATTGGTCCAATTGGTGCAAGGAGGATTATTGAGTAGTGGTCCGTCAGCGGAGATAGGATAACTGCAGCCATCGGTTGGGAGAAGCTATTTAGCTTTTTGTAGAAAAAATGATCAATACAGGTACTTGAGCCGTGAACTTCCCTTGTGGGTTTGTTTATAGCTTGTTGGAATGCGTGTTCTATTAGTGTTGATAAATAATCGTGCGTTGTTGAATCATTACTCAGTACATCTATGTTGAAGTGCCCTACTAGGACGTGATAAGCGTCTTGATCTAAGTTTGATAGCAATTGTGGTAGAGTATCTATATATTCTTGAGTATCTTCTGAGTGCAGTTTATAAAGTGCCAGTATGTTGATCTTTTTGGCATGTTCAAGGAATAGGGTGAGTTTGAGAGCTTTATTTTGATTGTGAGGAATAATCTCACATGTATGTGTGGTGTGTTTATTAACATACACAGCTGTTCCGTCACTACGATTTCTGAAGCTGGCATTATGAAAAGATTTATACCCGGAATCTTATCGAAAGTAATGGTGCTAATCTCTTGTTCTCTAAATTCATGAATTATACGATTTATATTCATGTATTTGATAGATATTGGGTTTTAGATATTACAAATTTTTTTCCAGAGATGAATGTTTCACATACATCTCTGTCACTAGCTTCATGATTAGTTGGTCGGTTTAGGTTGAATCGTTTGTTCGCTTCCTCACAGTTATTGCACTTTTTGTTGCCCTTCTGTTTGCATTCTTTGGATGAATGTGCTCCTGCACAGTATTCACAGATCGGAGTATCATGTGGACATTTCTTGACACTGTATCCGTAACCATTGCACTTGCAGCATCTGCTAATTTGAAAATCGTCATAAACCGCGCATCTTTGCTACTTTATAAATGTTTTTGAATTGTTTTGCATAATTTTTCTATAGACGTTAGGGCCGACTTCTGCAAAAATAACACTTTGTTTTCCTTTTGTACGATTTCTGCTAAATTTGTAAACGTTTCCATTTTTATGAAAATCGGTATACCGGGGTTTTTGTACGATCGCTGATCACGAATCTGATGCCAAATTTACGAAATTCAAAATCGCAGATCCAATATGGCGGATGAAAATGTCCAAATGTCCCCATTTTTATAAAAGTCTGCATTCATTGATTTTTTGTGTTGTCGACGATGAAACTGATATAACAGAATACTAATGGCAGTTTATCATGATGCTCGTGATGCTCGTATATTTGTAAAGTTACTAAAGAATCATTTTTGTGGGCCTTGTTATGACCGTTTCCATGACGAAATATGAAACAGTTATATTTCATGATTTACTATCGATTTCAAATTTAGAAATAAACATTAAAAATTGAAAACAAGAAAAACAGTAAATAAAAATGAAGAAAACAAAAAAAAATAAAGAAAACTAAAAAAAAAATGCTAAAAACAAAAAAGAACAAAAGTGGAAAAAACAAAAAAAAAATACAAATGAAAAGAGTAAACAAAAATAAAAAACAAGAAAATTAAAAAAGAAAAGAAGGCTCCCTGTTACACGTTGAACGCCCAGTGGTGGGAGTCGGGCAACGGACAAATCTTCTGACGGCTAACGAACGTAAATTGTGATTATTTAGTAACTTTACAAATATAGAGTAATCACGAGCATCATGATAAACTGCCATTAGAATTCTGTAATATCAGTTTCATCGTCGATAACACAAAAAATTAATGAATGCAGACTTTTATAAAAATGGGGCATTTGGACATTTTCGTCCGCCATATTGAATCCGCCATTTTGAATTTCGTAAATTTGGCATCAGATTCGTAATCAGCGACTCTACAAACCCTGGTATGCAGAATTTCTAAAAAATCGAAACGTTTCGAAAGTTTTCCTCCGCCATATTGGATCCGCCATTTTGAATTTCGCAAATTGGACATCACATTAGTGATAAGGGACACAAATAACTTTTAATAAACACATTTTCAGAAAGAATTTATCAATGTAGCTCGTTAAACATCGCAAAATCAAAAACGTCATTAAATTTTCGTCTTCAAGCCGCCAGATTGGGTAACGCCATTTTGAAATTTTATTTTAGCGCTCGTACATTTTGAAGTTTAGGGTCCGAGGCCGAGAGATTTTCACATTATAGTGACCTCCTCACGCAATTTTGGCGCAAAATTATTGATCGAAAAAAAATTACCGTGAAAAAATCCGACTTTTTGTTAAATAGTCGATTGTATTTTTTTTTTGGATCGTATTTTTTCAAAATGTTAAGGTCAGAATCGGAAAGTACGATCAATTTTACGTTAGAAATGATAAGTCTAAAATTTGTTCAACGTTGATAACCCTTCACAACTTACACCTGAAATGTTAAAAAAATATTCGTTCTTCTGGGACTTGATGGGTTAAGGTGCACTGACACACACCAACGTGTCTTGTGACAAAAAAACGTTTCCCTTCCTTTACTTTTCTTATGAATTACGATTTGCAAAACCCGTTGTCACACACTAGGCACGTCACGATTCCAATTTTATTATCTGGATGGCAGATATGGTTTATGTGATCAGGAGGTATATCACGCGCGTCTTTACTACTCCACGCCATCTTGGCATATGCCAATACAAATACAATGAAAAACATAACAATTTCGGCTTTATGAAGAAATGCTTTCAATTGCAATAAAATTATGTTATTTCCAAAAAGTTTGCAAGGGTATTTCACTGGGTGGAAGAAAACCATCCTTAAAAGCTATGATGTGAATGAAAAACATTTATTAAGCCTTGGAGGCAGTGGTGACTGCGTTACCTTAAGGCTACTTACTGATACATTACATACAATTGAAAAGTTGTATAAAAGAAATATGATTACATTGATAATAATAGAAATTTGCGGACCGATACAAGGCCAGCATGACTTACGGTATATGTATAATTTAACAATAAGAATAATTACGCCGTATTATATAACTACTAATAATATGAGAGAAAAGAAAACGGAAAGATTACGGTTGAGAAAGGGATTAGGTCATTATCTGAAGATATGAAATGTCAGGGAAAGTCAAATGTGAAAAAGTAGCGGAATAGACGTGACTTCAATGTATTGATGGACTCAGCATTGCGAATTTCAATAGGTAGAGAATTCCAGAGTCTTGTTGCCTTCACAAGAAAAGAATTTTGATAGCTTGCCGTTCTTACACGTGGTACTAACAAGATATCTTGGGTGACTCTGGTCGATCTTAGCTGGGCCTCACTACGAAAATGAAATAATGAAAATAGATACTCTGGTTTATGGTAGTTCCGAACTGAGTACGATACTGATCCTAAAAAGTAGAGGTGACGATACTTAATTGGTAGACAGCCTAGCATTCGTCTAAAACGCATGACACTTGCATCACGCTTAAGATTGAAGATGAATCGAATAGTCGTGTTCAGTAGCCTCTGTAATTGCTCGCATTTGGATTTGGAGATGCCACAGTACCCTACGCAACTGTAGTCGAGTTGCAGAAGAATGAGTGAGACTACGAGTTTTTTCTTAAGCTCAGTGGATAACAGTTTTTTGTTGAAGCGTAGACGGTAGAACGAATAATTTACGTTACGAGTAATGTCAGATAATAATCCTTGCCACGACAAGGTATTGTCGATTCTTATTCCAAGGTTTCGTACGTCATTTGTAAATGGGATTTTAGCAACATCAAGTATTAGGTTCGGAATATGCAGCAAGTCAATCGCATTGGTATCGCCATATGTCCCTCGAAATTTGTGAAATTTCTCGACCTGTTGGCGCATTAAGGCTTTCAATATCGCATTTTTTCCTCTAACGCTGTACATCTATCAGCTAGTACGTTTTGGGAACTGTTATGTTCCTCAAAGTTAGATCGCATTTCCACCCTCATGTCAGACACTTCAACCATCATTAACGACATTTTCTCATTGATATCAGCATTACGCTGATCTTGACTCTCCTTAAACTGATCTATTTTAGCATTGAATGAAATTTTCAAATCTTCAATGGCTTTTAAGATTTGATTTTCTATGCCCGCTGCTGGTGATATATCAGCCCTTTTAACTGAGTAGTTGAAGAGGCTGAAGAAGTACGCGATCTGGGAATGGTCAGTATACCCTGGTTATTTGTGTCAATACAAGCTGCACATGCCGTAAATGTTGTCCACCCTTCGACACTTTATAGAATTTTATACATTTCGGATGTACCAGTAACTGAAGTATGCTTCGATAAGGATGCTAATCAGCGCTAATCTTATGTTATGGCTCAACTAATACTGTTGTTGCACCGGTTTAGCAGATGAATAAAGAGAAAGACATCACTTGAAGTTATTTAGTTGACGACAAGTTACCAACTGTGTAGAGCGTACAAACTGCAGATCGGTATACCAACAGCAGTGTAGGCCAGGCTTAGTGAGACGTCAGGATTGCGATGACGGTGTTGAACTTGACAGCGGTACATGGCAGATCCTGAAATTATTAAGTTGACAACAACTTAGCGACTGTGGGAAGTCTACCAATTGCAGATGGGTATACAAACAGTAGGTAAATCCAGGCTCAACCAGACATTAGAGTGACGATCACTGTGTTGATGTTAATAGCCGTAGATGGCGAATCCTAAAGCATTCTATAGCATTATTCGAAATAACGATTTTTCTACAGAAATCTTTTCAATACAGAAACAAAAAATGCACGGCCATTGCGCGATCTTAGAAAGGATATTATTTTTATGCATTTGAATTTGAAAAATCAGAAGGCCTTTTAATTGCACCAAATTGGCCGGTACAATCTTAGTACCCAATATTTTGTAAAATACTTATTGCTAACCACTGCTAAACAGCGTCAATTGAAAATAGTGAACGAAAATAACGGCATCCTTGACAGCATGTCTAATGAATACATATCAATCTAATAAACTAAGAAAATATAAGACAATTCCACTAGGTATAATGAATAGTGGAAAAATCGTATACTACTCAGAAATCCGAATATCAAATACATCAACATTTGTCCGGTAACATTTTTCAAGCAACTGATCAGGATCTTTTCGACACAACGCCCCTCTTCATGCTTCACCTCACACACATTATAAACGTGGTACCGGTGAGGAAAAATTTCCATCTTCGGTCATTCCACTGCTAGATTTCCATCTTCGAAAACAGTCTGTCATATAACATAAATTGAAGAAATTCCTGAACATGTTGCCCATCTCAGCATCCATTATAAAAATTCGAGACTGGAACAATAATAATGGTTGTTATCTATAATCTTTACCGATTACAATTCTTTCAGACCTAAAAAATACATTTCGAAAAAAACAAGTCACACGCAACTTGAGCGTATCGGTATATAGAGCTTTAAAAAAACATGTTTTTCAAAAAGAAAAACTTTTCCCATGAAAATCGAACAAATCAACGCGATATGAACATTCAGTAACATTTACACCGAGGAATAACATACACCAAAGTTTCGCAATGACTATCCATAAATACATTTTTTGGAGAAGCGCATGTATGATCGTGCTACTTCATTTATGTGGTGGACAAGTGAATAGAAAATTGGACTGGGCTATTCAATTACAGAAATCCTTGTTGCAACAATCATCGATATACAATATTCTACTTTGTCTCGAAAAAAACTTAAAACATCAATCTTTCGAATATGAAAGCATCATAAAAGCTTTTACAACTTCGCCCAGCACGGTGGTTACTTTGCCAATGATACAATTTGATGATAGTCAACTTATACACAATTCATCAAAATTGAATTACATTCAAACCTCAAATATTTTTATCTTTCTATCTCTCGACGGTAGTGTTATTCCTAAGAATGGTACTGTGGACTCGTTCTCTATTATTCTAGATTTTCTACAATTATCAGAAATGTCTTTGGCAGAAAAACGGCCAAAAATTTTGGTAATTTTATGTTCCACAACTAAAAGAAAAAATTATAAATTATTTGTGCGAAATTTATGGGAAAGAAAATATGTGGACGCATCGATATTGCAAATAGTGATGCGAACAAATGTTAGCAAACGTGCTTTTCGAAACGACGAGTTCGACGTTTATCTTCATTATTACAATAATTTCAACAATTCATATACTGTGGAGAAATATGCACCGGACGTTCTTCTGTTTCCGGACAAATTTCGAAACTTACATGCTTTTCGAATGCATTGCATGTACGATACTGAATTTGTTCGAGCTGAGATAAAACAAAATGCAGAATACATAGCCACAGTAATGAATGCTACTATTTCACGCGTATCTAGCAAAATCTTAAAAGAAAATTTGAGTGAATTAGATCGGCTGCAGGCAATGTTACGCTCTAATTATGATTTTTATCCAATGTTCATTAATAGTTCCAATATAAACTCTGTTCTGCGCTTCACGAATTATCCAATTAGAGCGTTCACATTGTCGTCTTGCGCAATGGTACCAATTAGATTTCACGAATTTGAACAGATTTTGGCTTATCCCGTAATTATATTAACAGTTAGTTTCATAATTTTTATATGGATAGCTGCTAAAATAATAAGATTTAACGGAAAGAGATGGACAGTACCTGACGTCGCTGAGATGTTAGTCGGAATTAGCAACGCTTCTTCGAAGGCGGAAAGTTTAATAGAGAGGTCATTTTTCGCGGCCATGTTCATCGTAGTGTTTATTTATACAACAGAAATCATTGAAAAAGTTATGGAAATAGATATTCGTCGAATTCCAAAAGAGGAATTCAGAACTTTCGACGACATCGTAAACAGTGACTTGGCACCCGTACTCAGCATAATGCATCCATCTAGAAGTTATTTCAAAACGCAAAAAATAAATAAAACTGTGCTTAAAATATTTAACAAGAAATCCGCAGAAAACTCCAAGAAACGGCGTTTGGTACTAAGTGATTGGGATTTATTAAATCATAAAAATGTCACTTTTATAGTAAGTTCGCAAATGGCTCCTATTAATTTACAATATGACAGGGATATAAATATAGAGCCAACAATTACATGCCAGCACGATGAGAAGTACATGGAGAGAACTCATTACATAATAATAGTTCCTAAAACTTCTTTGTACGCGAATAAAATATTAAAAATATTTTTAAAATTGGAAAGTACAGGATTTTTAGTATTTAACAGGCATCAATATTTTAGTAAATTGCAGCAAAGAGAATATACCAAATACTATCTATTGATGAGTAATGTAGGACGACCAATTTTATATCAGCAAAAATATGATGATAGCACAGTGTTATTTTTCAGGTTATTAATGGCGTTCAACGTGTGTTTAGCAATGTGTATTTTAACATTCATTTGTGAAATAATAGTGTCGCAATGTAATAATAAGTTATCTATGAAATCAGTAACGGCTATTAGAATTAATTTTACTGAAAATTCTTCAACAAAATTAGGAAACAATTCATTGTAAATTCTACTTCGAAATATTTGTGCTTTTGCCGAAATTGTATTAGTGTGTCTGTTATCTGCAAATAAGAAATCAGTTAACTGTTTTGGGTGTATTTCTTAAAATGTAATATGAATTAATGTAATCCAGAAATTAATAATGAAAATTAATGTAATACGAATTTTTAAAAGAATTATATTATAAAGTGTTATCTTCAAATCGAAAAAAGGTTTATCTACCTACCTGTCTATCCTAAAAACTCGTGAACCTCTTATGCATGTATTAGTAGTTCATTGAGTTGAACCGAACTAATCTAATTCTCTTTACTTCAGCAGATTATTATCTATTCTCCCAGCGAACTATCAGTAGTTACATTTATGCTTCAAAATCGATGATTAAACGAACATCACTCTAAATGAAGTTCTGCCACAATTTATATAAGCGATTGGTATCACTTAGCAAGTCTTGTAATTTCGACAAGTATTTTTTAGTCGCTAGGATAAAACTGAACTCAAGCGGCTATACTCTAAATCTTTTAATTAAAAAATATTTGTTTCTAGATAAATCAAATTTTATAAATCAATTTAAATCGATGAAGAAATGGGCAACATTTATGGAAAAAATACCTGACACACGACCATGACGTATAAATATAGCTAGTTTGAGAAAAACATGTTTTTCGAAAAATTCTACTTTCTTTTCAAACCACAAATATTAACAAGGCAAAAGCGACAGCCAGTATATGAAATATCATTACAAAAGCAACATTCATTTTTGAAATCGAAAAACTACAAAATATCGCCCACCTGCCAAAATTTCACAATGGCCATCAGCAAATACAAGTTTTGGATAAGGGCATGTGTGATCATAGTATTTAATGCCTGTGGTGTAGGAATGAATAGAACATTAGACTGGGCAAATATTTTTATCTTTCTATCTCCCGGTGATAGAGTTTCTAAAGCGAGTAGAAAGGTATACAGGGAGATCGGCCAACCATTACCCAGCGGCCAACTCTAGATTCTACAGATAATTCTGAACAACTTTTTCCTCTGAAAAAATTTCTGGGAAGGTATAGTTTTTAAGTTATTCAACACTAAACTTTAGGTGAAAAAATCACATTTTTTGAAATATCTCGACTCTGTTTGAAGGTATCTTAACGAACCGGAGCTCATTTTAAAGATATTTTAAAGCTCTATGAATTGTCTCTATTGGTTTTTGACCTACAATGAATATCTCTCTTGTTATAGCCATAAAAACGGGGTAAATGCCAATTTTTCAGGGTTTTCGCGTTTAACTCGTTTCGACACATAGTTACCGAAATATCACACAGGAAAAAGTTGTAGGCCTTGAAAAAACAAACATTTTTTGTCCTCTAATACGATGCGATTAAATTAAAACTGAACCCTACAAGAGCCTCGTAAAGTCGACAAAATACAGTACGACAAATAAATCGATATTAATAACAAAATGTTATGAAAACGAGTGCAAATAGGGTCCAGTTTTAATTTAATCGCATCGTATTAGAGGACAAAAAATGTTTGTGTTTTCAAGGCCTACAACTTTTTTCAGTGTGATATTTCGATAGCTATGTGTCGAAACGAGTTAGACGCGAAAAACCTGAAAAATCGGCATTTACCCCCGTTTTTTGGCTATAACAAGAGAAATATTCATTGTAAGTCAAAAACCAACAGAGGTAACTTGTATAGCTTGAAAATATCTTTAAAATGAGCTTCGGTTCGCTAAGATACCTTCATACAGAGCCGAGATATTTAAAAAAAAAGTGATTTTTCCCCCTAAATTTTAGTGTTGAATAACTTAAAAACTCTACCTTCCCGGAAATTTTTTCAGAGGAAAAAGTTGCTCAGAATTATCTGTACAATCTACAGTTAGCCGCTGGGTAATGGTTGGCCGATCACCCTGTATGTCAAACATACGCCCAAAAATATTGATAATTTTGTACAGAACATTTCACCCAAGACAATACCATTATTTATCAGTTATGTGGAGAAATCGATATACCGACGTATCAATATTGCAATTAGGAGGTAGAAGGATTATTCCAAACAATGATAATTTAGACACGTATCTTCAATATTACATCATTTCAAGTACCTACATTTCATGGAGAAATATACACCCGGAGATATTCTGTTTCCGAACAAAATTCTTAACTTGCATGGACGGACACTTCGTTACAAGTACGAAGTTGGACAGGTTCGAATGGGAGCAACTCCAAATACTTATAACTACATTTTGCAAATGGAATTTTCAGGATTTTTCCTACTTGACAAATAACAATATTTTACTAGACATATGCGCAAGTACTATGGTATCTTCAATAGAGTGATGTCTAAGAGGTATTTCGATGAGCACCAATTTAATGAAAATTCCGTGTTGTTTATTAGATTATTACCTCCGTTCAGCATTTGTTTAATAATTTGTATATTAATATTTATTAGTGAAATAATAGCGGCGCTATGTAGGAATAAGTTATCTGTGAAATCAGTGAAGGCTATCAGAATTAACATTGTCGAAAATTCTTCAACAATAATAGCGAACAATTCTTTGTAAAATCTGCTTTGATATATTTGTGCTTTTGCAGGAATTGTATTAGAGTGTCTGTTATCTGCAAATAAACAGTTTGTTTTAAATTTTTTGAGATTTGTTCCATATATGCTATAGTAAAAAGATTGAAGAATATAATAAATTGTAAAAGCTACAAATCTAAAACCAGCGATATTACGAGATTTTGTATTCTAATGTTTTGCTATGCGCTGCATGCACATATCTCCTGGAAAATCAGCGACAAGAACATCTTCACGGTCAGTACTGTACAAATTATGAAATATTGTACAGCTTGTCGGATTTTTTGCCAAAAAATAGTTTGAAACAAAAAGGATGGATTGTTTTTTCTATAGTTAGTTAGTTAGTTTATTAATACTCTCATAAATAGGGGGATACATAGCCCATTGAGAGGGAGTTCCGAAAGATAGCGAGTACAATATACGGCGTATGTAGTGTGCAGGCATATATATATATATATAAAATAGAAGAAACGCAAAATACAGATTTAGTCACCCAAGAGAAATGCTCTCCTGCAAAGGGTCGCTTTGACAAAATTATATAGGACAGACGCAGAAGGGGTGTCATTATTACACAGTAGTGAACATAATAAACCCGTTGAGTGCGGTGGGCGCAGATTTAAGTTACGAGCAAAATGTGCTCTCGTAGGCGCAAGTAGTGGACGCTCTGCTAATATATGAAGCAGCGTTTCGCGCGCATTATAATTGCAAAGAGTACATAGTGTAGTCGGATTATAGAGGTAGCGCTGACCCGCAATTGAAAAAGAGCGCGAGTAAAGTGCTGCTAATCGTAGTTGCAACCTGACTTTTAGGTAGTGAGGGGCAGGCGAGGAGGATACAAAGAGTAAGCAGAGTCCGCAGGAAGACGGAAGATAGGCAATTGAACAGAGTCGGAAGTAGAGTAGGTTATCAAACCCGCTTTCCTGCAAGCCTCGGCCAACCGTGCAAACGCAGACGGCCCCGTTTGTTCCCAAAAATCGGCATTGAAGTTGTTCCATAGCTCGCTCGCCCCTGCACTGTCAAGGATCGCCTTCACCTGGACGGACCAGTTGAAGGTTGCGTCCGGAGAGGCAATAGCGGGCAAATCCTTTAAGCGAGTCAGTAATATTTTGGGCAGTCTGTGATCTAGCAAACTGAGAGTTTTAGTCACCCATTTGATTGCTCTAGAGCAAACTTCTACCGATATAGGAGAGATACCAAGTTCCAGGCGGACAAGATAGGCCGGGGTGTTCCTCGACAGGCAGAAAAGTTTCTTAAAGAACCCAATCTGTACGGATTCCAGACTGTCCAAATATCTTAAAGCCCAACATGGTGCCGCATATAAGAGGACGGACATTATCATCGCATAATACAGAGTGAAAAACGCTTTCCATGCTTCCATTTTTGCCGAGATAACTAGCGACGTAACCGCGGCGTTGGTTCTCATTACGGCATCCTCCACGGCGAGAAGGCCACGCGCAGAGGAGGAGAATAGCACACCCAGGTACCGATAGCTGGACACGACTTCGACCGGACTATCTCTATAATAAAACGATCTGGAATGTGAATCCAATTGGCCGGCCTTCTAAAACATATTATCTGTCTTTCCAATATTAACTGTAAGTAGATTCTGCAAACAGTATTCCGAAAGTAGAGCTAACTTTCTACGAAGGTCCGCGGGAGAATACGCAAAGATAGTTAGGTCGTCAGAGTTTAGCAACATCACCAGGTCCAGAGTGAGCGAAACAACCACTCCACGCGAGCCTCTCGCACGGAAGAACGCCACAATATTGGACAGATATAATATAAAAAGCAGGGGGCTGAGCATTTCTCCTTGGAGTAACCCTCTCGTTACCTTAAAATCGGACGTCGCAGAGTTACCCGCTTGTAACCGTACCGAAGCCGACTGGTAAAGAGCGGCGAGGGCTCTTACAAATTTCGCGATTACGCCGAATCCGAGGAGCTTCCGCCAGAGAAGTGCATGGGGGACTGAATCAAAGGCACTTTTGAAGTCCACAAAAAGTCCAAATATTTTTGACTTGGGGCGTCTAAGCATGATCTGAATAGTAGCGAGGAGCGAGAAGATACAATTCTTTGTGCTCCTCCCAGACCGAAACCCGAACTACTCCTCTGGTAGCAGATCTCTTGCGGAAGCCCATTCAGAGAGGCGTTTACATAAGATCTGGGAAAAAATTTTGGACAAAGCGTTGGTAATTGCGATTAATCTGTAATTCGCTGGGTCATCTCGCGCGCCTTTTTTAAAAAGCGGAAATAATAAAGCCTGGGCCCAGCCCGCAGGAAACATCTCTGCCGAAAAAATTCTGTTGAAAAGTTGAAGAAGACGGGAAAGCCATGTATCGTCTAGTAGTTGAAAGAGTTTGGCGGGTAACTCGTCGGGGCCGATGGCTTTTCCCCCCTTCAACACCTTAATACTATCTTTAAGCTCCGACAGGGTAAGCGGGGAGTCCAGGCTTATGTCGAATATGCCATAGAACGTCTCTGTAAAGTAATCTTCTCGGGGAAAAATCTCCGAGAAGTATGCACCCCAGGCCTCCACAGAGACCCGCACACCCGGGACGGGCTTTTTCCGGAATTGACGACACGCTTTCCAAAAGTCCGCTGAATTGCGGACCGCCGCGAACCTATCCGAAATCATAGAAACATAACGAAGTTTTTTCCATTTCAGTGTATCCATGTAAACTCTTTTCGCGGAATTAAAAGCATCAATCCACAGAACTTTTAAACTTAGGTGTAAGTGAAGACATGCTAGTTTATATTTGTATTGAAACATATGTACGGGGTAAAACAAGTATAATAGTAGTAAATATAGATACCAATGAAGTATTAGTCTCATAGCAGCGAATTTGAAATGATTTCAGGAAGGCTAATGAAAAAAAATTGACAAGTTTGACTTGTAAGTTGCCTAAACTTTTCTAATCTTAACAGTTTTTCTGTGACGCCGTAATAGTTATCGAACTAAATCCAATTGAATTAGCTTCCTGTATCAATTATACAATCTCACCTGCCAGAAAATCGATGTGCTACTTCCCAGACGGAAGTTATGATACTGTTAAAATGTGTAAGAACATAATTGAGTTTTTTTAATTTTGGCAAAGTTAACTGTTTTAACAACACGCCGTCTTTCTAAATTCAAAGCTCTGAACATACCTTTATAGTTAACGTGAAAACGAAAATTTTGAGACGTGGTAGAAGTGTGTGCTGCAAGTATTCTTCAAATGACAGCACTTCAAATAAAGGTTGTCGAAACGTAACTCGCAAAGAAAAATCAGTTTTTCCTAGGGCACATCAAGAATATCATCTTTGGGGGCCTAGTTGAGATTGTAATTGGTTTCTTTACTCTATTTATACATAAAAACGGAGTGGCGCTAGTGAGACATTTAAATATTAGGCTGCAGAGGCATAACTAATTTTATGAACGACTTTGTCTTATGTATAAAGTACATTTTATGCTCTCTTCATTACTTTTCTACGGCAAGTAAAGCAATGGGTGCCCATAAAATATCATGTACAACTCATGCGCATATATCAAAGGTCATACGCTTGTATATTTACTGCGTAATGTAATATAATATGAACTAATTAGTTCAACAAGTGTACAATATACGTCAAGGGATTGAAATGGCCATTTTTCACAATAATTTTGATGATGCCGGATTAGTGGTCTATATAGCGGGTAACTCATTGTGTTTAATACCACTAAAAAAGCATTTTAGACGACGTGTATCATACTTATGAAAAAAAATCCATTCAAAATTTAATTTTACGCACACTATATGTCTAGATGTATACTTTAATTGTAGAATGTATTTTCAGCGCTGTTAAACATGAGCTGTCCACTAAGTAGGTTTCTATTACCAGACACGTAATTACTATATAGAGTAGGCCTACATTCGGTAGCAATTTTTGTAGGCGATAACCCCAAAATTTTATATTTTCATACTATATTTATAATTACTGCTATGTTTTGAATGTAATGTATCTACAATTTTTATTTCTTAACCCTCTGTGCACGACGCCGTCCTATAAAAATGAGTAACAGGGACGGATTCCTAGTCTCAGTTGACCAATTAAACATGTGTATCATAAGAAAAACGTGTGCTTTGGAGTTGAAAAAAAAAAATTTTTTTCACCAAAATGAATAGTTCTGTGGATTTGCCCATATGCGTTTCTACGGCGGAAAACACGCCTTGCAGAGGTGCATTCCCCATCAAACCAGGCCTTCGATCTACCAAAATACTCCCGCGCATTACACGAAACGGTTCGCAAAACTATGCCTGCACTTATCACTGCTGCGCGAATGGTTTCGACGAAACGCTCATAAGCAATATCTACAGTCTCTGATTCCTCCGACGGAGGGGCAATTAAAGAACGACTTAAAACATTTTGAAAGTCACGCACCCCGTCATTCGACAATGAATATCTTATATTCAGTGATTATGACGCGATCAGAATTTGCGGAATACAAAAAAAGTGATAAAATTATCGGGAGATGATCCGACCCGTGGAGGTCAGTATCCGTTTGAAGGTCAGCAACAAAAGCCAAGTGTGGGGCAGAAACCCATATAAGATCGACGACGCTGAATCCTCTCTGTCCGAGGAAAGTAAAATGTGCTGGGATGTCACCAGGGCAACGTCCGTTTAAAAGTACAAAATTATTTAATTGCATAAACTCGAATAAGAGAGAACCGCGACTAGTACAAAGTTCATCATGTGATCTCCGGGACTTGTATAGTGACGAGCCTTCGAAAATTTGCCCGAAATCATTATAAGAATCCGACGGGCCGACCCTACAGTTAAAGTCGCCGCCCAATACAACAATACATTCTGAATACCGGGCATTCAGGGAATCAACTACCGTTTGGAGAGATAGAAGCTGAGAAGTTAAGTCTGAGTTGGGTGGAAAATAAAAAGAGCCGGTTATTTTGTTAATTGGTAAGGTAATAAGGAGGAAAAAAATCCAGTTGGGAGAGCTATCGAGTACAGAGCAGGAAAAATCTGTGTGAATTACGGATAGGAGGCCCCACTACAGCGGCCGAACCTGCTAAAACGGGTGGCTGGGGAGGATACACTCGAGTGCCCGGGAGCCAGCTGTTCGAAATCAACGTCACGATCTAACCACGTTTCCGAGAAGTTCATAATTTTAAAAGACGACCCAAATACATTATTTTTTAAATTATAAAATCCACGGGCATTCCAAAAAGTAATCTTTAATAAATCAACCGGTCTCTTAAAACTCGCAGCGGCGCGTAAAAAAGTAGTGCTAGTTGACGGCGTGGTGAGACATCGCTGAGGATGACGGGGGGAGATCAAAAATTCTGAGCGGGGGATGGGTGTAAGCAGTCCGTAATCAATTCCTCCTGGGACGAAGTAAAACGATGGGCCGAAGGGGCAGATCCTCCAGCGCTATTTGACGTGCGAGTTGTCAAGAAAGATTTTTTTTCGCGTGAGGGGCCGTCGCAAATAGTTGTGAAGTCTTGGTCTACTTCCGACCATTTTCGCCACACGTTATCTACGGCGATCAGATCGCCCTTTTGTTTAAAAGACGCACCCTTGGCACCAGCGGCACGGCGCGCTTCCCTGGCCTTGAAAGCGATAAAACGTTCCTTGTCGGAGTAGTCCGCGTTTATAAACGTCAGCTGCTCCGCAGTTTACTCACCGGCTCTTTTGATGACGTGACAGGATTTGAAATAGTTGCGGCGAGCCAATAAACAGAACACTTCTATGAACTGTCAACTTTATGTAAGTACATTACGCCTGAAACTGATGCCCTATCTCTCGCAGGATCGACTTATCGTCCACAACGAGGCTGTTTTTTGACTTTAATTATCTTTTAACCAAGAGGATCTTACGCGTTTTGAATCATTAATCTAAATAGTGCTGTCAATAGTACATAGTTGTGGAATTCTTTTCGGATGCCCCTTGCCTCTTGGATGTGATTTGCTTGCATATCGGTGTGTTTGTGCTTTCCATGTGTGTGGCCCACCACTTACTCAGGGCGCTCCACACGTCGTCGCTTCGCGCACGCACCTCAAGCGCTGTCTTCGTCTTCGTTCGTGTCTTGTCCTTGTTTATCACTCACTCTTGAGTCTGTTACGTGTTGAGGCGGCAGAATCTCTCGGCCTAGTGACTTCGGCACATGTCCGACGAAAACGTGTCCTCTAATCAGCAGCAACTACTTGGCACGGAGGAGTAGTCTCTACCGCTGCTAAGTTTTTTCTATAAATAAGGTTCAATTTACTTTCTCAGTAATATTAAAGGTAATGCCATAAATGACAGATGAACATTGGAGCCCATGGGAGTTAGGAGGCCGCCCTCACTTAAAAATCATCATCAGCATCATCATCATTCGACATCTTCGTTATCATTGACATCATCATCATCATTCGGAATGTTCGATATCATTGAAATTATCATCAATATCGTCGACTTTATTATCATCGCTACTCACCATCGGTAACAAAGTAAGACCGCTTCGCTCACTGTTTTCAGTATGCAAAGTTAGAAAATTATGATTACGTCAAATTACCATGCCCGGCACGTGAAGGTTTTGCTTTTCATATGGAAAACATTAGTGATTCGCACACGAACGGAGTTGGCGCCCGAGCGCAGATAGATAAAATATAAGGGGGCGTAAATACATAATCTTGCAAACAATAGACCTTAAAATTTTTTTAATTGATTAAATTAAATTGAGCGTGTATATTACCTATTAAATATTTTTTATATAAACGAAAATTCAAATGAAGCGACAAGCCCTCCTTACATAAGTAAGGGGAGGTTAAACCATAAAACCTTGCAAAAACTTCTCGCCAAATGTTTTAACTTGAATTAAAATTAATAAAGTGTGCACACAACCAAAAAAAAAAGATTTTTGTTTTACCTTTTGGTGAAAACAAAATTTAAGTTCAATAGAGAAGCAGACCTTTTAAATATGGGGAGGTTTTACGTATAACCTTGCATAAACTCTCTTGAAGTACAAATTTATATATACATTTATAAATAAAAATAAAAGTATAATCTTCCCAAACAGTAAATCCTACAGTGCTCATGATTCTGAGTCACAGAATGATTATAAAAATCAAATGAATTATGTGATAATGAAACAACATCAAACAATAACGGAATTAACGAAGAAATTTCAGAAACGTGTCAATTCGATTCTAAAGTAAAATCAGTACTTGGAAGTATTCGAGAGGACAATGTTAAATGATTTAAACCAATTCCGCAACCATTTGGCCACGCTCTGGAGTGAGATGTTGCAGGATGGTCTTTCAGATGATGTGTTGGTCGAATTAATAAAGGAATATAAATGTCCAGAAAATTTCAAAATAATAGAACCGTCATTCCTTAACGAGGAAGTTAAAAATAACTGATGCAACTACAAATAGCGATTGAAAACTCTTTGCTAAATAAAAAATACTAGCTGCAGGTCTTTCAGCTTTAAATAATTTAGAAAATGGAATATTCAAGACTGATGACATAAATATGATAAAATGGATACGATACGTCGGACACTGTATTTCGCATTGCCACCAGACGGATACCATTACCAGAAAAATTGTGTCGAACAAAATTAACTCGACCCTACGCAAAAACCCTTATCAAATCAAAGAAGGATAATTTATTGTTTGTTCTGGATTCCATGAAACTATCAAAGCAGCAGACAAGTTAGCTCAGACATCACAAAAACTAAAGATAAAAAGGTTCAATAAAACCAACCCATAGAAGTCAGTCCAAAACAAGTCTGCAAAAAACGTCAAGAGCCAATTGCGTCCGTGGTCCAGGCCGAATGGGCAGATACCGCGACAGAGGACCTGGAAACGAGTGATAACGATTGTACAGAAAGAGATTTTACTAAAGAATATTTCCAAAAACCTAGAACTTGCTGCTAGACTTAAACATTTTATAAAAAAATGGAGAGTGATAACGTCCGATCGAACAGTATTAAAATAGTTAAATGGGAACAACATTTAATTCTTTTCTCCTATATCCTAAAAACAATTCCAAAAAAGGTATTTTATCAACAAAGGAGGAAATTCTAAAGAAGGAAAGTATTATGGAACTATTAGAAAACGGAGCTATAGAAAAGTGTGAATACAACACGGGAGACTTTATTTCAAATACATCCCTTGTATAAGAAGCAGATGAAAAGTACAGATTTATTTAGAACTTATAAAATTTAAGTAATCTGATTATTACACATGAGTTTAAGCTTGAAGTTTATCGAATGCCAAGTAAGCTCATAATGCCTGGTTATTATTTTGTATATTTAGATCTTATAGATTGTGATTTTACTATTCCATTTCACGACATGCATCGTAAATATATACAATTAATTTTGAAAATAGAAACGTATGAATTTGTTTGTCTACCATTCGCTTTACCTACTGCATCACGTGCATATTCACAAAAATCACGAAGCCAGTTATGGCTCACCTGCGAAATCGTGGCTTATATTCAGTTCTTTATTTAGACGACATTCTGTTATTTGGACACTAATAGGACGAATGCAAATATAACCTAGAATGTACTATATACATACTGAAAATCTGGGTTCTATAATAAATTACAGCAATAGTCAATTGTGCCCCAAGATAGAGTGTACAATTTTAGGCTTTATTTTTAATTCTTTAGATATTACTTTAAAGTTGATGTTTATTAAGAAAATCGACAAGTTGGTCGAAAACTACTTTCTTCTATTTAATTTTTCGAGGGGATCAATTGCTAAGCCAGTGGTGCTACCCCATACGAGAATACCATATTTCCATACTGCGCGGAATAGGGAGTCGTGAACTCTGCGTAGTAAAGGTTTTGGAGAGAATATTTCTGAGTCCCAAAAAAAGGTGAATAAAATATCTTAGTTTTCGGGTGATATGTGTGTCCCATTTCAAATGAGCGTCTATTTCAACTCCGAGGTATTTTGTATTTTTTACAATTTCAATTTGTGGACACGTACATACATTTTTATCCTCGCATAATGAGTTATGAAACGTTAGGGATTTCACCGAAGGTAAGCTGTCTAAGTAGCATCCGAAGGCAATACATTTAGTTTTTTTAAAATTCACTGTAAGTTTATTCGCCGCGAACCATGACATCAGCGTAGTAAAGTCTTGTATGGTGTCTTGAATAAATGTGTTCCAACTATTTCCTTCGTAAAAAATAAACATGTCGTCGGCGTGCGCAATCAGCTTTCCTATAATGTTTTGGCAAAGCAGATCATTTACATATATTACAAATAGAAGTGGTCCCAAAACTGTGCCTTGCGGGGCACCATGTGAGGTATAGTAATAGTCGCTTTTCGTTTCGTTTAGTGCTACATATTGAGGACGATTTTCAAGATATGACTTCAGAAGGGCTAATACTACACCTCTGACTCCATAGTCTCTTAGTCTATTTAGAAGTATTTCGTGGTCTAACGTATAAAAAGCTTTTTTTAAATCGACAAATATACCGACGCAAGGTTTACCCGCGTTTAAGGCATTGTAGATATATTTCGTAGCTTCAATAATAGCGTCTTCGAATGATTTCCGCTGACGAAACCCGTACTGGAGCTTGCTAAGGAGATTAGATTTTGCAAAATATGAATCAAGTCTTTTTTTTAGGCAAATTTCAAAGATTTTTCATAATGCCGATGTAATGGATATTGGCCGATAGTTGGATAGGTCGTTTTTACGACCGGTTTTATAAATTGCAATGATTTTTGGGGTTTTGAGCTGGGTTGGGCATGTGCCTTTAAAGAAACATAGATTTATGATATAAGTTATTGGGTTCACAATGAGAGGAGCAAGAGTTTTTAGCGTTTTGACAGAAATATTATCTGGACCAGATGCAGTGCCATTTTTTACGGAGTTAATAATATTTAAAACATCGGTTATGGGTACTTTGGAAAGGAAAACTGATTGCGATGCTATATTGGTTGAGTTTCGGCGAGCTATATTTGGAGTCTGTGAAGCGAGATTATTTCCAACGTTTGTAAAATATTCTATAAACGCTTCTGCTATCTCGTGAGTTGTCGTGATTTTATTATTTTTGTCGTCCAGTATTTCATGTGGAATGTTGTTATTTGTCTTAATGTTTCTACCTGATATATCGTTTACAGTTTTCCACAGCCGTTTAGGATCTTGAACACTTCTATTTACAATGATTCTGTAGTTCCTATTGCGAGTTTTTAATATTAAGGATTGTAACCGATTTTTATACAGTTTGTAGGCTGTCACGAGTTCAGGTCTATGTGGTTGCCTAATGGCGTTGAGTCGAAGTTGATCTCTTTTTTTCATTGATTGTAGTAAGCCGGTTGTAATCCAGGGAGTTCTTCTTTTAAGCGTGGTGGTTCTAATGGTTGAGGCGAGCTCCATAAGTTCTTGTAATTTGCATATTAAATGTGAAGTTGCCGTTTCTGAATCGCTAATTTTGCAATAATCGTGCCATACAACTTCCTGAGCTAGTTCTAGTAGTTTATTGCAGTCAACAGTGGAGTGGTGACTAATGTCGTTAGTTTGGCATCGAATTGGTCCAATTGGTGCAAGGAGGATTATTGGGCAGTGGTCCGTCAGCGGAGATAGGATAACTGCAGCCATCGGTTGGGAGAAGCTATTTAGCTTTTTGTAGAAAAAATGATCAATACAGGTACTTGAGCCGTGAACTTCCCTTGTGGGTTTGTTTATAGCTTGTTGGAAAGCGTCTTCTATTAGTGTTGATAAATAATCTTGCGTTGTTGAATCATTACGCAGTACATCTATGTTGAAGTTGCCTACAAGGACGTGATAAGCGTCTTGATCTAAGTTTGATAGCAATTGTGGTAGAGTATCTATATATTCTTGAGTCTGCAGCATGACAAGTAGGTGTTCGTAATTTTTCCGAAGACTGCGGATGTTAGTATGCAGAATCTTGATTGAAGATGAAGTTCTGAGCAGGATAGAGTAACAATCTCCGTGTGAGTCGAAAGTAATGGTGCTAATCTCTTGTTCTCTAAATTCATGAATTAAACGATCTATATGCATGTATTTGATAGATATTGGGTTTTAGATATTATAAATTTTTTGCGAGAGATATATGTTTCACATACATCTCTGTCACTAGCTGCATGATTAGTTGGTCGGTTTCGGTTGAATCGTTTGTTCGCTTCCTCACAGTTATTGCACTTTTTGTTATTCTTCCGTTTGCATTCTTTGGATGAATGTGCCCCTGCACAGTATTCACAGATCGGAGTATCATGTTGACACTTCTTGACACTGTAACCATTGCACTTGAAGCATCTGCTAATTTGAAAATCGTCGTAAACCGCGCATCTTTGCCACTTTATAAATATTTTTGAATTGTTTTGCATAATTTTTCTATAGACGTTAGGGCCAACTTCTGCAAAAATAACACTTTGTTTCTCTTTTGTACGATTTCTGCTAAATTTGATCTCAAAAAACGGATTGGGAATGTCATTAAAATTTTGATTTATAATTTTAGAAGCAAAGCCTTGCATAGTAGTGTCACCGTTGTATCCTATAATTTTTATACTCGGATTTTGCTTCTTTTCTAATTCAGCAGTGCAATTATCTCCGATTTTTAAATTTATTTCTTGGGATAGTTTTTTAGCATCCTCCTACGTGGAGCGTCTTATAAATATCAAGCCGTCTTTTACATCCTTATATTTACTACTTTAGTTTGAATATCTGCCACGTTAATTGAATTTTGTATGTCAGCCCTTGATTTATTCAAATCTCGATGTTTATTAGATTTTACTGTGACATTAAGGGTGTTATTTTTTGGTCAAAGTGTAGTAGTATTACATTGGTTTGCAGACGTTATTGTCGCGTAGGTTGGTCTATATACATTTGCTTTTAATTCTGTTATTTCCTTGCGTAGAAATTCATTATTTTCCTTTAACAGTGTGTTGTTGTCATTTAGTTCCTTATTTAAAGCCTCAGTAGATTCTTTTCTTCTGTTTTCCAAGTATTGATAGTGACGTCATCGTGTGCAGTGTTTACTATACTGGAATTATTTAAAATTTTGATGTGGTCTCTCAACTCCGCGTTATGTTCGCGCAGCTCTTTAATTTGTTCCATTTGCTCATTATTTATTCTTTTTTCGCAGGTTAAGTCTTTTAATAAGTCATTACATTCTTCACACTCATTATGTTCATATTTACGCTTTTTTATTGCTTTTTCGTTAGAGGATTTTTCGGATCTTTCGCTCCTCATTGATGCCACAGATGCAGAATCGTCGTCGTCTTTTTCTTCAGTTCCCATGCTGTCGATTTCCATTTCTAGAGATAGGTTTTATCCGTTTTTAATGTTTTCTAGATGTTTTTGTATGATAAGTAGTTTCCTTTCAGCGTTAACTACTTCAATATTGGGAGAAGAAGTATCTAAGTCACGTTGTAGCAAGTCCTCGAAAGATAGGTTAAGGTGCACTGGGCACACAACAATGCGTCTTGTGACAAAAAAACCTTTCCCTTCCTTTACCTTTCTTGTGAATTACGATTTGCAAAACCCGTTGTCACCCACTAGGCACATCACGATTCCAATTTTATGATTTGGATGGCAGATATGGTTTATGTGATCAGGAGGTATATCACGCGCGTCTTTACTACTCCACGCCATCTTGGCATATGCCAATACAAATACAATGGAAAAAATAACAATTTCGGCTTTATGAAGAAATGCTTTCAATTGCAAAAAAATTATGTTAATTCCAAAAAGTTTGCAAGGGTATTTCAATGGGTGGAAGAAAACAATCCTTAAAAGCTATGAAATCAATGAAAAACATTTATTAAGCCTTGAAGGTAGTGGTGACTGCGTTACCTTAAGGCTACATACAGATACATTACATACAACTGAAAAGTTGTATAAAAGAAGTATAATTACATTGATAATAATAAAAATTTTCGGATCGATACAAGGCCAGCATGACTTCCGGTATATGTATAATTTAACAATAAGAATAATTACGCCGTATTATATAACTACTAATAATATGAGAGAAAAGAAAACGGAAAGATTACGGTTGAGAAAGGGATTAGGTCATTATCTGAAGATATGAAATGTCACGGAAGGTGTTTTCAAATGTGAAAAAGTAGCGGAATAGAAGTGACTTAAATGTATTGATGGACTCAGCATTGCGAATTTCAATAGGTAGAGAATTCCAGAGTCTTGTTGCCTTCACAAGAAAAGAATTTTTATAGCTTGTTGTTCTTACACGTGGTACTAACAAGATATCTTGGGTGACTCTAGTCGATCTTAGCTGGGCCTCACTACGAAAATGAAATAATGAAAATAGATACTCTGGTTTATGGCAGTTCAGAACTAGTACGATACTGATCCTAAAAAGTAGAGGTGACGATACTTAATTGGTAGCCAGCCTAGCATTCGTCTAAAAGGTGTGACACTTGCATCACGCTTAAGATTGAAGATGAATCGAATAGTCGAGTTCAGTAGCCTCTGTAGCAGATGTCACAGTACCCTACGCAACAGTAGTCAAGTTACAGAAGAGAGTTTTTTCTTAAGCTCAGTAGATAGCAGTTTTTTTGTTGAAACGTAGACGGTGTAACGAATAATTTACGTTACGAGTAATGTCAGACAATAATCCCTGCCACGACAAGGTATTGTCGATTCTCATTCCAAGGTTTCGTACGTCATTTGTAAATGGGATTTTAGCAACATCAAGTACTAGGTTCGAGATATGCAGCAAGTCAATCGCATTGTCCCTCCGAAATTTGAAATTTGTGCAGTTCCTCGGGCTGTTGGCACATTAAGGCTTTCAACATCGCATTTTCTTCCTCTAGTGCTGTAATCTATCAGCTGGTACGTTTTGGGAACTTTTATGTTCCTCAAAGTTAGATCGCATTTCCGCCCTAATGTCAGATACTTCAACCATCATTAATGAGATTTTCTCATTGATATCAGCATTATGCTGATCTTGACTCTCCTTAAACTGATCTATTTTAGCTGTGAATGAAATTTTCAAATCTTCAATGGCTTTTAAGATTTGATTTCCCATGCCCGCTGCTGGTAATATATCAGCCCTTTTAGCTGAGTTAGTTGAAGAGGCTGAAGAAGTACGCGATCTGGGAATGGTCAGTATACCCTTGTTATTTTTGTCAATACAAGCTGCACATACCGTAAATGTTTTGCCACCCTTCGACACTTTATAGAATTCCGTACATTTCGGATGATGTGGAAGATTGTATTCCTCACAATAGACAGGTGATTTTTCTTGCTGCTTACAGATGCCTGCGCAGATGATAGCTTGCTTTTCTGACAAAGACATATTTTAAATGATAGCTTCCACGAGGCGCTTAAGTATCACGGTTCTGTGACCCAGTAACTGAAGTATGCTTCGATAATGATGCTAATCAGCGCTAATCTTATGTTATGGCTCAACTAATACTGTTGTTGCACCGGTTTAGCAGATGAATAAAGAGAAAGACATCACCTGAAGTTATTTAGTTGACGACAAGTTACCAACTGTGTAGAGCGTACAAAGTGCAAATCGGTATACCAACAGTAGTGTAGGCCAGGCTTAGTGAGACGTCAGGATTGCGATGACGGTGTTGAACTTGACAGCGGTAGATGGCAGCTCCTGAGATTATTTAGTTGACAACAACTTAACGACTGCGGGAAGTTTACCAATTGCAAATGGGTATACCAACAGTAGATAAATCCAGGCTTAACCGGACATCAAAGTTACGATGACGGTGTTGAGCTTAACAGCCGTAGATGGCGAATCCTAAAGTATTCTATATAATCCTATAGCATTATTCGAAATACCGATTTTTCTACGGAAATCTTTTCAATACAGAAACAAAAAATGCGCGGCCGTTGCACGATCTTAGAAAGGATATTATTTTTATGCATTTGAATTTGAAAAGTCAGAAGGCCTTTTAATTGCACCAAATTGGCCGGTACAATCTCAGTACCCAATATTTTGTAAAATACTGATTGCTAACCACTGCTTAACAGCGTCAATTGAAAATAGTGAATGAAAATACCTGCATCCTTGACAGCATGTCTAGTGAATACATATAATTCTAATAAAGTAAGAAAATATTAGACAATTCCACTAGGTATAATGAATAGTGGAAAAATCGTATACTTCTCAGAAATCCGAATATCAAATACATCAACGTTTGTCCGGTAATATTTTTCAAGCAACTGATCAAGATCCTTTCGACAAAACGCCCCTCTTCATGCTTCACCTCACATACATTATAAACGTGGTGCTGGTGGGGAAAAATTTCTATCTTCGGTTATTCCACTGCTAGATTTCCATCTTCGAAAACAGTCTGTCATATAACATAAATTGAAGAAATTCCTGAACATGTTGCCCATCTCAGCATCCATTATAAAAATTCGAGACTGGAACAATAATAATGGTTGTTATCTATAATCTTTACCGATTATAATTCTTTCAGACCTAAAAAATACATTTCGAAAAAAACAAGTCACACGCAACTTGAGCGTATCGGTATATAGAGCTTAAAAAAAACATGTTTTTCAAAAAGAAAAAGTTTTCGCATGAAAATCGAACAAATCAACGCGATATGAACATTCAGTAACATTTACACCGAGGAATAACATACACCAAAGTTTCGCAATGACAATTCAGAAATACATTTTTTGGAGAAGCGCATGTATGATCGTGCTACTTCATTTATGTGGTGGACAAGTGAATAGAATATTGGACTGGGCTACTCAATTACAGAAATCCTTGTTGCAACAATCATCGATATACAATATTCTACTTTGTCTCGAAAAAAATTTAAAACATCAATCTTTCGAATATGAAAGCATCATAAAAGCTTTTACAACTTCGCCCAGCACGGTGGTTACTTTGCCAATGATACAATTAGATGATAGTCAACTTATACACAATTCATCAAAATTGAATTACATTCAAACCTCAAATATTTTTATCTTTCTATCTCTCGACGGTAGTGTTATTCCTAAGAATGGTACTGTGGACTCGTTCTCTATTATTCTAGATTTTCTTCAATTATCAGAAATGTCTTTGGCAGAAAAACGGCCAAAAATTTTGGTAATTTTATGTTCCACAACTAAAAGAAAAAATTATAAATTATTTGTGCAAAATTTATGGAAAAGAAAATATGTGGACGCATCGATATTGCAAATAGTGATGCGAACAAATGTTAGCAAACGTGCTTTTCGAAACGACGAGTTCGACGTTTATCTTCATTATTACAATAATTTCAACAATTCATATACTGTGGAGAAATATGCACCGGACGTTCTTCTATTTCCGGACAAATTTCGAAACTTACATGCTTTTCGAATGCATTGCATGTACGATACTGAATTTGTTCGAGCTGAGATAAAACAAAATGCAGAATACATAGCCACAGTAATGAATGCTACTATTTCACGCGTATCTAGCAAAATCTTAAAAGAAAATTTGAGTGAATTAGATCGGCTGCAGGCCATGTTACGCTCTAATTATGATTTTTATCCAATGTTCATTAATAGTTCCAATATAAACTATGTTCTGCGCTTAACAAATTATCCAGTTAGAGCGTTCACAATGTCTTTTTGCGCAATGGTACCAATCAGATTTCACGAATTTGAACAGATTTTGGCTTATCCCGTAATTATATTAACAGTTAGTTTCATAATTTTTATATGGATAGCTGCTAAAATAATAAGATTTAACGGAAATAGATGGACAGTACCTGACGTTGCTGAGATGTTAGTCGGAATTAGCCACGCTTCTTCGAAGGCGGAAAGTTTAATAGAGAGGTCGTTTTTCGCGGCCATGTTCATCGTAGCGTTTATTTATACAAACGAATTCATTGAAAAAGTTATGGAAATTGATATTCGTCGAATTCCAAAAGAGGAATTCAAAACTTTCGACGACATCGTAAACAGTGACTTGGCACCCGTAGTCAGCATAATGCATCAATTTAAAAGTTATTTCAAAACGCAAAAAATAAATGAAACTGTGCTCAAAATATTTAACAAGAAATCCGCAGAAAACTCCAAGAAACGGTCTTCGGTACTAAGTGATTGGGATTTATTGAATTATAAAAATGTCACTTTCATAGTAAATTCGGAAATCGCTCATATTAATTTGCAATATGACAAGGACATAAATATAGAGCCAACAATTACATGCCAGTACGATGAGAAGTACATGGAGAGAACTCATTACATGATAATAGTTCCTAAAACTTCTTTGTACGCGAATAAAATATTAAAAATATTTTTAAAATTGGAAAGTACAGGATTTTTAGTATTTAACAAGCATAAATATATTAGGAAATTAAAGCAACGAGAATATACCAGCTACTTTCTATTGATGAGTACAACAGGACGAACAATTTTAAATCAGCAAAACCGTAGCACAGTGTTATTTTGCAGGGTATTAATGGCGTTCAACGTGTGTTTAGTAATGTGCATTTTAACATTCATTGGTGAAATAATCGTGTCGCAATGTAATAATAAGTTATCTATGAAATCAATGAAGGCTATTAGAATTAATGTTACTGAAAATTCTTCAACAAAATTAGGAAACAATTCATTGTAAAAAAATACATGTAATACGAATTTTTAAAAGAATTATATTATAAAGTGTTATCTTCAATTGAAAAAAAGCATTATCTCCCTACCTATCTACCCTAAAAACTCATGAACCTCTTATGCATGTATTAGTAATTCATTGAGTTAACCCGTACTAATCTAATCCTCATCATCTCACTTTCGGCAGATTAGTATCTATACTCCTAGCGAACGCTCAGTACTTGGATTTATGCTTCAAAATCGATTATTTAACGAACCTATCTGTAAGTGAACTTCTACCACAATGATATGAGCGATTGGAAAATCACTTAGTAAGTCTTGTAATTTCGAAAAGTATTGTTTAGACTCTAAGACAAAACTGAACTCGAGCCGCTATACTCTAAATCTTTTGATTAAAAAATAGTTGTTTCTGGATAAATCAAATATATTATTAATTACATTAATACACTACATTCTACAGCTTAAAAAGAAATTCCTTCCTCCGAAATCTTGAGTTTGCTCCAGTAACTGAAATTTGTATTATTAGATATTTCCCAGCATTTACATGTCGCCTTAAGCTATCAGATAATCGAGCAAGGTTCTCACAATTCAAAACAAGGATAATAGAGACATTTTTCACTTAACATAAGTTCTTTTGAAGTAGAAGAAAGTATGAGGGGGGTTAGGAATTTCAATCATAGTCGTTTCTTTCAATAAAGTAGTTTATACATGCGCTCAACTTGGCCGCCCGAGAGAGACAAAAATATTTAGAATACTTTTCCAGTAACAGTTGTTAATAAGAATTCTCTAGCATTTTTTCATTTTACGTCCGCCATATTTCACAGTACAAGAACTGTGTCGTAATGTAACGTTCATCAGATAAATTATTTACTAACGACCTGTATCTATTTTATAAATCCATTGAAATCGATGAAGAAATTAGCCACATTTATGGAAAAAAATACCTGACACATGACCATGACGTATAGATCAAGTTTGATAAAAACATGTTTTTCGAAAAATTCTACTTTCTTTTCAAACCGCAAATATGATCAAGGTAAAAGTGACAGTTAGTATATGAAATATCATTACAAAAGCAACATTAATTTAAAAATTTCACAATGGCCATAAGCAAATACAAGTTTTGGTTGAGGGCATGCGTGATCATAGTATTTAATGTCTATGCTGCAGGAATGAATAATAGAACATTAGACTAGGCTACTCAACTACACAGATCATTATTACAACAGTCATCGATACCCAACATTCTGCTTTGTTTCGAGCAAAATTTGACACATCAACATTCCGAATTTACAAACATCATCAAAACTTTCGCAACATCCCCTGTTACGACTATTACTTTTTCAATGCTGGAGTCTGATTACAGTCAATTTATAAACAACCCATCAAAATTGAATTACTTTCAAACATCAAATATTTTTATCTTTCTATTTTCCGGAGATAATGTTGAACACTTTTCATGCATTTCAGACTTTCTAAAGCTAGCACAAAAGGATATGTCAAGAAAACGGCCAAAAATGTTGATAATTTTATATAGAACACATCACCCAATAACATACCGTTATTTAATAGATATGTGGAGTAAACGATATACCGACGTATCAATATTGCAATTAGGAAGTAGCGGTAATTTAGACTCGTATCTTCAACATTACAACAATTTCGAGCACCTAAATTACCGGCAAAAATATACGCCCGGAGATATTCTGTTTCCGAATAAAGTTCTAAACTTGCATAGACGGGTACTTCATTCAAAGAGCGATGATAGACAGGTTCGAATGGGAGCAATTCCAAATCTTTATAAATACATAGGTATGGCATTAAATACATCTGTTAAAGACGAAGGAGGGATAAGAAATTCCGGAAGTTTAGGGAAATTTGGCAGTTTGGAGACAAGGATACAAGATAATGTGGACCTTTACGGAATGATTATTGATAGTTCCAATCAGAATAATATTCTGCGCATAACAAATTATCCGGTTCATGTGCTTTCAGTATCCACATGTGCAGTGGTGCCAATCAGATACCATGAAGATAAACAGGTTTTGTCATACCCAGTAATTATAATAACAATAAGTTTAGTCATTTTTCTATGGACAGCTGCTCGGATAATGGCATTAAATCAAAAAAGATGGTCACCACCTGACGTTGCTGAGATGTTAGTCGGAATCAAGCAAATTTCTGCAACCAAAGGTTCATTAGAGACTGTATTTTTGGTGACCATGTTCGTCGCAGCTTTCATTTATACATCAGAGATAATTGAGAAAATAATGGAAATCGATATTCGTCAAACCGAAAAAGAAGAACTCAAAACTTTAGAAGATATATTAAAAAGCAACTTGGAACCCGTGATATGCGTAACTGGTGGTAGCAAAGAAACGCATCATTATACACAAGTTGCAAACAAAACTCTAATAGAATTATTTGAGAAGAAAGCCGCTGAAAATTCCCAGAATTCTTTCTCGGATACGCATGGTTTGAATACATAAAAATGTCACTTTCTTAACAACTTGGACTTCATCATATCTGATTTTGCATTTTGACAGAGATATAAATGTAGAGCCTACAGTTAAATGCGTGTATGATGCAGAATACATGCAGAAAGCATATTACACGTTGTTAGTTCCTAAATCATCTATCTATGAGTATGAAATTTTCAAGATATTTTTGCAAATGGAATGTTCAGGATTTTTCCTACTTGAAAAACTCAGTATTTTTCTAGATATTTGCGAAAATTGTATGGTATCTTCGCTAGAGTGATGGCTAATACGTATTTCGATGAGCACCAATTTAATGAAAATTTAATCAAAGTGTTGTTTTTTAGACTATTATCCCCGTTCTGCATATGTTTAGTAATTTGTATATTAATATTTATTGGTGAAATAATAGCGACGCAATGTAGTAATAAGTTATCAGTGAAGGCTATCAGAGTTAACATTGTCGAAAATTCTTCAACAAAATTCGAGATCAATTCATTGTAACATCTACTTTGAAATATTTGTGCTTTTACACGAATTGTATTAGTGTGTCTGTTATCTGCAAATAAAAAATGTGTTTTGAATTTTTGGAGATTTTTTCCATCTATGTTACAATAACAAGATTAAAGAATATAATAAATTTAAAAATCTGAAAATCAATTAACTGTTTGGGTCTACTTCTTAAAACCTGACACCTCCGATATTACTGGGTTTATTCTAATGTTTTTCTACGCGCTGCATGCAAATATCTCCACGAAAAACACCGACAAGGACATCTGCCAGGTCAATACTGAAAAAAATATAAGATATTTTACAGCTTGTCGTATTTGTTCCCTAAAAATAAACGTCGGACGAAAAAAAGGTTCAAACAAAAAGGTTGGATTGTCAAATTTTCTATAAATAAGTTTTAATTTACTTTCATCGTAATATTAACGGCAATGCCATAAATTATGGATGAGCATGGGAGCCCATGAGGGTTGGGACTCACTTAAAAATCATCATCATCAGACGACATCTTCGATGTCAATGGCATCATCATCATCATTCGGCATTTTGGATATCATTGACGTTATCATCAACATCGTCGATCTTATTATCATCGCTACTCTCGCTCGACACCAATGTAAAACCGCTTCGCGCACCGTTTTCAGAATGCAAAGTAAGAAAATTACCATTACGTGAATGTTTTACTTAGCATACTGCATGCACTATGTAAATACTAAGCGCCCGTATGTATATATGTATTTTATACATAATAAATGTATATATGTATTTTATACATTATACATTTAAAAATAAAAATGAAAGTATAATCTTTCCAGACAATAAATACTACACCGAGGATGATTCAGAGTCACAGAATGATGATAAAAAGCAAATGAATTATCTGATTATGAAACAGCACCAAATAACAACGGAATTGACGAAGAAATTTCAGAAACGTCTCAATTAGATTCTAAAGTAAAATCAATACTTGTAAGTGTTCGAGAGGACTATTTTATATGATCTAAACCAATTCCGCAACAATTTGGCAACGTTTTGGAGTGAGGTGTTGGCAGGATGGTCTTTCAGAAGATATGTTGGTCGAATTAATAAAGGAATATAAATTTCCAGAAAATGTCAAAATAATAGAACCGCCATTCCTTAACGAGGAAGTTAAAAACAACTGATGAAATTACAAATAGCGAATTAAAACTGCTAAATAAAAAATACTAACTGCAGGTCTTTCAGATTTAAGTAATTTAGATAATGAAATATTCAAAAAAATCCGCAGATTCTACCAATTTTGTCCTATAGGGACAGCTGTTGGAATTCCGTAGGGATAGCCGATAATTTCAGCTAAATTTACTGAAAAAGTCCGCAAATTTAACGGAACAAATCTGCTAATGTAGCGGAAATTTAGAGCTAAACGCGAATTGAGTAGGGTTAAGGCTACATTAGCGGAATCAAAACAGCTAAAATTGCATATATTTTCGGCAATTCCAGCCGAAAATTTTAGCTGATATGAATCAGCTAATCCAGCGGAGTCATTTTTCTTCGTGCGGATAATTTATTGTTTGTTCTGAATTTGATGAAAGTATCAAAGCAGCAGACAAGTTAGCTCAGACATCATAAAAAATAAAGATAAAAAGTTCAATAAAACCAATCCATGGAAGTGAGTCCAAAAAGCATATTGCACAAAACGAGTCTGCAAGAGCCAATTGACAGAGGACCTGGAAACGAGTGATACCTACCGGAGAAAAAGATGGACCAGCCCAGATTGTACAGAAAGAGATTTTACTAGAGAATATTCCCAAAAACGTAAGATTTGCTGCTAGACTAGTCTTAAATATTTTATACAAAATTGGAGAGTTACAACGCCCGATCGAACGGTACACGGAGAAAAATGACTCCGCTGGATTAGCTGATTCATATCAGCTAAAATTTTCGGCTGGAATTGCCGAAAATATATGCAATTTTAGCTGTTTTGATTCCGCTAATGTAGCCTGAACCCTACTCAATTCGCGCTTAGCTCTAAATTTCCGCTACATTAGCAGATTAGTTCCGTTAAATTTGCGGACTTTTTCAGTAAATTTAGCTGAAATTATCGGCTATCCCTAACGGAATTCCAACAGCTGTCCCTATAGGATAAAATTGGTAGAATCTGCGGATTTTTCGTCTGATTTTGCTGATTATTTTTCTCCGTGTATTAAAATGGATAATTGGGAATAACATTTAATTCATTTCTCCTATATCACAAAAACAATTCCAAAACAAGGTATTTTATCAACAAAGGAGAAAGTTTTAAAGAAGGAAAGTATTATGGAACTATTAGAAAACGGAGCTATAGAAAAGTGTTAATATAAAATGGGACGCTTTATTTCAAATACATTCCTTATATAAAAACCAGACGAAAAGTACACATTTATTTAGAACTTATAAAATTTAGTAATCTTATTGTTACATATCACTTTAAGCTTGCAGATTATCGAATGACAAGTAAGCTCATGATGCCTGGTTATTCCATTTCCCGACATGCATCATAAATACATATACGATTTAATTTTGAAAAGGGAAACTTACGAATTGGTCTGTCTACCATTCGGTTTATCTACTGTAACATACAAATATTACGAAGCCAGATGTGGCACACTTGCGAAATCGTGGCTTATTTATCAGCTGTTTATTTAGACGAGATTCTATTATTTGGACACAAATAGGACGAATGCAAATATAACCTAGAATGTACTATATACATTTTGAAAAATCTCGATTCTGTAATAAATTACAGCGAAAGTCAATTGTGCCCAAACACAGAGTGTAAATTTGTAGGCTTTATTTTTAATTCCTTAAATATGACTTTATCATTACCTGATGGGAAGAAAAATATGATAATTAAAAAGATTAAACATTTTGCATCATAAAATACTGTAAAATAAGAGCTTTTTCAAGTTTAATAGGAATTTTGGTAGCAAGTTGTCCTCCCGTTGATTATAGATGGGTTTATACAAGTGCAATGGAAAAAATAACAATTTCAGCTTTAAGATGAAATGCTTTCAATTACAATAAAATTGCGTTAATTCCAAAAAGTTTGCAAGGGGATTTCAATTGGCGGAGAAACCCAAGCTACAGCCTTATTCGAAACAACGATTGTTCTACAAAAATCTTTTCTCTACAGAAACAAAAAATGCGCGACCTTTACCATATCTTGGATGTATTTTTATGAATTTCAATTTGAAAAATCTGAGGGCCCTTTAGTTGCACTAATTGGTCGGTACAATCTTAGTACCCATTAATTTGTAAAATGCTTATTGCTAACCCAATAATTTTGAAGCCAATTAAAATTCTTCTACATTTTATTCGGGGACATGAATGTTCATAATCCCATTTGGAGTTATGCCCTTGATAGCAATCGCTCTTGGTAAATTCGTCCTTAATAATGGTTACAATATGCGAATGTAAAATCATTTGTGAAGCTTCAGTAGGAGATTTCTTCTAACGTCCAATATATCATAGCATATCTTCGATTGTCGATTCATTTTGACCACAGAGTCAATTAAAAATAGTGAACGAAGATGCCTGCATACAACATTAGAGTCGTTCTTGAAACTCATGATGATGTATGGGTGCAACATGATAGGGAACGTAGGTATCCCTCAAAAACTTTTGGGAATGCTGCATCCATCAAACCTTTTGCATGTATTTGAGTTACACGGGAGTGCCCTTTAACATCTTGTAGATTAAGGGTGATTGTATAGCCTACTATATTAGTGCAATCACTTGTAATTTACTATACAAAATCACCCTATGCGCTTTGAATATGAAGTACAATTTTGAGTTGAATTACATTTTGTTAGAATTTATGAGTGGCTTGTATCTTTGACAACATGTCTAAAGAACATATATAATTCTAATAAACTAAGAAAATATTATACAATTTCACGAGGTCTAATAAATAGTGTTAAAATATTATACTTGTCAGAAATCCGAATATCAAATACATCGACGTTTGGCCGGTGAAATTTTTCAAACCAACTGTCTCGAAAAAAAATTGAAAAATCAATCTTCCGAATAAGAAAACATCATAAAAGCTTTTGCAACTTCGCCCAGTACAACGGTTACTTTGCCAATGACAAAATTTGATGATAGTCAACTTATGCGCAGTTCATCAAAATTGAATTACATTCAAACCTCAAATATTTTTATCTTTCTATCTCTCGACGGTAGTGATATTCCTAACAATGGTACTGTGGACCTCTTCTCTTTTATTCTAGAATTTCTTCAGTTAGCAGAAAAGTCTTTGGCAGAAAATCGGCCAAAAATTTTTGTAATTTTATGTCGCATCAACTAAACAGTTTTTAGCGTCAATCTCTGTTGGTTTGTTACATTTATTTACGATTTCGAATAGTGTATAGTTACAATTTATCGAATAGGTTTGTTTCTTTTAAAATTGATAGTATACGCGGGATGTGGTTTCCGTTGGTGAGGCTGTTGATCCACGTGGTTTCTCCTTCCTTGTATACGTTGTCCCAAATGTATTTAAGAATGACGTATTCGCTGAGCATATGCTCTGTGGTGATTTGTTTGTTGCATTTATCGCACCAATGGAGTGGTGATTTGGTGATGATGTATGAAAGCGTTAGTTTTGTATGTCCAAAATTTAATATATACAAGTGGGGGTTATCTTCAACAAGCGGCTGCAATTCTATTAGATTTGAGGTGTTTTCGTCATCTATTTTCGCTTTCTTTACTTCTTTTGTTTGTTTACTTTTTTTTTGTTGTACAAGTATAGGCGAAGCTAGTTATTATTTCATGTTTACTATTTGGTTTTCTTGGTACTGTAACGTAGAAATGTTACAAGTTTGTCTGGCTTGAATTTATCTGTAAATCTTCGATTTCTTCATCGTGGGTTATGTAATATTTAGCAATATGGCATTTTTGTTTGCAAATGTAGCATACTGCTGCTTCCGTCGCCAAAAATATTCTATATGTTATTTCATCATAGTTTACAGATAATGTGCTTGGGATTTTTGGGATGTCTTCGGGTTCTACGAAAAATTGTCTGCGGAAACTCTGGATGTGTTGGAAGCCTTCTTCGTTATATCCTGCTCGTATAAATGTCATTCCGGATTTGATTTTTATGCTGTAGTTTTTAATTGCGTCTTCTATGTGACCCACCGGATATAACGATTCTGTTTAATCTATTGACTTATAGCGGACGCATTTCTAACGCCTGGCCGTTTAACGTAAGATGCGTGTATTTAGCTGTTATATCTTTTGCTATTTTCTCTGTTGCCAAAAAGAAACAGATTCTATTTTTACCTATTCTTGATACAAAACGGATGTTTCTGCTGTCAGTGATTTGATTAAATGCATAGGCGTAGTCACGATTTAGAAAATCATTTTCGGTTTGTATTTTAATTCCTTGTTCTTTGGTTGGATGCGAGAATGACGATGTTGATGTAGCATAAGTTTTATTCCCTATAGCGATTGTAGGCTTTCTGTTTGATGCTGTTGAGTTTGAAATCGAATTTGGGGTTTGTTCTTAGGTGTTAAGAGGCTTTAACCGCTGTGTTTCCACTGCGATTTGCACTCGCTTTACTTCGCTTTTCCGAAAATTCGATTTTGTGTACCGTATTCTGTATTATTATTTGTATACAAGCTTTACTAGGAATAGAAACGACCGACGCGACGGAGCAACGAAGATGTGACCACTCGTTACCGTAGTTGCATCGAGACTGTCATTAATTATATTAATACACAAAATTCTACAACTTAAAAAGGAATTCCTTCCTCGAAAATCTTGAGTTTCCTCAAATAACTGAAATATGTATTATTAGATATTTCCCAGCATTTACATACCGCCTTAAGCAATCAGCTAATCGGACAAGATTCTCACCAATCAAAACAAGGATAATAGAGACATTTTCCGCATAACACAAGTTCCTTTGAAACAGAAGAAAGTGCGAAGGGTGTTGGGAATTTAAATCATAGTTATTTCTTTCCATAACATAGTTTATACAAGCACTCAAATTGGAGCCCCGAGAGAGACAATAATATTTAAAATAATTTTTAATTAAAATTTAATTAATGACAATTCTCCATCATTTTTATCTTTCCTATTTTCTATTACCTTTTTGTCGTTGTTAACTTCATTACTAGTTGAGATTACAAATATTTCGATAAGGCCTAAACGTTTGTGAATCTGAGCGAACGACGGAAGGTGTTTGAAATGTTTGTGGAATTTTCAAACTATGGCATTTTAACATATAATGCAATTGGTAGGTCTAAGCCGTTAATTATTTTATTTTAATGGAAAATGATATTCGTCAAACCGACAAAGAAGAACTCAAAACTTTAGAAGATGTATTAAAAAGCAACTAAGAATCCGTGATACGTGTAAGTAGTGGTAGCAAAGAAACGCACCATTATACACAAGTTGCAAACAAAACTCTACTAGAATTATTTTAGAAAAAAGCCGCTGAGAATTCCCAGAAGTCTTTCTCAACTAGGGATGGTTTGAATATATTCAAGTATAAAAATGTCACTTTCTTAGCCACTTGGACTTCGTCTTATGTTGTTTTTCAATTTGACAGAAATATTACCACAGAGCCTACAGTTATATGCGTGTATGATGCAGAATACATGCAGAAAGCATATTACCCGTTGTTAGTTCGTAAATCATCTATCTATGAGAATAAAATTTTCAAGATATTCTTGCAAATGGAATATTCAGGAATTTTCCTACTTGACAAAGATCAATATTTTGCTAGACATATGCGCAGGTACTATGGTCTCTTCAATACAGTGATGTCTAAATGGTATTTCGATGAGCACCAATTTAATGAAAATTGCGTGTTGTTTTTAGACTATTATCTCCGTTCTGCATCTGTTTAGTAATTTGTATATTAATATTTATTAGTGAAATAATAGCGGGGCAATGTAGTCATAAGTTATCTGCGAAATCAGTGAAGGCTATCAGAATTAACATTGTCGAAAATTCTTCAACAAAATTAGCGAACAATTCTTTGTAAAATATGCTTTGAAATATTTGTGCTTTTACACAAATTGTATTAATGTGTCTGTTATCTGTAAATAAAAAATGTGTTTTGAATTTTTGGAAATTTGTTCCATGTATGTTATAATAACAAGATTAAAGAATATAATAAATTTAAAAATCAATTAACTGTTTTGGGTGTACTTTCTTAAAACCTGACACCTTCGATATTACGGGGTTTTGTTTTCTAATGTTCTTCTACGCGCTGCATGCAAATATCTCCACGAAAATCACCAACAAGGACATCTTCCAGGTCAATACTGAACAAAATATGAGGTATTTTACAGCGTGTCGAAATTGTTCTCAAAAAATAAACGTCGGACGAAAAAAGGTTCAAACAAAAAGGGATGGATTGTCAAATTTTCTATAAATAAGTTTTAATTTACTTTCATCGTAATATTAACGGTAATGCCATAAATTACACTTGGCATCATCATTCGGCATTTTGGATATCAGTGACATTATCATCAACATCGTTGATATTATAAGACCGCCTCGCGCACCGTTTTCAGAATGCAAAGTAAGAAAATGACCATTACGTGAATGTTTTACTTAGCATACTACATACACTATGTAAATACTTAGCGCCCAGCGCATAAATTTCTGCTTTGCGCACGGAAATCAGTGTGCTAAGCGAGCACTTAGCGCAAGCAAATACTATATTACGATGCCCTATTTATTATTTTAATTGATTCAATTAAATTGAGCTTGTATATAACCTATAAAAGATTGATTTTTCTATATAAACGAAAATTTAAATGAAGCGATAAGCAGACCTCACATAAGTAAGGAGAGGTTAAACCATAAAACCTTGCAAAAACTTCTCGCCAAATGTTTTAACTTGAATTAAAATAAATAAAGTGTGCACACAACAACAAAAAAAATATATATTTCTTTTATCTTTTGGTGAAAAAAAAAATTCAAGTTCAATAGAGAAGCAGACCTTATAAATAAGGGGATGTTTTATGTATAACCTTGCACCAACCCTGTTCAACTACAAATTTATATATACATTTAAAAACTAAAATGAAAGTATAATCTTTCCAGACAATAAATACTGCAGTGAGGATGATTGAGTCACACAATGATGATACAAAATCAAATGAATTATCTGATAATGAAACAGCATCAACGTTTCAGAAACGGAATTTTTTAAAATTCATACACGAGGCTGTAGAAAATGTATTTTCATGTTCACCCTAATTTTTTTGAATTTTTACATTAATTAAAAAAAAATGTAGAAGCATTTTTTCGAGAAAACAATTTTTTTTCGCACTGAAATTTAGGGGTCAAAAAAATCATGTATATTATTGAAAGTATTATTTAAAATTATTTTAATAGTAAATTATTTTAATCGATTGATAATGGCACGAATAAACTTTTTACGCCAGACTTGGTCTGGGTCGAAGTAACTAGATTCGTCTTAAATTAAATAGATTTTTCTTTAATTTGTGACGGTTCAAAGATTATAATAAATTTATTTTTGATGAATCTAGTTTTTTCTTTAATTTGAGACCGTTCAAAGATTATAATGAATTTATTTTTGAAGAATCCATGCTTTTGTTTAATTTGAAATCTAATGAAGAACATCAGCATTGCAAAATCAATGGGGCTGCTTAGCTTTCCCAATCGCTAGCAACGGAATTCTGTGAGTTTTAGTTGTGTTTGCGCAGGTATAATGGTAATACGTTCTTTGTACTTTTTCTCCTCCAAGTTTTTAATAAAAAAGAAAAACAGCAAAAATCTTATGTAAGGATCAGTGGAATCAAAATCCCTGGAAACATATCGTTTGATTGTACTCTTTTTTTCGATTTTTTATGATATCTTTCTGTTTTATATTCTCATATTTATTTTATATTTTTAATATCTTTGTTTCATTTGTATTTTGCAGTACCGATAAAGAAGATTTTCAACGTTTTAGCAACCTAATTCGTACATTGTTTACAACAGAGGACAAAGCTACATATTATACTCCTTTTTTTATCGAAAATGGTATTAGATATGCGGCAGCAGGAAAATTAGTCAATCGATATGATTATGCTAAAAGTAAATTAAGAGTGAAAGGAATTTTAAAAACTAAATCTACGAAAACAGACTAACGAAATGTCGAAGTAATGGTATTTGACGGTAAACAAATAAAAGTTACTTCCTCTTTTTTTTCGGTTATATATTTTTTATTAATGTAGTGCAAACATAACATATATCTTTCATCCACAGTTAGTAAAAAATAGATTACTCATATATTTTTTCAGATTCTGTGCAAGAGAAAAATGAATATTTGAAAAGTCACAGTGACAACATTGATAAAATTTTAATGTTTTGGTCGCAAACAAGACAATTAAGATTCTCATTATTGAAAACTGATAGAATAAGTGTTGACGAATATCTGCGTATTTATAAAGCTCTTAGGGAACAAATTGGTCGGAAATTGGTAATCTATTTTGATATACCTATTTCGTATTTTTTATTCTTTCAGATGTATCGTAATCCTAATATGCAATTTTGTTACAGATTCAACTCGATTTTGATTTCTTATACGAAAATAAAGGAAAGTCACTTATCGAGAAATGGCCCGTTATAAAACAACACTTGTTAAGAATTCTAAACGCGACAAAATTATCTTCTACTGATGAAGTTCTTTTCAAATTAATGTATACTTTATCACCAGGTTCGTTAAGTTATACAGTAACTATGTTACGAACGTCTTTTCTGTCATATTAATAAATATGAACGGGAACACGTCAAAATCCCGACATTAAAAAATCCGATACCTCAAAATTCCATCATTCAGACACCCAACGTTTCATTTTTTGTTACAACATATACGACATTTCAATTTCTGAACTGTCGGAATTTTGAGGTGTTCCCAATATGAACTAAACACCTGTGTTGATGTTATTGCCCAATTACTAATCTTTGCATTTGTAATATTTACAGATAATCAATGTGCAGTACTATTTTACTTGTTACCAAGAATTATTCCATGTGGCAAAGTTTGTGCTGCCAAGAAACGAAAAATAAATAACACAGAAGAAGTAAATAATAATCAAACAGACGAATTAAGACCTACATAAACAGACAATTTCACAAAGTTTATAAACAATGTACAAAATTTGTAATTATTCGTTATTTTCCTTTCCTTTATAGGTTGAAAATGAAGGCTTAGCACCATTGAATAACTGACGGCAATGTTTATTCAAGGCAAAACTAACGCTCCAACCTATCACTGTAATTATCGGCTCCGTAGTGAATGTAAAGAGCGTTTACGTAGTCGTGAATGACGTTTGGTACGAAGTAGCGTCATTGTTAGAAGCAATATCTCTAGCATTTAAAACATTTTATGTTTTTGACTGTGCATACCCTGAAAGATCGAAAAATTTGTGGCAATTTTTACAACTTGCGGCCTTTAACATCAGGCCGCAAGGGGAAAAAATCGGGATAAAAGTAAATGCTATTGTAAAAGAAATCCAAGTTTCATCTGCAAATTTTTTCCAACCATTTTTTATCGAAAACAAGATGATTCAATGTTTTCCATGCGACTTTTCATGTCAAAACAATAGACAGTTAATTTTACATGTTCAATTAGCCCATAAATATATAAAAGAGTTTGGATGTAAGGAAATTGACTGTTCGAAAACATACTACATATTTGACTCTTACAAAAAACATCGCCTTAATAAACATATTGATCAAGATTTCGTAGAAAGTGGAGAAAGTTTTGTCAGTACCAATATAACTGACGATGTCAGTTGTTTACAAGATGTTGCGAAATTGATTCTCAGTGGTGAAGTTCCAATTTTGTGTGACGATTCTGGAAATTCATCAGCCGAATGAGATGAAGTCCACGACATGACGGACCCTACTCGAGTCCGTGTCTGAATGTGCGTTCAGAGATTTTGTGCTAATGATTCTTGACAATGGAGTTTCCTGAGATAATTCAATATTTGCTTGTTTTGAGAGTTTTTTTTTGTTAGTTTTGTTAAAAATGTTTTACTACCACTCTTGGAAGTGATTGCTGGTCTGGCTTTTGCTAACATGTCAATTAACTTGCCTGTTTCGTCGGTATAATTCTTTGAAAGTTCATACACATCTTTTTCTCCTTTGCAACTATCGACGAAATTGTCAAGTTGCTCAAAATTTAATATATACAAATGGGGGTTAGCTTCAACAAGCGGCTTCAATTCTATTAGATTTGACGAACTTTCATCATCTATTTTCGCTTTCTTTACTTCTTTTGTTTTACTTTTTTCGTTGTTGTGTAAGTAGAGGCGAAGCTAGTTCTTCGAATTCGTCATTAATTTGACTTTGAGCTATTTCATTTGTTTTCGTCGTGTCTGCGGTGGATACTATAAAACGAGCTCGTTTATTTGACTGAGAAGTAATTTGGGTATTTGTTGCAGTAAATATATTTAAATGTTGATTCAATGCTGGTTATTCGGTTTCTGGTAATTCGAAGTTTATATTGTCATTTGGTTTCTTTTGACTATCTATGCTTGTTTTGTGTATTTGTCTATCTATTTGCGTTGTTGGTTGGAAAGTGCTAGGAGGGTTTTGTTGTTTTGATTTCGTGTTTACTATTTGGTTTTCTTGGTACTGTGACGTAGAAATGTTTGTCTGGCTTAAATTTACCTGTAAATCTTCGCTTTCTTCATCGTGGGTTATGTAATATTTGGCAATATGGCATTTTTGTTTGCAAATGTAGCATACTGCTGCTTCCGTCGCCATAAATATTCTATATGTTGTTTCATCATAGTTTTCAGATAATGTGCTTGGAATTTTTGGGATGTCTTCGAGTTCTACGAAAAATTTTCTGAGGAAACTCTGGATGGGTTGGAATCTATCTTCGTGGTATCCTACTCGTATAAATGTCATTCCGGATTTGATTTTTATGCTGTAGTTTTTAATTGCGTCTTCTATGTGACCCACCTGATATAACGATTCTGTTTAATCTATTGACTTATAGCGGACGCATTTCTAACGCCTGGCCGTTTAACGTAAGATGCGTGTATTTAGCTGTTATATCTTTTGCTATTTTCTCTGTTGCCAAAAAGAAACAGATTCTATTTTTGCCTATTCTTGATGCAAATCGGATGTTTCTGCTGTCGGTGATTTGACTAAATGCATAGGCGTAGTCACGATTTAGAAAATCATTTTCGGTTTGTATTTTAATTCCTTGTTCTTTGTTTGGATGAGAGAATGGCGATGTTGCTGTAGCATAAGTTTTATTCCCTGTAGCGATTGTAGGCCTCCTGTTTTATGCTGTTGAGTTTGAAATCGAATTTGAGGTTTGTTCTTAGGTGTTAGGAGACTTTAATCGCAGTGTTTCCACTGCGATTTGCACTTGCTTCACTTCACTTTTCCGCAAATTCGATTTTGTGTACCGTATTCGGTATTATTATTTGTATACAAGCTTTACTAGGAATAGAAACGACCGACGCGACGGGTCAGCCAAGAGAGACAATAATATATAAAATGATTTTCAATAAACAGTTATTAATAAGAATTCTCTAGCATTTTTTCATTTTACATACGCCATATTCCGCAGTACAAGAAAAGTGTCGTAATGTAACGTCATCACATCAATTATTTATTAACGACCTTCATCGAGTTTACAAATCAATTTAAGTCGATGAAGAAATGAGCAACATTTATGGAAAAAATGCCCGACACGCGACCATGACATACAGATATATCAAGTTTTAGAAAAACATGTTTGTTGAAAAATTCGATTTTCTTTTGAAATCGCTAATATTAGCAAGGTAAAAGTGGCGGCTAGTACCTGAAATTTCATTACAAAAGCATCATTCATTTTTAAAATCGACAAACTACAAGAAATTCACCTGTCAACATTTCACAATGGCTATCAACAAATACAAGTTTTGGATGAGGGCATGCGTGATCATAGTATTTAATGTGCCTGGTGCAGTAATGAATAGAACATTAGACTGGGCTCAACTACAGAGATCATTATTACAACAATCATCGGTATACAACATTCTGCTTTGTTTCGAGCAAAATTTGACACATCAACCTTCCGAATTTACAAACATCATCAAAACTTTCGCAACATCCCCTGTTACTACTATTACATTCCCAATGCTGGAGTCTGATTACAGTCAATTTATAAACAACTCAGCAAAATTGAATTACTTTCAAACATCAAATATTTTTATCTTTCTATCTCCCGGTGACAGGGTTAAACACTTCTTATGCATTTCAGACTTTCTAAAGCTAGTAGAAAGGTATATGTCAAACAAACGCCCAAAAATATTGATAATTTTGTACAGAACAATTCGCGTAGGACAATACTTTTATTTAATGGATATGTGGAGTAGACGATATACCGACGTATCAATATTGCATTTAGGAGGTAGACGTATTGTTCCAAACGATGACAATTTAGACACGTATCTTCAACATTACAATGATTTCAAACCCCAACATTTCCAGGAGAAATATACACCCGGAGATATTCTGTTTCCGAACAAAATTCTTAACATGCATGGGCAGACACTTCGTTACCAGTATGAATTTGTACATGTTCGAAAGGAAGCAACTCCAAATATTTTTAACTACATAGGTAAGGCATTAAATGCATCTCTTAAACCGAGACAAGGGACAATTATACCCGGAAGGTTGAAAGAATTTGGCAATTTGGGGACAAGGATACAAGATAATACGGACCTGTACGGAATTATTATTGATAGTTCTAATCAGAATAATATTCTTCGAATAACAAATTATCCGATTAATGTGTTTACAGTATCGACATGTGCAATGGTGCCAATCAGATACCTGGAAGATAAACAGGTTTTGGCATATCCCGTAGTTACACTAACAATAAGTTTAGTCATTTTTGTATGGACAGCTGCTCGGATAATGACATTAAATCAAAAAAGATGGTCACCACCTGACGTTGCTGAGATGTTAGTCGGAATGAACAAAACTTCTGCGTTGTCCAACGGTTCAGTAGAGATGGTATTATTGGCGACCATGTTCGTGGCTGCTTTTATTTATACAACAGAGATAATTGAGAAAATTATGGAAATCGATGTTCGTCAAACCGAAAAAGAAGAACTCAAAACTATAGAAGATATATTAAAAAGCAACTTAGAACCCGTGCTAAGTGGTGGTAGCAAAGAAACGCACCATTATACACAAGTTGCGAATAATACTCTACTAAAATTATTTGAGAAGAAAGCCGCTAAAAATTCCCAGTATTCTTCCTCTTATATGCATAGTTTGAATGTATTCAAACATAAAAATGTCACTTTCTTAACAACTGGGACTTCATCTTATCTGATTTTCCAATTTGACAGAGATATAAATGTAGAGCCTACAGTTACATGTGTGCATGATGCAGAATACATGCAGAATGTATATTACACGTTGTTAGTTCCTAAATCATCTATCTATGAGAATGAAATTTTCAAGATATTTTTGCAAATGGAATGTTCAGGATTTTTCCTACTTGACAAAGATCAATCTTTTACTACACGTATGCGCAGGTACTACTATGGTTTCTTCATTAAAGTGATGGCTAAAACGAATTTCGATGAGCACCAATTTAATGAAAATTCCGTGTTGTTTTTTAGAATATTATCCGCGTTCTGCATATGTTTAGTAATTTTTATATTAATATTTATTAGTGAAATAATAGCGGCGCAATGTAGTAATAAGTTATCGGTGAAATCAGTGAAGGCTATCAGAATTAACATTGACGAAAATTCTTCAACAAAATTAGCGAACAATTCATTGTAAAATCTACATTGAAATATTTGTGCTTTTACACGAATTGTATTAGTGTCTGTTATCTACAAATAAAAATGTTTTTTTAATTTTTGGAGATTTGTTATATGATATGCGATCACTTTTTGCAAACAGATTAAACAAAAAATGCAAAGCGCTCATACAAACGCATAAAAACTTACTGTACTTTTGAATCTGTTTATTTTCAGTTAGGGTCCCATAGCCCAAATTTCGGCATTCGAATGAAATTGAGCAAATTTGAATACGAAATTAAACGTTTTTTAAATGTATATGTGTTAATGGATTTTTAACGCTCCACTGTACGGCCGAATATATTCATTCAAACTACATTGTTTCCATAACCAAAAAAGAACAAATATTGAGGTTATCTATATCCTTTTTTGTGCGAAACGGATCATTTGGAGTGCAAATCGAATGCAGGGCCAAATTAAATCGTATGAAATATAATTTTAAGCGGATTATATCAAAAGATCATATCACTTCAAAAATCACTTTGAAAAATTCATTCAAATAATCGAAAAACGATTGTCAAACGACTGTGAATTGTGAATGTGACATATTTCGACAGATTACGCGGTTATATCGTTGACGTTTATTTTTTAATGATTTCCTGTATTTAATTTAAAAAATGCTTGAAAAAAAAGTTTTCGTGCCGAGACCATGGACGCCAGCGGTGATGCTAAGACGCCCTGATTCGATTATATCCTCCGATTTCACGGCCACTAAGCCTTTTACACCGTCATATAACAAGTTTGTCAAAAAATATAAAATTGTTATTATTTGCTCATTTCTACAATATTTTACTCAATTGCTCTAAAATTAAAAAATCTATTCCGATGGATTTTTGCTATGTATTAAGATGATAAATTGCAAGATCAATCAAATTCAACGTAACAGTTCTATGTAATCTTGATCTTTAGGAAATTGATGATCTAATAGTTTATGTCAATTCTTAGAATATCTAGAAATTTATTTGTACCTTATCCGATAATAAATTCAAATAAAAGCAATTGAATACGTAATTTATCTAAGAATTAATTCTTAGAGACCGTCGCCCTTGTATCGAACAACTTATAGCGAATGAATATCAACGAATATGGTGGAAAGAGCGAAACTCATGGACGAAAGCATATTACTCTAGTGCTAAATCAAGCAAAGTTTTACTTCGTGGTGTAAGTATCAAAGATCATGAAACTTCTTCTTTTGTTTTGTTGGCACCGGTATGGCACTATTACCCTGGTAAAAATGAAGTGTTACATTTAAGCGTTACATAAGAGTCCAGGAGGCGTTTGAAACGCCTTAATGACTCTCGTTGTACGCTCCAAGCAAGCTTAAGTAACGTTTGACATGAAGCCTGAATTTGGACTTACTGTCACTCTTATTTCACGCCTCCTGGACTTTGTTTTGAGGGGTGCCAAAGCGTGCAATAAGCGTATTTAAAGCGAATTGCCATTTAGCGCGCGAGAAAGCGTTCAGTAACTCTTGCGCTCCTTACTTGTAAAGTTTCGAATACGAACATTTTAATGAACCTTCCGTTACAAATTAAATATGTAACGTTTATTAAACGTTTTATAAACTCTTGCTGAACGCTTGGAAAAACGTTTATGCAACGTTTCGTACACTCTTCTAACCGGTTCGGACGCTTTCGCGGTAAACTCTTAAGTAGTCCAAAGTAACTCTTTAAGAACCCTTATGTCACACTTTTTGAAGCGGATTGAACTCTTTTTTAACTCTTTTGAAACTCTTAACGTCACGTTTCAGTAACGCTCCCATTTTTACCAGGTTACCTATACCATACGGCCATTAACACACGGGGGCGCTTTGCGCGTTATGTTTTCCGGAAGATCATGAAACGATAGTTATCGAAATGAAAAATACCTTATAACACTTGAAGTTCTCCATGAAACAAAAATTTGGAGTCGAGATGTATTTAAAAAAGAAATAAATAATATAGATAGTACGCAAGAGACCAAAACCTCTGGAGAAGAAAGACAAAAAAGAACATCTGGAGAAGGACAAGAAACCTCTCGAGAAGGACGAAGTACCTTTGGTAAAGAAGGATGAAGATCCCGCAGAAAAAAAAGACAAAGAATCTCGCGAGAAGGGCAAAGAACTTCTCGAGAAGGACAAAGTACCTTTGGAGAAGAAAGATAAAGAACCTGCAGAAAAAAAGGGCAAAGAATCTCTCGAGAAGAAGGACAAAGAACCACAAGCAAAGGACACACCAAAAATCAAAAAGGAAATAAAATAAGAAAAATAATTGTGATGCGTCACTTTTAAATTGCTGTAACTGTAATCCATACAAATAGTAAACATAAAATTCTTAATTATACGTTGTACGAAGTAAAATTAAAATTAAAACATTTATTAAGCTCTGTGAGAATATATTTTATTTACTAAAATTGACAACATTTGGTTGGTAACAGAATAGAAATTCTATGTCACAAAATATCAAACAGTTCCTCACGTACACTTTATGGAGTCAAACGTTTTGGGTCACGTGGGAACATGGATACTTTTCGAATGTTGTCCAAACCAAGGTATAACATGACTACTCGTTCCATACCGATGCCACCTCCAGCATGCGGTGGGCATCCATAACGGAACGCATCGATGTAAGCTTGAATTTTTTCAATGTCTGCAATTACAAAACATTAAAACAATTCAGTAACACCTTTAAACCTTAATTTTACGTTTGCGAAATATTAACGTACCAACTCCGTGATGTTTTGCTCGCTCGGTAAGGAAATCAGGATCGTGGATCCTTTGTGCGCCAGAAATAATTTCTTCACCCCTCATGAACATATCGTACGAATTCGATGCTTTCTGTAATGATTTTTTATTTATACATCTTAAATATTAAATTTAACGCCAATATGTACTTACTGGATTATTGGGGTCTGGCATCGTATAAAATGGTCTTACTGCTAATGGATATTTGTCAAGGATGTAGAAGTCAGTATCGTACTATAAAATAAAATACATTTTAATAATTATAATAAATATCAATAAAATAGGACATTTTGTAGCGAGGGTGGTCCAATGTGGACCCCCCCCCCTCCCTGATGTAATAATAATTCTGATTTTAAAGAAACTAAAAATTATAGTATTATATTTTATTCGTTTGTTTCTATAGTAAATTTATATTGGGGCCTTGAATTAATAATGAGTGTTTTGTTCGAAATTTATGAATTTATTTTTAAAAAATCATTACAAATATATTAATCAAAGTATTTTCTATCCCTGGCCACTACTTTTACCCATCTTTCTAGCAATTTTCGGATACCAGCTCGAAAAAACCACAGTTCTTTTGAGACAATCCAATCATCGACCCATTTTTTTGCATTGTTCATATGAAGTGAACTTCTGCTGGGACAGACCATGTGTCATAGATCGGAACAAGTAATAGTAGGAAGCCCTGGAAAAAATGAAACGTTAATGAAGCGTGACTCGAACGTAAAAATGTACAAATTCACGCTTATGATACGCTTAACGCACTCCTTAACTCTCTGGCAAAAAATCAAAGAGTCGTTAAGCGTACGTTAAGCGTTTTTTTGTCCAAATTCACTCTTTGTTAACTCTTTTGGCACGCTTTTCTAACGCTTTTCAGACTCCCTTGACATTCTTACAATCACTCTTAAGTAACGCCCCATTTTTACAAGAAAGAAGCAATGTCTGGAGAATACGGCGGGTGGGGTAGGACTTCCGATTTCAGTGTTTCTAGGTAGGTCTTAACCGGTTTTGTGGCCGAGCGTTGTCATGAAGCAAAATCGTATGGCACCCAGTTCCCTTGCTTTTGAATCAACCACCTGGCTTTTAGGCGTTTGCTGACTGTCGACTCATCCACTCCCAAAGATTCTGACTAGTTCTGAAGCGTTTGGCGTTGGTCTACATTTTTGTAGTGATTCCAATTCTTCATCTTCAAACTTTCTGGATTGACCAGGCCGTTCCTCGTCTTCGAGCTCAAAATTACCATTTTTAAAGCGATCAAACCATCTCCGACTCTCGGCTGCAGTTTTTTTTATATTAAAATAATGAAGAACTCCCCGCAAAAATATTTTATCTGTTTTTTATGATTTTATCTCTATCAAATTATTATTTCCTTGAAATAGAGAGCATAGACATTTTTTTTTAGTAATATAATGATGATATAAATATTGACTGGTTATGGACGAAAACTATAATTATTTTGAGTTGATAAACCTAAAATAGCGGATCCATAATGGCCATCTTATGTAAATTGTACCTCTTATATAAATCGTTGTTCCATAAATGTGTTTCAAAGCTGAACATATATGTTAGATAATTACGAATATCATACAAATTCTGACCTGACAAGATCAAAATCGCGGTTTCAATATGCCTCCGGTACACGGCCTTCAATTTCATACACACTTTACCTTCGTTAATTGATAATTTTGAAAAAATTCGCTTCGTTCCGTAGCCATTTTGAATCGGCCATTGCTTCTAAAAAATATTCTATTTATTTGTGTTCAATAATCGGGATCACATTTTATATATACATTTCATTTATTATAATCCGTTTCGATGAAGAAAATCGTGAAAAATAAAAAAAAAGACCTAAAAAACATGACAATTTCTTTTTATTTTCAAAATTGTTGCAGAAACAGTCGTTTTTTGGCCATTTTCTCGACGGGAATCGATAGGGCACACTTCAAAATAGTCGGAAATGTATTTTCCAAAAATTAAAAAAAATAATTTCTCTGTATGTACCTGCTTCTCTCATTTTGTGCAAAAAAGGGTTAAGACGACCATACCTTCCCTTATGTTGTACAATCGAGACAGGCAAGATGGCCGCTTCTTCCCTTAAGTTGTATTTTTTTTCGTTGTAGTGTATAACACATTTTAAACGAATATACAATTAAATATCACCGAAAACTTATTACCATTTGGTATTGGGATTGGTGAGAATTTCATTAGGTTCGGGATTATTCCCCCGAAATCAGCACACTTAACAATTTACCTTTGTATGCTATCCCTGATGTCGTTTCAGGGTTCAGTTGGGTATCCAGCAATCGAATTTGGATAGAGTTATATAGAATTGGATTCAATTATTAAATTCTTAATCCATACTTTGGTCAAAGGAGAATCCATTTTAATACGTAAATACAATTCTATTCGTTCATACGAATAAAAAGGTTACTTTCTGAATTCATATTAATCCAAAAAAAGTTTTCTTTTTAAAAATTAAATCTTAAATACATCCGTATTCAACATTACGGATTCAAAACTATCTAAGCGCATTCATTTCAATGAAAAAAAAGGTTTCTTTCAAAAAATAAACTTTGAATAAATCTGTATTTATTTATATTCCTATACTGCTTCCGATTGTATTCGTAATTGTGTTCGTAAAGTTAAATACAGATGGATTACTTTTTCTGAAATTTAATCCGGCAAATTACGCGTCCGATTATATTCGTAAAATTGAATACAGATGGATTCCTTTCTTCGCAATTCAATCCATTTTAATACATATTTACGGAATCAAAGTATGAATTCAAAATGAATTGAAATTTTTAATCCAATCCTATCCAATCTCGATTGCTGGGTATCCAGCCTTCTTACAGAAGTTCAGAATTTACTGAGTGTTTCACTTCTTGACTTCCTCCTTAGCCAGAAAAGGGTACTCTAGGTATCTTCTACGTGTCTCCAATAAGGCGGGACATTCACAGAGGAAATGTGTTATGGTTGCCTCCATATTTTCATCACATCTAGTACACAGAGGGGAGGCTTTTTTCTCCACTACGTGGCCGTGTTTGTTGAGGTTTCCATGTCCACTAAGGATTTCTATGGAAACTCTTATTCTTGTTCTGTCCAATTTGGTCAGCTGTTCAGTCCATCTATCCGCCTGCAGTTCCCCTGCTAGGTCTTGGTTGTGCTGCATTTTTTGTGGTTTATCCACTACTTAACCTGCTGGGATCTTTGATGCCTTGTCAGCATATTAACCTTTTAAGACCTTCTTGAAAGGGCAAGGCAACCTTTCCAGTCATGTCTAGACCATCGGTTATGCCCTACATGGCCAAGGAGTCCGCCCTTTCGTTTCCTGTCCAACCCATGTGTCCTGGGATCCATGTTACGTTGAGCTAACTTCGTGCGGCCAGGTATCGCAAACTTGTCATTGTGTCCCTGACTAGCGTCGAATTAATGATTGGATTTCCAATAGCTATCAGCGCCGCCTGGATAGCGAAACATATCCATATCGTTTTTCCATTCACATCCTTTTCCAAGAGAGTTTCGGCACATTGGAAGATGGCCGCAATCTCTTATGAAAGACTGTGTTAAATTTATTGAGCTTGAGGGAAAAACTCTCCCTTTACTTCTATCCGCAGAAACCTGCGCCTACACCTTGACTTGTTTTAGAACCATGAGTGAATCAAATGATTCCACGTTTAGGTGTTACCAGATTTCTTTCCCAGTCCTCCGTGTCCGGGAAAATATCCTAAAGTTATTTTCACCTGAATCAAGGGCCGGGATCTTGTCGTGTGGTTGATTCCACATGATATTCAGGCTTCCCCGAAAAGACTCATTGAGTCCTTCTAGTCTGCTGTTAAACTTCCCATGCATTTGAGTCTGTATACGGTTCTCCTGGCTTCGCCTTTAATAGCTTGGGCCTTGGAGGGTAATCCCAACAGAGATCTCATTGAAGACGTGGGCGTACTCTTCCTTGCGGAGCACAGACCCCTTAAGGACAAGCCCTGCACCCTATTTAACTTTTGTTGTACATTGGCTTTTTCCACTCTACGACACCATATCACAGCAGCATAGGTGATTCTAGGTGTCACTATGTGCTGGTAAATCCAGAGCAGTTGCTTCAGTCCCAGACCCCATCTGCTGCCTAGTGCTCTTCTGCAATGCCAAAAAGTAGTAATTGCTTTTTGACATTTCTGTTCCAGATGTCCATTCCAGTTCAGCTTCCTATCCAGGATTGCCCCAGGAAATTTAGTTTCCCGGTGTATGGAATCCGTTTACCCCCAATCACCATGTCTCTGAGTTTCCTAACCTTACTTATTACTAATAAAGAAAAATAAACGATCGAAGCACTTGGTCCTTCAGGTTCATCAAACGCGAGTAAATTAGTAACTTATCTTCACTTATGAATTATACGTGACAACATTATTGACTAGTGGAAAATATAATATAGAGGAAGGAAAACCTATAACATAAGGGAAAATAACTTAAGGGAAGGAATACTGTATACTGTACGTTTTAGCGGGAAAACATACACTATTGGCGGCCTCTTGTGCTAAACGCTCATTGTTAATTCAAGTACCCAATAATTACTTATGCATTTGCTAAATCGGAAAAGAGGATTCTTGTTAATTTTATAACTAGTGTACGTGAATACGCATTTTCATCATCAGAGAAATCGTCTGGCACAATCAAATCCGCTGATTTGTTTGTAACATTTTCCACGTTTGGCGTTGCAAAATTATTTGTAGAATCTATTAAAGATGAATCACATTCATTTTTAACGGCAGAAGAAACATTATTAGTGGTTTCCATGACAGGCACTTCACCTGAATACTGCTAATATTGATACCATTGAAAGAAAAAACTGACAGAGACAGTGAAGAAGAGAGAAGTCGTTTATTGAAAAATGAAAATTCATTTCGCGGCCTGAGGACAAGAAAATTATAATTACCTTAGCTTTAACAATTTTTCCCAAAAGTTTCTCGTCAGGGGTCGACAAGTCATCTTCCTCTCCTAATGTCACACCAGCTTCTGCGAGTAACTTAATAGCTGTTGGGAATTCCAGTTTCAATGGAGGGTCCAAAAATTTGAATGGTTCGACACAATATTGTTTGTTTACTGCTGCTATTTCGTCAGCATATCTTTTTTCAAACAAACACTGAGTTACATCACCAGAAAATTACTACGAAAATATAAACAAAATTGAACTTACTGATCACGCAATCCCCGAAACAGTTCCGTGAACATATGTCCAATAGTATCAACGACTTCGTGGTAGTGGTATTTAAACGCCATTTCCAAATCCAAACCAACGAATTCCGTCAGATGTCTGTGAGTATTAGAATCCTCTGCCCTGAAAACTAAAATTACAAAAATTCTATTAAGATATCTAGTGTAACTTTACTAGATTCCAAACGAATTATTACCAGCTCCGACTGTAAAAACTTTATCAAAATCAGCAGCGATGGCCATTTGTTTGTACAATTGTGGTGACTGCGCCAAATAAGCGGAACCTTTGAAGTAAGAAACGGTGAAAACATTTGCACCACCTTCACTAGCGGCAGAGATAATCTTTGGAGTATGAATTTCCACAAATCCCTAAAAGTAACGCAATTTATCACAATCGTTTTCTTTAGTAAATAAATAACGACTTACTTGTTCCGTCAAAATGTCCCGGAACAATTTGCAAACACCTGCTTCTACCCTGAAAATCGCTTGATTAGCAGGTGTCCGCAGATCTAAAACTCTGTTGTCGAGTCTCGTATCTTGATTGACCTTAATGTCGAGGCCAGACTGATCAACTTGTCCAGCAGGTCTTGAAGCATCTTCGATTTGAAGAGGTAACTGTGGCTTTGCCGCACTCACCACGAACAGTTTCTTTATATGAACTTCCACATCTTTTTGAGTACAAGACTCAATTTTCATTGGTACTTTTTCAATTAGTGCTTCTACATCAATGATCGACTCCTTTGTTACGCTGCATAATTCAAAATTGAGAAATTGCGACAACAGTAAAAACATTAAGAGCAAATAAATACTTACTTTGATATAAATTTAATCATTTGTTTGCTTGTAGTTTCATTTACTGCAGCAAGACCCTGAACTGTGTACGACTGTTCACGAATGACAATAAAACATTGTTTTCCTGCAGAAAAATTGAGAGTTTGTACAAAGTTATTAATAATATGTATTTTTATATAATTGATTATAACCTTTAGCTCTACTAGTGTGCAAACGCCCGCGTAACCAAACAACTTGCTTCTCCCGATTTGAGTCAAGATCTTTGACACGAGAGAATTTTCTTTCCTTATGAGCATCAGCACTTTGAATCAAAGCAAATTGTCCATAATTCCCTTCTGACACGTCAACACTGTCCTCTGCCTGTTCGGGAGTTGCCTACAATTTTTCATTATATTTAATGTGTTTATTCGTGAAATCGTTAAAATAATAATTACTTACAGTTTGAGCTTTTCTGTCAGCTTTCTTTTGTGCCTTTTCAGCAGTCTTTTGCTGCTTTTTCAAGGCTTTCTTTGACAATTCTCCACTATTTATAAAGAACATTTATATTTGTGAATAAGATATACAGAATATGAATTTTAAAATGATATGTTATGGAATTTTTCTTAAAATCGTATAAATAACTTACCTTTCTTGCGCCTCTACTGGTTTATCAGCGACCATCTACAAAAATGGAAAAAATTAGTGTAAAAATTAAATTATCCAATTAACTTTTAAAATTGAATGTTTTAAAGACTATATAAATTATATTTTATGTTCATGTCTTACTAAGTAAGGGTAGAACTGCACAATAACTACGTCACCTCAAAAAAAATCTTCGGGATATGTTTTTGATGTATTTTCACCTCCTGGATTACGAACATGACAATAAAAATCGGTGGTCAGACATATCTCAGCCGCTATTCTGAAAAAACCTTAGAAAATTATGATTTTTTAGAGTTTTTTTGCATTTATTTCGAAAAATACGCATCAGATGGAAAAATGTTTAAAACAAAAAAGGTAAAGAATCAAATTCTCTACAAAAAAGGTTAGATACATTTTTTTTCGTACTAGCAAAGAGAAGCTCTTAAAATAGCGATGAACATGTGCGCGTCGTTGCCGACAATAACATAATACAGTTTCATTATTCAGGTATTTAAGTAAATAAAGAGAGACTAACCTCATTTGGATTGGAATAATAAAGATATTTCTCCGTTAGAAATTCGGTTACCGTAAAAAGGGGCTACCTTAATAATGAAACTGTATTATTTGGATGTTATTCTCGGAAACGACGCGCATCAGGCCATTCTCACCATGTTTGTCGCTATTTTAAGAGCTTCCCCTTACTAATACAAAAAAAAATGTACCAAACCTTTTTTGTAGAGAATTTGATTCTCTACCTTTTCTATTTGAAATATTTTTCCATCTGATGCGTATTTTTCGAAATAAATGCAAAAACCTCTAAAAGATCAAAATTTTCTACGTTTTTTTTTTCAAAATAGCAAATCAAATTCGTAATCAGGAGGTGAAACTACGTCGAAAACATGTCCCGACGATTTTTTTGAGGTGACGTAGTTATTGTGCAGTTTTGCCTAAATATAACAAACCGATTCCATTCAAAATCGGACAGGCACAGTGAGCTTCAAGCATCGATAGGTCGAACAAAACTGACGACGAAAACCGCCTTCGAGGTATTATTTGTACCCATTTATAGTAATAAATGCCGCTAATCTCAAAATCGCAGCTGATCCTTCTTTCGAGAAATCCGCAAAAATGTAGACAAAATTGCAAAAAGCAATCGTTTTTGCCTATATCTCATTTTGGATACATTTTGCGGCAAAAATAGTTTCATAATAAAATAATCTAGGGAAAATGCTTTATAATATTCATTCTGACCATTTTAATGATAAAGTGACTAGTTTTCGTGTAGAAGCGCGATGAATGTGGCGTTCTTTTGGCGCGACGCTATGTCTTATACTTAGCGGCGCAACGAGATACTTATACCCTCGCAGATGTGACTAGCTTCAAATTCATTCCGCAAATGTTGTACCACACTCAGCTTTGATCCCAGAACCAGCGACGTGGACGTGGTGGCACTCTGGCTCCATTTTTTGTTGCATTTTTTGTACTTTTTATTTTTAATTATTTTTTAATTTTATGTTTTTTATATTTGTTTTATTTTCTGTAAAAGTAATGTAAAATTAAATGAATATAACGTTTTTTTAAATATGTTTTGATGCAAATTCCACAACAGCCATTTTTAATCGTTTTGGATAAGCTGGATCGGCCAAGTTATTTATTTTGTAACGCCCCCAGAATTTTAAAAACTCCTTGTGAATGGATTCTCCAGCATGCTCGGACCATACGCCAAAACTTTTGTTGTTTAAGAAATACAAGCAGTGTTTTAGGTGCTTTAAAGCGACGTGCGATTTCAATGTTTGGGATACTGCCGTTGCTTTAAATGCTTTATTGAATTTCTCGATATATGGATCAAGTTCAGGATTAATATATCCTGTGGAAAAACAATCTTTTTTATATACTTTATATATCTTAGTAGATGACCGATATAAAACTCATAGATGCAGATAAATTTCGCATTTGAAATATTCCATTAAGGCTTGTACTTAGTCTTACATTTTTGCTTCAACATCAATCAAATCGAATTCAACTCTGATAGCGAGTAACAAGTTTAATGCGGCTGCCATCTATTAGTTTTCTACGTAACTGGGCTTTACGGATAAAACATAACGGCGCGGCAAAAGTACGCCAATTTATCGCGCTTCTACAAGAAAACTAGTCACTTTATCACAAAAATGGTCAGAATGAAAATTGTAAAGAATTTTCCATAGATTATTTTATTATAAAACTATTTCTGCCGTAAAATGTATCCAAAATGAGATATAGGCAAAAAACAATTGCTTTATGAAATTTTTCCTACATTTTTGCGGATTTCTCGAAAGAAGGATCAGCTGCGATTTTGAGATTAGCGGCATTTATTACTATAAATGGGTACAAATAATACCTCGAAGGCGGTTTTCGTCGTCAGTTTTGTTAGACCTATCGGTGCTTGAAGCTCACTGTGCAGGGGTACTATGTTGACTGCTCAAAAATTATTTTCCATGAAATATGTTGTTCTTTAGGGCAAATAAGGCGACCGTATTTTTTTTGTTTCACGAAAAAAATTTTTTTTTAGAGTTCTGAGCAATTCAAAATTCACGATATCAAATAATAAAATTAACAAAAATTGAAAAAAAAAACAAAATGGCGGCCATTTTTCGAAAAAAATTAAAAATTATTTTTCTCAAAAACATCAGTTTTTTTTTTCTTATTTTTTTTTATAGATTACTGGTATTATTAGTCACAGAATCGAAGTAGTCACATGGGCGCTAAACGAAGCTACTTGCCTGTAGAATTTTTTTACTCTTTTTTAATTTGAACTACGAGTTTCGTCGAGGTGGGACATATTTTATTTTATCTAAATCATTTAACAGAGGGAATATGTCGAAAACCCAGCATTCAATGGCCTGATACTTTAAAAACCTCAAAAACCCGACATTTAAAAAAACCGACAATTTAAAAAACGACCAATTTCGCGACTTTCGACGCATCGTTTTTTAGTTTTTTTTTTACAAATTGTAAAAACCGTGAAACAAAAAAATACGGGTCACCTTATTTGCCCTAGGGAACAACATATTTCATGGAAAATAATTTTTGAGAAGTTAACATAGTACCCCTGCCCGTTTTTGATGATGGAATATGTATGTTAATATTTTAATTTTTTTAGTGGTACAAGATTTGAGTGCCTAAGGCACTTTCACAAACTCATTGTTTAATAATTAAAAGTTTACACTTTTGAAATGGTAATAAGGTAATGCTGTAATTTTTGTGATAATAAATCAATAGAGGAAGTTCATGTTCTTGATATTTTCACATTTTCATTCTTATCTCCTGTTTATAAAAGTGGGGACCGAATGAATGTGCAGAATTAGAAACCTGTTGCGATCTTAAGTATCTAATACATTGTTTGAAGGGTTTCCGGCATGTTACTAAAATAAAATAAACCGTTTAAGTAGCTCTTGACGAAATTATGAAGCTAGAAATCTATGAAACTGATAGTCCATCGCAAATAACACTTTGGTGAAAGTATATAAGGGAGAATTGAGCAACGGTATCAAAAATCACATAAAATGTTTTGTGTAGTATTTATTATCCATAATCATATAACATATTATAATTGAACATCTGCATGCAAAAATTTGTTCAATATTCATTATCATGCAAAAAAAAATTGTAATGTACTTATATTTCTATTCGACAATAATTTATGTTTTAATAGATAACTTATAAATCTGAATTGATTTGGAGTGTTAATTACCAAGATTAAAATACATAAAATTTCCATAAACTCCAAAATAACCATCAGGTAAATTTCTATCCATGTAGAAAAAATACGTAAACTTTATGCAATAAAAGAATCAATGAATGGGAAAATTTTAATTCCAGATTAACCCTCCTGCGCACAAAGCCGAGTATACTCGTCCAAACGAAACGTGCCCGTATGCATGAGGACGAGTATACTCGGCCTAACGTTCTTGTTAATAACTTTTGATCAAAGTAACTTTAAGATGCGAATGAAATTGCAAATTGAAGCTTAAGGTTTACCGATTATGATATAAATAATTGCAAGCCTGAATTTTAAATATTTATAAGTAAATAATACTATAACTTATTGACAAATTTCGAATAAAAATGATCAGTTTTTAAAATTTTAACCCTCTGTGCCACGAACTTTTCTTTTCATCTAATTGACTCAAAACTTGTTACTTGGAGATTTTTGGTATCGCTGATTATGAATCCGTTATCAGATTTTCGAAATTGAAAATGGCGGATCTAATATGGCTGACTAAACTTCAAATTCTTAGCTGATTTACACGATCCGCCATTTTGGATTTTAGAAGTCTGACTCGAAATTCGTAGTCAACGACCCAAAAAACCCATATATACCAATTTATAAGAAAATCCGACTGCGTGAAAAACTTATGAGTTTGCAAAGCGTTTTTCCGGGGAAAACTCGTGCGCAGGAGGGTTAAAATAGTGTAAAAAATCACATATATAAATCTTTTTTAACTTCGATAAAAATTTTGAGTTGAAATTTTATGGAAATTACATAAAAATCTCATCACAATCAGGTCAATTTTCATACAAATCGCAAATATTCTCAAATAATGTTTCCGTAACATAGTGCGAGTACTATACGACATTTATACGAAATTTACAAGGTACTTGTTTCAAATTCTCATGTGATTCTCATGAACATCCTACCTAAAATTTTTCGGAGGGTAGACAATAATAAATATTTTAAACAATATCGTAAATAATTGAGTAACTATGACATCAGTTCATGTGACACTCATAACTATTATTTTAATTTATTTAACCAGAAAAAAGCATTTTACTATTGAGAATGTTGAAAAATATCCTTTTAGTATGTGTCATTAAACGTTTAAAAACTGCTTATTGTAAACATTATATAGTTTTTTTCAATTTCTTATTGTTTTGGGATGAAGCAACAGAAAAATGAAACATTTTTTGAAAACATCTATAGAACATAGATGAATTTCTTGATTTATTTCGATAAAAAGTTTGAAAACAAAGATTAATATTTCATAAATAAGGTATTTCAGTTTATGTCCTCCAAATATTATCCATGGAATTTCGACAACAAAGATGTTTTGGTTCTCTATCAATTTGTCAACTTTATATAGAATTTCAAATTAAAAACTGGGTGGAATTTAAATAATATTTCTTCATTTATTTATTAATAGCTAACGGGCAAAATTGACCAGTTAACACAAATATTACAATAAGCACGAGTAATAAAAAAAATTATCGATATAAGTAACCATGAAATAAAGCTAACAATTCAAAAGTAACATACAAAATTTATGAGTAATAGTTTAATATATTGTGTCTACACACAATTAAGAAAGATGTTAAAATAGTGATTGATCGAACATTGCTATCGAGTAAATTCTGTAGTTTTGTTAAACAATAAACCGTAGAATAGAAGCAACGATTTGTTTTGTTTGCACTGAAATGAACTTTCTATGTGACTCGAGTGAATATAGCCTGATAATATTTTCTTTATATAAATAGAATCATTAAATTTGTGTAAAGATTTAACGGTAGGAATATTAAATTCTCGTAAAATATCAGAGTAGTCATGACTCGTAAATGACATTGGAGTAACAGTTTTAAATGACAAATAGCGCAAAAACTTTTTTTGAACCAATACTAGCAAACCAATATTGCAGACTGTATAAGGAGACCATACAGAGGCAGCATACAGAAAAGTAGAAAGAACTAAAGTTTTGAATATATAAATAATGGCATGAACATCCCTAAACTGTCTAGTAGTTCGTAATACAAAGCCTAAAGTGCAGAGAGCTTTATTTGAAACCACAGTTAGGTGTTCGTTAAAAGATAACGACTTATCAATAATTACACCCAGATCTTTTACAGATTTGACGACTTCTATCACTATTGTTTTTAATCCCATATAATCCCAAATCAATAAATTAAAAAAAAAGTAGATATGCTTCGACTGAGAAGAAAGTAGATTATTTTTCTACATGTTTCTATAATAACGTATTCGGGCAGGCTAAAATACATTAACTTATTGTAAAAGGCCTTTAGGCCGTTAATGTGTGAATAAATACATAAATAAATAAATATCAGAAGGTTGGTGCAGGTCGAAAAACTGACAGTCAAAAAACCGACAATCGAAAAGCCGATACATAAAAATTAGGCACATCGACAAGCGTACAGTGATTTTTTTGAAGTGTCGGTTTTTTACTGTCGGCTTTTCGATTGTCGGTTTTTTACCTGTCGGCTTTTTATTTGTCGGTTTTTTTACCTGTCGGTTTTGCAACCCGTACCCCGGGTTGAAGTGCAGGCTAATTTTTATGTGTCGGCTTTTCGATTGTCGGTTTTTGGACTGTCGATTTTTTTACCGGTCAGCTTTTTTACCTGTCGGTTTTTTTGCCAGTCGGTTTTGTGACCCGCACCCCGGGTTGAAGTGCAGGCTAATTTTTATGTGTCAGCTTTTCAATTGTCGGTTTTTGGAATGTTGATTTTTTTACCGGTCAGCTTTTTTACCTGTCGGCTGTTTGATTTGTCGGTTTTTCGACCCACACTCACAAGGTTTTTTAGTTTTTTAAAATAGATCGACTAAACTTAGAAACCATCAGTTTGTTTAACAAGTATAGCAAAAAACAAACTTATCTATATTGTTTAAAAGTAAAACAAATGTTTTTTACTATTTGCAATAAATATTCTCAATGAACCATCTTTCCCTTTATTTATTTATTTATTTATTGATTAATAAACGGACATTAAGACATTACAAAAGAAATGAAAGATCGATACAAAATAATACACATAATATATAAATAATAAAAATAACACATAAATATAATCTATACAATACTGATAGAAAAAATTAAAATACAGCGCAATTGAAGAGATAAGGTAAAGCAGAAATCAAAGATATAAAAATAAGATAAAATTAGTCATAATAACAAAAATTATTTCTAATAAGTCATTTAAAACTTAAAATAGAACTGATGGAACGAGTATTCATATCCAAGTTGTTCCATATACGTTTAAGGCAAGCGATACGAAAATTATAACAATAATTTGTTCGACACAAAGTTTCTTGGATAGTTCTATGATTACGAATAGAATATGGAAGAGCAAGAAAAGAGAATAATGACAATAAGTTAGATAAAAAAGATTTTAAAATACGGAATACATTTAAAGCTTCATGATATTGGTGAAGAGATCTAATTTTAGGAAAATTATTAAACTTAAATGCTAAATAACGAAGTGCCTTTGCACGCTCTGCAAAAGTACAAAATTCGAGATTGTTTACAGAGACGAAATAGAAGCCGCAGAAAGAAATGTTATTTCTAAACCATCTTAAAAGATTTTATGCATATTTTATAATGTGTACTTTTGTTATTTTGTATTTTTATATTTTTCTCAAATAAATAAATAATGTAATACACTTTTAAAAAAGATGATGTCAATTTGAATTATTTCGCATACATTTAAAACACATGTTGCAATACCATTTACGTTTCAAATTAGTAATCTTTTACAATTTTTGTGTCGAATACTTGAAAATTTCTCTTGCAAGCATCCTTAAGTATTAATTCATAAAATACAAATTTAATTGCAAATAACGTGTATATGTTTACCTTTACAATGTTTTGGTTCGTATTAACTTCTCTATCTTTTGCCAATCAAAACGTGAATGGGAACGAATCGTTCGCAAAGTTTATTGTATATGCACTAAACAAATTGTTCCAAATTTAATTTAACATATTGTTTTGCACCATACATAAACTCTAATGATTACATTTATCAGAGAATAATAGGGGGATATTTTTGTGTGGGTTATCTCTTTTTTATACACGTATGTAGTCGGCGAGAAAATGAGGTTATGTTTATTAAAAGGCATACATGTGTATTTTTTTCTGGCCAACCAGAAACCGCCAACCACGACAATTTAAATTTGGCAAGTGATCTGTCGATAAAATAGGAATTTTAACTAAAAACCGTAAAAGTTTTTGAAACAACTGTGCAGCCGGGCTTTGTAATTACTATTTTAATTAATGTATATTATCTCCTAAAAAGAAAAAAAAGACATTAATTGAGAATTGACCGAGAACTAAAAGAAATAAATAAAAATCATCCGCTTTTAATAATGCTCAGTCAATTTTCAATGATTTTTTGGTAGTAGTTTGTGGTCAATTACCACTACAAAGTAAAAACTTCGAAAAATTCTATTCAGACATTTTTAATTTACGATTTTTCGCGTAAATTTCTACTTCATCGGCGTCCAGTCGATAACTGCACTTCCTAACCTAATATATTCAATAAAATGTACAATGAAACTAGGGATATGTATTTTTAAAGGGGATTCGTAGGAAGTTTCACTAAACAACGTAAATTAAAGGAGAATGAATAAAATTTCCTAAATTCGGACTATGTAAAGGCGATTCTAATTACTATGGACGGTTTCCTAGAAAATACCATGTATATTACCTTCAGAACTGTCCGAGAATTTTTGGAAATAAATAAAAATCACGTATACCCTACGAATTTAATTCACAGGAGGTTCACCAGGTACCTATCGAGTCAAATATGGAACGGACGCCAATATGACTTCGGTGGTATGATTCCTGAGACGTTGCCGTCCGTCAACATAACCAAAAATGACCCTTTTAGCTATTTGTTTATTTTATTTCTCGTCTCTAAAGGTAGGAAGAGACGTTTTTCTTTCTGCAAATAAAATCTCACAAATTTTTTTATCAGTAGTATAAATTTTACGAAAAACTCAATGTTAATTCAATAATTTCATGAATATATACATGTTCCCATAAAACTCAATGTTAAAGAATCGTGAACATTTTTATTAATTTCTCTGCTCTGAAGGTACCTAGGGGCTTGAAACTTTGCAGGTATTAATTTCTTTCATTGTTTAACCTACTATAATTTTTTCGTTAAATTCTCAATATTAATTCTTTGACCTGGTGAACCTCCTTAATGTGAGAAACACAGAATTAAATTCGCTGGGTGTATTTCCGAAAATTCTTGGTCAGTTCTCAATTAATTTCTTTGTTATTTTCTAAGATACAGTCTGCAGTAATTAGAATTGCCCTTACAAAGACCGAATTTTGAAAAATCGATTGAGTAATTTTTTTATTTACTGTTTTCAATGAACATTTTTATCTTATCGGCCGAGCAATTTAAAACCATTGTAAAACATAGATACACAGATCCCACAGATTAATAACACAATCCAACAAAAATGTGAGAATTTCATGTTGCCCTATGAATCGATTCTTGTAGAATTTTTGCTCCAGAATCCATACATGACCACCAAAATACCCAATTGGCTCTAGTTTTCGTGATATTGAAGGTCAAGGGTAAAAAATCCGATTTTAGGCATCTTAAGCATCTATTCACAGCCCAAAAAATACTGTTATTCCAACAGTAAAAGTCAATTCTGATTTTCTGAGTTTTCCCACAGAATCTGTATCAAATATGTACGCCAAAATATTGAATAGACCCTACTTTTTGCCCAAATTGAAGGTCGAAGAGGTAAAAAATCGTATTTTTAGGATATTTTCACGTCTATACTATACAATGCGACGAAACAAATCAAGAAATGCAAAATGTCGAATCCAATTTGTCCGACGAACTTTTAGAAATTCGAATCACTTCAAACTCGTTATCATTTTGGCAACTTTACTTTATTTCTTACCAAATTGTAGGTCAAAGGGGTAAAAATTCGTGTTTTTTGGATATATTTTTCTGTTTTTCTAGAAAGGTAGTTCAGACGATAACGAATTTGAAGTGATTCGAATTTCAAAAAGTTCGTCGGACATATTGGATCCGACATTTTGCATTTCTTAATTTGTTGCGTCGCGTTCTATAGTATAGACGTGAAAATGTCCTAAAAATACGATTTTTTACCTCTTTGACTTTCAATTTGTGCAAAAAGTAGGGCCAATTCAATATTTTGAAGTACATGTTTGGATTCTGCGAGAAAACTCCCATCAGAATTGACTTTTACTGTTGGAATAAAGCATTTTTGGGCTGTGAAGATACCATGCTCAAAATACCAGAAATCGGATTTTTTCCTCTTGACCTTCAATATCTCAAAAACTAGAGCCAATTGGATATTTTGATGGTCATATGTGGATTCTGAAACAAAAATCCTATCAGAATCGACTCTTACTTATAGGGCAACTAGTTGGGCTGTGTAACGGATCGTTCTTTCCGGTGCACCTCAAAATCTCGACAAATAACAAAACAGACACTTAAAAATCCCGATATTCAAAAACCAGACAATTAAAAAAACAGATATTAAAATTCCGGACACTTCATAAACCAGATATTCAAAATCAGACATTTAAAAAATACACATTAAAAATTCAGACATTTCAAAATTAACACATATTTGTTTTTTGATGTCGTTTTTTTGAAGTGTTTGTTTTGTGATTTTTCGGGTTTTTGAAATGCACCTGGATTAATCATTAAGCACTTTTAGAATTCAATTATTAATTATATTTTCAGAATAGTTTAAAAATATCTGGGTTTTGAATGTCTGTTTTTTTAAATGTCTGGTTTTTGAATGTCGGTTTTTGAAGTGTCTGTTTTGTGATATTTCGGGTTTTCGAGGTGTACCCGGATTAATTGTTAACCCTTTGACGCACGGTAGTCCCTAAGCGGGACCACCTTTTCTGCCAGATAATTTCATTGATCAAAATTCAATTTAGATATGTATTTAAAAATATTGGTTGGTTTTTCTAGTAGCTAAGGTATTTGTCTACTATATTATACCACTAATATTCAAATTTCATTTGTTGTAAAATAGTTATAAATATACAAACACTAAACAAAAATCACTTTTTTTTTTAAAAAAAGGCGTTTTCCAACTTATTTTAGTTTCGATGTTCATGGCAATTGCTACTAAGGTTGTTATGGTCGATGATGACGAATCCAGGATTAAATTTCCAAAATTCAAATTGCGAATTCAAAATGGCAGTACAAGAATTTTAAAAATAACATGTATTTATGTCTGGAAACGTTTATTCGCAGATTTTTGGGGCCCGAAATATGTAATATGTTTTGAATGTTGAAAATTCTGAGATGGCAGATTCAAATCAAGCAACATTTTGTTAATTTAGTATGCCATCTTGGATCCACCATTTTGAATATTGAATATTTGAGACCATATTCCAGCTATCCCTGCAGCTCCCATGTACCCAATTTCATCTCGATCAAGCAACTTTTTCCTAATTTGGTCCGCCATCTTGTATCCGCCATTTTGAATTTTTAAATCTGAAGTAATATTCGTAATCAGCTATCCTGAAATGTCCCGAGTAGTAAATTCCAACCGTTTTCAATGTAAAGAAATACGTATACTTCAAAGGGTTAAGCACTTTTAGAATTTAATCATTAATTATATTTTCAGAATATATTTTAAAATGTGTTTTTTTTAAAAGTCTAGTTTTTGAATGTGTGTTTTTTGAAATATCTGGTTTTAAACCCTTTGAAGCACGGTGGTCCTCTCAGGGACCACCTTTTCTTCCAGATAATTTCATTTATAAAAATTCAATTTTGAGGTATTTAAAAATACTACTTGGTTTTTCTAGTAGCTAAGGTATTTGTCAACAATATTATACCACTAATATTCAAATTTCATTTGTTGTAAAAGTGTTATAAATAAACAAACACTAAAAAAATGCCTTTTTTTTTTTAAAAGTGTTTTCCAGCTTATTTCAATTTTTATTTTCATGCGAATATTTACTAAGGGGGTTTTATGGTCGCTGATGACGAATATGGCGTCAAATTTCTAAAATTCAAAATGGCAGTACAAACATTTTAAAAATAATATGTATTTATGCCTGGAAACGATTATTCGGAGATTTTTGGGGCCCGAAATACTCATATGTAATACGTTTTGAATTTTGAAAACTCTGAGATGGCAGATTCCAAATTTTCTAAAACTATTTTTAAAGGTTTTTGATATTAGGAAATACTATAATTTAGATGAAAAATTGTACATTAGATATTGCCAACTCTGACTGCTTACCCTTAGCATAACTAAGAGCTAACGACGATGACGTAGTAAGCTTGTAGCTCCACTTTTTTTATACCTTTTTTGTTTGTTTTTTTATACCATTTTTATTTTTTTCTTTATGTTTGTTTATGCTTTTCTTTTCTATGCTTCTTTTGTTTTTGATTTTTGGCCGTAAAATTGTATGGCCTCGTAACGATTGTGCAGCCTCTAACAGGCTTCAGGGGTCCAATCTTTACTCAGGCCCTAAAATTCTAATCTTGGATCTGACATTTTGAATAGTCGAAATCCGACACCACATTCGTAAGCGACCCCGAAATCCCTCCCGTGTTCCCAATTTCATCTCGATCAAGAAACCTTTTCCTAATTTGGTCCGCAATCTTGTATCCGCCATCTTAGATCCGACATTTTCAATATTGAACATTTGAGATCATATTCGTAATCAGCGATTCCGACAACTCCCCTGTACTCAGTTTCATCTGGATCAAGTAACTTTTGCCTAATTTTGTCCGCCATCTTGGATACGAAATTTTGAATTTCGAAAATCTGAGGTCATATTCGTATTCAGCGACCCCAAAAACCCCCGAGCAATAAATTTCAATCATTTTCCATGTAAAGAAAAATGTGTGCTTCAAAGGGTTAAAGTGTCGGTTTTGTGATTTGTCAAGTGTTTGCGGTGCACCCGAAAGAACAATCTGTTACACAGGCCAACAAAATTTTGCAATAACAACACCCGTTCTTTCTATATATACAGTAGGACCTCTCTTATTCTAATTGCTTGCGAGCTTGTGATTCGTGGACAATACTTTTCGTTGACTTTTCGAGTAATAGTGGGAGAAGACTTGTGGGAAAACGATTAGAATAAGAGAGGCTTGACAATTAGAATAAGAAAGGCAATTAGAATAAGAGAGGTTCAAATAAGTGAGGTCCTACTGTATTAGTTATTCTCGGGTTGCACGTACATTTCTTATTAAACGATTAGTTCGTGGCCGTGCATAGCTTTCTTAACACACGATTAGTTCGTGGCCGCGCATACCTTTCTTAACACACGATTAGTTCGTGGTCGCGGTACCTTTCTTATCATCGGGTTCATCTCGTCGTCCCTTCTTATCACGCGGTTAGTTTATGGTCGTGAGTACCTTCTTATCAAACTATTTATTCATGGTTTTCGGGAGGGTGTATGTGTTTTCGTGAAGGCGAGTCAGCTGTTGTGCCAACGAGGACGCGTTTGTGTGCGTGCGCGCGCGTTGACGTGTTGCGGGACGATTACCGTCGACGACAGAAAAAAGGAGCAGAACGGCGGTCGCGCAATTCGCGAGGTCCGTGAACGATCGACAAGTTAAAGTGCCGTGGTTCGCAAATGGCGGTGCCGCCAGTATGAACGAGTGCGCGTTGTCGCGTAATTGCGCGCACGGGCCTCTTCCAGGCGCCGCGCTCGTCGGTCCAACCTGACGATCGGCTCCGAGGACCGAGTCGTCCCGGGTAAAGAAACGCGAGAGATTCGAAAGAGGACCCATCCGTCGGCCCTCTTCCATCCTTACCGAACGTCCAAAAAAGGCGTAGAAAAGATACCGTCGTCACGGTGAGTCTTCCCCGACGGCTAAACTTCCTAGTGCACCGCAACCAAAATCACCTAACTCATTGTTATTGGTTACTCGTGGCGCCTTTTAAAACTTCCCATACACCGACACATCTGGTAGGGGAAAATCTGCGTAAAGTGATAAAAAAACAAGAAAACATTTACGTAATTAATTCAAAGTGAAAAAAAGAAAGTGTTCAACACCTTCGGAGTCTGCTCCGAAATAAAAAAATTGAGGGTTTTGGAGTATATTTTCTAAACGGGAAACAGTGAGTTAGTGATTTTGATTGGGTCAATGGCTCGGTGTTCTTCGATGAGTTCTTTTGACAGCAGTCTTGTGTTCTCTTTAAGTAATTCGGTTGCATAAGTGAGTCAGATGCCACTGCCAGATAAAATCACACCTTGTGCAAGTTAACTAGACAGAACGGCTCAATTAGAATCGTCTTCCGATCATAATAAATAACAGTCGTGTATCATCAGCTATTTATTCTTTAATTGACCGAAAGAAAACTATTAATACGATTTAGAACACATTCTTTCGTCTTAATATAATGGAATTTTTGTCACACGTAGGTTAGATCTGATCGTTATAAAATATTTTGTTTACAATCGTTATGAATACAATAGAATTATTAATGTGAATACAATAAAAGGAAAAAAAAATACTTAGTAACTTGTCAAATTGAAATCAAAACAAATGTGACATATTAGTGACATAATCGGAGACCTAGTAGTTAAATACGATATTGAAATAACAAATGTTTGTTCATTCTCATCCTATACGATTAAAAACGACAAAATTTATTTTGCATTAGATTCAGCTAATCAAACAAATAAGTTTGATCTGTTTTATAAACATTTTCCGACTAAGAAATGAATCATAGTTTAAACGTAATAGAAAGTGCATAGTATAATTTCATTATAATTGTCATGATTCCGATATTGGTAGTTACTTTTTTTAGTTCGTCCAAGCAGATGACAGATCATGGCAGCTTAATCGCTTTACTAGTAGTAAAAAAAAATTTTGTTCAAAAGCGTATAACTTGTAGCCGCCATATTAAATCCGCCATATTGAATCCGCCATATTGAGTCCGCCATATTGAATCCACCATATTGATTTTAAAAAATGTGACATCAGATTCGTATTTATGGACTTAAAAATCTATAGTATACCAAGTTTCATGTAAATTAATTGAAAACTGTGGAAGTTATTATATATGATCACCAGTCGTGACACTTTTTTAGTACACATATGATACATTACCAATGAAGAGGTTAAATCATGTAATAATATAAAATAAACGTCTCTTCGACAACGAACAGGTTGACAAAATGTTATTAAAGAAAGAAAAAAAACAGTTTATTCTTCACCAATTCGACTGAATTTTGGTAAATCATGGTTTTAGGAATGGGATTTTCAAAATTCAAAATGGCGGATCCAATATGGCGGTCGCATATTCTAAAACAGATTCGATTTTGACGAAAGTGAGAACCTTGGGGTAATTGAAGTCACCAATTTCCAATCCGAAATGGGATTGTCAAAATTCAAAATGGCGGATCCAATCTGGTGGACGCAAAAATAGATTTTCGTGATGGAGGATTTAGATTTATTATGTTGACTCTAAGTTTCTGATGCTTGGATTATTTATAACGAATAAAATTTACCAAACTATGCAAATTAAAATTAGAATTTGTTGTACCACTTAACAGTCTTGTGAATCATTTCGTAAGAAAATCCCTTTTTTCGCCATTTTGAATTTTAGAAATCCGATTTCAGATTCAAATTCAGCGACCTCAAAAATCCTTTCATAAATTAAAGGGGAAAAAAACAGTTTATACTTCACTGATTCGACTGTAATTTGGTAAATCATGGTTTTAGGAATGGGATTTTCAAAATTCAAAATGGCGGATCCAATATGGCGGTCGCATATTCTAAAACAGATTCGATTTTGACGAAAGTGAGAACCTTGGGGTAATTGAAGTCACCAATTTCCAATCCGAAATGGGATTGTCAAAATTCAAAATGGCGGATCCAATCTGGTGGACGCAAAAATAGATTTTCGTGATGGAGGATTTAGATTTATTATGTTGACTCTAAGTTTCTGATGCTTGGATTATTTATAACGAATAAAATTTACCAAACTATGCAAATTAAAATTAGAATTTGTTGTACCACTTAACAGTCTTGTGAATCATTTCGTAAGAAAATCCCTTTTTTCGCCATTTTGAATTTTAGAAATCCGATTTCAGATTCAAATTCAGCGACCTCAAAAATCCTTTCATAAATTAAAGGGGAAAAAAACAGTTTATACTTCACTGATTCGACTGTAATTTGGTAAATCATGGTTTTAGGAATTGGATTTTCAAAATTCAAAATGGCGAATCCAATATGGCGGTCGTATATTCTAAAACAGATTCGATTTTGACGAAAGTGAGAACCTTGGGGTAATTGAAGTCGCTGAATTTCAATCTGAAATGGGATTTTCAAAATTCAAAATGGCGGATCCAATATGGTGGACGCAAAATAGGTGTTCGTGATGGTGGATTTAGAATTGTTGTGTTGACTCTAAGCTTCTGACACTTGGATACATTATAATGAATAAAATTTACCAAACCATGCTTCACAAATTAAAAATATAATTTGTTGTACCACTTGACAGTCTTGTGAACCATTTCGTAAGAGATTTTTCCGCCATATTGGATTCGCCATTTTGAATGTTAGGAATCCGATTTCAGGTTCAAATTCAGCGACCTATTTCATAAATTAAAGAAAAAAGAACTTTATAGTTCACCGATTCGACTGTAATTTGATAAATCATGGTTCTCTGAATGGGATTTTCAAAATTCAAAATGGCGGGTCCAATATGGCGGTCGCATATTCTAAAATAGATTCGATTTTGACGAAAGTAAGTACCTTGGGGCTATTGAGGGAATTGTGGTCGCTTAATGAGAATCTGAAATTGGATTTCTAAAATTCAAAATGGCGGATGACGCTGAAGTTGGCGGCCGATTCGACGGAGCGCCCGGCCGGCAGCGGTTCACAACCGGCCGCGTTCTCGACCGTTTTTATGAACAATTCGAGGGATTCGCATTCTGAAAATGACTTTGTCTTCCTTCTACAGGTTTCAAGAACATTTTCAACAAAATTCATGCAATGAACTGTTTTTGTTGGAAAGTTATAACGATTTCTGATGACAACTTAAAGTATCTGACGAACTTAACGATATTTTTACAAACAATTAAGGGTATTAATTTATAAGAAATGTATTACATATATCACTTCTAAAGACTTCCAGAATATTTTCTGCAAAATTCAGAAAATGAACACCCTTTATTGCAAAGTTATAACGATTGTTTATAAGAACATAAGGAATCTGATGAATTTAACGGTCTTTTTTTAAACAATTAAGGGTATTCATTTTTTTAAAATGTTCTGGAAGTCTTTAGAAGTGATATAAAATCATTTTTAAAATATGAACATCGTTAATTGTTTAAAAAAAAGACCGTTAAATTCGTCAGATTCGTTATGTTCTTACAAACAATCGTTATAACTTTGCAACAAAGGGTGTTCATTTGCTGAATTCTGCAGAAAATATTCTTGAAGCCTTTAGAAGTAATATAAAATCATTTTTAAAAAATGAACACCCTTAATTGTTTAAAAAAAGACTGTTAAGTTCGTCAGATACTTCAAGTTGTTATCAATAATCGTTATAACTTTGCAACAAAAGCAGTTCATTGCACGAATTTGGCTGAAAATGTTCTTGAAACCTATAGAAGGAAGATAAAGTCATTTTCAGAATGCGAATCCCTCGAATTGTTCATAAAAACGGTCGAGAACGCGACCGGTTGAGAAACCCTGCCGGCCGGGCGCTCCGTCGAATCGGCCGCCAACTTCATCGTCATAAATGGCGGATCCAATATGGTGGACGCAAAAATAGATGTTCGTGATGGTGAATTTAGAATTATTGTGTTGACTCTAAGTTTCTGACGCTTGGATACATTATAACGAATAAAATTTACCAAACTATGCATCGCAAATTAAAAGTACCATTTGTTGTACCACTGGACAGTCTTGTAAATCGTTTCGTAAGAATTTTTCGGAGTTTTTTCCGCCATATTGGATTCGCCATTTTGAATTTTAGGATTTCAGCGACCTCCAAAATCCCAAGGTACACACTTTCATAAAAATCAAACCATTTTTCGAACTTCATTCGCCATATTGGATCCGCCATTTTGAATTCTAAAAATTCGATTTCAGAGTCGAGTTCAACGACTTCCAAAACAATAACACTAAAATTATAGGATAAATTAATTAGAATGTTGTTCGAAGACAAAAATGGCACTTAAAGATTTTCTTTTTGAATATAAAAATAAACAATATCTCACGATAACATTTTATACAAATACATTTAACGCAACATTGAAATTGTTTCAATTTAGTACAGTGAAGCGTTCCATAGAAGATAAAAACTACGCACTCAGTAATGAGAGCGAAATAGCGTAATTAATACAAATTATATCAATTAGGTAGCAAGATGCAAGCTGAAGTGATGTATCGAAAGTCAACGTTAATGTCGACACACCAGAACCTTCCAGCACCCCAAAGCGGGATGCATCGAGTGAAGGTTGAACCACGGGATACCAGGGAGACGATACATTCGGGGCACTTTATGGTGTCGGATTTTGAGGCCGAGGCTCAGGATGACGAAGATGAACTTGCTGTACCGGTACCTGATGAAGAGGCAGCAAAAATGCCTATTGCACCACCACCGGCAGTTGTCGCGCTGGAAAAGTTTGTTCCAAATTCCACCACGGACAAAAATTCGCAACAACTTAGCATCGAAACTTCACTCAATAAACTCTTCCAGTGCATGTCGTTAGCTTACAGGTGAGAACTGACAGTTTCATTTCATATTTTATTTTGCTTATAAGATTTGTGTATTTTTAATATCAATGGGTGTAATTATTAGTATGTAAGTACAGTAGACCGTCGCTTATTTGGCCTACCTATGCGTCGCGTATTTTGCCTTCCCCTCAATTCCTTTCTCCCCACTCTTCTATTGTCAAGCATGTAAGATTTGGAAGCGCAGGCGCGGTGTAACGTCAGACGGACTTAAGTGGGAGAGCATTTTAGCTCCCCTGAGAGGCCAAATAAGCGACGGAGAAGGAACTTGTCCAGTCCCAACGAGGCCAAATAAGCGACGGTCTACTGTATTAAAATATTCGTATTATTCATTCTTATAGTAGAATTGTTTGTTATTATTTAGAATTAAGTTTATTATTAAGTACTATTTTTTGTGGATATAAAAATGTCATCGAGTTTATCTATGACACATAAAAAGTAAACATTGAAAAAAATAGTACTCTAACTGGGTAGTAAATCATTTAATTGTATACTTTACGTCATACGTTACGAGATTACGAAACATCAAATATATTTCCTGCACTTAATTATTTTAACTTGGAACGCAGGCCGTTTCATTTTCTCATCTTCAATTTATTGCCATCGCGTAAATAGATCGGCAATCTTCAACGACTTAATCAAGCATTTTCTCGAGATTGATACATAATGGTGTTACATTTTTCTGTCCAATAATTGTCACATCTGCGTTGGAAAATCATTTAGTTAATTATTAACATTAATGAAATTTTAGATTTTTTTTGTTATCAACATTTATAGATAGCATATTAAAATCATCAATGTTTTGACTCATTAAAATGTAATCTGTTATTTTAAATGTATTGCCAAGTAATGTGTACTTTGAAAACGGAGAAACGGTAGAGGAAATGAATATCAAGTCTATTTATAATAAATTCTTCATGGTAACATTAATAAATAATGTAAACAAAATTAGCGATTAGAATTCTCACACGACGCATTGAAACGAGCCTTTTTTAAGAATTAATGAATCGACGAGTTAAATTTAAAATCGCTACTTTTCTCAGAGTTGTGATTTATTCCGGAACCTTGTTTGTTAAACATTGATAATCCATGACTATTATTCGAAGCGTACTTTCAAATTTTTTATTGAATGAATTTTCGAACGGCAATAGAAAGGTCCCGGGTTCGAGTCCCGGCGCATCAATTTTTTAATAAAAAAATTATGAAAAAAAAATCTTTAAAAAATCTGAAGTCGTAAAAATAAAAAATATAACAATGGTTCGTAGGATTATAAGCATACAATAAAATACGAAATCGTCCAAAACAGGCGGAAAATTAATTTCGAAGTTCTATCAGTACTCGATAGAGGGCAGTAGCATTTTCTCGCAAGTAGTAAGAGATTCTGTTATATAACTGCGGTTTTCGAACCTTATGTGATGTTAATACATCAAATGAAACCAGAAAAATCCAATACTTATTATTTATCATAAATAAATAACATTTTATTTAATTTAGAACAGTAGGAGCTTAGTATATTATAATTTCGGCATATGAAGTGAATGTCGCGCAACTTCGTTTTTGGATTCGAACGTCATCTATTGTCGCTGTAAGCAATTTCAACGTTCAAAACTACGAATCGCATTACAAAATGAACAGATGATGTGAAATAAATTAAGTACATCTTCGAGATTGATATTTTAGGAAAAATAAGACTTCTCTAAGAGCTCTTTATTTCGGATTAACACAAATTAACAATAAATTGTTAATAATTGTGTACTTAAGAAAGATTAGAAAACTGGTCACTATTGTCCAAAGCGACTTTAAGATAGGATGTAATTTCACCTGAAGGAATCGAATACTAAGCAAAGAAAAATACTAAAGTAACATAACGCGACGACTTGTATACGGCATTTTATATGACAAAGACTCGAAAATAATAGATTCTGAAGTCAGTAGAGCAAAGCTACAATATACCGGTTTATGAATATGAAGACATTTCCGTGTATTACCACAAAAAGGCGTAAGTGAAATATATTTAAAGAAAAGGGGGACGTTTATTTTAGGTACCATGTACATAAAATACAATTATTAAACTGATAATTAGAATATTGAATTAGAATTGAGTTTTGATAATATAAAGTATTAATGTATTAAAGTTTTTCTATTTTAAAATTCCAAAATGTTTTAATCTTATTCCATTATTTATTTACGTTTATAGAATTAAATTTTGTATTTAGTGTTTCACAATTATGTATCATTTTTCTATTTGTTGGTAAAGTGTTTTTATTTAGCAAAACAAATAATAATTACAGATACATTTTGTTTTGCTTTGGATATCGATTAGTGTCTCATTATTTGAATCATATATAAAATTATGGCTTGATAAAAACGACAAAATATGTATATTAAGTGCAAATCATGATTAGGTACAAAACAATGTCAATTTATGTAAAAAAAAATTAAAGGAAGAACAGATTTGTTATTTTATACCAAAATATGGCATTAAAATTTTTACTATGTTTAATTAAACTGAAATTAATTTGGTTTGGACTTAATTACCAAAAGAGAAATCATAAAAAGACACAAGAAATTATAAACCTCATGGTTCTACCTAGGGAAAAATTGTTTGGACATCATCGTGCATAATTATTCATTTTCAAGCATTAATTTTGAGCCGTAATGTAATTTGTAATAAATGCAAATTGAGGCATTATAATGTTAAAGAAACTGGGTTTCTGCAGTTTCCTACATTCTCGACAAATATGAGTATGGCGCCATCTAAGACGACCTGTAGCTCTCGCATTTGTGCTCACCTTCAGACAAGCTTCTCGAGTGAGAGCTTTTGGGACACCTCCATCGAGGTGGAGGTAGAAGGTACAAAATAAAAAAAAATGCATCATTAAAACATTAAAAAAAAAAAGAAAAATTTCATCAACGGGGATTCGAACCCGGGACCGCGATGTACAAATCCAATGACTTAACCACTGAGCCACATTACATTGTACATTATAAAGTATTCAAGATTATCTTTGACGGCAACGATTTCATTGTATTCGAAAAGTTTTTTTTCAAACATTTTTATTAAAGCAAAATTATACAACTAAACTAACAAGTTTCTTTGTTATGAATTGATTAATTAAAATGTTACGTAGTAATTTTTCTGCGGATAAAAAGTATTTAAATCTGAAAAATATACATTTTTGTATACCGTAATTGTACCGTAGTCGTTCATGTTAAATTTACAACAATGTAAAATTTCTAACCTCAAATATGATTATTTCGTCACCTATGGAAACTTTTTTAAAACTGTACAATCAGCAAAATTTTCGTTTGCGTTTACTGGAAAGATTTTAGTCGTAGTAATCCAAATATTTCAGATAAACAAAAAAATACTATTAAAATTCGAATTAATCGAAAATAAATTTTTTTAAACAAGTATCGGTTTTGTATGTCGTTAACAATATTTGTCTATTGTTTCTAACCGACTTATTTATTTATTTTGTTCTACAAATTCGTTTAAACTAAAAAAGTAAGTTTCTTTTCCAATTTTCAAGAATTTTGTATTAGAAACGGTGAAGATACAAATAAAATGTCCAAATATTAACAAAATTATAATTACGGCCTAAAATTTGGATATATAAATACAAAATTATATATCGTAATGTACAAAAATAGGAATTTTATTAATGAATATGGTAAAAATATTGATTAATTAATTATAATTATGAATCATACATTGCAAGGTCCAAAACTTTTCCTCGAGTATCGCATTACCTCCAAATGTAATCACGGACACTAAAATGCCGATTGATAAAAATTTATTGATAAGAACCGACAGTAGTAGTATCCAAAATGTATTAGGAATAAAAATTTATAAAATTTAGTCATAACTTTCAGTAGTCAGTGGTAGATATTAATTAAAAACATATCACTGAACGATTTAAAATATAATCATTTTTACAATTACGTAAAATTGATAACGTTGAGTATAAATTTCTATACTTTAATTAAAAGTATTTTTAATTTTAGTACATATACTTAGTGAAATTATATTACTATCATGATGAGTAGTACTTTATTTTTTTTGTTTTGATAACATTTAGTAATGTAATTTACTAATCACGTAATATCGTTGCCATAAAAAAAATAGGAAGATTGTATCTTGAATTATTTGAAAGCAATATGAAACTTTTTGACGGATTGAAAACAATTCCTGGTACATTAGATTACTTTTTAACTATTCTGCGTAACACAATAAAACGTTTAGTGCAATTCAGCTGTGGCTACTATTAAATAAAAAGTAAAATTGAAAGTTCATTTTGAATAAATTGAAACAAATTGCGACAAATTACGTAGTAAAGTCAGTAACTTTTATCATGCAGTTGAAAAAATATGATTTAAAATCGTCTATTGACAGATTTTACTGTGACTTTTAGTAAATAGTACCTCTTGTATTAAGATTCAAAGTCACTTATGCAATCTAGTGAACTAAAGATAAACTGAAAAAAAATACTCAATTGAGATAAACTTTATCAGTTTTCACTAGTTCTTATATAAAGTTATAACGACTAGTTTATAAATATTATACAATATGATTAGTAATTATATATTAAATGTTGAATAAAATATTACTCAACATTATTCGCAGTCTAAAAACGATTGTTTTTATTTAATTAATTTCATAAAAAATAGTAAAGTTAACTACAAAAACATTCCATGACTAACTAAAAGAATATTTGTTAGTTTTCAATCTATACACAGCGGTCGTATAACTTTCAGAATTGTGATTTTTGTTATAATATTTTTATTGATTTTCATTCGAGTTTTATTTGTCCTTCATATTTTAATTCAGTAACGAAAAGACATTAAGATTTCGAAAGTTTGAGAGATTTTTTCGAATAGTTACTATAAATTTAATATTCGGTCCTTTTTTATGGATTTCTCCTTCTCTTGACAAGAATTATTGTAATAATCAGCTTAACTGTAATTAATAGTAATAATTTCGAGTATAATACATCTTATACTCTCGCGGTATACTAGAGAGTTTAGTTTCAAAACGATTATTGGTATGATTGGTACGAATTCATGTAACTTGCGAAAAGATACCGGAAACAGCGACATCTGTGCTTGACCAGTGACGGTAGGTCAGTCAGTAATGCACAAGTAGCAGACTAATAAAACCATTTCGTGAATGTTAAGAAAAACATTGAATAATACGTGTTGAGCAAATATATTTTAATATTTAACATATTTTCCATTAAACATATATTTCTCAGCTTCGTTAAAATAAATATATTATCAATACAAATAAATCGATTATTACTAATGGCGGATGACACAGCACAAATGTAGTTCAGCAATAGTTGGGGTCGTTGCCGCTAGGCGCGGTCGCAGAGGTCGTAGCTGTGCGCTTCAAGTCCGCGGTTTCTATTGAGGAAATGGATTTTCGTTCATACTTAAGGCGCGCTCTCGAATGTATAAAATATGTATTCAGGCAAATCCTGAATACTTTTAATGACAAATAACATAGAAACGAGGGGGAATTTAAAAATTGTATAATTACGTAGGAATTCCTTTCATTGTTCGCATAAATATTCTTTTCTGCGCATCATCGGCTTGTTTACAATGCGGGTAGCTCGCTTTAGTTTACCACCGAATACGACCCATTAGCTTTGATAAACGCCAATTGAATTAATGAAAGTGAGGCCTTCCAGGACCGGCACAGCGTTGCTGCAATTAAAAGCAGCCGCGCAACACCGCACAAGGCTTCTTCAATTCTATGTCGTCACGGGACCTCCTGGCGATCCAGCTAATTAAGTTTACGAGAATATTTATTTGTTAAAAAAAACAAACCGTAATAAACATTCGAAGAAACAATAATCTTTCTGTGATATCTACAAGTATTGTATTATTTACAATAATTATAGAGGTCAACAAAATGTTTACTCCGAAACTAAATAAAGTATTATGGTAGCCTAACCTAAAAGTTCTAACAAAGAATATATTTTTCCATTTTTGAGGTTATATATGCGCAGTAGGGATTTTACAAAAATATCTAATGGCGTTAAAAAAGTCCAAATATACTTTTATAAGATGAAAGTGTAATTTGAATTATTATTTCTTAAAATAGAAGAAAATGAGGTGTACTACAATAGACGTAAAAATTAAAATAAAAATAAAAATAATAAGTCTAACGTATTACGTGTTAAATCAAAAGGAAAGTTGAAAATATTAAAAGCTAAATCTAAATATTTTCTTTTGAATCGTTGCGTCAGCAGGGGGATAAATAATCTCCGTGCTATGCAAGTATATCACCAGCGAGGTCACGTTTCTCGATAAATTTCGTAATCGTGGATTTTCTAATTTCCGATCACAAAGTCGCCTGCAATTTTTTTAAAATTCCAAAACATTTCCACTGCATATCAACAATATTCTTCTGGAGCCACAGCAGAAGCGTCATTTGCAAAAATTCGAAAAATGAAGTCATACACGTAAAACTTCAAAAGTAACGAAACGGGAGCAACTTTGTGTGCGAAAAACAACTAAATGTGAACGACTAACGTAAACAAACGTATTATTGTTCCAGGGTTTAAATAAGTTGATGCAGAAACGGGAAAGATAAGGATTTGTTTGACAATGTCGCACGATTCTTGCCAAAAGCAAACAAACCACCAGCTCGTAAAAGTTTTTTAACCGATACATGCCACCAAAGAGACTGCACTTTAAAACGTTTCAAGATATAATCGCAATATTTACCTACCGTATTGAATTCGATCGATCGACATGTGGTCGAACGGAAAAGTTGTTGGACTTAATCGTATAATGCAGACGTTTGTTTCGTTTTTGTTGTCGGTGGCGATTGGAAGCGAGAAACGCACACGAGGCGATTCCTTTCCAGAGTCATTTCAAGGCCTTTGTATGGAAAACTTCTTTCGCGAAATGCCGTGACAGAATCAATCGCTGAAACTTGATTAGATAAAGTATTATGATAGTTTAACTATTTTAATTAGTCGATATTAGTCATCAGCTGCCAACCGCGATCTGGATGCATAAAGTCGCTTGGAGCTAACTAAAAATGATATTCGATACTTAAATTTACTCTCAAAGAAATCGAAATTTTCATCTGTAATAAAAAAACATTAAGAAGCATTATTAAGTTTAATATAACGTAATGTGTATCGAATAATTAAAAAATTTATAAAAATGTATTGCAACTTGTAGGCTACTTTACTTTTGAGTTATGTGTCCATCTGGCGGTGCTGATCGTAAACCTCATAATATACACAACGTCGGGAGGAAACTCGATGCAATAAGTAAGAGATGTACTGTGAGTCAGGGGCAATATCACTTTTAGATGATGTGTCCATCTGGTTGTACCTGGCGTAAAACATTTCAGTTGGTAATTTTGCGCGAGACTTGATCAAAATTACTGTTTTTTGTAATTTGTACTGTCTGAATAGCATAAATTCCAAGAATTTCTAGTCATTTTTATCATATAGAATGGCAATTTTATGCAGTCAGTAATGTCCCAAAATTACTATGTGGAATGTTAAAAATTCCAAGAAAATTTGACTGTGCCTGCATAAGGAACGCATGTAGTATGCGATAAGGCTAACAAGACTATTGGATTGTGTGTCCACCTAGTGGTGTCACACAACAACTCGTAATATGAATATAAATGAAACGTCCTTCGCAAACATTTTTTAATCAATATTTTCATGTCAAATAAGAAAAGTCATTGGGTCAAAACCTTAAAATATCGTGTCTTTAATAACTCAGCTATAAATATTCATAATAACAAAAGGGAAAATTAAAGATGGCGGCTCATAAATGGCGACTGAAGCTATTTTTTTGGTAAAATATTAGCTTTGTGTACCAAATCTTTAAGAATTATCCGAAAATCTTTGAGAAATTTGTGTTCTCTTGGGCATTAATGGGTTACAACGAAAACAAGCCTTTGTTGTTGTTGACATCTAAAGATGTTTTAGCAATTTTTAATATACCGCACTACATTTTAATTTGGAACTTGACCAAACCAGAATGAATAAAAAATGTTCAGGCAATTTTCTGATTTAGAATGATCAAAGATGGCGGTTCTGTAAATCTCGAATAGAAAAATGTACTTTCATCATCTTGCAGCAAAGGAATCATGAACTTTATAAAATGAATATCGTAAACTCTCTGATTACTTGTTATCAACGATCTTAGACGCACATCTTAAAACTAAAGATTTATCAAGATGGTGCGTATCTGCGTTGTCACGTTTCTGCGTAACATTTAAGCAGGCGATATTCTAAGATGTTATTTTGTGATTATTATTAATATAATTAGGAAACTGATCAATTAATGGTATAAAAATGTTTCCTTAGAGGTAAAATTCGATTTAAACCAAGAATATTTTTATTCGGTTGGTAACGAATATTTTGTTTTTCGTGATAAACCTCAAAAATCTATTATTTATTTTATTTCAAAATTACCTTAAAAGGTTATGTTAAAAGAAACACTACAGAAATTTGAAAATAGACATTTGCTTTTGAAAAGAGCGTTTAAAACTTTTGTTCAGAATAATTGTCGTCTAGGAAGATGATCGTTGAAAACAGCACGACTTTACTTTTGGATTTGAGCGCCATCTAGTGTCTGCAAGAAATATTTGTACATATCGAATAAATAATCAACAGTGTATGTAACAAATCAATACTTTTATAATAAATTTTTATTTTTTGTCATGTAGTGTAGTGGAAAATTGTCCTCAATCACCTTAAATGGAAATTTTACCGTAGACTTTCATACTTTCTACATGTGAATATTTTCCATCTTTTCAGATAAAAATTACTATATATTGTTTGGTAACTTGCAGTGTCAATGCTAAAGATTAAAAAATGTATAGTAATCATTACCAGAAATTATTGTAAATCTCCCTACAGTGAAAGTGTGTCTCAAATTACGATATCGGATAGCACAATTTTGAAAGGGATTTTTCTCCATTTTGTATACAAATTTGGAGAGGTCGTATTTATCGGATTTTATTCGATCGTCAGCTTGTTTAGAAATCGTAACCTCGGGCGAGGATGGCATATATTACGTAAATAAATGTGGAAGTTTCAGTTCTGAAATACGGGAGCTGGCCACGTTGAAAATAACTCTTTGAATGCAGGTGGATTGACTGGCACGTCGTTAACCTCTCGTCGCACTGGCCGCGATTTTTACCTTGGATAACATTTCTGAATTAAAGATGTCTCATCCCTAATAACTCAAAATTTGGTTTTGGTTACTCTTTAAATTTCTTGGAGTGAATATTCACTCTGTGAGACTTAATTCTTGCACTAGAGTGGGTCTGTTTTCACTTCATAAAGAATTCAAGAAATTTAAAGTAATTATGCTACTTGCCCTTTGACTAAGGGGGGAGTATGGAGCACCAAAAAAATTGACAAATTTAGGAATTATTTTACTCAATAAAAGGGTAAGTTGATGACAAGTTTAGAATTAAAAAATAAAAATGATTGTAGAATAAATTATTTTTTGGACTATGACCGAAGCCATAACCTCCTTATTTTTTTTTTATCTCGAACAAAAATGAATTTTGTTTTAGTTTCTATACGCAGTAACAGACGTACGTAGAATTTTTTCGAAATTTTGTTTTGTTGCCAAATTATAATGCACACCAGGATATTCCGTCTTTATATTTAAACATCCAAAACACCTTTTAAGATAAAAATGAATTTTCTTTTTAAACATTCAGAACCAGCTTCCCCCTTTAATGATTTTTATTTATGATAACCAATTTTTTTAATGAAAAGGACCACAATAGAGATATTTTATAAGAGATTACTCGTTCTGTAGTACCCGAACATGATTACAGATGTCTCTAACGGTTCGCACTCTTATCTCGTAAACACATACAAACTATCCATGCATAGACATTTTTTCAATTGAATTTTAGTAAATATTTCTTACAAAAATATTGTACTTTTTGTTATTTCCATTTCATAAATTTAAAGGAGAACGTTTTAAGCAATACTTTTTAGTACGCGAACTTTTTTATTCATGAAAGTGACTTGCCCTAGGGAGCAAAGTCCATAAAAATTGCAAGAGACTTGACTTGACTAAATATATCAAAACAAATGCCAGTAAATAATCTTTCCCTTGCAATAAATTACACTTTTCTAATTGTGAAATTACTAAAATTTAAATTGTTAGTAACTAATTTATTTTATTTTTCAATATAATCAAGAAATAGTCTTGTGTTTTCATAAATAACGTTACATTAGTTTAGAATAACAGGGTACAGTTACGGCTGATTCATCATAAAATAAATAATTTGCAATCCAGCGGTCTGTGTTGTCTAAATTGAAAATTAAAAGACATTATATATATTCGATAAATACCGTTTCGTCTAACTAAACCTGTTTGGTAAGTACACTCTTATATTTAGAAAATGTTTTTACTAACGGGACATGCCGTTACTATCGTTTAATCAAATATTGAATTTTAACATTTAAAATCTGAATATCTAGTACAGCTCAAACAGATTTTTTAACTTTTTTTTTCTTACTAACGCCTGAAAAACACAAAATTAAACCGAAACTTTGGGCTGTCAAATTTTAATCAAATCGCTGATGGTTTTTTACGCTACTCCATTTTCTTGATATTTTTGGGTTTGTTCTACTCGATGCAAACATTAAAAAAAGCGAACAATGTCATCTTGCACATTTTTTTTTGCAAATTTTCGGAAAAAGTCGCGATTTTATACGATTTTTTTTTAGAAAACGACCGATTCTATCCAGGAAAACGGTTTCTTTTTGTAATAAACAGCTTCACTTTATTTAATATTTTTTAAGAAAATATTATACCGGATTCATCAGAGGCCGAAAATTACTTTTTCTTGCTAATATTCTCTTCAAAATCGGAATTTTTTCCGTCACGAAAAATATTGATCGCCACGTTGAATCCGCTATTTTGAATTTTCCACGTCTAACATCATTATCTTAGACCCTAAAAACCCCCTAGTGGACATTTTCAACCGAAAGTAGTTAGAAAAATGTAAAAAATTCCGCTATATTGGATCTGCCATTTTGAATTTTCCATTTTTGATATCACATTCATAATCGGAGACCTCAAAAAAACCCCGAGTGAACGTTTTCGGCCGACAACGGTAAAAAATGTAAAAACATTTCGCCATATTGAATCCGCCATTTTGCATAACCATTTGCAAACAAATATGCAAAAATCAGTTCGCCACCGAAAAATTCCATTATTGTTGATGATTTTAAAAATAGTTATTTGAGGTTTGTAAGAATTCAAATCCAAATTTTACGAAATTCAAAATGGCAGTCGTCACTACGTAAAAAGTAATAGTTTGGGTGAAATTGCATATTCATGGGTTTTCGAAACGATGGTAATGAATTGGATATCAGATTTCCTTTTTGAAATTTTGTCCACGACATTGTATCCGCTATTTTTAATTTGGTAATGCGAATGTTGAATTCCTAATCCGCAATTTCAAAAAGCCTCGAGAACGATTTTGAATTGCACGAAAAGAAAAAAATTATATATTTGCGACATATAACAAAAGATTTTCTCAATATATTTTTCGATTCGTGACGTTTAACAATTAAAAAAGTCGTGAAATTGTCCCTAAAAAGTAGGTACAGGGGTTTTTGGGGTCTCTGATCATGAATTTAAGGTTAGAATTTTAAAATTCAAAATGTCGGATCCATTATGGTATGCAGAAATTCATAAAACCGCGAGAAAATGTGTATACGGTTTTTTTGGGTCGTTCATCAAAAATTTGAACCTAAATTTGTTTAAATCAAGATGGCGGGTCTGATATGGCCGACAAAATTACATAAAGGGAGTCAAAATCATGCTAGATATACGAATTTCATCAATAATGATCATAATTGATCAAATAAGTTTCATTTTTTTCGACATATTGACGTTTTGAAACGGTTAGGCTGATTCCGGGAAAACAAAAAGATTTGTAGTTGAAATTCATGGATTTTGATTAGGTTAGGTAATAAACACACGAAATTTTGTCCATTTTTTATTTAAAATGCGCCATTTTGGTTTTTAAAAAAATTTAAATGCTATTTTGAACCCACCTCGACGAATATAAATTTTTCTAATTTGATTTTTATGATATATATCGAAAAATGTTTCAGTTGAATATTTAATTTTTTTGATCCCCGAAATGGCCGTTTTTTTTTTCATTTTAATAGTGACCAATCGAGTGATGAGCATGTTTATGAAGACACTTTATTAATTAAAGAATATATTTACTTTAATATACACCTTTGTTTTTTAATTTGGGAATGAACCGTTAGAACCCGATTTGTTAAGATATGAGAAGCTGCAACCAATAATTGTCCGCGAGGGCAGTAATATGTTTTCGTGACGTAACGAGCTGCGTCATCACATTCGAAAGGCGTGTGCACCTCGTAAATGCACTACGGGTGTTGCATCTGCAACGTCACAAGTGTCGTTTGACCTTGCTCGCTGAACTGAACTAAATTTTTCCTGACGGAAAACGGCAGTTTTTCTCCAACATTTTGCACCGCAGCGTTGCGGGAAAGTTGTGAAATGATTCATGAAATTTTTCATCAATTGATTGCGAATTCAAGTTTCCTCGTTGAAAAATCAGAATGAAAAAAATTTTTAATGGCCGATTTTCGAAAAATTGGTCCTTTTTGAAAAAAGTTTTCTTCTGGTTTTAAACGCGCTTTTCTGCGTTTCTACGAAAAACGTTTCTTGTATCTGCGAATCGGATGGCTGATAATTGATAACCCAGTGGCGCTCTTATCTGCAAGGCCCGGACAAATAAAACGTTATCAGATAAGACGGTCTCAGGCGAGGCAACACTCCCGGAGACGTTCGTCTAGATTTCCAATTTCTTTTCCAACGCATCTAGAAACTCCAAGATGTGTGTTATCGGGACGTCGGCAATTTTCGATTTCGTTCGGGCCATTTCGGTTTCAAGAATTTCGGACAGCAGCCGGTTTCGAGATAACTGCGAAACTGATTAAGTAGCCTCTTGTAGTAAAAATAGTAGTTTTTACCAATCTTGCGGGTTTATCGACGCACGTGCTGATTTGATTCATGACGTCATATTTTGACAATGTTTCGTCATTTAAGACCAATTGAAATTCGTAACAATATTTACAGATTTGAATTGGTCGTTAAGTTAGTTTCGTGGTTTAGAAGTTTTGTTAATTGATGGAACTAAAAATGTTCATAATGTTGTCTGGATTAGAAGGAAATTTATCTTTTCTTTTCTTAAAAATATATTTGAAAATGTCAAAGACAAAAATTGAAGATATCAAATCTGGAGAAAGCAAAAACTGCGGAATATACAGTATCAAATAATTTCATTGATCCTTTTCTGCGAAAACTATTTGCATGAAAAACTATGGCAATTTATGCCATCCTTGGCGTTATCGGGTCAAGATATCAAACGATTTACATAATTGGAAATGATTAATCAAAGCTTTATTCGGAAAATCGGTATTGATATTTTAGAAGTGAACTTATTAATTTTTCATCGGTCATGTTGGGTCTTCCATATTGAAACTAATGAAATAAACAGTACAGCTTTGTAATCATTAATTATTAGATTGTTAACGGATTTTTTATTTTATATTAAATTTAAATATTGAAATATCGATCACATTTTTATATATAATTTTCTGAAATATACCGATGGATACTTCCATTAAAATAATTCGGTGTTAAATCTTAACTTAATCAATTAAGTAGTGTTAATTAAGTATCAATTTTCTCCTTTTTAATATAACAACGTTTTTTAATCCTTGGCGTGTTCTTTTTTAACGATTATAAAATACGTGAGAAATCGATGAAAAATTAATCTCGATGGAAATAACAATGAAAACATTTGTTAAAAAAGTCCCGGAAAATGTGAATGGAAACAAGTTTACGGTTCTCCGATCCGTGTCTGACGTCTCTTAACAACCTTGCTCCTCATTCACACGTAATGTAGCCTGCTAAGCATATGCCAGTTTATATATCCACGAACTACGTCGTAATCATGTGCCAACGTCAATCGATTAATCGGAATCCAGATAATCTCACTCGTGTCTCCTTTCCGTGTCTTAATATGATCTATGGTCGAAATTTGAGAAGAATTTTCACATTTTGTCTTTGCAGTATTGGTATTGACCATTATTAATTTGTGTTAATCTCGAAATTCTCGAAAATGTCTGTTGAACGCTCAGAAAAGCGCGTTGAAAATTTTGGGACCGATAATTCTGTTTGTTTTTACAATTAGTTGTTTAAATTTACAATTCATTTCGTTGCAGATCTGATATTATTTCAATCATATACCTATTTGTTAAACTACGGCAGTCCCCCACCGCCTTTCTTCTGCGTCTCCCCACCACTTCGTTTACCTGCGCTTCGCGACACTCCGCAATATTTTCGGCCAGGATCGGCAAACCTCGAAACGCTTCGGTTAGTCCCACTCGCGTCGGACGTAAATGAACATACGGAAGTGGGGGTAGTGAGGGGATATAACTTAGAGAATGCTTCCGCCATTTTTAAAGAGTGCGATATATACAGTAGTCCTCCTCTTATTCTAATTTGTCTAGTTAGGCAAGATGGCGGCGTTCTTCTCTTATTCTAATTTTCTCCTCTCTCCTACTAAACGTTTGCGGTTTCACTTTTTCTCTTTCTTTCCCTTTCCTGGCGCATGCGCAGTTATCTTATGGGCTTCCAAGAAAGGTAGTAGGCGCGGTAGGGAGTACTCGTGAGAGGAAATATTAGATTGGGGGAAGGGAACAAATTAGAATAAGAGAAGAGATTAAAGTATGAGAAATTAGAATAAGAGAAGGACTACTGTACTTAGGACATTGCATAATAAGTCTGTGTATTTCTTTTGCATTTGAAAATTTGCAAAAGAGCATATTAAATAGAATTTGAACGACTTTTTTTACTTTTCTTGGTCATTAAGTTTTTACTTTCACAATTAATTTTTGCAAAATTAAAAAAAAACGTATTTCATTATTTAAAAAGTAAACCGAAAACTAAGAAACCTATTTATTATTTACGACAGAATTATTTAGCTAACACTGCCAATTTCAGTTTTTAAAAACAAAATAATGCGTTTGCGTCTGATTTTGTTTTTAATCTATTCTATATTGAAGTCAATATTTATTTAATATTCTGTTTTATAAACAACTTAACAACTAAAAATGGTAATTTTGTAGAAAAAATGCAGTCGCTGGCAAATATTCAATTAAATTGAGATGAAACTGAGTAGTTGGAGATTTTTTGTAGTCGCTGATTAAGAATCTGAACTCGGATTTCGAAAATTCATAATGGCGGATTCAATATGGTCGACAAAAATGCAAAAAAGTACAGTCTTCCCTCCGTAATTGTTTCTCTTCCAAAATATTCCGTAATTGTTGTCCAGGTTCCCCTTTCAGGTGCACCGTAAGAAGAAACGCACACCCGCGCAAGCGCACTACCTCTTCCATACACTTAGAAGGGGAAATAGGGGCGGGAACGACAGACAAGCAATTATGGGGGCATGAGGAGAATTCGGTCATTCCCGGACAGCAATTACAGAAGGAGTGTACCTGATTATGATGAAATTTACAATTCAAAATCTCTGAGTTCAAATTCGTTTTCAAACTCAGTTTCATGGAAAATGGTTCCTAAACATATTATGTCATTCATTGTCGATGCTAGCTAAAATTTAGTATCTGCGACTAACTTTGTATTGGATGTAACCAAGGTCAGTATCTACCGAAACAAGTCGAAAGTGGTCAAATGTAGCAATAACCTAATTTTTGAAATTTGATAAGGATGTTTTTGTCAAAATTGCTAATTAATCAATTTATTAATCCCTTATGAAAGAAACGTCAAACGTGAGTAGGAATTCGTCACGTGAGCACAACAATTGCACGAAAGGCAGAAATGTGGCTCGTCGCAGGCCGTCGACATTCCCCACGTGTTTGTTCGACCGCACGTTGATCACATAACGCTTACGTCACATTTTGCATCGATTACTCGTATCAGTTCGCAATTTATCTCATCGGACAATTTAAAATCTCGAATTAGCCAAAAGCGAAAGTAAGCAAGCTCGAAAGATATTTTGAAATTTCCTTTTAATCGCTTAATCTCGAATATTTTTAATCTCTGAAACGGCTAGATGCGTTAAATAACTTTTTAGTCTCTGATTTTATCTTAAACCGATTATGCGGCAATTTTTTATTAATCGTATTACCTGGGTATAAATGAAACAAAGATTACACTTGGTTTTGCAATAGCGAAACATTAGCCGTGCAGCATCGGCATTGTGATTAAAAGTAGTTTTGTACTTTCCTTTTGTATTATTAAAACACGCAGCAAGGTAATCTTAGTTTACACATAATAATGGAGTACGTGCCACGATAATGTAATCTGCGTAGCGTTAAATGTGGCCATATTACATTTCATTTCTAAGTTCCGTAACTTGATCGAGACATTAAAACGTTTTGATGCGTGAGTCAGATTTGAAAACAATGAGATTTTTATGACACAAGATCATTACTCCTGTTCTTCTTTTGTCGCATTAATTATTTATTTTATATTATTATTACTATATTATAAGGCTGGACATTACTGCGCATGTTTTAAACTGTCCCATCGTCAGTGCGCATGTATCGTTTATGCAGGGCGTTACTGCGCATGCTCCGTAGTCTACGGACACTTCTGCGCATGCTCCATTCTCAGGAAGGACTGCTGCGCACGCATCGAAGTCTCTGGGTAATCCCGTTACTAACGAGCAACGCCATCTTGTTGAAGGTCGACAAGTTACATTCTGATTAAGTTTTTTGTCTAATAATGTCCCCTATGTTCTAGAAATAGTTTTTATTACTTTTTTGGTGCTTAGAAAGTACTGAAAATTAATAAATAATTCTTAAAAATCAATTTTCTGGATCATGTATATTATACTATCATATATTAAAATTAATTAAATTGTTAACAATATTTTTCTGTTGACGATTGAAACATTTAGAAACAAATAAGATTTAAAATTTTGAGGTTAATACTAATTCTTTGTAGATTTTTATTGGCAATCGAAGTAACAAGTCATATTAAAATGCGAAACTTCATTCCTTACAACGGCAGTGTTTTCGTGAAAAATAGCTTTAAAAACCACTGAATTTTTCATAGATTTATGATCGATCAGTGAATCAATCACCTGCATTAACCTGAACGACATCCGCAAAAGCGTTATTTAATAAGTTCTAGAAACAAACCGTAATACGTTGTTAGGCTTAATTTTAACTATTTTTAATTTAGGTATTGTTAATATTCTTGTAAATTATGTTAAGTGAACAGCTAAAATAAAGCTGGAAATTTTATAAAACTTGTTCGTATAACAGTGAAACGTTTCATATGACGTATGGGCATTTGAATTTGTTCCAGACAGAAATTGACGTCACCAAAATGGAACCGGTTCAAAGGAATCAGGCTAAGATGGAAGGACAAAATTCGGCTTAACAACGTCATCTGGCGATGCTGGCACATGCAGTGTAAGTAGGCCATTAGATTTTTCAAATTTTGAAAACGATACAAAATGCTACGAGAATAAACATTCGCCGGTAATTAATAGTTCTTTTAAAATTTTAGATAATTTGCAATATTATTGAAGCGTAGAAGTTAAAGTTAATACAAAAATTACGAAATCAAATTAATTTTGAAAAATGTACCCGAGAAAAGTTAATCTGACTAAAAATGCGTAAATTCGACTAAAAAAAATTCGTTTGTGGATCCGAATTCCTCTTCATTGATTAACTATTTCTTGCTTAGTTAAATTACATGATATAAGTAGTTAATTAATTACTTTTTATGCTGTTAGTAATTTAAATTGTTATGTCGATGATTTGTAGCAATTGAAATATCTATAAAAATGCTAAAAATTACCAAAGTTGTCTGTACTCACTCTTAAAAATGTGTCGGAGATAATTTCCGATATATATTAACGATTTACGCATTGAGGTCTTGGGGTAATTGAGAATTGCAATGTAGCCATCTATCGGAAAGTATGGAAATTTAAAACACCACAAGCATTAAGTATTAAAAAATTCGGACTATTAATTTAACATATAGTTTTAATTGATTATAATGAACAAGTGTTATGAACATAACCTAAAAATGTCAAAAGTATAGTTGTACAGTAAAGTTAACACTTTAAAACACATATTACTCTTTGCACCGTAAAAATCAAATGTTACTACAGTAAACTAAATGTTGTTACTACAGTTATACAATTTATTTGAAAAGTTTTTGAAATCCTTGTCAATTTATTGATAATTAATAAACAAATTTATAAAAGGCGTTTTTAAAATAAAAAATATATTATTCATGAAACTTTTGAGACGTAACCTTACGGAAATTAAGGTATAGGGCTTATCCAAGAATTACGAATCTCATTTGTGATTTTGAAAATTCAAAATGGCGAATCCAAGATGGCCGATCGAAATGTGAAAATTTACATTAACGAGGCGAAACGGATTACTCGGGGGCTTTCGGGGTCGCTGATTGAGAATCTGAACTCAGATTTCAAAAATTCAAAATGGCGGATTCGGTTTCGTCTCGTTAAAATAGATTTTCACATTTCGGTCAGCCATCTTTGTTCCGGCATTTTGAATTTTGATTTCAGATTCGTGATCGCAAATGGTTAAGAGAAAAGTCAATTGTATAATTTTAACAAGTGGGAAAAATTGTAATTTTTGAGTGTATATAGATTTGAAGACGTTGAATAAAATTGATTTTTTGGTATTTTGTCGCCATAAATAATCGATACATTTGAAATATCGTTATCGCATCACTACGACTCTCAACTCATTTCGTTGACCTTTATTATTAACGGATTCGATAACCCTTGCCGGCGCGACGCGTGCTGGCGGCTTCTTCGCCTTTTGGCATTGGCTGGCAAAGTACGGAAGTTGCCGTCATTGTTACATTTATTATGTCTTTTATCTGGGAAAGATTCGAGAAAACAGATGGAGCAGGCAGATGGAGCATCAATTCGTATCTCATCTTAAAAGACCCTGGTTTGTGAAAGACATAAAAATATATTTCTATATCCCCTCTCTTGTAACGTTGCATAATATTTACAAAATGGCTGTGAGAAAAAAATTATTGAGGTCCAAATTTTGTACTATTTACATAGAATTCAAATATTCTTGACTATCAGCGTAGAAAAATGAAATTTTATCTTTCCGTTCTGAAGTACCGTTTTATTTGCTGAGATTTTCAAAAAATAATTCTCATTTTCGTAATTTTTATTTGCAGTGTGGTAAGTGATGAGATAAAATTAGGGTCAGCGCCGCCAGGAGCGCTCGTGATTCGTGCGCGTTCTCGCTAGAGAAATGAATCTCATTTACTATACAATGTGGCATTCGTCGACCGTCTTAATTCGACAAATCATCTAGTGATACTGATTCTGATATTGAATAAAAATGCCGAATACAAATTTAAGAATATTTTGTTGGTTTGTGGAATATTAAGTTGGAAATCGGTCGTTTACTTTTCTCAAAAACAAAAAATGTCGAGATTTCTTAAAATGATGTCTGGAAACAATTACAATGTTCAAATATTTCTGAAATTGTTATCCGTACATCAAATAAAAAAGGCAAATACGGACAATCATGAATAATCTGACGAAAAAAATCATAATCAATATCAGATCGCAAAAAGAATTCACGCGAGAGTCTCGTGTAAGGTTCTCATTTTCCCCTCCATAATTAAATCTGCCTCCTTACAATGCAAGCTGATACCTGTTTAGTTTCTAGATCGACAGTCAAAGTGGAACATTTATTTAGTATTATTTTGAAAATTTTTAGTGTTAATATATTTTAAGTGCAAAGCTTTTTTGTAGCAGAAAGTTTGTAGGAAAGACTTTTTCAAAAACAAATTTGTTGACTAGCGTGGTATTAGATTATTTTGTATTGGTGAAATTTATTTGACTTGTAAAAAAATTCATCATATAAATAAAATGAAACTATTTGAAGTCTTCATTTTTTAACACAAAATTAGATTTTTGCATTTTTTCATATGTACATTTTTTTTAAATTATTTGAAAATACATTTTATGCGACTTGATTTAAGGATGATACATACTCAGTAAAATCTTATCGATTCACACAAATGGAGTAAATTTATATGAAGGCCGCGACATCGATATGCTTAATAAAACATATGGTAAAAATGTAGTGTCCGTTCGTAAAAAAAAAATAATCGATTACTTTCGTTATAATGACAAAGAAAATTTTGTTCGTGTAATAACGGTAAAAATGTTAGAAATCAAATGCTTGATATCTTCTGCCCTAGGTAATTATAAAACATTTTAAAAATAGACATTTTTTATAGTTTTTACTACAAAAAAAGTATTTGTTTGCTATACGACTTTATTTCTTTATGTTCGTTATAGGCTGGATGTGATTTGGCATGTTATTATTTAGTCTCGTCTATTCATAAACATCATTGTATACGTCTAGGCCATCACGATAGCACATTTTCTGTCGTCTCGATTATCTTCCATTTAATATGAAGACAAGGTGAAGTCAAGACCATCAACAGATTATTTCCGACAACACTAAGGCGATGCGGTAATCAATATAAAAAGAATAGTTAGCTTCGCACTATCAAAATGTCGTACATCGTCAAAGATCCAAACATTTGAACCACAAAAAATAAAAAATTCCAAAATAGATTTGATATATTTACCATAAAAAAGTTTGGAATAACCGATACACCTAATTCTTGTAGACGAATTTATCAGAAACGAAAAGTCAGAAGAAGTTATTTCGATGACAACTAGATGGCGCATCAATCCACCAATGAATTTGAGTAGCGATTACATAATGCTCCCATGGTTTTACATTTTATTGGATTTAAGCTCCATCCAGCGTCTTGAAAAATAATGTGTACACTTTTCGGTTCATTTTTTCTTACAGTTTTTGTTTATAGTTGATTAATTTGTATTCTTTTGCAATAGATGCAACAATTTGTTTGTTTATTTTGAAATAAAGTTAATCAATTTAAAGCTATCATATTCCTTAAGTTCGACAATGTTTCACGATTAACTTAAAATTACAGAGATAATCGTTTTTTTATTCATTTAGTAAATGATGCGTGACTCGATAGAAAAAAACTATTTTATGGATGAATTGAACCCTTATGTTACTGTACATTTAAACCTCGAAAAAATTTCACTGTTCAATTATCCTTCAATATTAATTAATTTCATGATTTTAGATGTAAATGAAGGTAAATGATCGTAAAAAACAAACACTATTTTGGATGTAATTATATGTCTCGGAAAATTTTTAATGTCCACAATGGAAATAAAAACACCACGGCAAACAGTAATTGCCGCCGGGAAATATTGATAATGATATCATATGAAAAAATCGACATTGATAAAAGAGTATTTGTAGTTTTATTCCCTTGATAATGAATTATGTGCAAAAGCTAACGGCAATTCATTTCTTTTTAACCCGTTTTCTTCCCGAAATGCCGTAAATACTACATTTTAATCGTCACCTTTCTTCTATAAAGAAACGATAAATAATTCTGAATATTTAGATTCTATAGTTTCCCACCCTGCTCTTTCCGATTCCGAATCCGAATTTTAAGTATGACGGCGAAAAGACAAACAAAAAAGAAAAAATTTCGATTTTTCGATCGGTTTTTCATGTTTTTCGATAGGTTTGCACTGTGTAATCGCTCCAGTGACCTGGATCTAATAGCATAATGAATTTAACTAAAAGTTGACATGACCAGATATGCAAAATATAAGATGGCGGATCTAAGATGTCGGATTTTTCGCCTAATTTTGTGTTTTTATAACAATTCCGACATTATTAACTATTTATAACTATTGTTGTACACTTATTATTGATTTATGCAGTCATTTAAAATAGTATGTCCTGACTAATACTCGAAATTCAAAATGGCGGTTTCAAGATGGCCGATTGAAATGCAAAAAATTTGTTGATCGAGTTGAAACTGACTACTCGGGGGTTTTCGGGGTCGCTAATTATGAATATGACCTTTGATTTTCAAAATTCAAAATGGCGGATCCAATATGGTGGACCAAAATGTAAAAAGTTGCGTATATGAAAAGAAAATGATTACAGAGGGATTTTCGAGGTTGCTAATGATAAATATGACCTATGATTTGTAAAATTCGCAATATGCGTTGATACATCATTGTTTCAGTTAAACAACAAATTTTATATTATATAGTTCATAATTATCGAAGTTTTTTAAAATTAATTTTATTGTGTTTTTATCGTTTTTTATCCCTGGTATTTCATGTTTCCAACTCTCACCGCGTGGAGATCAACGATTGTAGAGAATCTTTCATTTTTTTTATTTTATTTGTTTTTTTTGCATTTTTATTTTTTCCGTTTTATAAATTAAACATTTTTATTCTTAAATTCTATCATAAGTTATTAATTTACTTTATGTCTTATAGAAAAACAGTTTTTTATAGCTGCACTTATTTCGATCCGTTTCATTTCCACAATTTTTGTTCGGTAACTCTTCACGCCATAAAATTATTCCTGAAATGAAAGAAAACCAATTCACAATTTATGATATCTCTGAATAATACGAAATCATATTCTCTTAGATGTTTACCGATTTCGAAATTATTAGTCTTGTGCATTGAGTCAATATTAGAAAATATATATGAATTGATTACATGCACTGAAAAAAAGTTGAGCTAATGGTTGTATATCTTTTTCAGTTTCATAAATGAAATTAACTATATACGAGTAGATATGTATACATAGTGTTGGAATTGCTATAAAAACACAAAATTAGGCGAAAAATCCGCCATCTTGGATCCGGCATTGTGAATTTCGGAAATCACAGGTCATATTCGTAATTAGCGACTCCGAAAACACCCGAGTAGTCAGTTTCATCTGGATCAAGACATTTTTTTGCATTTCAGTCGGCCATTTTGGAACCGCCATTTTGAATTTCTAGTATTAGACAGGGGATACTGTTATAAATGATTGCATAAATCAATAATAAGAATACAACGATAGTTATAAATAGCTAATAATGTCGGAATTGCTATAAAACACAAAAAATTATGCGAAAAATCCGCCATCTTGGATCAACCATCTTATATTTTGGACATCTGATCATGTCAACTTTTAGTCAAACTCATTATGCCATCAGATCCAGGTCCTTGGAACAATCAGCGCGAACCTATTGATAAACATGATAAACCGATCGAAACATCGAAATTTTCTCTATTTTTTTTCTTTTTCCGCCATATTTTAAAAATGGCTGCTCCTAGCGGAAAACGGACTTTGGATTGGAAAAGAGCAAGATCGAAAACTATAGAATCTAAATATTCAGAATTCTTCATCGTTTAACATTAGGAAGAAAAATGTGGAATTGCTACTAATAAAACGTCATCACATCAATGATTTTATGACTGCAGTTTTGCACTTTTATATTGTAAATATTCTTACACGGTGGCTCCATAAAATGATGATGTTACTTTCTGATTAGATGTGAATAAAAATATTAAGGTTATCTTATAAATTGTAGGTTATATTAGTACGGATACGTTATATTAGTGCAGATTAATTCTATTCTACTATCTTCATGTATATTTGTTTCTTGAATCCCAGAGATTCTGACTTATAGTTTTAAAAATAATAATAGAAAGGTAATTTATTTTTAATCAGGTATTTTTGAAATGGACATTAGAAAGAAAAAATATATTTTTAGTAACGGATGCAAGAAAATTGAATTTGTAAAAGGTAAATAAAAAAGAAAATACATTTTATTCTTGTGAAAAATTTATCGGACATAAAAATCATTATGACTTTCTTCGAAGACCAGTAGATGGCGCATCAATCCACTAATGAAGTAGCGTAGCAATTTAGTTAAATCCCCCATGAATTAATATTATTTAAAAAACGCATGTGAATTATTTTTCTTCAAAATTTGTCGATTAAATTTGCATATTCAACGCCAGTTTTAAAATTATGTATAAAATAGAAATTCATTTCTGTACCGAGCGCGAAATGTTTGATTAAGAATCGCGACAGCGACTAGCGGTAGTAAGACTAACTATATTGAATATTTTTTTTGTACCGACCAATGATAATAGTCGAATTTTTTACTAATTGTAAGATTAGACTAATTCATTAGTCGGGGTCGTTGGTAAATGTAACTGATTTACTAGTATTTTATTAATAACATTTTGTCAGCCGCTTGAAGTAGCAAATATCTAATTTTAATAAAAAAAATCTCTTAAAAATAATGACATTTTTAATCAATTGTATTTAGATTTATAATGACGTTTCAACTATATTTTAATCACAATTAAGATTATTGAGATAAATCTTCTGTATTAAGAAATTCATGTGTTCATACTCTTATTTTCATTTTTTTTAATTGAATTATATGAATTGCAAAAACGAAAAAAATTCAAAACTGTTATATATTGTACTTTTTCTTATAAAAATATACTTTTTTAGAAATCAAATGACGAAATGCGACTAAATGATGACAGTTCCAAAAAAGAATTGTTTATTTTTGTTATACAGTGTAAAAATCATGTTTTAAAATTACAATTTTTTAAAAATAGTAATACAATGACTATAATATTGTATAGGAATAAATAAATACAGTATAGTACAAAATTAGCTTTGGCTACTTGCAATTTTTCAAAAATTTCAAATGCTATTTCTATAAAAATACAAAAAATAAAAAAATATTCAAAAGAAATTTACCAAACAAATATTTTGTACCCAAGAGTTTGCACTTAATTTATTAATGATTTTCGAATTGATTTCACAAAGTCATCGGGCGTTTGGAGTATTTCGGCAATAAAATTGCGATTTACGTAAATATAAATACATTTTATGTTTGTGGTATGAGTTTAAAAAATGAAGTAACTTTCATACAAAATGCGACGACATAAAGTTGGCATCGGGACAAGTGCGGATACTATGTCTTATCAGTTCAAGAGCAAAAAACGGTAATGGACGATTCGTTTCAGTCCCATCGACCAAATGTCTCGTGTCTTTGAAGGATAACACATTTGGTTGGTTACAGTTTGAGGTCAAAAAGTATCAAAAATCGAAAAAATAATCAAATTGTAAGTTTGAAAATGATTAATTTTTTTTACGTCTTCGATAAACATTTTTTGTTTATATTTTCATAGGATTTTTATTTTTCATTATAATTTGATTAATTTTCTGTAATTTTTTAAGGGATTTTACTATAGAAACAGGAATTTGTCTGATATCTTCAGATCAGTAAAAAGTTTGATAATTTTTTGTTTTAAAATTTTTTTCATCATATTTTCACTTTAAAATCTATTTAATATGTACAAACCACCGATAAAACTTAATTTTTTCAATTATCAGCTAAAAAAATTACCATTTTCATTTTTAACATAGAAACAGACATGATGCAAAAATTTGTCATTATTTCTGTTAAAAATTAAGAATTCTTATAAATTTTACTACAATCTGTACATTTCTTATTTGTAACGATAGTAAAAGTACAGAATTCTAGCAATTTTAACAAAATGCATAAAGTGTGACATTGAATTATCTTATGAGGTAGTAAAATGTCCAAAACATTTTTTGCTGTAAACAAATGTCATCCCTAAGAGAACCCTCGTTTCCTACTTACTATCGCGGATGATTTATTCCATCCAGATGTGATATAATTTCTTGACATTTGATAAGAACCAAAAAAAGGCGAAAACACATGGCAATATAGTGACAGCAAAGGAATAATATATTTTTGTTTACCCTTCGCCAATTTTAACGTCACATGACACACTTTATCAGTGGTAATTTGACAATATTAATGGTTATTTTAGTCAAGTAATATTACGTCAGTGATAAGAGATACTATTAATACTAGGTCATTCCATGTCAAAAATATCAAAATTGTGGTCCATGTCGTGGAATTCAACGAAAATGAAATATTTGATGGGTGTAGATGTGAAAAATATTCTGGAAAAAAATAAGTAGTCATGTGGTATCGAACCCACAATAAAATTAATCCTTATTGTAAATGCATCAATGTCGATTATTCTCACGTTCATTCTTCTTCATCCTCTTTCAAAACTCATCAGAACATTTTTATGCAGTTATTGGAAAATTTCTAAATAATTTTTTAATGTAACATTTTTTTTTACAATTTTTTGGACCTTTTTTTTAAATGAGGACCATAACCTCGAGAGTTTTGCCGAGACTTTGCAATTGAGAGTCGATAATACTTCCACCAACTCTTCAAATAAAAACTACCACCATCTCGCAATTTTAAATCGTTGGTTTAATTAACCGTATTGGTATTTATTTATTACAAAATATGCGGCCACAGACGTCCTTAAGTATTATATAAAAGTTATCCAAGAATCATTTCCTTATCTTTTAGCCAAATGTAAGATATATATTGCATTTCATAATTTAGTTAATCTGTGGAGTTTACATCCCGTAAAATGAATTAAATAACAATGTAAGGGTAACAAACCTTTTTAAAAATGAGCATATGCTAGAATGAGAAATTAAATTTATCAGTTTTACGGGTTATATTTTTAGGTTCGCCTGTTAATATTTTTAAGAAGGTCTTGTAACAAAAATAATAAAAGTTGTTTAAAAAATGGAAATAAAGTAATAATAATAATAATAATAACGTCTTTATTGGCAATTACAAAAACGAATAAAAGATATAAATAACACAAAAATGCCAAAGGGCGAGTCACAGCAATAGCTGTTTTACAGACTGACCGGGAAATATGGCGTCAACTTTGCAGAAAATTGCCCAAAAAATAAGAAACATAGTCATGAATTTTTTCGAGCTATCTGAAGGTTGGAATTCTATTGAGACTGTGCACAGATGATGACAAAATATTTGAATTTTAAGAAAAAATGTTACTTTTTACTACTTCATTAGAACGACCTTAGACGTTATTGTTATTATTATTTATTTTTTTTTATTAGTATTATTATTATTATTATTATTATTAATTATTCAAAATTAATTAAACGTCACAGTGATAATTTCTTTTGTAAAATTTCTGGATGATGTAACTAAAAAAATTAGCTTCTTTACAAAAATGCAATTTTTAAAATTTTGGTCAGCCATATTGGATTCGCCATGTTCAATTTCCAAAATTTAATAACGGATTTGTATTCAGCTAACTCAAAAACAATTTACACGAACAAATCCATCAAAATACACTCCACGAGTCCAGAAGTATTCCAAAAAATTTTCTATTTTTTCCACGTTTTTTTTTCGTTTAAGTAGCCGGATTTAAAAAATGAAATGTGCCGCATTGTCGCATAAAATCTTTTATGATGTCCGTTATTAAATAGTGGCGCATTCTACCAAATTATGTTAAACTCGCTCTATCATACGATCAATTTAAAGCTAAACTAGCTAATTTTCCTGTGATAAATAACATTGAGAATATTTGTGCTTAGTGTGGTGGGAAGTCATTTTTTCGATTACCGCATTAATTCGGGTCTTTGTACTTGGCGATTTCTTTTGTAATTTTGTATTGCTTAACGTACTATTTATTTTTAAAAATAGTCATATTCTCAGCGTCTACCGAATATTCGTCACTAAATTGTCACGCGTATCCTGCTGATCATTTCTTTATTTATATTTTTACTAATTATGTTATTATTATTATTATATTTTTATTTTTTGTTGTCTAAAATTTTGTATTTTTACCATACGGTCTTTGGATCATGTATAATAAACGATTACATACATGCATACATACATTTTACCAGTTTTCTATTTTTTAAATTGATTTTTTATCAATAAATATATAATTTCTTGTTTTATACCGTTGTCTAGACATAAGCAAGTATAAAAAACAGTTGAATAGTTATTAATTGTTAATAACAATACTATTATTAATTAACAAATAGTTAAAAATGGTACTATTTTCAGAAAGAATGCATTCTTTACTTGTAGATTAAAAGATTCAAAACGCCAATTTTTGTATGTACTTAGTTCATTCAATAGTATTAAAAAAAATTATTTCAGAATTTTCCGCCATATTTTTTTTAATAAATTAAATTTTATTCTTACAAAACGTAAAAACTCAATTTTTTCACAAAATTCAAAAGAAATATTACATGAAAATTAATGAAACAATACATGGGTTTCTTTTATAATAACTGTACCGATATGCGAAATAAAATTTTGTAAATTCAAGATGGCGAATCCAATATGGCGGACGAAATTTAAAAAAATCGATCCAATTGTCCTGAAACTTGTTACTCTCAGGCTTTCGGGGTCGCAGATTACAAATATAAAATCCATTTTAAAAAATTCAAAATGGCGGATCCAATATGGCGGACGAATTAAATCATTTTTTGAAAAACTCGTCCGCCTTATTAGTTCCGCCATTTTGATTTTTTGAAAACGAATTTCAAATTCGTAATCAGCGACCCCGAAAATCCTTTGGTCTATAGTGACCTTTAAATTTTGTAGAAAAGAAAAATATGTGACTGAAAGGGTTAATATTACGTCAAAATTAATAAAAAATATATGGTGAATGTAAAAACCAAACAAGAATAAATGAAATTTCGAGAATTCAAGCACAAACACACATACCAAAAATATTTAAGATCAAATTGACAAAAAAGTTCGAAAATTGCAAATTACGATACTAACGAATAATAACAATAATAATAAATTATCCATAATTAAATACACATTTACTGACTAAAAGGAGTGCAGACATAAAAAATTGTCACAAAAATGGTAATATATCCAGTATTATTTTCGTCAACTTAAAAAAAAAGTACTGGATCAAAATACGGAAACCGGAAAGAAATTTTAAAACGGCTACATAAAATGTACACAAATGATTAGTGTGTAAACTGAAACTTTTATGCACTAGGAGTTATAATGTACTATTTACAGTAGAGTCCCGGTGTAATTGCGTCTCGCTATATTTACGTCGCAGCATAATTGCCCGGTTCCGTCTCGTTATATTTACTTGTCACGGCTCTCTTTTTCCCCCACCTTGCGGGCTGGGGCCTCAAGAAGGGCGTACTGTGACGTCACGAACATAACGAGGCTAACGAGAGTGGGAGAAACGACGCTCCCCTTCTTTTGGTAAACATAACAAGACGGGAGGGGAAGGTGCGGAACAGAGTGAAATTCATCATCTCGCATCGATTAATGATCGATCCACATAAAAACAAACTGGAAATTGCCAATCATATCTCAAATGTTTACTTATATTTATTAAAATAAAGGAGGGAGAGTTATTTACTAATCAATCTCTTTTTTGTTGCAGTTATATTGAAGCAAAGCACATTAGTCTGCCAGTTCGCATCTCCACTTGACGTAGACACGCATAATAAACCCGAAGTAAGTTTTAATCAGCTTTTATAGTTTTTTAATATAAAATTCAAGATAAATAAGAAAATCTAGCTAAAATTGTCGTGACTTCGTAATGATCGTTATTCTCAAAACAATATTACTCAAGCATTGTTAATATTTGACATTTCGATGTTTAATTTTTAAAAAGAATTCGTCTAAACACAAGACTAAAGTCGATTTTGCATCTAACAATAAATTAATAACAATTACTGCATTTCGAACGAAACAATTCGAAGCATGTTTAAATAGCGCAAAACTGCGATTAAGTATCAAGGTTGTTGATAGAGTAAGGAAGTTTTATATACGTAGCCGATAAGCTAATCCCGTCATCTTCGCGTTATCATTGTCAGGCTGTTGTATTAGAGGGCAAATACTGGAAGCGAAAACTCGCAGCGGTCACAGCGGAATACAAGAAATGGCGGATGTTCTACCGCAACAAAATCCTTGGTTGGACGAGCAAAGATGGCACGGACATGGTACGTATGGTTTCCATAAAATTGCACGTCCCGAGGGCGATAATGGACGCGTTTGCTCCCTAGGCCGTAAAGGTCCGTCTTTTCTCCCTGGGGAGAAAATGTTCGCTTTACCGCCCGGGTCATCGAAGAAAACTTATATACGAATTGCAATTGCAGTTGGCATCGATGGATATGCTGGACTGGGGAAACGAAATGGGGAACGCCGGTGGTTTCAGTGTCGGTGCCGGGAGCACTTACGGAGCGATCGGCGGGATGGCAGGTGGAACAAGTGTGCACAGCATGATGGTTGACGAGGATTATATGGAACTCATGACTGACACGCTTTTTTCTACAATTAGTTCCAATCAGCCGATATACTTCCCTGATCCCCGAGAAATTGGTCAGTCTCGAAATCCTAATTAATTTTGCCTATTCTTTCTAATAGTACACTAACGCCCTCTATGAACTCGTCGAACGGTCGCGAGAACTGCCACTAGCAGGATTTCTCTAACTGTTTGCCAACCACGACATTGAAATCTTGGATTTTGATTGCGAGTAGATAAAGAGTAAATTTAAAGTCAGAAAAAATGCATCAGAATCTAGGAAATTCGAATGTCCACTTTCGCTCCCTTGTGGGTGAAGTGCGTTAATGAGCAATTTAATTACAGCACGCGGTGCCAGTTTGGCGGATTTTATACAACCTAGTTTAGGACCTCTACAACCGAATTTGGATGATTTTATGGACACGTTGGAACCATTGCACGGTAATTTTTTATTTGTAACTTTAATAAATATTGTTTTTATTTTCTCGATATTTGATGAATTTTAAATGAGAAGTGTTGGGATTATGTTATCGGAGTAACAGAATTTTACTAAATTTAATAATAGTCAGGTTAATTATGCAAAGAAATCAGAAAACTTACGAAACGGTTAACAGAAAGATGAAAATGAAAGAGCGAGTTTAGTTTGATGTCTCGCCGCTAGGTGCAGTTGCGACACTAGGAAAAAGGCGCACGTGATAACGTTTATTTACACGACAGTAAAAATAAATACAAAATTGTATATGAAATAGAATATAAATAAGTTTAATACAATATTATTTTGGAAATTATTAAAATTTTATACGGAAGCATTGTTGCGAGCAAATCAAGCGGCAAATACGTAATGTTTTCGTAGTCGTAAACTATCATCGTATACATGAAAATTGACTTGATATCAGAAATCAACTTTTATGAAGCTTGAATCAACAACAATTTTTTCCGCGTTGATAAAATAAAATTTATTTTTAAGCACATTGTTTTGCTTATCGAGCTGTTAACTGACCCTCGGCGTCAAGAGTAGATGAACCGACGACAATGTGTTTTTGAGCCACGTGAAAGTCGACTCGAGAATAGTTTTTATTGAATGATTAAATAACAATGCAATAAAACGCGTTTGACTTATTTAACCAAAATCTATTAAAATTTTAAAAAATTAAAATGTAAGCAAATGATTAATATTGTTAATTATAAAATGAGAGAATTGAAGAGTCCATGTAGATAAGGTGGGAATTTACGTTAAAAAACGTAAATTAAAAATGTCTGAACCAATTTTTCAAAATTCGGGCTCTGTAAGGGTAATTATAATTAATTGAATTACTTTATACGGCCAATTAATGAATCTCAAAAAAGTTAATTAACCCTTTGAAGCATATATTTTTATTGGCACGGAAAATAGCTGAAACTTGTTACGCGGAGAAAAAACGTGCTTCGTTTCGCGGCCATTTTGAATCGGCCATTACTTCTAAAAAATATTCTGTTAGTATAATATTTATATTCAACAATCGGAATCAACTTTCTAACGTAGAAACTGAGCTGATGTTGACGTACTTGATTCTCTCATTTTGGGCAAAAAAGGGTTAACCCTTTAAGTCCCAAATTTGTAGGCGGATTTCATCATCTTTTAATTATACAGTACAAATTTTTACAAAATGGAAACATCGATATGCGATAAGTTTTGAGGTCGCTTTTTCGATTGGCGTTACTGAAATTTTCGAAAAAATGACGTTTATTTAACCTTTTTTACAAAATAATGAAAAAGCGCGATTTTTTAGCCACAATTTTTTTTTAAATGGATTTTTAACTATGATACCGGTTTCAGATAACCTTCTAACCTGTCAGAAACGAGTTCCCGATTGTTTTGCTTCAAAATTAGACATTCACATGTTTTGATTTATTTTGTCTTTCATTTCAAAATGGCGTTTGAACGTTGAAAATGTTTTAAATTGCTATTATTTTGAATCTGCTAGGTTTTCTTTAGTAAAATCGTACAAATAATTTATTACGAGTTTTGTATGGCCTATTTTGATTTACGGAAGCAGTAATATCTCAAAAAAGTTTCACACCTATTTTGGTTGTAATAGAACTCGAAATACACGTATTTCTACTGGGCACATGGCAGTCGCCATCTTGAAATTGGATTTTACGGGATATTTGTGCTTCCGTGAATCAAAATAGATCATGCAAAACTCGTAATAACTTACTTATACGATATTACTACAAAAAAAAAACTAGCAGATCCGAATTAATAGCAATTTATTCAATTTCAAAATTTTTCAAAGTGCAGGCGCCATTTTGAAATGAAAAACGAAATAAATAAAAATATGTGAATGTATAATTTTGAAGTAAAACAATCGGGAACTCGTTTCTGATAGGTTAGAAGATGATTTGAAAACGATATCAGAGTTAAAAATGCATTTAAAAAATAATTGTGACGGAAAAATCCTTTTTTTTTTCAATATTTTTGTAAAACAAATGTGGTAAACGTCATTTATCGAAAATTTCAGTAGCGCCAATCAAACATCAAAACGATTTTACCCAAGAAATATTTACTTGTTTACATTCGACGAATTTCATAATATTTACTTTACAAACAACATTAACCCTTTTTGTCCTAAATGTCCGGAATTTGGACAGAACTTTCAACGCTGTAATTTTTGTTCCAAACGTCGTTACAAAACATTGAAATAAGTCAAAATCGATAGATTTGGACCTCTTCTTTCAAATGCCGTAGTCAGAATCAGCTGGAAACTTTAAAGAAAAAAATTATGATTATTTTTTTGAAAAAAAATCCTGATTTTTTAACGTCTCTTAGCAGGAATCGCGTTTTTTGACATGCAAAAGGACAATGCTGACCATTTCAAAAGATATTAATCGCGTCTTTTTGCTCAGCTCTTTCTTCTTCCGTGGAATTTTTTTCAAAAAACAAAATGGCAGCTTCAATATGGCGTCTGCAAATTGTCATTTTGCATTTAGTGGCACAAATATCGAGTATTTGACCATATAACGGTTGAACTCGCCCAGAATTGGGATGAAAAAGTAATTATCGTTTGCGAATACCTAATCTCACCATGATTCATTCATAACCTCAAATTAGTTATATACAATGGGGTTTTATCGATTTTTTGGTTGATTTTCACTCAATTTTTGACTTTTTCGTATAATTACGTACGTGTGAAATTGAAAATTACTACATGCGATTGTGATATGCAGTGATAGGTCACAACATATGTTGTAATTTTCAATTTCACACGTACGTAATGACGAAAAAGTAAAAAATTGAGTGAAAATCAACCAAAAAATCGACAAAACCCCATTGTATATAACTAATTTGAGGTTATGACTGAATAATAATGAGATTAGGTATTCGCAAACGATAATAATTACTACCTTATCTCATTATTCATTCATAACCTCAAATTAGTTATATACAATGGGGTTTTATCGATTTTTTGGTTGATTTTCACTCAATTTTTACTTTTTCGTATCATTACGTACGTGTGAAATTGAAAATTACTACATGCGATTGTAATATGCAATGATAGGTCACAATCGCATGTAGTAGTTTTCAATTACACACGTACGTAATTACGAAAAACTAAAATATTGAGTGAAAATAAAAAAAAAATCGATAAAACCCCATTGTATATAACTAATTTGAGGTTATGACTGAATAATAATGAGATTAGGTATTCGCAAACGATAATAATTACTACCTTATCTCATTATTATTCATTCATAACCTCAAATTAGTTATATACAATGGGGTTTTGTCGATTTTTTGGTTGATTTTCACTCAATTTTTTACTTTTTCGTAATTACGTACGTGTGCAATTGAAAACTACTACATGCGATTGTAATATGCAATGATAGGTCACAATCGCATGTAGTAATTTTCAATTTCACACGTACGTAATGATACGAAAAAGTAAAAAATTGAGTGAAAATCAAAAAAAAATCGATAAAACCCCATTGTATATAACTAATTTGAGGTTATGACTGAATAATAATGAGATTAGGTATTCGCAAACGATAATAATTACTACCTTATCTCATTATTATTCATTCATAACCTCAAATTAGTTATATACAATGGGGTTTTGTCGATTTTTTGTTTGATTTTCACTCAATTTTTTACTTTTTCGTAATTACGTACGTGTGTAATTGAAAACTACTACATGCGATTGTAATATGCAATGATAGGTCACAATCGCATGTAGTAATTTTCAATTTCACACGTACGTAATGATACGAAAAAGTAAAAAATTGAGTGAAAATCAACCAAAAAATCGATAAAACCCCATTGTATAACTAATTTGAGTACGTGTACGTATAACTAATTACGTACGTGTGTAATTGAAAACTACTACATGCGATTGTAATATGCAATGATAGGTCACAATCGCATGTAGTAATTTTCAATTTCACACGTACGTAATGATACGAAAAAGTAAAAAATTGAGTGAAAATCAACCAAAAAATCGATAAAACCCCATTGTATAACTAATTTGAGGTTATGAATGAATAATAATGAGATTAGGTTTTCACAAACGGTAATAATTACTTTTTCAGCCAAATTCTCCATGATTTTAACCATTACATTGTCAAATAATCGATAATTGTACGAAAAAATGCAAAATTATAACTTGCAGACGCGATCTTGAAGCGGTCATTTTGTTTTTTGAAAAAAATCCTACGGGAGAAAAAAGGGTTGTGCATAAAGACGCGATTAGTGTCATTTGAAATGGTCATCATTGTCCTTTTCCATATCAAAAAACGCGATTCCTGTGAAGAAACAAAATCAGGATTTTTTTCAAAAAAATGATCATAACTTATTTCTTGAAAGTTTTCAGCTGATTCTGACTACGGCATTTGAAAGAAGAGGTCCAAATCTATCGATTTTGACTTATTTCAATGTTTTCTAACGTTGGGAACAAAAATTACAGCGTTGAAAGTTTTGTCCAAATTCCGGACATTTTGGACAAAAAGGGTTATGGTGTCTATGGATTCCCCCTCTTTCCGGTTTTTCGAAAATAAGTTTTCGAAAGATTTCTTAATTACATACACAAACATATCAGAATGTTTCTGATTATGTATCCAAAATAAAAAATCTCAAAATTCAAAATGACTGACCCAATATGTCGGGCATTACAATAAATTGCTGATTATTGTTTACGTTGATCATTGTTAATGTCCAAAAAATAATAAAAATTATATTTTCAGAATTTTTGAATTCTAAATTACCACCAGTACCAGAGGAAGACGACATGTTTCGCAGCGGACCCCTTAATACAAATTATTCCGAGTTGGATCTGATGGCACCAATGAGTCAAGCGATCAGTCCAACTCCCGTGCCCAACGTACCGAATCCAGAAACGTCTTCCGACCCACAGTCGATGCAAACCGACGAACCTGTAAATTTGCAAAATCCCCAATACGCCTCCAAATTATTTCCACAAGATTCCACCGGAGTGTTCCGAGATAACATGTACGTTTCAAAAAAACCCCACCCAAATTATTTTCAACAATTTAATCAATTTTTTTCTATCCAGGACTGTAAACCAAAATTTTAGCCCAATACAACAAAATTACGAAGCAGCAAATTCGATACGGGATAAAGCTCGACAGAGCAGGTCACCATTGCGATCGAATCGCGGTGCCCAACAGATGAGGCCAACATATCAATCCAATCCTTTTCAAAATTTACAATTCGCCCAAAATACCCAAATTTCGACGGTACCGAGGACGTATTCCTTGGATATACAAACTCCGCAGTTGGCGCCGTCTTCTGGGCAGATTCCTTTAGCAGAACAACCGCCGAATCAAAACGCAACTATGACGTTAATTGGATCTACCCAAAATTACGCGCCCAATACATCTCAGCAACAGAGGCCGATCAAACCGGCAGCGGCGATAAAATCGTACAAGATTGCTCCGCAGCAATTGCAGAGTTACAAATTTCCATCTCCTGTACAGTTCGGTGATCAACAATGCAAAAATCTTATCAAGGTAAAATTATTTTGGGCTTTAAAGGTTATGTACAAAAATTGTTTCTTATATTTTTTTATGAACATTTTTATAGACTTTGACAGTGCCACCAGTTGTCGCAGTAACGACAACACAATCCGTACAGCCCAATATACTATTGCAATGCAAGCCGACAGGCATCGATCTCACCGCTCCAGCGCAACATCCAACGAAACTTTTGCCTCGTCCAGCTGTTTTACCAGGAGAAAAGGAAGAGGTTTTCGCAGTGCCAAAGTACCAAATGAAAGCCCGAAATCGATCTCGAAGCAGTTCGTCTTTAATCGCACCAAGATTACATCCACCGCCACTGGTTTCAGCAGTCAGCGATCCAGCGCTGAATTTAAATCACAATGTTCTTCTCGCACATTTACTCACCAACAGTAATTATATTTATAAACTCGTAAGTATCATTTGATTTCATGAATTCTTTTTGCAGATACTTCGAATTTATACACCGTAAGTACCGGTCCGGATAAATCTGGTACAAATCCAACATTGGGCGTAAAACACATTTTGCCGATGTTAACTCCAGTACCGACACAGATCCAGACGACAAACATCGCAACTCCCATAACCGTACAAACGATGCATGCGACATCGTTAGATCAGAGTCAATCGCAGGTTATGCCGCAGCAAACGGTTGTCGCTACTTTGTTAAACAGTAATCCAAACTCGCCGAAAGACAGTTCAAGCGCACACAGTCCATCCGCTCTTAGTTTAAGTCCGATGCACAGTCCAATGAGCATCGGTAGTCCGTTATCTCCATCGAGGAGTTTTATTAAAGGTGATTCTGAACGCGGACACTACAAAGAGCAACGAAGAGTCGGTCACATTCATGCAGAGCAGAAGAGACGATACAATATTAAAAATGGTTTCGATATGCTGCACAGTCTCATTCCGCAGCTCAGCCAGAATCCAAACGCTAAATTGAGCAAGGCTGCAATGCTTCAGAAAGGCGCAGATTATATTCGACAGCTGCGATCGGACAGAAATCAACTGAAGGAAGAGATGGATAGTTTACGACATCAAATCGAGTGCCTTAATACTTCTATTAGGTAATTTTTTCATTAGTACTCGATTAGAATGTTACTAATTGTTTATTTTTTGTCAAGTAATTGTCAATCGATGCTGCCAGCGACAGGAGCACCAGTGTCAAGACATCGAACGACTAAAATGAAAGAGATGTTTGACGATTACGTCAGAACTCGTACTCGGGAAAACTGGAAATTTTGGATTGTATCCTTTTTTAATTTTACCACTCATATATATAAGTCATCAACAACTCTAGACGGTGTAAGACACCAGAGGAGACTGTCATCTAAAACCACTTGCATATTCTTTTCATTTTGAAACTGCTCTTTTCAGATTGTTTATAAATGTAATAGTTTAAAATCGATTGTAAAATTTGACCTACTAAAACTAAAAAGCAGAAAATTATTAATAAATAAAAAATTCTTTTTAAAAACCACGTTTTTATAAATCGACTAAAAAGGATAAAATAATTTTTCCCATCCACACAGGTCACTAATACCATGACGAAATAAATACGCAATAATTTTTCATTTTATTAGGAAATAAAATATTTGTAAGACTTAAAATGGAAAACTATTTTATCCTTTTTAGTCCATTTATAAAAACGTGATTTTTAACCCTTTAACGCCGAGAAGTCCTGAAATTCTACTTCAACTTCTTAAGTATATAAATTGTACAAATAATTTTTTGTTTTTTTCTAAACTAACGTATCTAGACGTTTTAAAGGTCGCTCTTCTCACACAACATTTAAAAATAAGTCTTTTCACTAGATTTTTAATGTTTTTTGTAAAAATATCGTTTTTTTACGACATTTTTCCTCAATGAATCCAAATTTTTTTTAAATTCTGCGCTCCCACCGGATTCTAATGCGCGTAATCGGTGGACCCGATAGTTGTACTAAACAGTTGTGGAGGAAAACAATTTTTTTTTAAAGCTTGGCGCATCCAAAATGGCGGCCGCAATGACATTTTTTTTTTAAGTGACAAATTTTTATCTCGGAAACTATAGACTGGAGAAATTTTTCTCAGAACAAAAATATCTTAGAATTAACCAAAGAATACCCTCAAATTTTTTTAGAATGTTTTGATGCAATTTTTTTTTTTTCAAAAATTCAAAAAATCTCGAAATTTTGAAACGTCATTTAAAAAATTTGGGAGTATTCTTAAAACTATAGACTTTAGAGAAAAATTTTTTAGAACATATTTGATTTAGAATTAGTTATAGAATACTCTCAAATTTTTTAAATGACGTTTCAAAATTTCGATTTTTAAAATTTTTGAAAAACCAAAAATTGCATCAAAAAATTCTAACAAAATTTTAGGGTATTCTTTGGCCAATTCTAAGATATTTTTATTCTGAGGAAAAAGAATTTCTCTAAAGTCTATAGTTTCCGAGATAAAAATTTGTCACGTTTAAAAAAAAAAATTGTCGTTGCGGCCATTTTGGATGCGCCAAGCTTTAAAAAAAATTGTTTTCCTCCACAACTCTTTAGTACAACTATCGGGTCCACCGATTACGCGCATTAGAAGCGCAGAATTTTTAAAAAATTTGGATTCATTGAGGAAAAATGTCGTAAAAAAAACGATATTTTTACAAAAAACATTAAAAATCTAGTGAAAAGACTTATTTTTACATCTTCTAAATCCGACAATCGAGAAGAGCGATCTCTAAAACGTCTAGATACGTTAGTTTAGAAAAAACACAAAATTATTTGTACAATTTATATACTTAAGAAATTGAAGTAGAATTTCAGGACTCCTCGGCGTTAAAGGGTTAAAAAGAATTTTTTATTTATTAATTATTTTAATTGTAGGATAGAGTTATTGACTTTCACTCGAAGTAATTGGAAATGCTATTGTACAAATAGTCAACACAGTGTACAAAACGAAATTTGAGAAACTTTTCTTCAGTATTTGGAAAGTGCTTGAAATTAAAGTGAAACATTTGTTGACAGTGAGTGTAGTACGTATATGTTAAATATTTTCGATATATTTTTATATCCAATACTAATTTTTACCGGTATATGTAAGAATCAAAATCTTTTTGTGTCGTATATAAGATCCCATTAGTTCCATTTGCGACCCAGTGTCAAGCACCATATATGAACTTTTTTCATTTCAAATGCATATTTTATAGTGAAAAATGATCGTTATTAACACATTAAGGCCTAAACGGACACATTTTGAGCATCAGTTTAAACATCGATAATTTACATATAAAAGCATTTGGAAAAACTTTACTCCCACTATTTCTGACGTAAAATGGTATGCTCTTTCAGAATCTTTCAATAAAATTTCGATAAAATGAAAAACAAAAAAGTTATAGACGTTTTTTTGTAAAAAAAAATGGTTTTTAAAAATTGATTTTTCATTCTAACATCACTTTCACCTGGAAATTGCATTGGGAAACATGTCTAAGGTGAAAATATCGCGTCCATGGACCCTTAGGATTAAAACGTAACCTGTTTTAATTTGAATTTCAAGATGGCGACTTCCAAAATGGCGCCTAGAAGCTCAAAAATCTTTTTATAACTTAACACATTTTTTTTTTTGAAAACTATAGACTTTACAGAAAATTTGCTAAGAATAAAAATGTCTTAGAATTGGTTAACCCATTAAGTCCTGAATGGACGTGTTTTCACTACAATTTTCAACGGTTGTATTTAGTGTGAAAAAAGGCTCTAAAAAATTTGAAAGAAGACATATCTGACGTAAAATTAACTGAACTTTCTGAATCTGTTATTACATTTTTCAGAAAATGCAACCGTGAAAAACTATATTCGATTTTTTCAAAAAAAATCATGCATTTTTCAAATGAATTTTTTTTTCATTTCGTCTTTTCAAATTGAAATTGTTTCAGAATTCCTCTAAACGGTAAAGAAATCGTGTCCTCGAGACTTAAACTTTAAGATATGCCTATGTCCATTTTGAAAATAAAGGTAAAAGCATCCAAAATGGCGGCCCAAACACAAAAAAATTAGCGAAAAATTCAGGAATTTTTTATTCAAAGACGATCGACTTTAGGAAAAAATGTTACAGAACAAAAAGTTCTTACAATTATTCAAAGAATACGCTGAATTTTTTTCAGAATTTTTTTAACACTTTTTTCATTTTTCAAAATCCCAAAATTTTGACAAATCGAAAAAGTCGTCAAAAAATTTAAATTGATACTAAAAACATCATGTTTCTTAACGAGTAAATTTTGTTATCAACAAATTAATACAGAATTATAAATTAGAAAAGAAAACCTCGAAAAAATTGTCGAGAAGTTCAGGAATTTTTTATTTGAAAATGGTAGACTTTAGGAGAAAATGTTACGGAAGAAAAACTTCTTGCAATTAATCAAAGAATGCCCGAAAATTTTTCGATTTGTCAAAATTTTGGGATTTTGAAAAATGAAAAAAGTGTTAAAAAAATTCTGAAAAAAATTCAGCGTATTCTTTGAATAATTGTAAGAACTTTTTGTTCTGTAACATTTTTTCCTAAAGTCGATCGTCTTTGAATAAAAAATTCCTGAATTTTTCGCTAATTTTTTTGTGTTTGGGCCGCCATTTTGGATGCATTTACCTTTATTTTCAAAATGGACATAAGTAAACTTAAAGTTTAAGTCTCGAGGACACGATTTCTTTACCGTTTAGAGGAATTCTGAAACAATTTCAATGTGAAAAGACGAAATGAAAAAAAAATTCATTTGAAAAATGCATGATTTTTTTTGAAAAAATCGAATATAGTTTTTCACGGTTGCATTTTCTGAAAAATGTAATAACATATTCTGAAAGTTCAGTTAATTTTACGTCAGATATGTCTTCTTTCAAATTTTTTAGAGCCTTTTTTCACACTAAATACAACCGTTGAAAATTGTAGTGAAAAAACGTCCATTCAGGACTTAATGGGTTAAAGAACTTTCTCAAATTTGTACAGCTTTTTTAAATGACTTTTCTAAAAATTTCGATTTTTGGAATTTTTAAAAAACTAAAAAGTGTATCAATACATTATGATAAAATTTGAGAAGGTTCTTTAACCAATTCTAAGACATTTTTGTTCTTAGCAAATTATCTCTAAAGTCTATAGTTTTCAAGAAAAAAATTTGTTAAGTTATAAAAAGATTTTTGAGCTTCTAGGCGCCATTTTGGAAGTCGCCATCTTGAAATTCAAATTAAAACAGGTTACGTTTTAATCCTAAGTTCCATGGACGCGATATTTTCATCTTAGACATGTTTCCCAATGCAATTTCCAGGTGAAAGTGATGTTAGAATGAAAAATCAATTTTTAAAAACCATGTTTTTTTTACAAAAAAAACGTCTATAACTTTTTTGTTTTTCATATTATCGAAATTTTATTGAAAGATTCTGAAAGAGCATACAATTTTACATTAGAAATAGTCGGAGTAACATTTTTCCAAATGCTTTTATATGCAAATTATCGACGTTTAAACTGATACTCAAAATGTGTCCGTTTAGGCCTTAATGGGTTAATATGATAATATATTCTGAATTTTTTTTTTAATTTATAGACCATGTCTGTCCCGAACAAAGCTCCCAAATCGAAGAAAATTAACTTTGATGGACTTTTAAATGCTGTCAAATAAATTTTAATTGAAAATTCAATACTTCGTCCAGATCTAAGGTCTGGGTCGAAGTAATAAAGGTTAGCGATTTACTGAAAGAACCTTAACTTGCAGGCACTGCGATTCCGATCTCAACGAAGAGAAAGTGTAAAAAATTTTTTTAAAAAAAAGTTAAAAACGTTTTTTGGTGTATCTATTTATTTTTGTCAAAGTATTATTACACAGACCAACAAAATTTTGTTGCCCTACAAATAAGAGTCGATTCTGATAGGATTTTTGTTCCAGAATCCAAATATGAACGCCAAAATATCCAATTGGCTTCAGTTTTTGAGATATTGAAGGTCAAAGAGGTTAAAAATGTGATTTTCGGCATTTTTCAATATCTGTTCACAGATACCAAGAAATGATGTTGCTCCACTAGTAAAAGTCAATTTTCATATAATTTTTCTCACAGTATCGAAATATGTATTCGGAAATATTGAATTGGATTTATTTCTTGTCCAAATTCCAGGTCAAAATTGTGAAAAAGCTTGCTTTAGGATATTCTTTACGTCTATACTATAGAACGCGACGCAAATAATAAAAAAAAAACACAAAATGGTGGATCCAACATGTCCGACAAACCTATTAAAATTCGAACCACTTCAAACTCGTTATCGTCTTAACTAGTTTTCTAGAAAAACAGAAAAGAATGACTGAATACACGATTTTTTACCCCGTTGACCTTCAAATTGGTAAAAAACAATGTAAAGTTTCCAAAATGATAATGAGTTTGAAGTGATTCAAATTTCTAAAAGTTCGTCGGACATATTGGATCCGCCAATTTGCATTTCTTGATATTTTGCGTCGAGTTCTGTAGTACAGATGTGAAAATGTCCTAAAACACGATTTTTTACTTTTTCGACCTTGAATTTTGGGCAAAAAGTAGGTCCAAATCAATATTTTGGCGTACATATTTGGATTCTATGGAAAAACTCCTATCAGAATTGACTCTGGAACAACAGAATTTTTTAGAGCTGTGAATAAATGCTCAAAATGCCTGAAATCGGATTTTTTGACACGTTTGACCTTCAATATCCCAAAAAACTAGAGCCAGTTGGATATTTTGACGGTCATATTTGGATTCTGGAGCAAAAATCCTACCAGAATCGACTCTTACTTATAGGGCAACGTGAAATTCTAAAATTTTTGTTGGGCTGCGTTATAGAATGAACAAATTTTGATATTTTTGGAAATTATTAGGTTTTTCGAAAAATGGTTCATCAAATTTTGTCTATTGTTTAGATCGATTAAGTTTCTTCTTAATTAGTTGCTATACTACCCTTACCTTACTATTGGTGCTTATAGTATACAAAAAATTAATCACATAAAAAATTATGCTCGACGACAGAAAGGTGGATCGTATCCCCTACTATTTATAACCTAAAAATTAGTTTTTAATCATAACTATATAACCTTAATTCTTAATTCAGTTTGCGATAATATTAGAACCACTTCTCGCTTCGTTCAATACTTCGGTATCGACAGCGAATTTAGAAGAATTGTATAGAAGTACCGTACTGTGGGTCGAACAATATTGTTCCCTCGTCGATCTCAGGCCAGGTAATAATAAAATCGCTTAAATTTTAACAGATTAATTCTGAATTATTTCTTTTTAGCTGTTCTGAACTCTTTGAAGTATTTGTGCACGGCCACCGACATCCTATCGAATCCAGCCCGTTTACCGGAGGAGGCACTCGCAGCGGTCAATCAACCGAACGAGCAGCGAAAGTCAACGTAGTAAAAGATAACTCGGTGAAAACAGTTACCAGGAGTTTGTACAGATTTTAGCCTTGCCATACGATTAGTAATCGATACATTTTTATACTTCTTTGAAGATTTATGGGGCGGAGACCAAAGGTTTCTAAAGGACTGACCTCATCGACGAATGTCTTTTACTTAGTAACTGAATAATCGGTGAATCGTGTTCGATTGTTATTGTTTTAATTACATCATTGAAGCACCTGTTTTACAAATGTTAGATATCAGGGATCGGATTGATAAATCCCTGAAATATGCAATATTTTAAAACCGCGAATGAGAAATTTAGCGTCAAAGATTTTTTTTAGAGTTTCCTTTCTCGACAAAAAAGGGTTAAACGTTTTAATTAAGTTTTATTAGATCGACTGGCGAATGTGCGACGGAGAGTTTTATTACAAAATTTCATGTGATAATGTACAAAACATTTATTACGGTTCAATTATTAGGTAAAGTATTAACGATTAAAGGGCTTTCGCGCGTCAAATTGGCTTCAATGATTTTGTAAATAATCGGACATCCGACGAAAGTCCTTTAGCATATATTTTTTACGTAGACTTATAAGCGATGTAAGCGAATCCATGAAAGGATGTGTTTTGTACAATATGTATCATAACCATGAATTATCAAGTTGTTACTCAATATATTACGATAAAAACAATTTTATGTAGTTCAATTTACAAAATAAACCTTTAAGATTTCTACAATTTTTTTATGAAAAAATAAATAATCGATTAATATACATCACAGACTTCGTCGACTCCGACTTCGGAGGTTATGTTTTCATATGATATTGAGCATTTTGCAAGAGTCGCACATGAAATACAAAGTGGTGTTGTTGTTTTCGGGGAGGGTGTGAAACGATGGAACTTGAGAACAAAGAGTAGAATGTCTGCTCACTGTTTCGTTGAGAGTTTGTTTAAAAAATGCAATTCCACCAGGATTCGGAAGCCTCAAATTGCAGCTGCTGCAGGTAAGGAAGTCGGAATATTCGCACAAATATGTTTTTTGACAAATCGGACAGAAAACGTCATTGTCGGTGAATCTTTCCATCAGTTCTTCTTCTTCAAGCACGATTCTCATGTATTCTTCAAGTATCCATTGTTCTGAAAAATAATTCTTTTAGAGATGACTCAAATTTATTTAAATAATAATAACCTTCTAAAACACTTTCGAGGTCTAATTCCTCGTCTGGATTTATCGGTTCGTTAATGATTTGTCGCATGACTGGGTCGATTTGGGTACTGTCCATTGCGGCAAAGTTGTCAAATTGCTCTCGAACAATTTCTGAGAGCGTTTCTTGGACTTCGGGACTTATCGGGTTCTCTGAAGATAATCCAAGACGGCGGCGGCTGAATAGTTGAGTGCGTTTCTCACGCATTCGTTCTCGACATTTCTAAAAAGATTAAAAATTGAAACAAAAAATAGTAATGTTATTCTAACTAGATTTCTTTTAAGTTAATAGTTGAAATACAATTAGCTTTTACGAAATTCTAAAAACATCGAAAATTTTGGGAGACTGCCAAATGTCTCTCACCGATCATAACGGGGATGAAATATGTTCTTCTATATCCAAATCCATTAGACGTGTGTTTTTTCTTTTTTGCCAATTTGTTTACAAGACGTCAGCAATAAACAAATTTTATTAATGTCACATTTCACAGAATAAATTCATCAAATTAAGCTCCAAGCAATCAAAGTTGTATTGAAATGTATTGACTTGGATTAATTTTTCGCTTTTGAATACGCTATTTGAAATTTTCGAATACATTCGAATCCAAATGAATACATAAATAATATCGTTGCCGAAACTACTAAAAATACTCGAAAAAGGCAAAAGTTGCGAATCAATCTGAATACAAATGAAGATTGAAACGATAATTTTTTAATACAATCGAATTCGATTCGAATCGGATTCGATCGAGCAAAATAATGCCTGCTTTAATCCAAATGAATTTAAAATAAATCAATACAAAAAAACAACTTGATTATAAACTTGTCTGCCAATATCTTTTTCGGCAAATTCTCAATTTTGAAATATAAATTTGAGCTTGTGCAAAATAGTGAAGCCAGCTTTTTGGGCATTATATCTTCCTAACCTCAAAGTCGATAGATTATAATACATAATGTCGACCTGTAGCTCTTGTAATGCAGGATTTCAAGCAGGAGACGTCATTGCGGCCTGTTTTATATGTACTAGGCTTTTCCATGCATCTCAAACTTCAAACTGCGCTGACGTGTCAGCCTCCGAAATAAAAGTTTTAGAGTTAAAAAAAGTCAGACCTAGGATGCTATTCAAGTGTAAGGAATGCAAGGATTCCAGCGGCATTCAAGATCCTGCACTTGTGGAAATAGTGGCTGATATTCAGGCCGGTATGAGTAAATTAGCAACTACCGAAGCTCTGAATCAACTTCGGAGTGACATCAAGGGCTCGCTGATTAGGGTCAAAAACTTGGTCGAAGTTACAATTCCTGGTTTGAAAAAGGAAATTACTGATATGAAACAGAAAATGCAAGAAAACCATACTAAATATGAAGATCGCATAAAAACATTAGAAAATGAGTTAAGTGACCTTCGCAGTAACCAGTCGGTGGCTGATAAGTTATCGGAGTCAAATGCCCTTAGTTTATATGGTAAAATTTCCAAAATACAAAAGGATCTGGACCATCGCAGTAAAAACTTATTAATATTTAAAATTCCGGACAACAATGTCTTAGCAGAGGATATAAATAACGTCAGTGATATCCTAACCAAATTAGAGTTGGCTCCGACTGAGGTGAAACGTCTAGGATTATATTCCGCAAACAAGGCTAGGCCAGTTTTGGTAAAATTGAACAGCAAAGCGGAAGTATTGAAAGCTATTCGTAATTGGAAAAAACTACCGTCGGACTACTCATATTCGTTTGACCACTCTCCAGCACAAAGAGCCTTGTACAATGAACGCAAAACCGAAGTAGAGTCATATAACGCAATAAGTTCAACTTCAAAGAAGAGGTGAAACGTCTAGGATTATATTCCGCAAACAAGGCTAGGCCAGTTTTGGTAAAATTGAACAGCAAAGCGGAAGTATTGAAAGCTATTCGTAATTGGAAAAAACTACCGTCGGACTACTCATATTCGTTTGACCACTCTCCAGCACAAAGAGCCTTGTACAATGAACGCAAAACCGAAGTAGAGTCATATAACGCAATAAGTTCAACTTCAAAGAAGAGGGTAAAATTCATCGATGATGTTCCCTGTGTGGTTGACAGCGTTCCGATTAGACGTTCGGAAAACTAATAAGCGAATCAACGGCACGCGAATTCATTATCTTTTACCAAAATGTTAATGGATTAAGAACAAAGTGCGATATTGTAAATACTACTGTTTCGTCTTTAGCACCTCATCCAGACTTGCTTCTGTTAACAGAAACCTATCTTCACCCAAGAATACTCAACAATGAACTGGGTTTTACCGGTTATAATCTGTTTCGTCGGGACAGAGTTTCTGTTACCGGTGTTAGTGGATATGGAGGAGGTGTATTAATTGCTGCTAGTCAAGCTCTCAAGGCAACAATTTGTGAAGGTGTTCATACCGATATTGAGCAAATGTTTATAACTATTTTGGTCGGAATCCGAAGATTACTCATTGGTTTAATTTACATTCCGCCACGTTCTGATCCCAGCGTATATTACAAACATTACGAAGAAATCGACTATCTAGTAACAAAATACCCTGATCACGAGTTGTTTTTGTTTGGTGACTACAATTTGCCGTCAACCACATGGAACTTGCCTTCTGGAGTTAACAATTGTACACATCCTGATGTGGTTGTACGAGAAGGGGCAAAGATTATTGGTAATCTTGCAGCGCTACATAATCTGTATCAATCTTTCCCCGAATCTTTGGACAAACATTACACTTTGGACCTGGCTTTTAGCAATGAAGGAAGTTTAGTGTATGTTCCGTCAACAGATTATTTGGTTCCAGAAGATTGTCATCATCCCTCAGCATTTTTTAAGATTGATAGCTCGGATCATGCTTTAATGGACTTTCAAAGCGCTCAATGGGATTTTCGCAATGCACCGTATGACAGCATTTCATCATCACTGTGCGAAGTTGATTGGGACTCATTGCTGTCAGAGATTAAGCTAGAGGATAATATCTCTATTTTTTATAATACAGTCTACTCGACTATAAATAGATACGTTTCGGTTAAGAGAGTTTATTCTTCTAGTTATCCTATCTGGTACACCCGAGAGCTAAAAGATTTAATAGTTGATAAGAAAATCGCTCATAGGAACTGGTGCGAATCAGGAAGGTTGTCTCATTTTATAATATTTAAGCAGTTACGCGCAAAGTGCATACGACTCTCGAAGTTATCATATAGAAATTATATTAGCAAAGTGGAATTGAATGCGAAATCCAACGTCAAAGCGTTTTGGTCGTATGTTAGGAACCTGAAATCATCAAATGGAGTCCCGAACTCTATATTTTTTGATAATCATCGCGTCTCAGCTGGACCAGACATATCTAACCTCTTCGCTAGTTACTTCTCTTCCGTTCATATAAAATCCAGCTCAGTAGATTTAAGAAATTACGATTTAGAGGAGGAGGGAATACTTAATGATATGTTTGTTACAGAGGATGACATTACTCGGGCCCTAAATAACATAGAGGATAAATTTAGTTTTGGACCTGACTTCTTACCCTCGGTTTTTATTAAGAAATGCATTGGTCCATTACTAAAACCCATTTTGTTTATTTTTAATAAGTCCTTGTCTGAAGGTTTTTTACCTAATGTTTGGAAACGTTCCTTTATCACGCCTATTTTCAAAGCTGGCAATGCATGTAACGTAAGAGATTACAGACCGGTATCACTTATTAACATCCTACCCAAATTACTCGATGCAATCGTCGCAACTAAAATCTCGAATGCCTTTTCGTCTATTATAGTGGATGCGCAACATGGATTTGTACGGGGTAAATCTACCATTTCGAATTTACTAATTTATAATGATTTTATTGTTCAGGCACTGGAGAGTTCCAGACAGGTTGACTCAATCTGTCTGGATTTCTCCAAAGCTTTTGATACGGTTGATCATGGGTGTTTGATAGATAAACTATATCACTTAGGGCTCAGAGGGAAGGTCCTTAAATGGATTTCTTCCTTTTTAGTCGATCGTGAACATATCGTTAGGGTAAAAGGCAATAATTCTAACAAATACCTTACTACATCAGGTGTTCCGCAGGGCTCGCACCTAGGACCTGTCTTATTTATATTATTCATAAACGATATTGTACAATCGGTTACCTGTAAGATACTTATCTACGCTGATGATGTCAAAATATTCTCTGAAATCAGAAGCCCTAGGGATGCAATCAAGCTGCAATGTGATTTGGAGGCGTTGGTCAAGTGGTCATTGGATAACAGACTTTGTCTAAATATTGCTAAGTGTAAGTCCATTTCTTTCTACAGAATTAGAGAACCTATGCTTTTTTCATATTCCATAAACGGTGTTGGTCTAGAGTCAGTTTCCTCAATAAAGGATCTCGGAGTAATTTTCGATCGCTCTTTGAATTTTAAGGAACATTTAAAGTATGTGGTAACAAAATCTTACAGAACTCTTGGATTCTTGATCAGAACTACCAAGAACTTTCATAATATTCATACGATCATATATCTCTATCGCACATTAATTCTGCCTCATTTATTATATTGCTCATCTATATGGACACCTTTCGTTGCTACTGATATTTCTGATCTTGAATCGATACAACACAAGTTTGTGAGATATTTATCTCGAAAGGCTGGGAATCCGATGCACCCATTTGACCATGTTTACGATGACAGAGCTAAGTCTTTTGATCTGCAATCGGTAAAGTCCCTACATTCATACCACGATATTTTACTAGCTTATAAAATTCTTAGAGGTTTGATTCATAGTGAGGAAGTAACGGGTTTATTTATACAGCGGTCAATCTCGCACCAGCTTCGTACTATCCGATTCGTCGAAGAATCCGCTAATCGCACAAATTATGGGTTTAATTCTACGGTACCAAGGCTAAAGCGGGCGTGGAATTTATTACCACAATCGATTACTTCGGAGAGACTGACAAATTTTAAATACTATGTACTCGGGCTCACTAAAACTTTTTGTTAATTAATTGAATTATTCGTTATTACACTTTAATTTTATATTATTATTTTAGTTTATATCATTTATTGTTACTCAAATTGTATAGCGCCCAATTATGTTTTTTTGTTATATTTTGTGTAAAGGCACTTCTAGTGCCGTTGATTCTAAATAAATAAATAAATAAAAAAAATAAAAATACAAAAATTAAAGTGTGGTGAATTCATTTGAATACAAATTCTTAATGATTCTTCATTTTAATACAAAACTGACATCAGATTCTTTAACAGCGACCCCGAAAACCCCTGTGTGCCAAGTTTCATAAAAATAGGTCAATATTTTGTATTTTTGGCCGCCATATTGAATTTATGATTTCTGACATCAGATTCGTAATAAGCGACCCCCAAAAAACCCCAAATAGAGATTTTGAGCCTCATTTGAACAAGTTTTCAGCTTTGATAAAAAACACACATTTTCGATAATATTTAGACATTTTTTATTGATGTTTTCGAAAATAAATAAATAAAACATGGTGGCCGCTTTTTTCTCGGAAAAAAATTCCCTGACTTTTCCCAGATTTTTCCCTAACCAATATTTTAATGATATGTATTAAAAATAAACAATACGGATAAAAATGTTTTAAAAACAGCTACACGTTTTCAATAAATTCTTTATTTTTTCAATCAACGACGAATAGTATATTCTAAAACATATTATCTATAAAAATCCAGAAAAAAAACTCATGTTCCTGCAGATTTTTTCGTGTTTAATTCAAAATAATAGTAGAAAATTTGTTGGGGGTTCTTTGTCAAAATTTGTTATAAAATGTCAAGTTCTGCGGTAATATGTTAGACAATAATTATAAATGTTGATAAATTTTAGAATTTAGGCGATTTTGTACAGTATATTCAAAGTATTGTTAAAATTCTTACGAATGTTGACAATAACAAAAAATTGCCATAAATTTCATATTTTTCAAATACTATTGGACAAATATCAACTACTTAAAATAGAAATGGTAAAATAATCATTTAAACAAATTAATATTCTCAAAATTTGGGAGTTTTGTGCTGTTTTCAACATTTTAAAAATTTTTCTACGATTTTTAGCCTTTTTATGCAATTTCGAAGATTTTTGAAGATTTAAAAAAATGTATGAAAGTTTTCTATCATTTTCAAAAGGTTTTATTTATACAAATATTTGTTTAAATAGAGAATTAGTATGGCAGATATTTTTGAAATATTCTGTAAAGTATCTTTATAGAAAGACAAATATCTTTAAATATAAAATTGTTTGCATTTATTTTTGTTAAACTATTAAATTTTATTCAAATCTGTTAGAATATATTCAATACCAAAATGTGTTATTGTTAAACATGTTTATTTTTGTTGCAATGTACCAGAACGTTTAAAACTTAGCAGTACCACAAATATATTTAATTTAAGATTATTTTTTTTTCTCAAAATTGTTGGTTTTTGGTGAAATCGGTCGAAAATGTTCAAAACTGAAATATGTTATTGATAAAAAACGTCAATATTTGTTTAAATTTGTGAGGAAGCATTTAAAATCATTTAAAAGAATTTTATGCGAAACACGATAAATAAAGCATTTTTCTGAATATGAAATTGTGCGATTTTTTGTTAAATAATGTTTTTCACTTTTTAAAGATTTGTCTACAATTTACTTTTTCCCTGACCAATTTTGAAATTCCCTGACATTTCCCTGATTTCCCGGTTTTCCCTGACGGTGGCCACCATGTAAAAATCATCATTTAGACCAAGTCTATCTTGAAGAGGAAGTCTTCAGCTTTAATTTCAGCCGTAATAGACTCTTGAAAAATTCCCCAGTCAAAAAATATAGCCAAAATTGTTAGGACGTATATATAAGTCTTTCCGACTACGATAAAAAGCTCGTTTGGACGTATATATACGGCTTAGGGCGCAGGAGGGTTAAAAGTTATTATTGTTTAGAACTTTGGTTTGTAATACTTGGATTTTCATAATGCCTTTGTAAAAAGTCCCTACAAGTTAAATTATTGCGTAGAATATAACTTTTCTGAACCGTTCTTAACGTTTGAAACTTGATTTAGAAAAACTTATCACAAATTTAAAATAAGGCCATTCATCAAATTTATAATTTAGTCTCCTAAAAATGTCTACCTTTCATAAACAGGATCCGATTTACCAATAGAACTTTTACCAAATAAACTTTTACCAATAACGATTTACCAAAACATTCTTAAATGGAATTATTCATTTATCTGCCTTCATGTAAAAGATTCCAAAAGTATTCTATAAGATTTTTCAAATGTTGAACATATTTGATAAATTTAATATTTGAATAGTCTTTGTATATGTCGGTCAACTTACTAAACAAAATTAAGTTAAATTGATTTTAAGTGTCTACTCGGTTTTCGATGGAAAACACATTTGACATATTAAATGTAAGAAGCCGGGATTTGTGTAATTATCGCCGACAAAATCTCTGTTTAAAACGGGCTGTATAAGTACGTATAAAATAATTAATATTCATGGATTTTGTTTCCCTCTAGCGATAATCAATTGAACTAATGTCTATTGTAAATATTTTGCGTTTCGTCCCGAGATCTCGTGATGGACTCTTCAGTAAGGCTAACACGAGAATCTCTGCCTTAGACGCAAAAATGGTTTTGTAAATAATTTGAACTTTAAATAAAACTAAACAATGAAGGAAATGTTTAGAATTATTGTAAGCAAATATGCGTAATTATTATGGTAACGGGATGTCGTTACACAGTACGCATATCCGTAATATTCCCAAAATATAAAATTAATACTTTTAATAAATTTTTCGACCGCTTGAAAATTAGTTCAATTGATTATCGCTAGAGGGAAACAAAATCCATGAATATTAATTATTTTATACGTACTTATACAGCCCGTTTTAAACAGAGATTTTGTCGGCGATAATTACACAAATCCCGGCTTCTTACATTTAATATGTCAAATGTGTTTTCCATCGAAAACCGAGTAGACACTTAAAATCAATTTAACTTAATTTTGTTTAGTAAGTTGACCGACATATACCAAGACTATTCAAATATTAAATTTATATTTTCAAGCGGTCGAAAAATTTATTGGATGCTTTCGCATCAAAGTATTAATAATATTTGATAAATGTTTTGAATAACAAAAGTAGTATATGTCAGTTAGAAAAGACTAAAAAAGTACATATTCTTCCGGTAGATCAAGAAAAAACGACATATAAGACAAAAGTCAAAGACCCGCTACTGCTTGAAATGACGCCCTCGGGCAGTCCTCCAGTAGTGGCAGAACTTCAGCTTTCGTCTTTTGTCCCGTAATGTACTATTTAAGTAGTGTAAATCACCCATGATATTTAAATAAAAGATGTGATTTATCTGAAACGTTATTCATTCTACGTACAGATGCCAGTTTCACGTATTAAAGGATAATTGATACATAAGTGTACTGTAGAGTGTCCGTTAAAAAGGTCAAGTCTGCAGTTTATTACAAATAAATTTTAAAAAATTTTAAGCGTAGTTTGAGCTCTTAATATTGAAATTAACCCATTCTGTAGAGGCCTGAAGTTTAACATTGTTTTTACGTAAGAAAATTAATTTTTTCATTTTTTTTACATCAATTTTTTTAAACGACTTCAAAAAATTTGAAGCAATTAAAGAAATTTCCTACTAAGACAGAACATTTTTTTACAACAGTACTTTTTTGCTCGTAAATCCAAAAGATCCAACATTTTCCTAATTATTTACCCTTAGCTCACATACAGTTTAATTTACAAAATTGAGACATTACGTTTCATATTTTTTGGGATCTTACGAATAAAATAAGCTGCCATTGAGTTGAATACAACTATTTGAAACTGAGTTATTGTATGTTTTGTACAATAATTCATTTTGACCGAAATATTGTAAAGGAATAAAGTTTTTTGTTCCTGTAACAATTTCAGAAAAAATTAAACAATATTAGGCTGTGGATATTCCCTACCTATTTGCGCATCTGTTTGCCTACTTATTTGTCGAGAAAACAAATTTTACTGTCATTTTATCCTATAGTAAAAATTGAATATCTTGGCTAGTGTAAAATCTGGAGAAGCTAATTGGTATCAAAAATTGTTGTAAAAAATCATCGTTTTGTTTTCTGAATTCCTCTTTGATTTTGTGGAAATGAAAGGTAATTTTTCAATTATGTTTTTTGTTTAAACGTGTAAATTCCATTTTTATCATTAAATAACAAAAAGGCGTAACTTATATTAATCTTTGGGAATAATTAATCTAATAAAAATATAAAAAAGGGTACCTCCGCCTTTTGAGTTTGTGAAAATTAAATATACACTTGGAGTATTTTACACTATTATTTGTATAATTATATTAGTTTATAAATTTTATTAGTTTATGAATATTACAAAAAATATTAGACAAATAATGTAATAAGTTAAAAGAAACGGTTGTCTTTCGTATGTCAGAATATTTTTTATGGAATTCGGTTTTAAAATATTATGTAGCAAAAATGGTTATGTGTAAAAATAACATGTCAAAATAACAAATTACCATAATATCACCGTCAAAATATCACAAATAAAAATGACTAAAATATTTAATACAAGTAATTCAAATTAAATACAAGAAAATTTTCACGAAATGAACAAACACATTTATTCGTTAAATTACAAATAATATTTGAATTATACTACATACATTACAACTCTAAACACGCACATTGTGGAATAATCCACGTAAAAACTCATCACTTTTTCGACTAGAACCAGCAATTTATTTTTCGGTTTGATCGATCAACTGTCTGGTAAGTAGAAAAATGTAGAAAAATGTGTTGTCGATGTGCAACTACTTAAAATGTTCAAAGTGAAGGAAAAGGTATTAAAAACGTAATAATTGTCGGATATTATCGCGTCTGAATTTCTTTTCTGCTGACGGAATATATAAGAATTATAGATATACTTTAAAACTAGGTTCAGTATCCCTTTGGTGATAATAATAAAACAAATGTTAAATAAAATTCATGAATTTAAAACTCGGTAAAGTTTTCAAATTAGAAAAATTGGCTAGATCGATTATTCGAGTCAAAGGAATGAACACTTGGTCTTGTTTTGTTCAAGTAGTCGACGTTTCGACAGCGTCACTGTCATTTTCAAGACTGAAAATTTATTCAAAAATTTTTTTTAAAAATTACATAATATAAAAAATAATAATTACAACAGTATATAAAGAACTGTAACATAAAATATTAAATACCTATCTATATATAATTTGTAAAAATTAATATTTTACATTGTCGCAGTTTTATAATTATACGAAGACTAACTAAAGTTGTTGACATATCGACAAGTTTGTTGTCATTATTGTCAATATAGTACAAGAAAATTTCTATGAAAAGTATATATTCAAAGTCGTAATAACTAATGACTATGGAACGTTAATTTTTAAAATTAGACAACCTCAAATCGTATGAATTATTTAATTTTAATGTGTCTTCTTTTATGTTTATAGAGTTTGGTTGTAATTTGATGTGTACCATTTCTGATATTAATCTCTTAGAATAAGAAGTTTCTTTATCTAAGATTTCCACATGTTTCCAATCAAAATCATGAAATAATAAAATATGATGTTCAGAAACTACATTTTTTGTTTTCGATGTTAGATTTATATTGCTCTTATGTTCTGCAATCCTTTTTTTTAACATCCTCTTCGTTTCTCCTACTTATGATGCTGAGCAGTTCTTACACTGTATTTTATAGACGACATTGTTTTGATCCATGACTGGTGTAACATCTTTACTACGTTTAATAATGTTGTCAAGTTTGTTGTTAAGTTGTGAACTTGATAAGTTACATCCTTTTGTTATTTAATGATAAAAATGGAATTTACACGTTTAAACGAAAAACATAATTGAAAAATTACCTTTCATCTCTACAAAACCGAAGAGGAATTCAGAAAACAATACATTGATTTTTTAAAACAATATTTGGCACCCATTCTCCTGATTTTACACTAGCCAAGGTATTCGATTTTTCTGGACAAATAAGTAGGCAAATAGATGCGCAAAAAGGTATGGAATATAATCATCCATAGCCTAATATTGTTTAATTTTTTCTGAAATTGTTACAGGAACAAAAAACTATTTCATTTACCAAATTTTTATAAAAAAGAATTATTGTACAAAACATACGATAACTCAGCTTTAAATAGTCGTATTCGACTAAAAGCGCGGCAGCTTATTTTACTCGTTAGATCCCAAAGAATATAAAATGTGATGTGGAAATTTTGTAAATTAAACTGTATGAGAGTTGAGCATAAATAATCCGGAAAAAGTTGGATCTTTTGGATTTGCGAGCAAAAAAGTAGTGTTGTAAAAAATGTTCTGGCTCAGTCGGAAATTTCTTTAATTGCTTGACATTTTTTGAGAAGGTTTAGAAACCGTTTGGAAAGTGTTATGCAAAAGTTCAGATTTTTTTAAAGTCGTTTTAGAAAATTGGTGGAGAAAAAATTGAAAAAATTAATTTTCTTACGTAAAAATGATGTTAAATTTTAGGCTTCTACACAGGTTAATTTTGATATTAAGAGCTCAAGCTATGCTTAAAATTTTTTATAATTTATTTGCAACAAACTGAAGAGGTGCGAAAAAAAGAGTTATGCGTCTCCTATGTGGTCTCCTTATCTAGCTTACGGGAAAACAAAGATTGAAATAGTACACCATAAATTCCTCCGTTATCTTCCTCCAGAAACGCTGAATCTGAATTTGTGGACAAATTTTTAAAACTTTAAACAGAAAATTCAATATGGCGGCTTGAATTTGAAAAAAAGGTCGGCCATTTTGAATGTTTGAAATTTGACTCCAAATTCATAATCAGCGTCTTCGAAAACATAAACATCCATATCTACACAAATTTCAAATTGGCAGGAAACGTCATAACATTTTGAGCCCACTTACGAGTTTTTGGTCTTCGCAGCAAAATGGTTAAGGTTAGAAAACCTCGGATGCCAACTCTTCCACTGTTGTCATTTCTAACTCAAATCTACTATGTACTTTCGACCAGGTGATCATGAAAACTAGCTTTTTGATTGTATAATCTATTTTATTTTGGTAAATGTGTAATTCCAGTTAAAAAAATAGTAGAACTAATATCGCTATTAGTAAATCGAATCCTACTTATGAAAGTTAGAAACATTTTTAGGAGTCTAAGTTAGAAATTTAAAGTATGTCCTGATTTTAAATTTGTAATTTTTATAAGTTTTTCTAGATCAAATTTGAAACGTTACGAATGGTTCAGAAAAATTATATTCTTCACAATAATTTAACTTGTAGGGACTTTTTACAAGGGTATTACGAAAAAAGTATTACTAAATATAGTTTTAAAAGCAAATCAATTATTTATGTAAGTTACTTAGTTACATAAATGTTATGGGATTATTACTTTTGTATTTGCATGAATCGTATCCCACAAATATGCAGTTCAGTGAAATATAAGAAGTATCGAAAAGGAATTATTTTGAAGAAACGCAACTTCCTGAATTGTTGATTTAAAACTATGGAATAGTTGTAGTAGAAGTAAGTTAATAGAAGAGCGCTCCGAAAGCTTGAAAAGAGTACGAGTCATAAAAATATGTGGCAGCAAAAATTTCTAATATATAAATACACTACTAAGATGTCTTGTATCATTCTCAACTTATTTTGACTCTTTATAGTCGATTCGACAAAATATATTATACTCTTACTACCACAAAGTTCGAGCAATAGTGAACTTAATTATGACGAATATTTTAGTAACAAATACTTGAATAATTAATTATCATTATGATATATACATCATTTTTTAAAATTTATAATTAATAGAGAATTAAATGCCCACAGAACTATTCTAACCTGTCGCATAACTTCTTGCAATTTGGGAGATCCGTGTTTGATTCTATACGCAGCATTTTTGCACTTCATCTTTATTGAAGCCGAAGGACTCAATGCATTATCACCCATTGTTTAATAATTTGAAATAGATATGGAAAAATAAGTTTTACTTTTTGAAAATTGGGAAATTTCACTGATTTAACACGAACCCGCGCGCAAAATTATGTTATTGTTGGTTAGGCCATAGATTACCAATAGATAAGATAGCCAAATCCAAGGTACCCCCCCCCCTCCCCAAGCGCTTTATATGTATGCAGTTTTCTTTGTTACCGACACATTTATTAAAAAATATTAAGAATAACTAAATCCATGTCAATCTTTCGAAATCTAATTTTTCAGTTTGCAAAGTAGTGATTTATATGTAAAAATAATATAAATTAAAAATTACTGAAAATGTCAAACAACCCAGCAATCGAAACAGGATTCGGAGGGATTCAAAATTTGAATCTCTGCGAATTCGTAATTTGTTCTGGATTGAAATGGATTGAAATTGATTAAAATGGATTCATTTTGATTCACTCCTATGCCTGCGAATGCCTTTCAATCCAAAAGTATCCCATTAATTGAAGCGTATAATCATTTTGCATTGAAAAAGATTCAAAATATCAATTAATCTCCATCAATGAATTGAACATATCCCAGCAAATGAAAATGGATTAAAATAAATTGAAAATTTGAATTTTTTTGAATCCGGATTCTTAATTCCGTGTAAAGAAGTTAAATAAATTAGAATGTTTAGGGTTAAATAATTTTCTATTCATACTGGGTAATTGAAGCGTATTGCATTGAAAAAGATTCAAAATATCAATTAATCTCTATCAATGAAGTGAACATAACCTTAAAATGACAGCAAACGAATATGGATTGGAATACATTGAAATCTTGAATTCTTTCGAATTCTGATTTTCCATTCTTTCATAAAAGAGTTGGGGAAAGTCGTCAGTTGGTAAGGTAGTAATCTACGCTCAAAAATCTACATTAAAAATGATTGAATCGATTTTTAAAAATTTGGGTTCCGTACAAGTAATTATAAACACTATACCAAAAAGTACCAAAGAAATTAATTGAGAATTGACCGAGCATTTTCGGACATAAATGATTTTTACTTATTTCCGAAAGTACTCGGTCAATTCTCAATTAATTTCCTTGCTATATTTTTTAAGAGATCTTAAGAGTAGATTTAAGAGTAGATTACTATCTTATCAAGTGACGATTTTAAAACCCCCTTAAAATAAATTTAAAAAGCAGGGTTTTAATTTAAAATAAAGGAAAGTGGGTCATAAATAATTGAAAAATTATCATACAATTAAACTTAACTCTCTAACGAAACCCGGAAAAAACATTTTCTCATAATATTAATATTTTTAAATAATTGGTTATTTATCATATTATATGTGTTATGCGTATTGAAGTGATAATCGCGTACTTAGAAAAAAGTTATATCCATTATTTAATAACAAAGAATAATTAAAATGACGAAGCTCACATTATTAAATATTAAAAGAATTGTCGTGAATAGATTCTCGTATCGAGGAATTCCCTTCCACACATTTATTTCATTCGGTATTGATTTCAATACATACAAAAATCGGCAATTCCGCACACTAAACTGAAATGAATTCCTCTACAATATTTCTACTAATAATTGGATTATATACAGGAGAAGGTTGCCTATTCTGTTAAAAGAATAAAAAGTAATCTGATTTTGAAAGAAATACACAATTATTGAAAGATTGTCTTTCCAATTCTACGTCCTGAATTCAAATAAATTGACATAACCTCCCATTTTACGAAGGATTCAATTGAATCTCAAATAACATTGGCGAATTCTATTTATTGGAATTGAAATCAATAGACTACAACTTCCATCTTGTAATTGATTTCACTGAATACAAATCGAAGCAAGGCAATCCATGTACAGGAATACAAACGAATTCAGAATTGAAATAGATTTGCTAAAATCAACAATCCGGATTGGAGAGTAAAAATTTCAATTAATTTCAGTAAATTTCTATCCGTTTTCGTTTACTGGGTGTTGATTCCTCCCGAATTCCCAATTTTAAAGGGATTCCGTTAGATTGACGCCTGTGCCCGCGAATGCTTTTCAATCCAAGTCAATCTCATTTTCAATTCCTTCGAAAAAAAATATAAAAAAGCTTCTTTTTTTACTATAATGATTGGATATGCCACCTTTTATGGATTCACGCAGGCCGGATTGAATTCGCCTCTGTGGATTCAGAGGCATTCAGCAATACTTATTTCCGTCATTATTATTTTTGGATTCAAATGAATTCGCAGAAACTGATTTGATTTTATCTTTTTGGATTCAGCGATTCAGCATTAGTCGTATTCGACATTATTAGTTTTGGATTTATACGGATTCGCAGAGACTGGTTTGAATTCGCCTTTTTGGATTCCGAGGCGTTCAGCATTATTTATTTTCTACAATATTATGATTCAAATGGATTCGTAGAGATTGGTTTGAATTCGCATTTTTTGATTCCGAGGCATTCAGTATTATTTAATTTTCAACGATATTATTTTTGGATTCAAGTGGATTCGTAAGGATTAATATGAAATCTATTTTCTAGATTCGGAGGGATTCAATATTTTACAAAATTATTTTTGCATTCACAGGGATTCCGTTTGGACAAATTACTAATTCAAGTGAATCCATTTGAATCCTTCTTAATCTATTTAAAATCCTTTTTCGATTGCTGGGAACTACCAATACACAGGTCTACATAAAAAATGGGGTTTGGATGTTGTTGGGAAGCTGTGGATCAGTTCCGTAATAATTGTGTGCGAAGAATCCGCACCCGAAATCAGAATTGGTCCACCACGTCAGGATTTTGAGATATTTGAGGCTATGTACTCGAAAAACGCGTTATTTTGCTGTTTGAGGTTACACACAGAATGTAACAATTTTTATTGGCCTTCTATACTATTTGCATCTTTTAGTACAGCGGTCCTCCCCATATTTTAACCTTTCATGTCAAGGAAGATGGCGGCTTCTTCCCTTAATTTAACGTTTCCCCTCATCCCCAAGACTGTCTGTATGAGAGAATATATGCAGAGAGAAGACATACAGTAGTCCCCACCCTAAGTTATACCGACCAAAGTTATATGTCTCTATCCAATATCTATACATGTGCATTGTCCAAAGTTATACAACTATCTTCCTCTCCTTCCCCCACTACATTTCTTGGCTGGGCTACACTCGCTTCGCGACACTCACACACAGAAGTACCCATTGGACGGATATAAACAAAGATGCGGAAGTGGGGATAGTGAGGGGCTATAACTTTGGAGAATCTTCCGCCATTTTGAAATAACCGAGTATATAACTTAGGACCTAATGTAGAGTGGCGTCCTTCTGTACCTGTAAGTCCAAGCGCAAACAGCAGTCCGCACTCTTTTGAACACATCTATGTATATATGCGGACTGCTACTACAAGCGCATGAATGGTGCCCTGCCAAAAATGAAGCGTACAGTAAAGCATCCAGCGACAGAACAAGAAACGTTTTTACGAAATTGTACGTGTAATGAAGCGAATCGCACGCTTAGAATAAGTTTAAATGACGCTTAATTGAAAAGAGTTCTGAAGCGTCAATATGCACCTTTTAAGCGTTATCTAAGCGTCCAGTTAAGCGGCTTCTACGAGTGCAGCAAGGTTTTTTTTTACTTTTGTACGCTACATGAGAAAACCAAAATTAAAGAGTTCATGAGACGTTCGGCAAGATGAAGTAAAGCGATTTTTACAATCTTCTACAAGTTTCCTTATGAAACCTTATAATTTTCAGTCGTCAAAAATTATTTTGCTCCACATTATACTAGGATCAATCATTATTTACTCATTATCAATGAACATTTTTATTAGAATACAAGTGTAACTCTTTATGAACTCTTAATGGACACTCATATGTTTTGCAGGGTGGGGGAACTCACGAGGGAAAAAGTTAAAATAACGGACGGAAAAAATTAAAATAAGGGACGCAGTTAAAATAAGGAGACGACTACTGTACTACAGTAGCCCCCATCCTAAGTTATACCGTCGGTTCTTTCCAAATGGCGGATGTTTCTCCAAAGTTATAGCCCCTCACATCTCCACTTCTGTAACTCTGTTTATATCCAAATAGTTCGGTAACTGAAGTCAGGAGGCAATTGCGGAAGTATATATGATGGCTAAAAATGTAAGACTAAATAAAAGACCAATTCCAATTGTATATTATTTACAGATATAAATGTTTAATTAAATTATATTTTTAAATATTTACATTAAATATTTATTTATTTATTTATATATATCGTTACAAAAGTCTTCGAAAGCTGCTTGTGAAACCATATCTTTCATGTACCCAAGAATTTTCAGGTGCTCTGCATTTCCGTCCAATCTTGAGGAATACCACTGATACAATTTGCGTGCGCTTTCCGCAGCTTTACGATTGGAAGGTATATCATCTTCGACTGATTGGACATTACTGTCATTATCACTGTCAGCGTCGTTTGAGTGTTCGACACGATTTTTCGCAATAGATATTAACTCATCCACCGTCTTCACTTCCCATCCGTGGTCAAACCTGTCATTGTCAAGCCATTCACTAATTTCTTCACGCGTAAAATTGTCTTGTAAAGCTTGATTGACAATTTGTCTCACTTCGTCAGAATCATCTATAGGGTCTTCAATGTTACTGTGAAAAATGTTATTCCACGCATTTTGCAATGTTTGACTGCTGAGGTTTTCCCAAGATGCTGCTAAAATGTCAAAACATTTTATTAAATTCCACGATTTTATGAACACTTCGACGGTTTGCTCACTCTCCCGGTTTAATAAAAACCGTTCTCGCACGAAAGCCGTTTTGTACAATCTCTTTAGAGCAACTGTTACCCCCTGTTCCATCGGCTGAATTAAAGGCGTCACATGTGGTGGGAGATATTTAACTTGACACAACGGGTCTATCGCATTTAATTCTTCTGCGGACGGATGAGAAGGAGCGTTGTCTAAAAGAAGAAGAATTTTCTGTCCTGCTTTTTTTGATCTTACTTCTTCGATGAAAACCGTCGTGAACCACTTCATAAATAAGGCTCGATCTATACTGGCATTCTTTTGTTCTGCATAAACTACAGGAAGAATCGGGGCTTTTTCCAAACATCGTGGACGTGCCTTTCCTATTACAAAAAGCGGAATTCTATGTGTTCCCGAGGCATTAGCGCAGGTCATTACTGAGATCCGATCTTCAACTGCTTCGGAAGAAATGGTTTCACTATTTGATGCCGACTTTTCGGGAAGACTTTTCCATCGGAGACCAGTCTCGTCCGCGTTGTAGATATTATCCAGCGAATACTCATTTTCTTCTATGAATTTTTTAATTTCTTCGCTAAATGTATCAAAGGCTGAAGTGCCTGAGGATACTTTTTTCCCTTGCATCGAAAATTGACGGATGCCATGTCGCTTTTGAAACTTCCATAACCACCCAGCACTTGCAACAAAATTGTTCGAGCCCCCAAACTGTTCATTAATTAAGCGAGCTACTTGCTGCACCGTAGAACCCGATATTGGTGTGCCGAGTTCTCGTTCCTGGACAAACCATTCGAACAGAACCTTTTCAAACTCCGATTCCTCGACACCCGTATATTTCTTCTTCTTTAAAGATCCTTGGGCATTTTGTAAATTTCTTGCCTGGTCAGAAATTTCTTTTCTGTGTTTGTGCAGATAAGTTACGGTTTGTCTTGCGATTCCGAAAGAATCTGCCACAGCAGAATGTGTTTCTCCTGCTTCCACTCTTGAAATGACTTTTAATTTATCTTCAATGGACAGTCTTTTTCTTTTTCTCTCTGTAAATATAAACATATAAAACATATTATGCACGGAAATGTTATGAAAATAAAATCTTCATTTATTAATAACGAATTATTGTTGTAACAACTATAATATCTACAACTATAACTTCTGACGTTGTTCATGGCTAAACTATCAGCTTTAGACTGGGACTGTCACTGACTTCTTTGTAGGAAATTTTGTGCTTTACAAAAAGGTTCAGTGTATTTTTATTGTATCTTGTACTTTATTCAATATGGAAGCCTTGAAATAAAAAAAGTGCCGATTTTTTAATCTTAAACGACCTTTACAAATCATATAAATAACCACATAGTTTAAAAATTGTGCTCAAGTTTGCTTAACGATATGTCAAGAGTGAATATAAAAAAAGATTTTGTTTTCAATTTCGAATTTTAATCGCTATTTTAAATGTACAATTTGTACCATTATTACTTGTAAAATACGTTGATAAATGCTCAGCCAAACGGAAAAAATGTTTGACAAAAACTCCTATTCCGGTTGATGGCGCCCTCTATAATGTTTTCCAAGTAATAATGATACAAATTGTACATTTAAAATAGCGATTAAAATTCGAATTCGAATATTCATCTAATAGTAGCAAAAATCACCGCTAGTGGCGAGAACGCCGAAATCCATATCCACACTTAAAACTACTCATTGATTTATATAATAAGATTCGCTGCAGCAACAATAAGTTGAATCTAAAATACAATCGAACCAGACACTGAGCCGTCCTCGGATTTTCATCGGCTTGAAAATATTTTAAGGTATCTAATTCTTTAGAGATATGTATATTCATAATTTTTATCTCCAACTAGTGACTTCTAAAACTCCTATACATAACTTTCAAATGGAATTCAAACTGAAAATTTCTCGAAAACTTAGCCATATTGCATCGTCCATTTTGAATATAATTATTTTGTATGCAGAGTGATATTAGAAGAGATCGATAACATTTACGCATAAATTTACAATCAATTTATATTTTTTAAAAATGAGGAAAAAATGTAATTTTATGACGTTGAAGCTAGCAGCAGATTCGCAGCAGCGGATTCGAAAAAACTATGGTTTTCAGCCATTAAAATTGCCAAAAACAGATTATTTGTATAAAATTTGTGTAAAAATGTTTAAATGCATGTAATTCTTTATAAGAAATTATCCATTTCCACAGTTTTCTTGAATTCGCTGCTGCAAATCTGCTGCTAGCTTCAGCGTCATTTCATTTTTGTATGCCGTTAAACGTTTTTCTTAATTCTGAGAATCGTCCGCTATTTTGAAAGAACCGACCGTATAACTTGGGACGGGGATACATGTATAGGCAAAAGGAAAGACAACCAGTGGAATTCCTCGTAAGAATTAATGATCGTGGGTGTACTTTGTTTTTGCGGTCACTGATTATGAAACCGATATAAGATTTTGAAATTTAAAAAAAAGCGGAATGAAGTCGAAAAAATGCGAATTCGCTGTCTAATTTTCAATGGCGAATCAACAAATGTCTAGTAGCCCCCGCCCTAAGTTATACCATCCAACGTTATATGTCTATCCTAAGTACTAACATCTGCCTTGTCCAAAATTATATAAGGAGTCGCGGCACCAAATCTCACCCTCGCCGTGAATGGTACATTCGTGTTCGCGATACATACATACAGTATGATCTCTCATGCTACATATGTGTATGTACTCCCATGAATGAATTAGAATTCGAAATGTGGGAATCGGTTCTCCTGGTCAAGCAGTGCACATCACTGTGTATTAATGGTATGCTTCTCCTGAATTGTTTGCATTTTTCTTTCAGATTAGGGATTAGATTTATATAGGTTAGACATAGCGATGCATGAAAAGGTACCTTTAGGTACAGTAGTCCTTCTCTTATTCTAATTTGTCCAGTCAGGCAAGATGGCGACCGTCTTCTCTTATTCTAATTTTCTCCTCTCTCCTACTAAACGTTTGCTGTCTCGCTTTTCCTCTCTCTTTCTCTTTCGCAGAGCAGTTATATGTCATATGTGCTTCTAAGCAAAGTAGAAGGTGCGGTGGGGAGAACGCGTGAGGGGAAATATTAGAATAGGAGAAGAGAAAAAATTAGAATAAGGGAAGACATTAGAATAAGGGAAGTTAAAATAAGGGAAGGACTACTGTAATAAGAAATTAAAAATGCAATTAAATGGTGTTGATATGTAGAAGTATATATAATAAAAATATAAATGGTCGGCTTGCCCTACAATTGGTTTCATGAGTTTTCCTCGACGTTTCGAACAAACTTGTGTTCATTATCAAGAGGTTACTGCGGCGCGTCGTGTTGCGTTACCGCTTTGTGATATCACAGAACATAGAATCCAAACATTGCATAAGTTTGACTGGGATGACACAAAAATACTGGACATATATCGGAAATGATTCACATTAAATTACAAGAAGCTCCACTAAACAAAATTGAAGATACACAAAATTTACACACCATGTATGAACGCATTATTCCAAAAATGAAACGGTCAGGACCCTCCCCACCATAGAAAAACAGGAAACTTATAAAGCGGTAACACAACACGACACGCCGCAGTAACCTCTTGATAACACTGTCCGACACTGATTTTGCCTTTGACAAGTGAAGTATCATTTCTGAAGTACTTTTTCGTGCTGAAAAAGGTGGCGCTAGCAGAATTTTGCTATCACGTCACATTTTGGAGAAAAACGTGGTTTAATGTGTGGAAATCAGCGTTTTTGGCGATATTTCGGTCTATTTTGTAGCAAAAGGGAATTTATTTTTGATAAGCGAAGTATCATTTCTCAAGTATTTTTCTTGCTGAAAACTTTGGCGCTAGAGAAATTTTGCTATGACGTAACATTTTGGAGAAAACCGTGGTTAAATTTAATCTAATTTTTTACACATTTAACCACGTCTTTCTCCAAAGTGTGACGTGATAGCAAAACTCGGCTAGCGTCATCGTTTTCATCACGAAAAAATACGTCGGAAATGATACTTCGCTTGACAAAAGCAGACAAAAAGTAAAATTTGGTCTATCAGTGCAATGAACAGAAGTTTGTTCGAAACGTCGAGGAAAACTCTCATCAAACCAATTGTCGGACAAAGCCGACCTTTTATATTTTTATTATAAAAATGTAATTGTAAAACAATCATTAAATTGCGTATACGAATAAGTATTCATAATTTATTTACATATCACATCTTTTGTCCTGTATAAATTCTAAATAAATAAATAAATAAACAAACACGTGCCGCATTTCATAATTACAATTTGAATTATAGGTTGTCCACGATAATTTTGCCGATGTGCATTTTCATTTCTGCAATTGCCCTGAGTTTTTGTGCATCTGTATCCCGCTGTCTCGACATCCAGTTGTAAAGTCGATCAGCGCTTTCATAGGCCTGTTCTGCTGAAGTTGATGGATTGTGCTTAAGTTCCTGGTCTTCTTCCTCTTCATCATCATCATCTTCATACTCTGTCGCTACATCGTGTTCATTTCGTGCCAGCTGTGTAGCAGACTGAACTTCCCAAACGATGGCATGCGTGTCATTGTCCAACCACTCCATTACGTCACTGATTGGTACGTCACACTGCAATGTTCGCCTCATCAAGTGCTGAATTTCGTCAACATTATTCACTTGATTTTGTTGATCATTATCTTTGCCAAAAATATTGTTCCACGAATGACTAAGCGTAGCTTCGGTTACTTGATTCCAAGCAGCTGAAATGGCCTGAAAGCACGATACGAGATTCCATTTTTGTTTAAATACTGAAATTTTGTCTTTCGTGTCTGCAGCAGTCAACAATAGCTCTCGTAGAAAAATCGTTCTATAAAATCTTTTCAGTGCTACAATAACGCCTTGGTTCATTGGTTGTATTAGTAACGCGTCGTTTGGTGGAAGATACATGACCTGACATGAATGATCTATCGCATTTAATTCTACCTCAGGTGGATGAGATGGTGCGTTCTTCAACAATAGCAAAATTTTCTCACTATGTTGGACTCGAGACTTTGCTGCAGGGAGAAATACCTCTGTGTACCATTGGATGAATAATTGTTTATCCATCAATGAATACGTTTGATTAGCATATATAACAGGCAAGCAATTAACATTTCTGAAACACCGAGGTTTCTTAGCTTTGCCGATGCAAAACAATGGTATTTTATTTGTTCCAGCGGCATTTGCACATACCATTAAGGTAATACATTCTTTAGCCAATTTGAGGTCTTCGGCTGTCCTTTCATTTTTATCGGCTAAAGATTTATTGGGAAATGCTTTCCACATTAGCCCAGTTTCATCAGCATTGTATATGTGCTCGAAACTGAATCCTTCCTCAGCAATTATTTTCTTAAATTTTGCACAAAAATCCACATTCGAATCGGTGTCAGCAGAGCGCTTTTTATCTTGTATAGACAAGTTCATAATACCGTGACGGGTCTTAAATTTTGAAAGCCAGCCATGGCTGGCTTTAAAGTCAGGTGAACCATTTAATTCCTTATTTAATGCTAATGCCTGTGCTCTTAGCTGTGCTCCGGACACCGGTAGGCCTGCCTCTCGGTGCTGCTTAAACCACAAAAATAGAATCCGGTCGAATTCAGAGTCGTCTATTTTATTGATTCTTCGTCTCTTTGTACTGTCGCCATGTTGCTCCGTCAGAGCCTCTTTTAATTTAAAAATGTCTGCACGTTTCTTAGAAATATTTGTAATTGTGGAGGTCGGAATGCCAGATGTAGCAGAAATTTGAGAATTTGTTTCTCCACTGTCGAGCCTTCGAATAATCATAATTTTTTCATCGACACTCAGCCACATGCGTTTTCGTTCTAACAAGCATAAAATAATTTCTATTAAATTACATAACCTGCTTTAAAGGGATTCAGTAGATACCTCTTATTTTAATTTTTTTTCCTTCAAATAAGGGGAGACCTACTATACATATATGAATAAATATAAAAAATTACACGGCTCAACAAAATTTGACTTTGCGAAATCATCAGAAATGTGGTTATAATTTTCTGACGTATTTTTGTCTGCTGAATCCAAATCCGTTGACAGAATTTTTCAATCACCCTCCATTTTCGAGATATCCGCCATTTTGTATTTTTTCCAAATCTGTTTCTTTCAGAATTTTTTGCACTCCAACGGAACATGATAATTAATCGTACGACCTCTCATTTTATGCATAATTGCTTCCAAAATACGTGTGAATTTTTCCATATCCAAAAAATAATTGATGCTTAGTGTTATCAGAGACAGAGAACTTTACAAATTTCACAAAAATGACGAAAATTCAGCCATTCTTAGAAAAAAATGCATCTAATTTGAAAAAAAACAATTTGTTTGAATATTGTAACTGGATGGTCCTATAGTAGGCTAATCACATGTTAATTTCCGGGGTTGTGCGTCTATTTAATTTTACTGTATGTGAAGATATATATTTTTAACCGACAATATCGAAAAATGGTAAATTTAGTGTATGACTGACACGTAATGCTAAAATGATTTACATCAATTTCACATTTCGCATCATTTTTCAGGGTGTTTAATATACATATTTCATTCCGAATATCGAAAATGGTGGATGAAATTGCTAAATTTGTTTGCAAAAAACAATATATTCATTATTCTATATCTAATTCGAAGTATATAAGTTCTCATATAGAGAACAGTAGGAAATTCTTTCGCCGTTCGTTTTCAATACATAAACAAATAAAATTTCGTGGTATCAACGGCATATGTACAAAATGTAAACAAAGGACTAAAGGAAAACAATAAGCGTCGTTCTAATTCGAAGTAGTATAAAGTATTAAAAAGTATATGTATTTTGTCTTTCCCTTCTCTCTCTCTCTCTCTCTCTCTCTCTCTCTCTCTGGTTCGTCCACCATTTCTGGTCCGCCATTTTTGTTAATGGGAATGAAATATGTATGTAAGACCCCCTCAAAAATGTTGCAAAATTGATGGCAATCATTTTGGTATCACGTGCCAGCACATCCAGCACCCATACACTAAATTTACCATTTTTCGAAATGATCAGTTAAAAAAATGTATTTTCACATACAATAAAGTTAAATAGACGCACAACCCCGGAAATTAACATGTGATTAGCCTACTACAGGACCATGCAGTTACAATATTCAAACAAATTGTTTTTTTTTTTTTCAAATTAGATGCCTTTTTGTTGTAAGAATGTCTGAATTTTCGTAATTTTTAGTGAAATTCGTGAAGTTTTTCCCTGATAACACCAAGCATCAATTATTTGTTGGATCTGGAAAAATTCACACGTATTTTGGAAGCAATTATGCATAAAATGAGAGATCGTACGATTAATTATCATGCTCCGTTGGAGTGCAAAAAATTCTGAAAAACGGATTTGGAAAAAGTACAAAATGGCGGATATCTCGAAAATGGAGGGAGATGGAAAAATTCTGTCAACGGATTTGGATTCAGCACACAAAAATTCGTCAGAAAAGTATAACCGCACCTCTGATGATTTTTCAGTATTAACCAGTGTTATTTACAAAAATATACAAAATTTACTTTTTGATGTATTTGGGCAAGAGTTTTCTTGTTTCATTTTTCGGCAGTTATAGAAGACTGTAAAATGTAACCGTCACTTTTGCACACTTGTCTATTATTGCCCCAAAAATTCATATCTTATTTTTCATTCGCCTTTGTGGTTTAAGCTTATAGACTGCCCAGCAATCGAGATTGAATAGGATAGGATTGTAAATTTCAATTCAATTTGAATTCATACTTTGATTCCGTAAATATGTATTCAAATGGATTGAATTCCGAAGAAAGGAATCCATCTGTATTCAATTTTACGAATACAATCGTAAGCATAATTTGCCGGATTAAATTTCAGAAAAAGTAATCCATCCGTATTCAATTTTACGAACACAATTACGAATACAATCGGAAGCAGTATAAGAATACAAATAAATACAGATTTATTCAAAGTTTATTTTCTGAAAGAAAAATTTTTTTGGATTGAAATGAATGCGCTTAGATAGTTTTGAATCCGTAATGTTGAATACGGAGGCATTCAATATTTCGTTTTGAAGAAGGAAACTTTTTTTGGATTGAAATGAATACACTTGGATAGTTTTGAATCCGTAATGTTGAATACGGATGCATTCAATATTTCGTTTTTAAAAAGGAAACTATTTTGGATTGAAATGAATATCTACACTTAGATAATTTTGAATCCGTAATGTTGAATACGGATGTATTTAAGATTTAATTTTTAGAAAGAACACTTTTTTCGATTAATATGAATTCAGAAAGTATTTACGTATTAAAATGGATTCACCGTTAACAAAAGTATGGATTCAGAATTTAATAATTGAATCCAATTCTATACAACTCTATCCAAATTCGATTGCTGGGTGGCTTTATCACTAGGGTGAAAGTACCAATGAAAAACTTTAAATCTACGCGGGAAATCCCACTAAGTGTATATGTAACATCGCGCATGTGCGTAGTACAGTAGTACAGTAGTCTCCTTTTTAAGACATACGCTTGAGACAAACAAGATGGCGGCGCCTTCCCTTAAGTCATATTTCCCCTCACCTCCCATCACTTGAATTTCTACTTGTCACATGCGCACACACACATACAATGGTACAGCGCTAGCCGTTCAATCAGCGAATGGTAGGAGAATCCCTCGGGGTAAAATCTGACTTAGAGGAAGGGAAATATATGAGTTAAGGGGGAATATGACTTAAGGGGGGGGGGGGCTACTGTACACTGGCGCAGCGGTAAACGACGCAATAGAAGGGGGACGATACCATCACTTACGCGGCCCATTAAGAGGTTAAGCCAAGAACCGACCCATTCCATAAAGGGAGATCTTACTGTATATTATTTTCTCGTCCAAAGGCCACCGAATTCGAATTCACATTAAATTTTGTCATAATAAATAATAGATATACATACATAATGTGTGTATATTTATACTATATACAATACAGTAGTCCCTGTCCTAATTCACACCCTTATATAATTCACGAATATTACCTATCCAAACTAATTCACAATTTCTCCTCTGTTCCTCCCCCCACTGTAGGTTGCTAGGGTGCGAGGGAAACAATTAAAATGAAGGGCGCGAAGGCAAACTTGGAGTGTTGGAGGAGAAAAACGAGACTTGGTGGGATTATAGAAGTAACGTGAATAGAGGGTAGGGGCCGCCATTTTACAAAAACCAACCTCGTGAATTAGGATAGGGACTGCTGAACATGAAAAAAAGGAACAAAGTGGTGTGATTGGGAGCCCTATTGAAAAAATCCATGTGGATTCTATATGGATTTTCATTATGGACTTTCCATATGGATTCCATGTGGATTGATGTGGATTCCATGTGGACTCGTCTGGATTCCATATGGATTTTCATGTGGATTTTCCACGTGTATTTTATGTGGAATCTATATGGATTCTTTATGTGTATTTCCATATGGGTTTTCCACATGAATTCCTTGTGGATTTCAGGTGTGGATTCCATATGGATTTTTTATGTGGAGTTCCATACGGATTCTGTGTCGATTTTTGATGTGGATTCTATATGGATTTTCTCTACATACATTGTACGCTTTGTAGAAATCGTTGTTGTTGTGTGGAAAATCCACATGAAAATCAATATAAAAAATCCATCTGGAATCCATATGAAAAAATCCATATAGAATCCGTACGAATCCCCATGGAATCCACATCAATCCACGTGGAATCCATATGGAAAATCCATATTGAAAATCCATATGGAATCTACATGGATTTTTTCAATAGGGAGTAGAGGGTATATGATGGTGATGGAGGGGGAGGGGTGTAACCCTCCCGACATAATATTAATTCTGATTTTAAAGAAATAAAAAATTATAGTATATTATTTTTTTTGTTTTTATATTTTAGTTTTAATATTTTAGTAAAATAAAACGAAAACTGATTCGTTTATTTTTGTTGTATGATATTTATATTTATTTTGCTTTTGCTGATTCCACATTTTCACCATCAGTGAAACCGTCTGCCACAATGATATCCGCTGATTTGTTTGTAACATTTTCCACGTTTGGCGTTGCAAAATTATTTGTAGAATCTATTAAAGATGAATCACATTCATTTTTAACAGTAAAAGAAACATTATTAGTGGTTTCCATGACAAGCACTGAACCTGAATGCTGCTAATATTGATACCATTGAAATAAGAAACTGACAGAGAGAGACATTGAAGAAGAGAGAAGTAGTCTATCCCAGACAACCAGCTAGCTGCATATTGCCGCATATAAGGGAAAAGTCAGACGGCGAATATGTCGGCAGAAATACGGATTATGCGTCGTCACACAGACAGCAAATTTGCTGGAAATTCTCACCTGCCGACTATGCGGCGATTCTGACGCATTTCTGCCGAAGAGATTAAGGAGGTAGTCGTGCGACAGTACCCGTCAAAAGTCTACCCCACATAAATCCACAGACGCCACTTTGTTTCTTCAGTGCGCGTAATGAACGTTTTGGGGGAGAGTGTACTTGATGGACGCCTGTTACACACTAATTTCTCAAGGAATCGTGTCTGTGTACACCAACATCAGCAAAATTTCGAAACGGCAACCTCGCATTTTACGTTCACGACATAATTTCGCTGTCTATTTATTAATATTATTACAAAACTGTACCGCTAGGGTTCTTCAATTTTTTTTACAATGTTCTTTAATATATTTTACACAACATATTAGTTTTTTTATAAAAACGGTAAATACCGTTTTTCTGTAAATAATTAATATGTCATGTCAGCAAAGGCTTAGTATGGGGAACACGTGTTAAAAAGTGAAACTTTGAGGACGATTATCTCCATTATCGTACGGACAGGCTTTCTGAAATTTTAACCACGTATTGATATCAACGTCATTAACGTTTGGTGAAAAAAAGAAAGACTTCGTAAAAAAATCGTTTCACGCGACTACCTCCTTAAAAGGGTCGGCGAAGGGAGTAAAGACACACGAACACGGATTTAATCTCTTCGGAAGAAATGCGTCAGAATCGCCGCAGACTAGTCGGCAGGTGAGAATTTCCAGCAAATTTGCTGTCTGTGTGACGACGCATAATCCGTATTTCTGACGACATATTCGCCTCCTGACTTTTCCCTTATATGCGGCAATATGCAGCAGATCTGGCTGTCTGTGATGTTATTGTTTTGAACGCAGACAAATCTACTGTTTACGGTTGTCGACGTTGAAATTTACATTCAAATATTCGAAGGGAGCAATTTATAAACACTAATGGATATATCATTCTTTAGAACATCTTTATATTTCGTTAAACGGGGCGCAAAAATTCATTTCGCGGCCTGAGGACAAGAAAATCAATATTTATAAAATCCATCGCAAATGTTTCGAAAATTAAACATTTCTGTTCTGTTCGAAAATGCATTAAATAAAAATTAAAAAAGTGCGTTTTAGACACATTATAGTTATCTATTTACAGTCAAAATCTATAACCGAAGCCGATTAATTTTACAAATACAATTTTGTCACTTTCATGTAATGCAAGCAAATCAGAACAAGAATTATTTTGTAATAAAAGTGCTTCAAAAAGATAAAAATATACCTTCAAAGTTTGATGTGGGACCCCTTTTTGTCGAATCACATATCGTGGGACTGAAGGCTGAAGCATCATCAACATAGACTTCGCAAAAAGGTGCAGTCACTCTATTTTCACAAGCTTCATCAGGATGATTGACATTAACATCTGAAGCGAATTCTTCACTTTTCACTATTATTGGGCCGCCCACTGTAGAGTCTGCCACTATTTGAAACGCAATTTCCTTATTAGTTAACTTCATTTTACATAAGTTATTGGAATAAAAGGAGGAATTTTTCTTACTTTGAAGTTCAGTGAACAGAGTCGGCACTGCATTTATTTTCAATTGACATCTATCTCGATCAGGATGAAAACAATGTTCTTCAAAATGCGAAGAGCACAAAACACTATTCTCTGGCACATAATCCATTCCTGTAGCTTTCAACCACTTTTCCAATATAGGCTCATTATCTATAGGAAACCTTGAAAATAAACACAAACATAAACAAATTATGACGAAACATTAGTTAAAAAATAGAACAATTTAGTTTTCGTTTCATCTCGTTATAGAAAAAAAAGTATTTACTGTCATCGTTATATTACATAAGAAGGTTAATCCTGTAATTTTATAAAGTTTGGTCCGAGCTCTTTCTTAAAATGGTAAATTGTAAACGTTTAAGGTTGTAACTATTAAAACATCCAAACAGGCCAAATGGTTGTTAACCAATTGGTATATAAGACCAACTTGTACGGAGGGATACTTAAATTTCAGGTTATTAATGAATTTATAAATTTATGTGCAATATCAGTATAGCATCTTTGACCAATATTTTTCTTTCTTCTAATCTCCGAGACTAAACTTAAAGCTGCCGAGTGCATATCACAGTCTGTTTACAAACAAAAAGTTGATTCTTTATAACAAATCGTATTGTATCCAGTATATATTTTCCTTATTTGTAATATTTTATTGTAATTGAAAAGTTCGATGGATAGCTTCTATTATTGGGAAAATCGTTTTAATAACTCTTTTTTACAATATTTCAACTATGTGAAAAACATTCTTTAAAGCAACACCCACATTGTAGTAAATATATATACTACATTAAATATTTCTTCGTGCGTTGCAGTAAATTCAGTTGTGCATGATAAATATACAAAAACACAATGTCGAAAATGAAAATTTATATTACAAACTTGTAATTCTTGTCTATATACGAACTTGGTAATATTCCTACATATATCATACATTTTTTTCTATTTGATGTGTGAGATTTTACAATGTTTTCGTAAATTAACCAAATACGACTGCGAACATAGTACATTAATGAGTGAATAAGATCTTGGTATTTTTCGGTCATTATAATTAAGTAGACAATAATAATTATTGTAAACAATAACGTTGTAAATAATTGCGTAACTATGATATCAGTTCACGTGACACTCAGAACTATTAGTTTAATTTATGTAGCCAGAAAAAGCATTTTACTATTGTGAATGTTGAAAAATATCCCTGTATTTCGTCAGATTTACTTGCCAACTTTATGCCATCTATGGCTAATCTGCCAAGGCTTAGTCATCATCCCACACAGGACGATACAAACAAATACTACACATAATTGACACCGTGAGCAGTTAGTCGTCTGCCTATGCCGTAGCAAGAGCACCGCAAACATTGCCTTAAAAAATATCCCTGTAATATGTGTGATTGAACTGTTAAAAAATGCGTTTTGGACGGACGATCAAGTGTGCTCATCAGCAGGGTCTTGATTGCCTTCTCTGGACGCAAACATGTTTTTAATATTGTGAACATTACCCAGTTTTTTCAATTTCTTAATGTTTTGAAATGCAATACTAGAAATATGAAAAAACAAACTTTAAGAAAAATGAACGAACTTCAAAATGCAATAGTTCGAACGTGCATTGCTCTTATTACAACAATTCAAGAAATTCATCTATGTTTTATAGACGTTTTCAAACAATTTTTCGACCGTTTAACATATGTGAAGAAGATCTTAGTACTTATTATCGCCTACTTAATTATAATGACAGAGAAATACCAAGATCTTCTTCACTTATATATTTATTTATTTATGAAACAGGCGTTAACTGTCCCATTATACATAATTAAGTAGTAATGATGTACATAGATAGATGAAAAATTAATTATAAAAATTTATAACATAAAAGTAACATAATTAATAATCAAACTGAATAAACAATATGAAATATAACAAGTACCACTCATAAAATGAAAAAAATAATTCTCTTCACTTATAGATAAAAAAGATATGGAATTTACATTAGCGATATGATGAGGTAAAGAGTTCCATTTCATCGTTAAACGTATAACCGTCGAATTGAAATGATAGTTCGTTTTACACATACTTTCAACCAATATTCTGGATGAGTGGCACATGGAACAGAACGATATGAGAAAAGTTTTCTAACATGCTCCGATAATACTTGTTCAAATAAAACCTTTCTGGTATAAAGATTGTCATTAACTGTATGGATACCATGCAAAAGTCTTTGGACACCAAATTATTTAAGGTTTTCGTCGCCATATTCTTTTCTGAACGAATGAATATTTCCCAAAAATACAGTTTTGAACTTGTTTATTATAGAAGACACACATTCAACACCAATATATAGCATTACATGGGACACAGAGTAAATTACATCAAACTTTCTTTTCATCGAAAAACTTACCGAAATATGCAGATTTTAGTACGTGGGAACCACAGGAACAGCAGAAATGTTTCTTGACACATTCACAATAAACAAACGACGATCAACATTAGCTTTAAGTATATTTTGTATCAATATTGTCATACTCAATAAACCCAACCTTTGAGACATATAAGTCTAAAATGACATTTAACATAGCGCATTGTTACTGCTGCAGTCAAAACATATTCAGATTATTTCAAAAGCTGCTATCACCTACTTCTGTTAATATTCAGAGCTTTAAATCAAATATTTCTTACGTTTTTTGCTTATTATATACGAAAAATTAAGTGTCCAAAGACTTTTGCACAGTAGTGTAGATTTAATTGTTGACAAATTGATAAAGACAGAAGCATCATGACAGTCATGAGAACTGAATGCCATAGGACGACCAATTTTAAACATAAGGAAGCGCAAAAACCTATTCTGCACAGACCCTATTTATTTTATACCAACACCCGTATTGGGAGTCCAAACAGGTAAGGCATATAAAATATTAGGTAAAACCAATGTCTTATATAATTTTATAATAACTGAGATGTCTTTAAAGAATTTTGTTGAATGAATAAGAAAACCTAATTGTTTATAGGCCTTATTTAGCACTATCTTGAGATGTCCATTGTAGCATAGTTTTGAATCAATATAAACACCTAAATCCTTTATAGTGTGTACAACTTCTAACTCTTGACCGCTTATTCATTATTTTTTTTTTTTTTTCTTTTATTAATTAAGCTTATGACCGCTACGAAAAACTGCTCTGATGTAGCTTATTAACCGCCAATAAAATATCCTTGTGGATAATAACATTGGACACTACAAAATGATGAAACGAGTAATGGAACATCATTAGAGGTACATATAATTATGTTAAACGATCGAAAAGTTTTTTGAAAACATCTATAAAACATAGATGAATTTCTTGAATTATTGTAGTACATACAATAATGCATTTCCCTATGTTACAAGTCGATTAAAACAGAGTTCACATCACAAGTAGCATTTTAGTTATAAGACAAATATCACAAAAATTTGTAAATAATTATTTTGTCAATAATAACAATTCTATAGTTACCTGTGTAAGGTTCTCCCATCCTCCGATGATTTACTGCAGACACAGCATCTTCCAGGCATCTTTTTAATGACTTTTATTACCACCAATATTATCAGATAAAATAAAAAATGGTAACTTCAAAAAAACACTGCAAAACTCCACCGAAAACATAACAATGTACAAAAATGCTCCACCAGTTGTTTACTCTGTATATTTGTCGTTTACATTTTTGAGGTCTTTCGCTAGTTTTCGGTAATATTCGGATATGTTCGGGACGCCATCTTGGATTATGTTTGCGCGTCTGAACATGTTCAAATTAGTGAAGAATGGTAAAAAATTACTATTTTAGGCCCATTTTTCTCATTTTTTTTACTAATATACACCAAATTTCGACGAAATATTGGTTCAGAATTCGCAAGAATACATTTCTTTGGTGAAAATGGGAATTGTTTTGCTACAAAAAATGATTCAACAAATTCTGAACCAATTTCGCGGAAATTTGGTTTTCGTAAGTAAAAAAATGTGTAAAAATGTCCTAAAATAGATATAGACTTGAAAAGGTGTCTAGTTTCTGTTTAATTAGAATATTTTAGGTTAGAAAGTGAACAATCCATTTCGTAAGTTGTACATTTTTTTTAATCGTAGAGATCAGTGTTCATTTAAATCCTTGCCGGGAATCCGGGATTGCAAATTTTAAGTTCGAATCCTGTTTTTGTTCACAACGTATTAAAATTTGTGAATGTTTTTCCAGTAGTTTCCTGGCAAACATTATGTTACATTGTTACATAAATGTTACATAGTTGTTACATAACTGTTACTTTTGTGTTTGCAAGGTTATATTCATTCCTCTGCAAACCTACGACAATGGATAAGGACCCAGTAAAAAAACGATTAAGAATTATTGAAAATTATTTATTTTATCATTTTAAATCTTCTTATTTACTATTTTAAATCAATTTTTAAAACCCATTAACAAAATAAATTATCTTTGACGAAAACTACGTTTATACAGTAACTAAACTAACCTATAAAAAACTTAGACTTTAATGAAAGTAACTAAAATATAAAACACATAATAATCCACAAATACTTTAATGGAAATGCGAACATTTTTAAAAATTGTTTTTATTGTTATTTACAACACATTCTTACATATATACACACACATACTTTGTACGATTTCTTCTGTTTCCGATTTCTAATGTTCGAGTAATCATTTTTCGCTGGATTCTTCTAGTTCGTCAAAGTCCGATTCGTTCAACTCGACACTTTCACAAGGAAGTTTTTTATTTCGTAATTGCAAGGTTACCATAGCGCGAGCTGTCGGATTTGTACAATGATGCGCATCCAAAAATTCGTTAATACTCAGTTTTTTCTTCTTTAATGAAGCGATTTTTGCCCTGTGCAAACTTTTCATTTTACGCGTTTCTTGTTTTATCCTCATTATCTTCTTCAGCATTCTGTCGTGTTCTCTTCTAAGTTTTGCGTTTTCTTTTCGCAGTTTGTTCAATTCTTCTACGATGATAAATCTAGAATTAACTTGATTTTGTTCTGGAACAAGTTTCTTCTCGTTTTCAGTATTTTCTTTTTGTAATGGAACATTTTCACACAACTGAAATTGATTGTCTTCTTCAATCATATTAACATCACAAGCTTTGGTAGCAGGAAGATAGATTATCACATTTTCGGGACTTCTTAAAATTTTGTTTTCGTCATTGTTAGATGTCTCTGACACATTAGTTATTGATTCATTACTTTCCGGTTCTTCTTGGCTATCCATTGAAATTACGTCAGCTGTTATGGGATTGTTGATCTCAAGTGTGCAGGAAATCGGAACTTGTTTTGGTCTTAACTTCAATTTATCAGGGGTCCAAAATGCTTTGTTAGAGAAGTGTTCTTTGCATAGTCCCGCTTTTCGAATTGAATGGTTGGACCATTTCCTCAAAGTGTTATTTCCTAGAGATATAATTCAATATTTATTATATCTATTTAATTACCTAACTAATATACTGTCAGTAAATCTCGTTAGCTCATGAAATGTCAATTGTTGATGCTAATACACATCTGTCTCTTTGTTTTCTATTGTTTAAATATATTAAAAAGTATTCAGACAAATTATGACTTGTATTTACCTGAGTTTTCAATCCAAATATCACAACGAGGATCTGATCTTTTTGGAAAGCGAAACAGTCGATGTTGATCACTTTTGCTGTTTCCGCATCCGCGATATTGGCAACGCGAATAAACAGACATTGTTTTTAAGAAACAATTAAACTTTTTACACTAATGATTCAACAAAAATAACAATGAAACAATTCACTGCAACTGTTTCAATGGATTTAAAGAGCTTTTAATAATCTGCAACCTTGATAAATACTTAGAGTTTTAAGTTAAATGTTTTTCACCACTGTTTTGCACCAAACACTAAAATACATTGATATTGTTAAAAGGTTAAAAGTGGTTTTGTTTCCGTCACAGGTTATGTGTACATGGGTCTCTGATTTACCCTTGGAGTCTTTCTCTGGTTTACCCGATGTTAAAGAGATTCTAAAGTGCTCGACCGATAAGATAGGAATTTTTACTAAAATCCGTAAATAAAAAGTGACTGAATCGATTTTTCAAAATTCGGGCTTTGGAAGGGCAATTCTATTGATTATACACGATATCCTTGAAAATGCCAAAGAAATTAATTGAAAACTGATGGGGATTTTTCAGAAATAAGTGATTTTTATTTATTTAAGAAAATTCTCGGTCAGTTCTCAATTAGTATCTGGTAATCTCTAGGAAACTATCTATAGTAATTAGAATTGCATTTAAAACGCCCGAATTTTCAAAATTGTATTCAGTCATCTTTAGTTTACGTTATTTAGTGAAACTTCCTACCTTACCGGAGGACCACTTTCAAACCCCCTTAATTGTACACTGCACTGTAAAAAATCCTGTTGTAAAATCACTACTCTGAGAGTAGTAAAATCCCTAGGAAAATTGTAAAATTAACATCGAGTTTGTAAATTTACAGCTTCCAGAGTAGTAAAATTACATTAATCTTGTAAATTTACTATTTCCAAAGTATACTATAGTAAAAATAACAACTTTCAGAGTACAGTAATCCCCATCCTAAGTTATATCGTCGGTTCTTTCAAAATGGCGGAAGTTTATCCAAAGTTATAGCCCCTCGCTATCCCCCATGAGAGCTGCTGTATGCGAGTGTCGCGAAGCGAGTGTGACTCAGCGAAACAATGGGGTGGGGGAAGGAGAGGATGAGAGTGACATAACTTTGGACAATCCCGATATATAACTTTGGACGATATCTAGTAAAATTAAAAATCTCAGAATAGGTAATTATTATGACCCACTATAAGAATAGTAATTTTACAATTTTGTTGTAATATTACCATTGCAGTGGTACAATACCTAGCCAAATAGGATATTTACATTTTTCAGAGTTATGATTTTACACTTTCGCTAGTAAAACTGTGGTTTAATTTTACAACTTCCTTGTAATTTTAAAAAGGGATTTTTCACATGAAAAAAATGCCGGTGTAAAATCACTGGGGGAATTGTAAAATTACACAGCACCTTTACAGCTCACATGGTAAAATCGGATCTCGGAGAGTCGCAAAATTACAATTCTTGTCAGTATTTTACTACGATAAATGTAAATTACGGCTGGGGGAACAAAGTTCCGAAAATACACACACCGAAAGGCCAAACTTTCGATCAGCGTGATTTTCCTCACTTTGACTTTGAAAATTTGACAAAAAGAAAGCAAATAAAACACCATGGACTCACGGAATATCGAAATTTTAGCCTTTCGGGGTTTTGATTTTCGGAACTTTGTCCCGCGGCCTAAATTACTACAAAAATTGTAAAATTGTTGTTCTCAGAGTGGGTAATTAAAATTATAATTTTAAATTATTATATTATATAAAAATATTTAATTTTAAATTTAAAATTATAATTTTAATTACACACTCCGAGGGTGGTAATGTTACTTCTCTCAATATTACTATTCGACTGAAAATCACAACCAGTATTGTTACAATCTTCCACAGTAATATTTGTCGCAGAAATCGTTCACGAACTCACGAAGTGTATGTATATTAATCGAGTATAAAAAATAAGAAAAGATCAAAGAACGTTCCGAAAAGTAAGTATATCCCATTATCGAAATCAACATTATTTCATTACATGTAGATCTTATATAAGTTTATAAACATTTCTATATCTTTTATGTAACAAACAATTACTGTGATGTCTGTTTATAAGTGTTTCTTTCGTTTTATAATATAATCAATTAAATGCATTTCTCGAAAAATCATTTGTTTTTCTATCCTGAAACTCTTTGAAAGTAACATAAAGGTAAATAAATAATACCATTAAAAACACATACAAAATATATTTATAACCTTTACAGGCTATTAACCTTCAAATGCAAGAGCAATTAGAAATGGCGATTTTAATGCGATAATTGTAATTTTAATCTAATTTTTGTAATTTTACTGCACCGATTGTAAATGTTAACATTCCCTTCGAAGTCGGTTGAGCGTGGTAATTTCACTCTGAAATTTGTACTGAAAAGTGTAAGAGAGATACAGTGCCCCCCTCCAATATTTGCCTCGTCCGTCTTGTTTATCCTAAACGGGAAAGAAATATGCATTTGGGCGGGAATATGCGTTAGGAAGGGATGCGTTAGGACGGGAACCACTGTATGTATGTACTAGATACGAGCTGATATCTGATTGGTCGCGATTTTAAAGTAACTAGATTCTGGTGATGCTCTTTACAAGAGATATGTTCTATATATTTTTCGGCCATAATTGAGGGGTTACCATAAAATCGGCTTGCATCGACCCGGCCATAATTGAGGGATTGTACTCTACCGCTCCGTGAGAAGTGGTGGTGAACAGCAATCTAGGGGTAAGGCAAATATTGGGCGGGACTTAATGGCAAATATTATGGGGACTACTGTATATATGTATACTGCCGAATCTTGTCGCACGTATTCTGTTTTACCAATCGGTCGCGGATTCGTGAGTAGTATTATGTCGGTGTGAGGAGAGGGCGCATATATCAGCTTATTTTTTTCCATGTATCAGAATCTATCATAACTCCATATTCGTGGTGTATCCATTATTCTCGAAAAGGACATTTTTTACTTTCAGATTCAAATTTAAAAAATTGAATATGTATCGTGATTTGCTATCAGTTTTATTTCAGAAACTTTGAAGAAACTACAATTATCCGACATTCAAGTAGGTTTATAATTGTAAATTACTTATATCAAGTGTCTTATTTATTCTTAATTTTTATTTCCCTGCAAACACAAAAGTAACAGTTATGTAACAACTATGTAACATTTATGTAACAATGTAACAATTACGTAAATATTACGTAACTGTTGATATTTACTTGAAAAAAGTAGCAACTTTATATCCACTAAAAAATTGTCAATAATATCTCAGCCGCTATACAAAATTTGACGCTACTTCAAATAATAGGCATTTATACACTTGTTTATTTCTCGTACTTTGATGAAGCTGGTTACAATTAGATTTGACCGATGTTTTATATTTATAAGTTAATATTTATTTATTTATTGTAGTAGACGGCCTTAAAGTTCCTTTATAAAAAAACAAATGACAATCTGAGCTTAATAATAACGAAACAAGAATAAACCTTAATAAACGATGGATAAACCTAATATTTGATATCCGAGTTAAACGGTAAATAAAGAGAGAAAAAGAAACTTAAAATTTGTAAACATAATTTCGTATTGCAGTTTTAGATTTAGCATTTCCTTCATATATTTCACGATGCTGTCTCAATTCATAATACGAAGTACGAGGTAAAAAAACTTCAGATAATTGATTACATTTAGTTCAAGGTAATTTTTCTGATGATAAGTAGATCACATTCGTGATAAAGGGATAAAATAGTAGGGAGTTTAAAGGAAAATGCAACCGCTGTATAACCATGCGCGAAATAACTAATAGGCAACCCAAATTTAAATGAACGATATCTCCAAAGTCGATGTTGAACCATTTCGAGCTGATCAACATATTTGGAATAAAAATAGAGTGTGGTCAAATGTAACACCTAAATCCTTTCCTGCTTAAAAAAGTGGATATAATTGGACACGATTGGTTAAAAACGGATTGAAAACAGGATAAAAATACCTCATTATCGATAAAAATGGATTAAATGTCTGTATATTTCTATCCTGATTTCGATCCAATATTTAGTTTTATGCAGGGTTGACACTTGATACTGTTTAAATCACATTACCTGCTATTAAATACGAAAAATTCAGTTTCGTTGAACTTCTACTGAATGTCATTATTTTGTACTTTTGTATATTTAACTGGAGCATATTCATTGTAGCCCAAACATATTCCAGCAAGTTGATCTCGCAAAGAGCTCAGAAAGAACTCAGAAAAAATTTCTGACCTCATTAAGAAAACTCAAAATTATGTAAGAATTATGTCATAATGTGGTCAGATGACCCACTTAAAGGTGTCATTTTGGTAATCCCTACTGAAAATTGTCATATGATATATCGTATGACATGTCATATGAGAATTTGTCTTATGAGATCATATGACATATCATAAGACATATGAATTGACTTTATTAGATTTTATATCCGATTTCAGAACAGAATTTTGTAGTCTAAATGTGAGAACAATTTTGTTCATGACCCACTTATCTCACATAAGTTCCATTGTCAGCTGTATGTCATGTCCATGTGCATATCATATGACAAATCATGTGACATATCGTATGACATGTCATATGACATATAACGTGAGAAATCATATGACATCATGTGACATACCATATGACATCATATGGCATCATATGACATCATATGACTTTTGCATTTTTTAAAGGAAGTACAGAATCGCGATTCAGGGTTTGAGAATTTCCTGGAAGGAGAATAAGTTCAAATAAATACAATTCATATGTCATATGATGTCATAAGACAAATTGTCATATGATGTCGTATGATATATCATATGATGTCATATGGTATGTCATATGACGTCATATGGTATGTCATATGATGTCATATGATTTCTCATGTGATATGTCACATGACATGTCATACGATATGTCACATGATTTGTCATATGATATGCACATGGACATGATATACAACTGACAATTGAACTTATGTGAGATAAGTGGGTCATGAACAAAATTGTTCTCACATTTCGACTACAAAATTGTGTTCTGAAATCGGATATAAAATCTAAAGTCAATTCATATGTCTTATGATATGTCATATGATGTCATAAGACAAATTCTCATATGACATGTCATATGATATATCATATGACAATTTTCAGTAGAGATGGCACGAAGACCTCTTAAAGAGCTCATATTTTTAAGACATTAATAAAAATATCGTAATTGTATCATAAAGTGTTCAGATGTTTAACTTAAAGATATCATTTTGTTATTGATCTAAAAATCCCTTAAATAGATCAAATTTCTAAGAATTTAATTGGTCAGAACTAATTAACACTTGTAGGCTTGTTTTACATACTTGGATTTCAAAAAACTTTGCATTGCAATTTGTAGGGCACTATTAAATTCTCATTTATGCAATATAAACTACTTAAAAAAACAGCAAAAACAAGCCTACAAGTATTGCTTAGCTCAGGCTGATTAATTAAGATTTTAGAAATGTAAACTTTTTAATTTTAATATAAACCTTTTTATTTCATTAAACATTTTTTAAAAATATTAATATGTAATTATATATTTTATTTTTCCACTGACAAATGAGCAACTTAAACAATGTTATTTTTTTATTTGTTTACAGTAGGACCTCTCTTATTCGAACCTCTCTTATTCTAATTGCCTTTCTTATTCTAATTGTCCAGCCTCTCTTATTCTAATCGTTCCCCCACAAGTCTTCAGCACTATCACACAAAAAGTCAATGAAAAATATTGTCCACGAATCACAAGCTCGCAAGCAAAGTAAGTGTAGGTAAGGGGAAAATTAGAATAAGAGAGGTCGGCACCATCTTGAAAAACTTTACTAATTAGAATAAGAGAGGTCCTACTGTATTTATATATATTTATTTTACTACAAACAGAATTTTTTTTGTATTGATATTTTTATTTTATATAATAATTAATTTGTAGTAGTTTTCTTCTTATATCAACCTCCCATTCCGTCTAAATTATGTCTTTCCTAAGGTAAAAATGTGGTGTCATAAATATGATATATTTAAAATACTTTTATTACTTTTTTTAAACAGTTTACCGCATTCTGAACACATTATATCACCTTAGCAAATCATAAAGACATTAAAATTAGGATTTCATTTTAAAGATTTTCTGAAAAATTTGTTGTCTGAGTAAGATATTGCAAATAATTTTAAATAATCTTCCATAACGTTATGGAATTTGTCTATGTGCATCTTTCGAACTGTATATAGTTTTTATACATAATTTTACTGTGTAATAGGGTTTAATATGATATTTTACATTAGAATTATTGTTTAGTAAGGACTAATTTTTAGTTTAATATATAAATAATAATAAACAACACAAATTTTCAGAATTATTACAAAATAAATAATTAAAAACGTACTCTTTTATTGCATTATTTTTTATTTCATTTTGTAGGTATCATGTATTTTTGATCCAATTTTTTAATACATTTTGCTGATACTTTCAGAATATAAACAGATTTACATTTTTCATTAAAATATTTTACAAAAATATAACAATTTACAATATTATGTGTATGAAAATATATTAATATATTGGTGAAATATAAAAGTGAAACAATGATTTAAAAAATTGTCAATTTCAATACTTCCTACATACATTTGGTACAAAAGTATCAAAGATTAAAAAGAATTCCTTTCATTTTATATATAACTGTCATTTGTACAATATATCTTATTTCGACAATATTGCAACCTTCCCTTATATCAGTCGAGTGGTTTATGTTTTGTAATTCCATGACAATTTCAATATCGTTATCTTTTTCCATTTAGTGAGAACCTTTACAATTCTGACAATAGCTTTTTATTTTAAATCTACTTAAAATAAATCAGTCAGGTTTGTTACTTTGACATAACAATAAATTTTACAATTTTTATTAAAACTATCTCTGATAATTATGATTGTAATAACAGTTGGTTTATATTAAATTGTTAAACATTTATGGTATAGTCAAAGTAATAATAATGCTTAATTCATTTCAAGTTAATTTCTAGTAAAAAAAGACGTGCACATAAAAAAATATTCATTTTTAGAAACGTTTGTTTCTAAGCAATTGTTACAATTTAAATCAGTCTTCATGTTATAAAAAGTCTTTGACAACACATCAATAACAGACAAACGAGGACAAGATGAGGACATACAAAATTGTGGGCTATTGTGTACCAATTAAACATGGGGAACTCGATCGTAGTCTTTTAACATTTGTACACTTGGATTGATTGAGTTTTTCAATTATCCTAACATCCGGTACCAACCTGAAATAAAAGTTATAATTTAAAAAAAATACAATTATCTATATAAAAAAAATAAAAAGGTTGGCTTTGTCCTACAATGTCAGGTATTGTTTTTATTTTTTTTTTAAATAAATTGAAGTAATTCAATTTTATTCAGAAAAATCATATTTACCCAACTCGAATGATTCGGGACTTGCAGGAACTGCAAATGCTGATAGCGGGGATCAGGAATAGGCTGCATATACTGATCTGAATTTGTTTGTTGATTTATAATCATACTGTTGTTGTTATTATTGTTGTTGTTATTATTAGGTACATTTTTAACAACCTCCATACATTCTTCATTTTCATCAAAATGAGAATGATCATTGAGACCTATTCTCATTTTGTTAAACAGTTGTCTACGCCTTTCCTTACGTTGGCGAGCCCTCTACAATATTATATTTGTTTTAGGAAACGAAATTTTATTAATATTTAGATTCTTCTACTAACCTGCCTTAAAATGTCCATCATCCTGTATTTAAACATAGTTCACTCGTCCTCGAAATCTATCAGTTGTTAGCTTTTACACTGCTTAAGCACAATCGCTCTTTTAACAAGTCCACACTCAACGAATGCAAAAGATATAAATAAAGAGGTTTATACATAGCATTCAATTACATATCTTTGTTTACATATAATTTAATTTATTGACCTTTGAAGACAACAACAAAGCTGTTGTTTAAAATTTTGAAACATTGTAGTTAATATATGAAATATAAAATATTTTGATTATATTTATAAAGACGTAAATTTCCATGAAGAAAATAAAATTAAAAAATTATTAATTAATTAATTAATTCAATAAAATTCTAAATTTGTAGGAAAATTGTTTATATATTAAAATATAAATCTGATAAGGATGAACGTTTAATGTGATTAGTTATTTCTTTTCTGATAATCTAGAACAAATGAAAATAAATTTTATATTCAAATTTGTTTATGTTTGTGATTGTGTCTGTTATTGTAAAGAAAACAACATTTCCAAAAATTTAATTTGAAAAATAAAATATAACATTAAAGAAAAGAAAATTATTTATTTAAAATAAATTCTATTTTAATCGAATGTATGAAAGTTTATGAATTTTTATTTGATTAATAACCGACTAGCATCAAATTTTCTATACAGATTTATCCACTATCCAATCATGCAATTAAAAAAATTTCTATTAAACATATTTTTTATTTATTGAAATACATTATTTTTTAAATTCCGCCAAAATTTGAAATCGCGACGTTGCCAACGTTGCCATTGTTACCGATTGTGCGATCGAACGCCGTCGATCGTGACCTTTTGACAGATCGATAATTTGTAAACAAAACATTGTTTACAAATGAAGTTCATCTCTTTCACTTCATAATGGACACTTTAAACGATCAGTCTCATCAAGTTAGTGTAAATGCTAAAAATCTAAGACATTTTGAGAATAAACAAAGAGCTGGTCCATCGTTACAAACAGTTTTAAGACAGGTTAGGAAATATTTTTATATAATGTACAAAGTAAATACAGAAAGTTTATAGTTTAGTTAATTTCATGAAAGAAATCATTTATTGTAATGTAGAGATCCCGGGACCGTATAAAAGAAAAGCGTTCTCAATTATTTAATAAAATGAGAACAGGTCTTTGGGATTCAAAGGAAGAAATGCAAGGAAAGTTAATGGAGATTGTACAAAATGAATTTAATAATTTAAGTACTGTCGAAGGGGAAGATTCGACTAGTATTAAAAAGATTGTTAATGGTCCGTTAGAGAAAGATAAAACTCCAAATGAAATTTTAGTTGAAAAAGGTAGTTAAAATGAGAGTAATCTCTAAAAATAATAATATATTAAAAATATTGAAAGTATCGTTTGATTTTAGAAGAATGGATCATCAAAGAATATGAAGAACTTTTGCATTGCGAGGAAGAATACTATACGACATATTCGGTTAACGAATACGAAGTATGTCCATTCTGTAAGAAATTCGGTTTATATGAAATACCAGACTTTATTATTTGTAAATATTGTGGCGTGAAATTGAAAACAAAAATTGCTTTATTAGAATTGAAAAACAATATCGATAAAAATTTACAAACACATTTAAAAATCTGTGATAAAGTTCCTGATTTTTCATTAGTATGCAACAATAATGATACATCATTATGTATATCTTGTACAGCTTGTTCCAGTCTGTCTGTTATTGAAATGTTGTCCAAGACTGCACAAGGACGTTAGTTTTAAATTTGAATTTAGTAAAATGAAGACTGATCACAATAGTAACATTTTTTAATTTTATGTTGTGCTGTCAATCGAAACTAACCATTTAACATTCCTTTTCGATCGATTAGTTTGTAGTTGAAAAACTACACCAGAAACCAAGATTCCTTATAGTTTTTTTATTTCCTTTTTGATACTTTTGTGTGGAACATGTTCAACAAGTACCTCAATCAGCGATGATAATATTTTTTGATAAACTTTTTTACATTACAATTTTATACGTAATATTTATAAATACTATTAAGTTGCCTTACTGGAACTCATTTTTTATGATACTTTACACATTAACGAAATTGAACAAAAAAATATTGAAATTGTTATCAAGTTTTCTTTAAATAAAGATTTTTTTAGATCAATAAAAGTTTTTCCAATTCTTATAATTTTGTAAGAAGACATTTGTTTAAGACAAAGCGTAAAACAGAATGAAAAGTGAGTTTTAGATTTCTATAGTAATAATGTAACTGTTTAATTAAATTAGTTATCCTCAATATTATTATTACTTAATATTGATTCAATTTTGTACTTTTGCATTTTAAATATTGTAAATAAAACTTTTTTACTTGTTCTGAAGTTGATAATTCTGTAGAATTAATATTACTTCATGATGTAAGAAATACTAAATTTTGAAAAAAATTGATAATTTGTACATCCTAGAGAGGCTGATGGTAAGTAACACAAAGTGTATAAAGGTATTTGTGATTATTAAATGGTAAATACCTTAAAATAAAAAAAAATTGCAGTTTTATTTTTTTAATGATAAAGAAATTGTTTTCATACATATTGCAAGGTGACGCAACTATTCAACACATAACTTTTCAACATAAGTATGTTTTGACCACAAGATAACTTCATCATAAACATTTTAACACAAACATTTCATCATAAAATTTGTCAACAAATGACCATTTCAACATAATATATTAAACATTTTTACACAATAGATCAAGTTAGGTTAGATTAGGTTATATGATTAGGTTAGGTTAGGTTGGGTTACATTTAGGTTAGGTTAGGTTATTTCAAACAGCTAAACAGGCGCACCTGGCGGTCGAGTTTGAACTAATATGTACACGACTCACTGTATGGTGTTCAATGTACAAGTAGAGTTTAAAAGTTTATTTTTACGTTTTCTTATGAAATTTAAAATGTCACCTCTAATAGAATTGGAGCATTTAGTTGACGCACTTACATAGAGGGTTTGTTAGACCGCTTCGTGAAATAGAGAGGTTATGAAAAATATAGTTTTTGTGGGCATTCGAGAAAAGAAAAACTCCTTTGTGAAAATTGAGGCTCTTTTTGTCAGGACGACAAAAATTCACGAAGATCCTCCGCAAAGTACCACGAAGTACAAATCCAGATTAATAAAAAAAAAATGAAAAAGTGGAAGAAAAAATAAAATCAATTTAATATTCGTGTCCAGCAGGTGCTTCAAAGAGGAACACTGCTGTAGACATGCAATGGCTACGCTTATTTACCTTGAAAAGGAATTATATATATATAATATTCTGTTAATTTTACTAAAATATAACAAAAGATATATTGAAGTATATATTTTTAACAATAATAATAATATAATAATATGTTAATGTATTAATTCTCTTAATATTAAATCAAATGAACATAACCCAAAACTAATTTGACTTATACTTAGTTATTTTTATTATTGTTAAAAGTTTACTTAATTAGTAAGTGACTTTCACTATTATTCTAGGAGTTATTAACTAATTTAGATTATAGAGTATGCAAATCATTTTATTTAATATATAATTCTTCAGGCACGATGAAGTGCATTTTTTTCGACTGGAATCTTGTGGAATCTTGCAGTTATTTCGTTCCCATTTTTTTTTCTCCTCCGTCTGAAAATAGTTGATATTTAAATAATAAGCTAAGTAATAATAACCTCGAGTTAATAGTAAACTAAACTCGAAAATCTCTCAAAACCTATATACAGTGGTCCCCGTCCTAACGCATCCCTTCCTAACGCATACTCCCGTCCAAACGCATATTTCTTTCCCGTCTAAATGCATAGGTTCCCCTTCGTTCCTCTCCCCACAACACGATTCTTAATTGCTAGCGTTGCTAGTGAGGCACATACGCGTATGCTCAGTATGATAAATGCAAAGAGACTTTTGTGGTAGTGGGGGTTGAGGGAGGATATGCGTTTGGACGGGGGTGGCCATTTTTGATGGAACGAAACATATGCGTTAGGACGGGGACCACTGTATGTATATTTACACTGAGCACCATACAGTGAGTAGTGTAATATTAATAGCGAACACCAGGTGCGCCACTTTAGCTGTTTTCATCGCCAATATTTTTATTATTAATTTGAAAAATTAAGGAAATTAAATAATAAATTGATACCATTTTTTCACGACCTACGCAAAACGCATTAATATTGATACAATTTTTGTTATTCTTATTTTATTTTTAATTATTGTTTAATTTGTGTACACATTTAATTTCGGAAAACCTTAAATGTTAATTTAAAAATCCAGTTTGTAAAAAATGTTTTCAAACATTTTAAATTGTGAATATGAGAAATAATTTGTTGTTAAAAATACGGCACACAAAAATTCAAAGTAATTTTTTAAATGATGATAACAGTTTTATTTTCTATGTAGAATGATTAAGTTTATATTATAATGAAAGTCCAACGTACAAAAGTAAGTATAAAAAATAAAATTACATAAAAATTCTGATTATTAAAATTAAATAATATTTTTTTTCATAAATATTGTATATTTTTACGAAGAAAATCTTGTCACTTACGAAATACGGAAAATATTTAACGATTATTGTCATCCTTTCAGACTTGGGTTATACAAAGTTACGTAAGTTGTAATATGAATAAAAATAACAAATTTCAATTTTGAAAATGTTCGTTGATGTTTTGCAACAAGTGGAACGTCCATAGTTTTAGCTGCAGAAAAGGTCAGTTGTGTAAAAGTGACTGGTTCGGTCAGTTCAATCGTTATTTAAATGGGAATTGCTCCCGGTGATAATCATTATATAATCCGTACCAAGTTTTTTGAATTCCAGAGTATTTTTCGAGTTAATGTACATCACTACGTGCGTAATGTAATGAAGGATGCGAAGATCACTAGAATTAAGGAAATAACATAGAATGACGTATTTCGGAAAATAATTGACGACTTTTTATATGAGAATATTACACGTGTTATTTGCGAAAGTGACTTGGATTAAATTTAATTGAAATTCATACTTTATTGATTGAAACCGTCAAGGGCCCTCGAAAGTAGTTTCTACGCAGATTAAACTAAAACCTATACTATCAAATTTGTTTAGAGTAGAAATCGTATTTTTTACTCAAACTAGTCGTAAAAAATAATGTAAACAAATTAAAGATATGTACTGCTAAATCATTTTTGCCAACCGTTTGTTTGTTAAAGTCGCTGTCATTTGCTTAAATATAATTATTTTTACTTAGAAATTAAGGGTACGTTATCATCAACGGGGTCAAAAAATCGATTTTTTTTTATTGCTTATGTAGATAGCTAAACATGTGTAGAATATTGTATCAAAAGGGCAAATCGGAATTTATTATGGTTGAAAAGTTTCGAGTCGAATTTTCCAGGCAACGTGATAAGAAGCGTTTGAAACTGCGGAAAATAGAGAAAAAATGGAAAATTGCATGAACCTCAACACTTTGGGGAAGAGGAAGGATTGCTGTATGATCCTGGGACAGAAGATTGCCTATAAGTTCAAATAGAAACATTTACATGAATAAAATTTAACTAATTTTATAGAAATAAGAAGCAATAATATTAAAACGCATTTTTTTTTAAACGTGTTTTTAACGAATTTTTTTTTAAACGTGTTTTTAACGAATCTCAATTTTTTTTTAATATGCTTTAATGTTTTCTCCACGGAATAAACTAGAATCATATGGACACATTGCATACTTTTTTTTTAATTAACAAAAATATAACGAAAAATTTCAGTAAAAATGAATAAAAATGTTTGAAGGGCCGCCAGTTTGTTATATTTTATCCAACTTAATCTAGTGTAGTCTATTCCATAAGGATACTTCTACTAAACAAGAAAATTTTCCATTCATCTGTTTCAGACGATTTTTACGACTGGGAGAAATTCCGCAATGCGGCCTCTGGCGTGCAGTTTGTTGCTGAATACTATGTAACTCAACGTAATTTTGCGAAAATGAGCTGTAATTTTTACACAAGATAGACAAAAGTACCACAACTACACTGGAGAAAACCGCGAGTTCTTTTTTGCCTCTCTTATGATGATGTACCTAAAGCAACTTTAATAGTCTTTTCAAAGAAAATTCTCCAAAAAAAAAACGATTGTTTGAGATCTACAAGAAAATAGTCTACTTCAAGTTATATTTTATATATAATATCACTTTATTTTTCAAATATGCTTTATTATAACTTTATAAAGAGTGCTTTTGAAGTTCCTTAGTTGTGTCTTATATGTGGAACCTACGTAAGATACCAATAAAAAACAAAATACCGAATAAAAAAATGATGTCTCGAGGACATAAGGTATAAATGAAGTATGCGTAAGATGCTCAAAAAGGTATGTTGACAACTATAATATACACCGACAGAAATTGTGTAGAAAGATATAAGCTTATGAAATTTACAAAGTTTTTGGAGAAAATGTTACTAGTGAGAATAGTCAAAACGTTCCATATGTATGGGTTATTAGGGTTATCAGGGAACGTTTTTACTATTCTGATTAGTAAAATTTCCTACAATGGCATTGTAAATTTCATAAACGTGTAGGAGTGAACACCAAAGTAGGTAGCCTACAGTATAATATTATATCAAGGGCACTTGTTCCTGTTATAATGGTATGGAGTGCTATATTTTTTTCATCCAGTGGAGTGTAAACAATCTAATGCCGAATCGAACTTTTCGATTTTTAGTTTGTTTTATCTAAATAACTTAGTTGAAGAACAAAAATATAGCAAACATAGAGAAAATGCAATAAGCTGCGAAAGAAATACAAAAAATAAACACGAATAAATAAAAGTTAAAACAATACCACTTTATTATAACAAAAATATTACATTTATTATTCTATATGTATGTTACGGACGGAATCGATGTTTTATCAACTGCGGTACCCGGCGTAGATTTTTTCCCACAGAGGTGGTTTTCCCTACGCCATCGCACATCCGAATGGGGGTACCTCTCAAAATGAAGCAGGCCTGTTAGGTAAATTATGTAAAAGGCCCTTCGAAATGGTGACGATCTCGATAAAAGAATTTGTATTTCGAATAGTATAATCGATATATAATATGACGTTGTAGTCTATTTAAATGTTCGAGAAATTGAAAAGTCGAACTAAGATGTAAAAAATTGACGATCGGGTTTTTTCAGGACGTTTAGGGATGTCGTCGGGTTAGGAAGTTCGCGTCGCGAGCGGATCGTCACCGGTGATCGGAATAAATATGATTTTTAGTTTGTGGCCGATCAAATTACGCGTTTTATTTCAAAGCCCTTCCACCATTCGTTAACAATGTATATCAATATTTTCCCATATCTTGAATTTTGGTGCAATAAGAAAATTTTCTATTCTGGAGTAGTCAAATTATTATTCAATTATGAGTATCAGTGTACAAATGAGCATTCATGGAGACTAGTTAACATCAGATACGTAAAATGTAGAAAACTATTAAGAACAATGTATCTAATGTCAATCAGATGATTCTGTCTAGACTTTACTGTACAAGTTGATTCAAATAGACAATTCTACTTTTTCTTGGTCATTATCCGGTCAAATCCATTAAAAATATATGATTTAAAATGAGTGCAATTGAAAGTAGTTTTCATTTGGAAGAATTGAATGTTGACATAACGGACAACAGTACTGTAAATTAAAAGAAAAATGAATAAAACAGCAACAAAACGACCATAGATAAGTCTTATTAAAAGTAATATGGTTAGTGCTATGAATATGTATTATGATAAACTTTACAACAAAATGCCCTCTTTTGTGACAAAGTGGCAGATGAACCCTGGTAGAAAATCTGAACAGTTTTTATGGGCACAACCCAGAAACCAGCCAATTTTACTGCCCAAAACTTGCTTCCTAATTTCTAGCAAAAAATTGGCTGACAAATTGCTAGTTAATGCCCATTTTAAACGAGACTAGCATCTATCTAGATTTTGCCCAGTTAACCGCCTGAAAAATATGGTCTTCATTTACCATATTTCTGGCTAGAAACTAGCAATGAAATGAGCATATGGGCAAATCTCTAGAACTTTTAAACTGTGGAGTCCTGTGACACTACTTGAACGTCATTGCTTTCACACAAATGCTATATTTTTTTTATACATCAAGATATCATAAATAAAAAGCTTGATGAATTTCGAAGTCGCTCGACGTTACAGAGACGCTCTATAATTATTTATAGATAAAAAATAATGAAATTTCATGCGTCCCTTGCATGTTTTTTTTTACTCTTATGAGTATTGTATTTGCGCCGCGTGAGTTAACCTTGTGTTTTTTGCGCGAAATGGAGGCAAACATCTCATAAAGCAATATATTCATATGAATTATATGTGCCACACATATAATTGTATAGAGTGAGCCTACAGTACCCGTCCCTTGAATTTCGTAAATTCTAAACTTATTTAAACTTGTTTATTTATTATCCGCGCCGTCTTAGTAATCGAATATTAATTGTTTTTGGTTATTAAAGGACACAATAATAAAGTGTTTGACACTTTACTCATTTGTGTGCGCCTTAAACTGTTGATGTTATACAAGTGTAAACATACATTCCAAAAACGTGCCAATTTCAGAAAATTGACTATTTTTCGTGGCACATTCAAAATATCGCCAATATCAAGTTGTTGTTCGGTGTGCTGGTAAGTAAATACCTTATATAAGTATGTAAAGTACGCGGCATTCTTATATTTTACATATTTTCAAAGTTATTGAAAGAACTATTTATAAAGTCGTAATTTAAGGATGAATTAAACACTGTAAGCTTAGTAACATTGTGGTCAGAAACTAAAAGTATGTTTATTCAGATAAAATTTGGTGTTCTTTATGTGTTTAAAGAAAAACAATTCTTTATTATACTTGTTTAAGCACTGTGTTTCAAATTAGAGCTATTGTAAAACAAAATATGTATTTCGAGTCTATGTATAAGTGATAACCCGGGAAAAAATGAATCATATATGGATACCATTCTTCAACTCTCACATAAGTGATATTTTTAAAAAATTGGGCGGAAATGCGTTATTTAATTATTAACCTTTCAAAAAATCAAAATTTCAAGCTCATCCCGGTGGTCAATATTTTGGACATTGTACCGCAAAGTTTTAATGCCGTTGAGTAAAAAGGATGCACGAGCGTACATTTTTACTTCTTATGTAGATATGAATACATATACCCAACGCCAATGTTGTGCTTGAAGTTTAAAAAAAAATTTATTGAGAGGCTGAAATTTAAAAGTTCCAAAGATTTGCCCATATATTAAAACGATCTTGCCTCAAGAATAACCTACACAGTTTGAATTAAAAATATATCGCGAATATTATAACAAATGGTCCTCTATATATATAAAATGGATAATTCGAATCCATGTACAGGCCGTGACCGTGTCCAAAAACATCGCAATATTGATAAAATAAAAAAAAATTAAAACGCTTAGAGATTTTCAGTCTGAAAACCGACTAATTTTTGCCCGGTTTTCTACAATAACAATGCGAAAACCTACATAAACCAATCAACTATCGAGCATAATCTCGTAGAGTTTTTGACCATAAAAATTGGCTAGATTCTGGGCAAATGGGTTACATTACCACAGGAAAACCAGCTAGAAATGTTGGCCAAAGACTGCGTAGAAACCAACAAGATTGGGCATAAACCAGCCAAAAAATGCTTCCCTTTTTCTACCAGGGAAAAACACGTTGTATAATATTATAATTAAACGTTTTATTTTGTTTGTGTACAAAAACACTATTTTATTCCTCGAGTATTTAGTATCTATGCACAGTAAGGGGTAATTTTTTTTCGAGATTTAAATAGGTTTCCGAGTGTAGAATAATGATTAAAATTCGAAATTGTTAGAATATTTCTTTTAAAGAAAGACACGTTTATAATATTATTAATCATTTCGATACGACTTAAATATTTATACTGTTACTTAAAATGGATTATTACTGATATTGGTACGGGTCGTCTTGCTTTTATTATTACTATTTTTTCCCCTCAGCAAGGATATAATTTCGTTAAATATATTAATCTATGTTACTAAAAATTATTATTATACATATCAGTAAAAACCGTGATTTGTCAAACATACCAATAGGTTCAGAAATTTTTAGTAAGTTCTTCATGTCTAATAGTTAAACTATTAGAAGGTCCTCTAAATAGCAGTCCACATAACAAGAAAAATAGTTAATTTAGGATTTAAAGTAGAATAACTAATGAGGTATACGTATATGTACTAATTTAAATGATACATTAGTTAAACACCTAGTAAGACTGTTCACACTTCCTCAGACGTATAAAAATATATTGCAATACGTTCATGAAATTAAATTAATTAAAATTTTTTTCTCAAGTTAGAATTATACTCCATTAAAAGAAGTTAGAGTTGGTATAAGTTAGAATATTATACATATTAAATGATAAAATTAACTAATTCAATTGCAGTTTCGCAATGCGCGTATTACGACATTTCTATTAAATTATTAGATTGAAGTTATTAATAGTAAATTTTTAGTTGACAGAAGTTTTACTTTCTAAATTTTCTTATGTGCAATAACGTTCCTTTTGAAATAAAAATGTGTAAAGAATACACAAAAATATTTTGAAAGGAGTAACATTTTAACCGCCTGACATTTGTATTACAGTAATTTATAAAATAGAATGAAAATATCCAGAAGAATTGGAAAAAATTTAATTTAAATTATTTATACCATAATATGTAAAAAAACGTAGAATAGTATTTGAAGAATCGAGAAACCTTATTCCATTAAAACTGTATCCGATTAAAATTCATTTAATCAACTTACTGCAATGGCAATTGCGCCATAGCAGTATAGATCCCAATATCTCAATTAGCATAGTACCCAGGCATTTTCCTCACGTTTTTATCGGCAATATATAAATATGTATCGTATGTCGTTATTGCGTTTCTCGAAGTCCTAGAAAAAAAAGAACAAGACAGGCATTTTTATTAAATCCACAAAAATACATACGATATAAATACATCGATTACAACAGTCACTTTAGTAAGTCTTACTTTAATAACATGATTTAAGAATAATTTAGTTCAAGTTCTTCCTGCATTGTACGAAGAAAAGTTCAAAGTTTCGATGTATTTAATAAATTTAATTTTTGTTTTTATAGGAACGAGCAACTACTCTATGTTTTTTAAGAGGAAGTAAAAAGAATAGACAAATCAGCTCGTGTCATGCAGAATGACTATTCGTTGTCGGAATCCAACGTCTGATGGTGATTTATTCTTTAGATATGTTTATCATTTGCGCATCATTTAAAAACGAAATTAAAAAAACTCATCCAGTTGTACGTCAAATGATTCAAACGTTTCTTACAGGAAATTTTATGCCGTTGAAACTCATAACATTTAGAAATAAAAATTATTTTAATTCTATTAAAACAATTTCTTTTTAATATTCTAAATAATATTTTGCACGTGGTAAGTAGATTTATAGACAGAAACAGAATTTGATTCGGTCAACAGAAATTTTGCTGCCGTCGACATCGAGCACCGTATCACATCCGACATTCAGGTATCTGCATACTTTTATTTCCCATGCATCATTGGGCATGGCCCATAATTTTTTTCATTGTGTTCTTTTGCCTTTATTGCAGCGTACTAAAAGAAGACAAAATTCACTGTCGTTTGGACCTCGACTTAAAAAGAAGTGGAAAGTAATTATTACCTTGATAGTCTATTTACAAATAACATACTAAAATTTCAACTGCAAATCTCTAATTGTTTTTAATTTATAGAGACCTGAAGATCAGCTGCTCATCAGTACATATCAATAACTTAAACTTTAAATGCGTTTTTCTCGAAACTACATTTTTCAAATTTGCTGCAGCAAATTTTATTTCAGCTATTGTGGACGTCGCAAACACTATATCAGTGGACTAACTACTTTTGGAGCCTCGTATATCCACAACATTCTTAAAACATTAAATAATTCTTTAAAAGAAAATAAATATTTTAAAAAGTTACTAGCCGAACCCTGAATTAATACTTACTTAAAAATTGAATTGCCATACAAATTACGATTAAAATTTATTTACAAATTTCGTAAATAACTAACGCTAAAAGTAAAAATAACTTTGACGACCACCGGTGTAAATAGATTTAACTATTCTCTTCAACTTAACAATTTGTTCGCAATGTTACAGGCTCTATGTCAATAAAATGTAATGTTTTTTATGGTACCCGTTGTTTATATTTCCTATGCCGATAGAAACATTTCACAAAGCAAATGTGTTCTATAGCTTCAATAAAACACTTCAAGAATTAATTTATGTCTTCAATTGAGAGTACACATTTTATGACTAATGTTTATAGGTGTATAAATTGCGTCTAACGCATCGGAATATATAATCATTCATTAATTATGCACGGTTCAGTTCTCTTAGTCACAGAGTTAATAAAAAACTGTGGGATCGCTTAATTAATTTTTTCAAATTCGTCAAACGCGATGAAATTATATGGTTCAATTTTTCTCGGACGACGACATTAGTAATTCTAGGATGAATCATAAAATGGAACACCGATGTAATGCGTTTAATCGTACATTAATTTGTTTACAGAAATGCGGAAGACGTCAGAGGACGTAATTAATACTACGGAAATCTCAATTTTTCAAACTTTTCAGTTTTTCTTTTCACTTACCTTTAAATGCCTACGAATTACTGTCTTTAAGTAAAATATAATTAAAAAGAATACTTCACTATAACTCAAAAGATAATTAATGGCATTTAGATGTATTTTAATATATAAATAAATTATTTAAAAGAGTGGAAAGTTAATAAGAAGGCTAAAACATTATATTTTGTTACTTTAATAATTTGGCCCCACCCCCTCCTTTGATATTTAAAATTATTCAATTTAATTTTTTTTTAATTCATAGATTATATAAGTATAATTGTTTTCGTGTTAACCAGCATTTTTAATACTTATTGCAACGTCAAAAATAAGTCTAATACATGTTAGACTAAGAAAATACCAAGAACTTGGCTTGGAGTGACGTTACGAACAAAGAGGTAGCGTGGCCGAGCGGTCTAAGGCGCTGGTTTAAGGCACCAGTCTCTTCGGAGGCGTGGGTTCGAATCCCACCGCTGCCAGATTTTTTTTTAAATTTTAATAATGATTTCATACATATTTCTATGAAAATATAAGAGTTTTACAGTACATTTAGCAGTATTTTAAATTCGTACCAAATTCTAAATTAAATACATTTTTATAATAATTTTTTATGGAACACAGTATTTTGTTTCTAACATTATTTCTAAACTGCTAAAAGTTAATAATTCGAACTAATTCCTTCCGGATATTCAAATAATTAAAATATTAATATAAAATAAGAATAAGCAAATTAATTCCACTTAACTTTAGATAGATTGGTAAATTTAAACGTATACCACGTCTCAAATACTTTTAAATAATGCTGTTTAAAAATAATTTATTTTGGAATGACGATATCAAGGACGGAAATTAATGTTTTTCTGTCCAATACTTTTATTGCTAATTAATACCAAACTCCAAGTGACTGCAATATTTAATAAAGATGAAATAATTTGTTTATATTCTCCCTTCTCGGTTAACAATCTATTTAATTGTAATAAAAATTTTAAAAAACAATAAAAAACGGTGGACTTGATGAAAATGAACATAGAATGTAACTCGGAATTAGTGGAGTATGAGCAGGTAGCGTGGCCGAGCGGTCTAAGGCGCTGGTTTAAGGCACCAGTCTCTTCGGAGGCGTGGGTTCGAATCCCACCGCTGCCAATTTTTTTTGTTGCTATGTAGATTTCTTTAATACGTTCTTCAAAATGCGAATTGTACTATGTTAGCATACGTTCTGGTATTTTTTTTAATGTTGTGAATTAATTCTGTTTTTTTTTTCGAGAATATTTTTTATTTTAAAATAATTTATAATACAAATTACATTAGTATTAAATATACATTTAGCTTGAGTTATGTATTGGTTTTACATTTTTTAGTTAACTTTACATAAAAACAGTTTTAACATTACTTACGTAAAAAATTGTGTCGCTTGTAGAAATTTTGAGTCTTGATAAAAAGTTTGGCTCCGAGTATTGACAGCTAATATTTGCCTTGAATTTACAATGAGAGTCTTTTATTGAAAGCAGACAATTTTTTATTAGACTAACTTAAAAAGTATTGCAGCTGAGTGCTGTACAAGTATTTGCGTGCATTTTAAAACTTAAACTTGAAAATGCAAGGTTTCTTTCTGTTCCGGAATGAGAGAATAAGAAATCAGGTGATAAGAATCAAGTTCGTTTTATTTTTGTGAAAGGTTGAAACCTTGAATTAACCATTCCGTATTCTTGAATCTTGTCTCTTTTCCAGGTTTTGCTGTTGTTTACGTAATCCGATAATGAAGGGTAGCTATTCCTTCTGCATTCGAAACGATCTTTTATTGTTGCACTAAGAATACTGAAAGTGAAAAAAATGTGAATTTTTATAAAATTAGCAATACAAACACTTAGGATTTATTTATTAGGACAATTCGAATTTAGGAAAAAATATACTGAGGGAAATGTAGGGTAAGATTTACAATACATATTGTAATATTTACAACTGTTGTATACGATATAATACAGATTGTAAATACTGCAATATTTATTTTAAATTTTGCAATGCATTTTTATGTATTTCTACTCTATATATTATAGAAATTACATAATTATTGTAAATTTTTACGGTTATTTCAATGCAAATTAAATAAAATAACAATTTATATTTAAAAAATTATAAAGAAAGTTTTCAAATTTATATTTTATTTATATAAGAAATGATTTCTTTCAGGATAAAATTATTAACCCTTTCGATTTTATTCTTAAAAACTCTTTAAAATAAACATTAGAGCAAACAATGTCAATGAGGGCATTCCATTCAAGGGCCTGAAACATTGAAAGTAAAGTTACTCCATAAACCGAACAACTCCAAAATGATTTCGAGTGGAGTGTCGAATTATTGTGAAAGGAAAAGTTGTCGATAATATCTTACGGGATAAAACGGTGCTAATGAATACAAATTTTGGATATTTCACTAAAATTGTAATCAAGGCGCGACATGGGAATGTTGCATTTGAATGCTTCATTTCTATATAAGGTTATAGAACTGGAGCAACTTAGGAAACATACAGATACTAATAAGCGCAGAAAGCAACAGTGTAGAAAATTACTTTACGTGATCAGAAAGTGCGGTATTTTCTGTAAGAGTACATATTTATCGCGCGCTTGGATAGTTGATTACATCTGAAAACTCTACAGTAGGTAGGTAGTGTAGAGGGGATACATTATGATATTCATGAGTAATCCGACTTCAAGAGTGAGGCATCTATGTCCGTTTAGTGAAACTAAAGCCAAAATTTTTGAAGATATTTTTTCGGTAAAAAATGACGGTTCACATAGTAAAAATGGAACCATTAACATTTACTGTACGTCTGTTTTAATCCTTCGATCAAACTAGTTTATACTGTTATTTATTTAATAATAAGAATAATAATAATCACGTCTTTATTGGCACTTACAAAAACGAATACAGGATATAAATAATACAAAAATGCCAAAGGGCGAGCCACAGCAATAGCTATTTTACAAACTGACCGGGCATTTCATGAAATTTAAATTCATCGATATTTTTTATTTCAGACGATGCAGTTCATCAGAGTGTGTCCTACCTTAGAATGGAAAAATAAAAATACCTTTTTTTATGGCAATTTGTAACTCAACTATAAAAAATTATTGAAAGGTGCTTCATGTATGTACTTTAAGATGACATAATGACCTTTTCAAAAAAGTTCCGTAATTTTCTTTAAAAAAATAGCATAATGGAAATTTCCTATTATTCGCTCTACATTTATCAAATGTATCAATAGTAATTTAAATATTAAATCTCAAATAGCATTAACAAAAATTTGTTAATATTTATGATCATCAGATATTAATATCAATAAATGTCTTAAAAGACTTTTATGGCAAAATTAATTTTGATTAAAGACACTTCAAAATATTATAGTTTTTTAAAGCAATGTCCAGAAAGTTGTATTTACCATAATTTTGAATTTAATAAAATTAAAAAATTTAACTAATGATTCGAACTTTTGGAAAAGTTTCTAATTGTACTTTTCGTTTTTGTTATAGAAAAAAAGTTAAAGACACATGGTGCGAAACAAAATAGGCGATTTCTTCACAAGTCGAGTAACAATTGGGTTTACAATTCATGTTTGTTTATTTCGATTATTGAATATGATACGTAAGAAAGTAAGATGGAATGGAAATCATCTATTTTACACCGTTGAATAATAATGCTCAGTCTCTGTAATAGATTAATTGTTCATGTACATGAAGTTTAGCCAGAGAAATACATAAAAAAGTCTTTCCACCTGCAGAACGGTTATGAAATGTACTTTTTTCCACAACCACTTCAGAATATGCCATAAACGTAAAAAAAATATCTGTTAGATGATAACACCGATTGGAATATGATAGAAACCCAATAAGCAAACAAACATTTTTAAATATTCCAAAAGAATACTTTTTGAATGCTTTTATGAAAGAAAAATTCTAGAATCATTTGCGCATGCTTAAAAATATAACGAATATCTGTTATAGTTATTCAATAAAGAGTTGCTTAAGAATTATTTTTTAAACATATTTCGTAAAAGGTTCTTCAAAGCCGAAATAACATTTTCATAAAGAATTCTTTTACGCACTAGCACGAATACCCAATTAGTATCGAAAATTCTAAGAATTCCTAAAGAATTCTTTTGGAATGTTTTTTTTTGTAAATAATTCTTTTGTAATAAGTTAATACAACTACTTATAAACGTTTATATGAAAATGTACTTAAACACGCAATCATCGACACAACGCAGTTCCCTATACCTTGATTTTTATTATTATATTACAGTCGACTTCGCAGATGGTTCGAAAACTTATAACATGCCATACAGTAGGAGGTGCTTTTATATGGAACAACTCGTACTTTCATCACTTACGAGAATGACTGTGTATGATAACATGCAGAGGGCATGTGTTGAAGTACTTGGTGCACCACCATACGGTGGGCGCTCGAATCATCCACTGTTGCCGATGAACGGACAAGATGGCCGCACATACCGTGTATCATGAATTCGTTAACAAAGAATACTTTAGGACTACTTTTATCATAACTGAAACACTTTACTTTTGACCGATCTTGTTTCAATTCATACATGTTTTCATAAACATTACTTCAAGCATGATTTGGAATTGCCGACCAGGCCATAAGTGAGGGGTTCTACTGAATTGACATTGAACATCATGCAGTGAGTCGTGTACATATTAGTTCAAACTCGGCCGGCAAATGTGCCACTGTAGCTGGTTGAATCGCCAATAGGTCTTTTGATTTAAGGATTCTAGTTTGTTTTTTTCGATCACTTTTTACGCTTATACGCGTGAATAGTTTTATAAAAATGCGCTTAAAATTACTAGAATCGAGAGAACTAGATCCTTAAATGAAAAGACCGTCATATTTGCTTGTTGCCGCTCTCTTTTTCCCCCACCTTGCGGGCTACGGCCTCAGGAAGGGCCTTCTGTGACGTCAGGAACATAACACGATTCAGAAGAGTGGGAGAAGCAATGCTCCCCTTCTTTTGGTAAATATATCGAGACGGGAGGGTAAGGCGAGGAACCGATCGGTAAATATACCGGGACTTTATTTGATGCTGATGTTGTGCAATGATATTTTGGCCCGCATTATTGTTCAAAAATACACCATTTTCCAAAACCAATTCAAAACACATCATAAAAGGTGTAGGAAAGTACAAAGATCGGCTGAAATGTGATGAAAAGTTCATTTTTTTGAGACAATCGTCTTCGATGAACTTCCGGATGGAATTGAAGGATGCAAAATCGTATGTGAGTGTCGGATTCCGAACTAATTGTTATGCGTTTCGAAAATTGTGGACCTTGAATCGACCGCAGCGTCACCACGCTGTTAGCGACATGCGAACATGCGTTTCGGATTTTCTGTCAGTGCACCGCGCTCGTTATGTGAGAGCAGACCGAAATCGCCTTTCGCGCCGCGGTATGCGCGATGTGGCCTTTCAAAAAGACGGCATGTGCTACGCTCGTCTTCACGTGCATCGCAAATTTGAACGTAGCCATCACCATAGAGTTTTCATGCTCATCTTCACTATGCGCAGGACTACTAAACGCAGCCGCCACTTCCGGTGAGTTTCCGGGAGTCCCCGAAAATTTTGGAATCTCTAGGATATTTAGGTTTTTTGGTAACCTGATAGAAATTTTGTCTGGAAATAACCCAGACCCTAGATAGTTTTTAGAAATTTTTTCTGAGATCCCGGTAGGAATAGAGTCCGGCTCGGTAAGCGGATGCTCTGCCAGGACCGAATCCTTGAATTTATGTTACATTTTTTAAATTTATAGAATTTAAACTAGTTTTGAATTAGTACCTTCATATGTGGATATGGACAACATATTTTCAGGAATAATGTGATTAAAATTCGAATTTTATAATTTTGAACTGTAGATATACAAATATCAGGAAAAATAGATATCGAAACGATCCAGAATCTAAGTTGACTTCTACGATTCGATAAAACGTTGGTATATTTCGAGAGTCTAGCCGGAATTTTATGCGGATGTTTCCACATAGAGTTTTCCTCCCAAGCCCTAAATATAATGTGGAGAACTTAAGGACAATTTCAACCTGGGCAGTTTTGTCGGAATTTGAAATTTAAAAGTTTCTTTTGGTGACAATTAAAAGATTTAACACTTCGAGTCGCGAATAATAATCAAAGGAATGACATATAATGAGAACTTTGGGATTACATTTTTGGAAATATTTATTAATTTTGTTTCCAAATATTTTTACTTCTATTCTGAAAAACTCGACTGTCCAATTAGAGGCACGTAAAGATGTGTCGAAAAAAAAAAATATTTTGCTAAGAAGGAGAGAACCGATTTCATTCCTGAGACCAAAACGTCCTATATCCATTTTCTTTACAAAAAATTTGGCAAAAAATTAATGATTTGCAAAAATCCCATCGTATTACTTAAGGCACTCCGTTCATTATTATTAATATCTGTAGAATAGAGTAACGTTTCAGAATCTTAAACGATGAAACGCATTAAACAAAGGTGTAATTATTACAATTCCTAATTGGTCTTAACCCTTATCGACCCAATCTATCCGTTTTTGTCTGTCAATTTTAAGCATGGACAACTTTGTTATTTATTTATTTAAAAAATGTGGACATTTGTAGGCGGGTATTTTCAAGTATGCTCTTTTAGAATTCGACCCGAAAAGTTTGAATAAACCACCCGTTCCTACTCTATTTTTCAATTTAAAAAGAAAAAACATGATTTTTACGGTAATTTTGATTTAAATCATATTTTCGATGCGAAATAGGACTTGGTGATAGCTGAAACTACGAAAACACCCCCTCAAAACGTCAAAATAATAATGTTATACACACAAAAATGCACTTTTCATTATAGAGGGGTTGTAAGACCAGACCTAAAATAACACTTTTACAAAACATCGGTATTTTACGAATTTTTCTGAAAAAAATTGTTTCGGCGTTTTAAAACACTTCACATATAGTAGAAGATATCTTTTATTTTATTATCCAAGGTCAAGTTACGTTACCACCCCATAAAATAGGGGTGAAAATCGGCATTTTTAAAAAATACTAGTGTTATTTTAGGTTTTACACACAAAAAAATCATTTTTCATTATAGCGGTGTTGTGCGACCAGACCTGAAATAAGACTAGTATTTTTAAAAAACAAAATGAAAGATATTTTAGATTTATTTAAAAATTATGAAAAATAGATAAAAATTGTTTCGTCCTGGTTTTGGCCTTCTTTAGAAGAAGTATAATAAAAAGCGGAAAAAACGAGTGTTTTGAATTCTATTAATTACCGTTTACTGCTCAAATTGAAATAAACTCACGCAATTTATTTACTAAGCCATAAGTTTTACTTAAATTTCTAAGAAAATTGTTCATTTTGAATTTTCTTAATCTGATCTCAAATCTAGAAGAAGCGACGTCGTAAACTAAGATAAAGCGTTATTAAAATCGCTTTGTGGCCAAATGGATTTTGGTGTATTTTATTCATTAGTAATTGAAAACACCAAGGATTTGTGGGTTTTCAATATTGAAAAAGGGTAGTTTCCACAATAAAGCTTCTTCTTTGTCAATAAAATTTTCTAAAAATTTACCGACTTTCATTACAATATAGTTTTTTACACTTGGGTAGGTTTACTTTTAGCATTAATATTAACTATACGCGATGACTATTAACCGCTGTGATAGAACCAACTGTACAGAGAAAGAGACAAAATATTAATGGAGCGATAGAAAAAAGGTAGAAATGGTTGTAACATATAGCAATAGTAGAATTAATAACGTGAAAAGTTGCATTTGACACTACGTTACTTTCACAATTCAGAATATTACGAACAAATACTATTTTTAGTATTGTATTAATAGTAATTTACATCAATAGTTTATTTTTGTTTAATCCATGTTATTACTGAGGAATATAAAGTAACTATCGATGTTTGCGGTAGACTTGAGGTTATGTACTCTATTGCATATTTAACACTCTGGAAATACATAGTAAACAAAACAACGTCATGGTTTGGTATATTACCGAAAAAGTTAATTGAACTATTTTTTGTAATACCGTTTTTTACTATGGTAAACTGGTTCTATTAACTACAGTTTTTCTCTATATGTAATCACCGGGAATGACCTCTAACATGTAGTTGAAATTATTTTTGAATAGCATATCGATGCTGTACTAACTAAAAAAGGTGACTATTAACATTATTTGTGTTTGCTATATTTCTTATGAAATTTTTTCGAAACTATGATACCGGTTTTTTACTAAAAATATAAGAGATTCACGAAACCATCCAGTAAAAATCAACATTAAGTCAACTTTATAGTCAACAGTCGATTTATAGTTGACTTAAAGTCGACTATTACCGAGACATTCATAATCAACTTTTGGTTGTTTGGGCAGTTGACAGCTTTATAGTTACCACTGGATAATTAATGCAAATAGTTTCAGACTTATTCTAGATGTTGCAGAGAAAAAGCTTTATAGCAATTGAAAAGAAAGGAGTAAAAATAACCGTTTTTCTTCTTAGAATAACTTTTAGCTGCATTAAAAATAATTTAGCTAAAAACTTTTCAAGAAAAGTTCTTAGTAAATTTGACTCTTTTTATCTACTCAACGTGTTTTAATAGGTCCTCAAGGAAATTTTGTAAGTTACGACCGAAATGAAATTGAATCAAATAACGATGTATTTCTGCTAAAAATCAGCTATAAATCTATTTTCTTTCTTTTTTGTTTACTGGGTAGTTAAACTCTGTGCTAAATGCTAACTACATTTTTAGTTCATTTAACTTCTTTACGGTCGAAACGGTCGAAAAAGTAGTTGAGGACCTATTGAAACACTAATTGTAAGTAAAAAGTAATAACATTTTGAACCATTCTAATATATAATCTTGATCTTGTTAGTTGAAATAAAGAGAGTACAAATTCTTAGTTAGTGATTCGAGGTTGTTTATTAAAAAATGCATTGCAATTTGTATAAAATTTCTCGATTCTTAAACATTAGGCTTCCAAGTCTTGTAATAAACACATTTTTTATCTGTTCCCAGAAATTCTAATAAAGTAACGTGACGATTAGTGAAATACATGGAAAGTATTAACTAAAGTAAATATTTTTTTATTTAATATTTACTTTACTTAAGGGACTGTATTACATTATTAACGTTTAATTTTAAAATACAATAAAATAATTTTAAATACATACGTAATTTTCCAAAATGACTAAATCATAAGAAAAAACAGTAAATAATTAAAAAGTTGCGTACAGAAAATTATATTTTGTGAAACTCTGGAGCAACTAAAGAATTAATAGTATATTACGTTACGAGCGCGGAAAATGCAATTTCCCGCATGAGTCATGATACGGCAAGAGTGGGGGAAACGTTGGTACGTGTAAGGATAAAAATGTTTCCTAAAGAATGCCAAAAATCTATTTCCCGCCATCGTTTTAGTGTTTGGCTCAATACAATTTGAGAATTACGAATTTTCCGCTTAGTAATAAGAAAAACTTACTGATCCATTAAAAAAATAAAATAACAAGATATCAATGGTATCAGAAACAGAAGAAAAATGTTAAAACCAAAGCAGAAAATTCATACAAATGTGAGCGATCCTAAAATTACTGTTGCATGACAGCGAGCAATTTCCTCGTTAATTTACCTAATAAACGTTGTTATGAAAACAATACAAGATAATACATTTTCTTTTGTACGTAAAAAATGGTCTGATTCAGATATTATGTTCTAAAAATGTAGTATATCAATAACATCAACCTATTAACGTCCAAAGGACACATTATTTCGCTTCATTTTCAATCCAGTATTTCGTATCAAAATCGAAGTTGAAATAATTTAAAGATACATATCCTACTAATTTCAAGGTCGCTTTTCAAGATTTCAAGTTTAAAGTTGGGTTCTAATCATCAGGCATTCCAATATGGCGAAAAATTTGAAAAACATTTCTAAATATTTATTTTTCTCAATTTTTTCCCAGCTATTAGAATATTACGATTCTATTGAAACTATGGATAAAGGTGGTCAAAGTATTTGAATTTTAAGAACAAATTTTAGTTTTATACTCTTAAAATGGCGGTTTGAATGAAAATTTCTCTGAAAATTTCCGGACGCTCGAACTAAAAAGGTATGAGGATTTAAAAAAAAAATGATAAGAATGAAAAGTTCTTAGAATTCATTGAAAAATATTGTGGATGTTTTTGCAGATTTTTTTTTTATTATATTTTGAGAAATTTTGAACTTAAAAGCTTTTCAAAATTTTAAATTATTTACGAAAAATTTTGAAAAAATTTGACTACTTTCTGTGATGAATTCTAAGAATTTTTGTTGTTTGCATTTTTTGCTAAAAGTTTATTGGTTTCTAGAAAAAAAATATGAAGCATAATATTAGAAATTCAAATGTATAACAGCATCTATATTTTAAAAATATTCTGTCTGCACGGAAAAAAGAAATAGTTGGTTTTACTATCTAAATAGTAGGGCTTGACACAGTTACGTTTTTTAGTTGGTTTTACTATATAAATAGTAGTCTTGGCCATTTAATTCTCAAGGTCCGTCTTTAGATAGTAAAATTAACTAAAAATAATGGCTGTGTATTATCCTACTACCTAGTTAGTAGTTCCAACTATTTACATTTTTCGTGTGGTTATAAATTTGGTCTAGTTAATGTTTTGTATATGTAGCAACGTGAAATTTGATAAACAGATTTGACTATACAGCAAAACATAATCTGCATCGGTAGCAAATAAAATTTGAAATTTAACAAACAAATTTTGACAACAACAAATTTTGGAACGTACATAATTTGTGCTATTTTACGCAAAAATGCCACGAAAAATGATAAAAATTAGTATAAGAAATGCTGAAAAAAATAATGAATTTTATAGTGAATAAATATTATCTTAAATGATCTAAAACTATTTAATACTCGATTAACAAGTACTGTTAAATAATTATAGTTGCTGTATAATTCGATTACGGAATAGTTGCGGATATTACTAATTTAACCACAGATTTTCACTCGGAAAAGAAAAGAAGTCGTTCACATCAGTCAAGTAACCGATTTCCGCTTTTTATGTGGGATTAGTTAGAAAGTGTTTAGAAGAATGTTTTGTGACGATTCTCACTCTATTTGTGTACTAAAAACAAAAATAAATTTGTAAATTGTTTTAATGACCCAATTCGAGTGTAATACAATTTTGTGGTTATCTGCTTTCATGTACATCTATGGACATTTTAAAAATATTTAGTACACTAAGAGTGAATTATGTTGGATTTACATTAAATGTTACTAAAAATGTTAATACATTTCTTGAAAGTTTTGTAAACGTCACCAAAAAGTATAATACAATAAAGATATTAATTTGTTGTTTTTGTATTTAAACTCATGAAAACTTTTTTTTATTTTTAAAAGGATTTTTATTTTTTCATACGTATAATTTTCGTGCGGCATTGAAAAATTACATTCAACTCGATTTTGACATTTCGAAAGTACTTATTAACGGTACAAGAGTTAAGCCATGAAAACTTGCATACATGGTCGAAAGAAAAAAACCTTAAACGAGTTTTCAAAGTTGATTGATGTAACCGCAATAATTTGGCATTTTTCCACTATAGAAACAAGTTCGTTGAAAATGTTACGAAAATATTTGCGGTTTGTTTATGGACCTAATCACTGTGGCATCTGAAAATGATGTGCTATTTTTGAAGATTCTTATAATTGACAGAGAAAATTAAATACGTCAGATTTAAATACAAGAACAAAAATTGTTGAAAATGAAATTAGTAAGTACCTACGCAGTTAATAATAAAAATTACTACAAATTGTTATAAACGATTATTAAGTTTTATTTTATTATTTAAGTTGATTTAGTTAGGATTTGGTAAATGTAATTTAAAGGGGATCCCGTACGGAACAAAATATAATTGCAAAAATATACGGATTTTATATTTATTAATTATATTTTTGGAGTTCAAATATTTATTTACATTGTCCAAAAGACGTCTAGGTAATTTTTGAAAATAATAATGAAAGTAATAATGTATCATACTACTATGTTATTAAAAAGTTTAGTAAATGGTTATACCGACAGAGATCTTTGAGAACTATATTTTAGATAACAGTTTTTAGCAAAAATTTTACTTATTTACTTTACAAATCTTTACTAATAATATTTCTATTTATTTCTAAATTCTGACATTGATAATTTTGGTTTTTATAGTATTGTAATACGCTGTCAACAATTAGTTGAGAATCGCAATCATTGGTTAGTTAATTTATTTATACTCTGGATTAAATGTACTTTTCGGCAATAACTATAGTTTGCAATAACAGATTAGTTTGTAAGAAAGACTTAGTTTAATAAGAGTAATAGTACATTTAGTTACTAGTGCGAGAATAAATTAAACGAAAAATACTATAAAAACTATTTGAGACTTTTGTAAATTTATTATTTTGATCCATTGTAATGAATTGGTAATTTTGCAAAGAAAATTTACATAGTAAAAGTAGTTTATGATTTTTTAGAAAAAAAAAAAACTTTAATAGAGAGAAAGAAAGTAAAAAAAGAGTCCACCAACGAGGATCGAACCCCGGCCTCCGCGCTCGAGTCAAGCGGACTAATCACTCGTGGAATAAGTCTTGGAGAAATAACTTATATCATAATAGTTTCAAACCGTACATTAGTTGCATCTTATCGAATAGCTTTCAGACTTATAATGGCACATGGTGAAATGAAAATTATCAACATTGATAAGAAATTACACACAAGAAAAATAAAATGAAAAAATTAAACAAAGAATACAAATATTTTGATTGGTATGATTTAAAATTATTAACTATATACTACATTATTTATGTACATTATTTATATTTATAATATGCGTTTAATAATTTTTTATTAATTAATTTTTGGAAAAACATATTTCTATGTATAAACGTTGCACTTAAATTCTAGTTTGTAATTTTGTAATACCCATTTCAACGTGGATATTGAATGTCACATTTTTTAATTACTTCGACCCAGACCATAGGTCTGGCGAAGTATTGAATTTGGTCAGTTCCCGCCAAAAAATTACCCTATAGTTTTTCATCAAATGTCGACGTTTCAGGCCCTAAGGAACCCAAAGCAACAATAAAAAAGTTCGTAAAAAAGTACGTACGTCCGTCCGTCCTTCCGTCCGTGGGCAAAATTTTGTATACGCGATATCTCGCGACTGGCAGGACGTATTTAAAAAATACAAACGGATTTGGGTTTCTCTTGGCCAAACTTAGATCTGATTAGTTTTTGGAGACAATGCATACTAGATTATGGGGAGGTTTAACAAAAAAAAACCTTTTTTTCAATTTTTTAACAAAAATACAAATCGTACAAAAAAATGTTTCAAACAAAAAATATAGAACATCGAATTCTCTACAAAAAAGGTTGTATTCATTTCTTCGTAAAATTAACGATAATGCTGTAAAAAAAGGAAACCGATGTATCCCACATATAACAAAATTTATTTTCTGCAACTCGACCTGTCCAAAACTCGACTAAACCGCGTTTTTTTAAGCATCAGTGTGAACAAGACGTGCTCATTTATCATTGCTTCAGCTGACCTGTGGTCGGGGTCGAAGTTTTGAAAATGCTCATTTTCAATTTTAATATAGGGTGAATATGTCAATGAATGGACGATTTTCTACATATTTCTATTTCTTATGAATGTATGATGCACAACATGCAACAAAATACATATTTTTATGTTCTTTGAACATTCAAAACAATATTTACACTATTGATCTTCCAGTGTTTATTATTTTGTAAAATCAAAGCAAAGTTTTAAAGCCATCCAAAACTGATACTGAAAACGTCCCATTTGATTTAACCCGTCTATTCATTGGGGTTTAGCGGATTTTTTACAAACGTATGATGACGAGGTTAATAATTAAATAAAATCAAAGGTTGAACTACACGGTCATCAAGAGCAGAGTCTAACGATTCTAATGGTGGTATCATAATTAAATTTTCATTAAAGAATTCAAAAGTTACAATCGATCAAAGTGTGAAAAATGCTTAACCGTCCATTCATTGGCATATTCACCCTATTTAAGGAACAAGATATTGTTACCATATATGTATAGAAACTACTCGAACCTAACGATATGAATAATTGCAAACTATTGATTGATAGTTTCTGGTAACTAAAAATAGTTCTCAACGTGTTCATTGTTATTCTTTTACTGTAGTGACTAATATATATTAAGATCCTATTAGGAGCTATCGGATACTATTAATAATAATACAAGCTATATTTCTCGATTAATCAATTTTTTATTATTCAATGTCAGCCTAAAGTCATTGATAGTTGCAACCTACTTTGAAACTGCATAATAACCTATAGTAGTATCGTGCGCTATTATCAAATAGTTTCTAATAGTTATTATGCAGAACCAGATACAAAACCATCAATATCTATCGATCTATTGCCACAAATTAATAACATCCATAGTAACTTGTTGTTATTAATAAAAATTGGAACTAATTATAGTCTAAAAGTACTATTAAAATTAGTACTAACTGTTGGGTAAACAACTAGTTATGATTGCCATTGTTGTTGTTTATAGTTGCTGTTGAAATATGTTTATCTTGATTACTACTGAAATAAAATATTATTATGTTACTTTGTAACTATTTTTATATTATTATTGCGCAACTATGTAACCTTTGGTTAATAGTAGTAATTCGTTAGAAAAGTTTTTTTACTAGAAGTTGATTTTTTAGTTATTGTTAAAACAAAATAGTAAACAAAATCTGATGATATTGAAAGAAATTCATTAATTAATATACAACATTTAACTCTTACTATCTAAAAAGTAAGTTTAGCTACCTAAATTGTCGAGGTCAGTAAAATTAACTGAAAAAGATGGCAGTGTCTTATCCTACTATCTAGTTAGTAGTGCTAACTATTTCATACTGTATTATGTATGGTACTAATATGGTATTAAAAAAATACACTAAAGGGCATTAAAATTAAAATAAAAAATTAAATTAACCAAAATGAAATGTTAAAAAAACAAAGATTTTACTACTTGCTGTTACTTCAGTACTTTATGTTTTTTTTACAGTTTACAAACCTGGAAAGTTGAACACAACTTTTCAATCACGTTAGTTGGAACGTGGATTGATTGAATAAATTTGTCATAAAACCGGTGGATTTCCTGCGGCCTTCGACCACCAACTTCGTCAGGAAGTTACGCCCCTGTAATCCTTCGTTTCGTTGTAAAATTTAAACTGAATTTTTTTATTACCTTTTTAACGAAAATTATAGTAGATCTCTAAATTTCATACAGTGCAGAGTGAGAATTCACTTTTTAATTAGTGAAAACCAAGCAACTCTCATGAAAGAGTAAATATTCAACTCTTTAAGAATGAAATTTTAATCTAACAAGAGTGAATATTCACTCTTTCCCTCCGAGTCATGGAGTTGACAATTTTAGAGAGAGCATATACAAAAAATCTAATTTTAGTAAACGTTATATTAAACCAAAATCTATTTGTTTTAAAACTCAAATTTAAAAATTACATTTTGATTGTAAATAAAAATGAAAAACGTATGATGAAAAACTAAATATAAATAAACTATTTAAATATTAAAAAAATATTCGTGAAAGGTTTTCATTTAATGAACTAGTTAATAAAAAAATGCTAAAGAACTAAACTTCAGAGATGCAAAATTCTATGGCCGATTGACCCAAATGCAGCGACTGAAAATTGCAAAAGAACCTGAAGTAAGTGTTTTTTTCAAAAATGATTTCGTGTTCATTCCTTGTTACGAAAATAATTTGTTTATTATTCTAATTTTAGAACATTTCTATCCCGTTGCAAAATGAAATTTTTAATATTTAATTAATACAACTATATTGGCATAGGATTTAAAATACACTGAACTCTTGTTCAACGTCGAAAAACACAAATTCTCGTTGATTTTTCTTCTGTGTAATTACACTTTCACAGAACTTCGGTCATTCAAGTATACCTCTTGTAAACTTCACAGAATACAAAATAATCTCTGGAGTCGGTATCGAACTATTACGCGTGCATAAGGAAATACAAATTTTATTACCGACAATCTTATGCAACGCAAATAATGTTTAAATTGCAAATTGAAATGGTTCACGAAGTGAATACACGAAATTGTAATGGTATTGTAATTAGGTCGTTGCTACATTGAAGTCTAATTTTTCAAAATGTCGAAACAAAAATTTTAATTAGCTACTTGAAAACATGCATCGTTAAAGGTTCTAAAATTAAATAATATCGGATTTCAATATAAAATATGTCAAAAACAAATATTAAGAAATAAATTAAAATCTCCATCACTTAAAAAGTGCATATGTAAGGAAACATATATGGAATTAAAAATGGCGAATTGTATTTGTCGAAAACTAATTACAGGTAACAATAAAGAAATCAATGGCTTTGTGATGAAATGTATTTGCGAGAAATTGGAGCACTCGACCAGCGCACGAAAGGTCCCGGGTTCAAGTCCCGGCTCGTCAAATCTCTCAAGTTCGGTCGTCATTTTTTTAAAATAGAAAATCATAAAAAAAATTATAAAACATATTCTATATAGTTCTTAAGGCTATTGGTATCTACTATTGTTACTTACAAAACTACAATGAACACATAGTTTACCTATCACTAAATAACGGGATTTTTTCCAAAAAATCATATGAATAATTCTTATGTTTTAATTAGATATTTTAGATATGTTATTTTGAAAATTTTAAACTTATTATTTCGCGATACTATTAATTATTTGCAATTTCCAGATTCGAATTTCTTAATTATCTTTTAAAATGGTATTTTATAATTTCTTAATAAACTGAATTCTGTAATTATATAATAAACTGTAATTACGTAAAATTAAAAAAAATAATTTTTACTGTTTTTAGAAAATCCGGCTATGTAATTGCAAAAGTAAACATTTCATAGGATCGCTTCCAAAATCTCACTAAAATCGGTTCAGAAATGGTGGAGGAAAACCGGAAATAAATTTAATGACAAAATCAAAGAAAAGTCTAGTTTAGACCCCCCTTAAATTCTTGTAAAAAAGTTAACCTCAAAGAATTTGATGTTCGACTTCGAAGTCTTAAAATTATATTTTGGATCATTTTTTATTTATCAAAGTGATGCATAGTTCCGACACTAGGTGGCGTACGAATCTAAAAGTGAATTTGAACACCATTTACTGCATATGCCGACCGTTTGACAGTTATGAGCTGAATTTAAGATATCTTAAAAAGCTCTTAAAAATGTCTTTTTGCGATTTTTTACAGTCCTTGTCTAGATTATGTATTTTCTTTCATTCAAACTAAAAAAAATCAAAATTCCTCGTATTGTTTTGTAATTGCGGTTTATGGCAGTTGTCGAGAAAGTTAGCTGGATTGTGTATAGTTGCACGCTTCATCGGGTGTCGTATAGTTGTGACTGTCATTATGTTGAAAGTGTGTGCGAGAAAATAATCCATTAGAATGTCCGCGAAGCGCGGAAAATTTCTCTTCCGGTGAGAGCTCGGCGGAAACAGCCGAATCTTCCCCGACATTTCCTTCCTGACACGATCGAGACCTTCGCATGCCATGGTAAAATAATACATGCGATGAAAGTAATCGGTTTTACGTAACCTAAAAGTCGCGTATTTATTCGATTATGCTTTAATTAACGTCGCAAACTGTCGATTTCATGCTATTTTTTTTCTTTGCATAAACGATAATTGCGGAGTTAGAAAACGACTATGTGCGCTGTTCATGTAACAAACATTTGATTATATAACATGACGTTTATATATGTCACTGCATTTGTTACTATAATGCACGGCTGTCATTGTACTTCCTAATCATTTCTTTCCGGTTGACATTACAATTTTTTTCGAATTAACCCTTTAACGCCGGGACGGAGAGTTTTTTAAAATCGTTTTCAAAGTTTATTTTCTCTGTTATTATGAAAGTAAAGATTTTTCCATGGCCATTTCTTAGAAATTTGGAGATGCTCTTTCAGAATCTGACAATAAAAGGGATTTTCGAACAGTTGTAGCCATATTTTTTAAACAGACTTTTTTTACTACTATTTTGTTTAAAAATAATTTGTTTGTTTCACACAGTAAATAATCAAAGCACTGTTTCACCTGAAACTATCGAGTAATGGTGAAACGTACTTTTCAAAATTTCAAGATGGCGGGCTCAAAATGGCCGCAGAAGGATATTTTTTCACACAAATGATAATACCCAGTGTTGAAATGTATAAAATCATCGATATACAATTCGACAAAACTCCTGAGTAACAAATTAAAAAAAAAATTCGACCAATTTAAAATATACCGTCAGCCATATTGAATCTGCCATTTTGATATTTCGAAATCTGACATCAGATTAGTGATTAGCGACCAGAAAAATGTATAGACACTCAATTGCATAAAAATAATTTGTTAAAAGATGCGAACGCTTGGTATTAATATTAATGTGATAAAATATCCTTCTACGGCCATTTTGGGTCCGCCATTTTGAAATTTTGAAAAGTACATTTAACCATTATGAAGCACGGATATTGCGGAAGCGATATTTTCATAAAATGATAGACCAAAAACACATTTTCAATTTTACTGTCCGTTTATAAAAGGGACGTTAATTTTTATACATTGGGACTCGCGAAATTGACTGTCGTTCATTCCAATGACCCCCAGAATTGACTTCAAGTGACGAAAAGGAGGGAAGGGGAAGTGATCCACGCTTTACGTAATCTAAACTTTGCATTCTTAACCTCGATTTGTCAAAATTTTGATTAGTTTCAATCAATTGCTCAATTTTCGTTAAAGTTAGTAAGAAGTCACTGCAATTATTTCTTTTTTTAATTCTTGTCTTTTTAGAGATAATACATTAAATTATTTCAGAGAAGAGGGGGGAATGCGTTTCTCCTACGGAAGCCAATTTCGAAGGTAATTTGGCAAGTAGGTGAATTTTGTGGGGGCCAATTTCGCAGGTCTTACTGTTTTAACGAAATATATAAACACTACTAAAGATTTAGTTCCCACTAGATAACGCACTATTTAGTTAAATCTACTAAATGTTTTTTCTCAGTGCAAATGTATCTTGAATATTCTACTGTAGATCATATTTTATCTTGATATTTTTTGCTGGTAGTAATGCTAATTGTGCTCATTATTACTGACCATTACTATACTTTTTCTATTTCATTGTTAAACTTTTTTTGTATAAATGGATTTTGTGAGGTATCACTTACATTTCAAAGTGACGTTTTAACTATTGAAGTCTCCTATACTTTTTAACACATACATTAAAAAACACTTAAGAATATCGACACTTGATAAAAACGTGTTATTGCGAAGAGTAATAAAGGAAGCTTGCTTTAATGGACAGATTAAAAATAACGCATTGTTATTTATGTAATTACTTTAGTCATATAAATATTACAAAAAAATATTTAGTAGTTTTTATAACTACGTTTCCTTGAACTGACTAAAACTTAGTCAATCCAATATTCATTTAGTCATCTCAACTATATGCAGTTATAAAAATTAATTAGCTCCCACTGGATAACTCAGTTAAATTTACTAAATATTTTTCTCAGTGCATAAAAAGACTAAAACCCGAAAATTTCGAAGTTAAAAACATATATTCAATAATAATTAGTCATTTAAGCGACCATATATATAGATCACTCCATAGGCTTAAAAGGATATTTAACAAAAGCATCAATCAACCGACTCGAAAAAGGAAATAAAAAACTCTTGCGCATGCAGGGAGACATTGACGTATGTCTCGTCGGTCCTCTAGAATCTAACTTAGTCAGAGTTAAGGAGATTGTTTTCTTTACGCAGCTATTATACTGGAAAGTAATCTCAACCTGATACGACTTTTTGTTGGAGGTGAAAGTGTAGAAAATCCTGTAAAAAATAACTTGTAAACAAATTAAAATGATTGTTTCGAAGTGGCCTCTTGAGACCGTAAGAGAAGTATATTTTCTTTTGCCATTTTTTAAATATTATTTTGGAATCCATTTGCGGTCAAAAGAAGCTGGCAATTCATTTCTTAAGACCTTTAAGTTTCCGATTTATTAATATAAATCGTTTTTGTTATGTTTTTTGTAAAGAAAATTATTTTTTCTTGCCGAAGATTCCTCTGCAGGGCGCAAAATCGATTTCTACTCCCGGAGTGTTAAAAAAATACTCTATCTGGGGGTCTAATTACCGAAATGCGATTTTCTAAACAAAAAGATGTAATTTGGATAATTATTTTCTTTAAGTATTTGTTTGACTAAATTTGTTTTTTTTTCTCTGCATTTTCTACTTGACAATTTTACTGCTCTATCTATAAAATCGTAAGATGTACTTATTCTATTTAATAATGAGAGATTTTATAAAAAATTAAGATATCTGCCTGAATAAGTCTCATTATGATTCCAACGAACAATTAATATTATCCTGATCTCTAATTATTGGCATGCTTAAAAAATTAATACGTTTATTTACTTACGTTTCAAACGTAAATTTAATATGGTTTTTAATACCAACCACTAAACCTCCAATTTTATTCATACTATTAAAAATGTTTAACATATCTCAAATATTAGCATGTGTACTCCATCTTAGATCATTAAAGGGTAATTTGTATAAGATTAATATGTAACTTAAGTAGTATATAACTAACGTAAAATATCTTTTATTTAAAAATATAATAATGTTACTAATTCAAGTTGTCAATGTTTCATTCGTTTGTAATTTTATCATTTTAACATGAGTTAATATATATGATTAGTAACCACTTTCTTAGACACGGAGGTAACTTTGATTATATAATTTTAGGAAAAGAAAAAAAGAAAATATTAATTATTAAAAATTAATAATACATTTTTAATTATAAGTCTTTGAAAAGCAAAGTTATATGCTTATAATTATGTAGTAAACAGAGAAAAAAATAGATAAAATACCAAAAATTCTTTTCCTAAATAAACGTTACTTTTATTTATAATTTTACATTTCGAAGTTAAGATACACTCTTCAATATACTTGATACACTGAGAGAAACTATAGAAAATTTTACTATTGTATGATTAGGATCATGTGGACTCAATATTTACTTTTTAACACTCAAGGAGTAGAACTCGATTTTGCGCCCTGCAGTGAAATCTTTGGGCGCAAATTATTGAGCCTTATGCCCGTCGTATTAAAAAAAAATCGTATGCATCATGGGCGAAATATCGATCTCCGACGAGTGTAATTGTCATGCTCGCTTCGCTCGTGTGATAAACTTGGCACTCGTCGACAATTAGTAATTGCGCCCTTGTTACATAATATACTATTAAAGTCGTTAAAAATGTTACTAAAGAAAGTAAAAATATATTTTAATCTTTAATAGTGTTCGTGGTTTAGTAGAATGAATGGAAATTAATTAACTAATTTTATTAATTCATTAATGGATTATTACTGATTTGCTACTCTAAGAGTAAGTTATATTAGGGTAGTAATAAACATTTTACTAAATCAGATTTGGAGAGGTTAAGTATTTGATAACGTCTAGTGTCGTTTAAAATTTTCCACTCTAAATTCCTTGGAGTAAGAATTCACTCTTAATACAGTGAAAATTGAGGCACTGTAATGAAAGAGTGAATTTTCACTCGTAACGAATGAAAATTTCCCCGTCTTGAAGTGAAAATTTCCCTGCTTGGAATAAAAATTTACTTTTATCGAGTGAGAATTAACTCTTTTATTACAACCCTAACAGCACCAAACCTTGCAGTAAGGTTAAATAAGCTTAACTTAAGGTTGATAATCTTACTGTAACCTTAATTAACCTTGTCATACGGTTCGGTAATGTTAGGGAATGGCTAAACGTTTAGTCCATAAAGCGTGAATTTTCACTTAAATAAATTTGGAGCACACACTAAAACTTTTACCTTGAACTTCAAACGATCGGTTAATCTCAGACTCAATTTTCAATCCAAAATAGCCATGTCCCAGTCATTTGGAGTAAATAAAATCACCTAAGTAGGGATGATATTGATAATTTACTTCCTTGGTTTCAAAGTGTACTCCAAAGGATTGAAATATCTTAAATAATCTTTGTTACACTCGTTTCACGAATAGGTTTAGAATGTGAGGTGTTTATTTGGACGTTACTAAAAAGTTTTATTCATAGTTTTCATTAGTGAATTCGCATATACATATAGTGACATGAAAAGTATAGTTTACGACTGCTATTATCAATGATGACTAGAAATATTATTACTATGTACTAGAGGCAGATACTATATTCGAATGATCGTCAACTATGTAAAAATTAATATTAAAAATGTTAATAAAGGTGCTATTATCTATCAAGTTTTAAACATTTTAAATACTGATCAATACTGAATCCCTATTGTAGTAATTTTTACTAGTTACTTCTGAATAAGATTTCCAGCACAATTTTTTTCTATATAGTACATTTTCATGTCTAGGGAGGACTTGCGAGTAGTTGAAGTCAGTAAAGGAAAATATAATAAGTATAATCAGTATAGTAAAATTTGCAATATACACTTTCTCATTGTCTGAATTATGGGAACCATCATTGTATAGACGAAGATAATAGTTTATTTCAATTTTGATTTGAATTACCATATACATTATTTTCACATGTAGGAAAATTTGTTCAAGAATGCTGAATTTATTTCAACAAATTTTGCTCTACACTGAATTCGATCTATACATATAATTTTGCCAAGTGATTCTGTTTGGGACTTCTCTAAATTCCTTGGAGTGAAAATTGGGCCACTCTTTCACGAAGAATGAATTTTTCACTTCATTGACAGTCTTTTTTTCAGTCCAAGAAATGTTCACTTTTCAGGAGTGACTTTTTTTCTTTTTCTCTTGATGGAGTGAACTGTCACTCTTTATAGAGTAAAATGTCACTCTTCATAGGGTGAAAATTTCACTTCAAGACATTTTTACGCTTCTCGGAGTCAGTTTTTTTCTCTCTTGATGGAGTGAATATCACTCTTCATAAACTGAAATTTTCACAATTAATAAAAGAGTGGTACAATTTTCACTCCAAGGAATTTAGAGAGTCAGATGAAAGATTAAAACAAATTCTCCATCAGATGAAACGTTAATACATAAACTAATTAGAAAGTAAAATGGTTTGTTTATCGAATACATTGCATTAACATGTTTGTTAGTTTATAACTGTAAAAATATTTAACTATTATATAACGATGAATGTAATGTTTTCATGGATAAAATGTCAACGAAAATGGCGTTATTTAGATCTTATGGGTTGGTATGAAAGTGTAAGTACTCCATGACTTAATGCTGCACAGATCGTACCTGAGGCGTACTTTCTCTTTGTTATTCACAACAGAATTTTAATATTGCGTAGCCAGTGCTCACGATGAAGAAAAGTACAACCGTACTTTTAAAGATAAATTCTATGAACGTAATAGAGTATACATCAAGCACATCAGATTATTAATATTTAATTTTAAAAAAGATTTTATTCGAAAACTTTGCTTCACTTTTATATAGTGAAACATAGTATAACAAATAATTTTTTTGATGTAAGTAATCGGTAATCAAATTTATCTAAATATAACTATAGTAATGTGTACAATTAAAAAATGTTTTATTTTGTTACACTGAAATAGAAATTTAGCATCAGTTTGACTACTATTCTGCATAGTTTACTAGATCCCCAAAATGAATTTCAGCAGTTGCGGTATCTGTCCTAATGAAGATAAGAAACTGAAAAATTAGTTAGGGGAATAAACTGTATAAACAGTTTGATAACCTGAATGAAGTTAGTTGAGGTTTGACTTTATATTTGTTTGTTTTAGCTACAAAACTAAACAAAAAATATAGAAATTTATGGTTCCATGTTGGCAGTATAATATTGAGTAATGGACCAATACAAGTTACTATTGGCTTACTCCTACATTGTGTATCCCAGTCAATGTTTGATATTGGATACTATTCACAAGTGTTGTTACTATTGGTTTACTCCTAAATTATGTGTCCCAGTCAATATTTGCTATTGGAAACTATTGTCTGCTACTATTTAAACTTAAATTATGTATAGTAGTCAATATTTACTATTCAGAGGTAATAGTATATTACACTATTCTTTGACTATTTACCTGCAATTAGGATATTTTATCATATAAAATTACTAAATAAGATCGATTGGCAACTAGTAGAAACTAATAATCATTGGCTATTTAGAAACGCAATACTCAATAGTTGCTATTGGGAACTATTGACGAATAGAGTTTACTATTGGTACATTCCTAGATTATGTATAGTAGACAACAGTTGATATTGGTAACTATTGACCAATATAAGTTACTATTGGTTTACTCCTACCTTATGTATCCTCGTAAATAGTTGCGATTGGAAACTATTGCTCAATAAAAGTTACTCCTATTTACACCTCAATTGTGTATAGTAGGCAATATTTGCTATTGTAAACTATTCATCAATAGAAACTACTATTGGTTTACTAATAAATTATGTGTAATAGTCTAGAAGTTATACCCATTTCTAAATAAATTGTGTTAGTATACTATAGTTGCCATTGGAAACTATTGACGAATAGAAGCTACTATTGGTTTATTCCTACGTTACGTGTAGTAGACAATAGTTGATTCTGGTAACTATTGACCAATGGAAGTTGCTGTTGGTTTACTCCTACATGATGTATCCCAGTCAATAGTTGCCACTAGAAACTATTGACCAATAGAAATGATACCTATTTCGAAAGAAATTGTGTTTAGTAGACTATAGTTACTATTGGGAACTATTGACCAATAGAATTTACTCCGATTTTCACCCAAATAATGCTTAGTAGTCAATAGTTAAAATTGAAAACTGTCGAAAAATAGAAGTTTCTATTGGTTTAATCCTACATTACTTATAGTCGACAATAGTTACTATTGTAAACTATTGACCGATAGAATTTACTCCTATTTGTACGTAAATTATGCATAGTAGTCAATAGTTGATATTGGAATCTATTGGCGAATAGAAGTTACTATTGATGTAGTACCAAATTATGTATAGTAGTAAATAGTTGTTATTGAGAGGTAATAGTATATCATACTATTCTTCAGCTATTTATCTGTAACTGAGATGTTTTTGCCTAAAAAATTACTATTTTGTTTAGTATAGACAAACCTTGCCAGTTACTATCAAAGTTAGTATTGTGATTTTTTACTAGTAACTTTTAAGAATGCACTATTATACTATTGGATACTCTGCAGTAACGAATATTTGTCAATAGTTTCTTTCTATGAGTGTTAATCCACTATTTGTTTAATGATCAATGACGACATATTCCATAGCTATTGCCAATGTAACTATTACGTTATGAGAAACATTCGTTTAATATTTACTGCCAAGAAACTTTTTGTCACTACTGCCCTTAGGTGACATAGTGCTTTATCGTAAGGGTTACAATGGACTATAATAAATTGAAAGTGACTTTTAATCAGACTATTAATTAGATTAAATAGACTATTCATAACTATGTTCCAATTGAACCATTCCATAATGGAGTTGTCAATAATAGCTTCTGACACCATTGGATAACTATAGTTAACGAACAAAAACGTCGCCACTGTATGTTTGAATCAAAAAATTGTAAACGAACGGGCCCAGTTTTATAATAATTTATTACACAGAACTATTCTGTAATCCCTTTAGTGTGTTATTACTTTCTTGTTTCGCTAAATATTACTGCTACTTTTAAGGCTATTGATTACTAAAACTATATTATTCACTCAATATTCTTGATTTGCAGCGGCAAGATACTTTTAATACCTGTTTACTTAATAACCAATAGCAATCTCCGAATTTACTATATCATTTTATGATAATAACTAGGCCGCTATTTATTATCATTACTATTGAGGTTGATAGTAAGTTAGTACTCTTCATCAGGTCCATACCGTACAAAAGTAATTTTTTTTTTAAATAAGAACTGATAACTATAAATATATTAAAACATACATCTTTATGGATAGAAATAAATTACATTACTTAAAAATGGGGAAAAAATCGTTATCGATTAACTTTTCAAAAAGTTAAGATCGTCAAAATAAAGTGTGTTTTCTGTTTTAGCTATAAACTTTTTAAAAAATGTGCTATATGATAGATTACATTACATTAGAATTCACAATAAATAGTTCTTATATTTCGAAGCAATTTGCAATTAAAGAACGTTACATACATTTTACATTGAGTTCTATAAGTTGATAGATTATAACCTTTCCGCGAGATTTAGTTAAGAAATCGAGTATTATGATAGTACAATAAAAAAATGAAATATTCGATAAAATAATAATTTAGATTTTTAATTCATAAAATAAGAAAAAATTTAAACAAATTATTACAACAATCATTTCTCTTTTCAGTTGGGAATGTGGCTAAAATCCCGAAGAAAATAATCGGTGCTACGATCGGCACTACGGCAGATTTAAGTAAGCATAAAAGGTCGTTAAATTTGTCTGTTACTATTTTATATCGACTAACAATGTCTGAAATTTTCAAAGAACAGTCGATCGTACCGCATCGATAGGGTTAGAGTTTGATGTGAGGATGCTGCTGGAGAAATTTCGGTCTCGCATGGCTGACGGCATTCCTGATCTTGGGATACCAGCACTAGAACCTCTAAGATTTAAGGAAGCCACTGTAGGAATACAAAATCCTGAATTCGGAAGGTAAACAAAATTTATAACACAAATTAAATTCGAAAATTATTGGAGTAAACTTCCACTTTGTTTGAATATCTCTAGTAAAGTCAAATTTTTGTACTTTAATTTCTGTTGGAACCATTGAAATATTGTACGAATAATATATTAGTCGTGAAATATCTTGAAATTGTTTATTTATCATTTAAAAAAGTAGAAACATTGCTAATGATTCACTTATTTTTGCAGTGCCATCATCCAGTTTGAAGACGTCGTAGTATCCGAACTTTCCCATTTTAGGACGGACAATGCTCACCTGGATTTGTCGGAATTGGCGATCGCTGTCAATGTTTCGATACCGACGTTTTTCTTAACTGGTTATTATAATGTGACAGGTTCTCTAGGGGATATTATTCCATTGTTTGGGGCGGGACCATTTTGGGCCCAAGTCCATGGATTTCGCCTCGATGTCAATGTCAACCTTGGATATTCCGGTGGCATGTACGTCGAGAGCCTCGACCTGGATTTCTTCCTCAACTCGGTAGATCTTGAACTTGACAACTTCATGGGAGGTAACGAAACCGGTCGAATAACGAATGAGGTATGTTTTGTAATAACCTTATTTTAATAGTTACTTAATCATTTGTTTTTAATTTGTCATATTCATTTTGTTCTTTCATTCCAGTGAAAATGCCATTAGTCATCGTTTACACTCATATGTCTATACTAGTCATTCATCCATTCCATTAGTCGTTTTCATTCATCCTTTCCATTCGTACATTCCATTCATTTCATGGGTTCATCCGTTTCATTAGTCGTTTTCATTCATCCTTTCCAATCGTACATTCCATTCATTTCATGGGTTCATCCGTTTCATACATCCTTCCATTCATCCATTCCATTCATTTCATGGGTTCATCCGTTTCATACATCCTTCCATTCATTTTATGGGTTCATCCGTTTCATACATCCTTCCATTCATCCATTCCATTCATCCATTCCATTCATCCATTCCATTCATCCATTCCATTCATCCATTCCATTCATCCATTCCATTCATCCATTCCATTCATCCATTCCATTCATCCATTCCATTCATCCATTCCATTCATCCATTCCATTCATCCATTCCATTCATCCATTCCATTCATCCATTCCATTCATCCATTCCATTCATCCATTCCATTCATCCATTCCATTCGTCCATTCCATTCGTCCATTCCATTCGTCCATTCCATTCGTCCATTCCATTCGTCCATTCCATTCGTCCATTCCATTCGTCCATTCCATTCGTCCATTCCATTCGTCCATTCCATTCATCCATTCCATTCGTCCATTCCATTTTATGGGTTCATCCGTTTCATACATCCTTCCATTCATTCATTCCATTCCATTCGTCCATTCCATTCGTCCATTCCATTCGTTCATTCCATTCGTCCATTCCATTCGTCCATTCCATTCGTCCATTCCATTCGTCTATTCCATTCGTCCATTCCATTCGTCCATTCCATTCATATGTAAATTTTCGTATTCATTTCCGTCACTCAGTTGATATAAATTTAATGGTTTTAACCAGTTTATTATTTAATTCATGAAGTTGTTTCATTTGTTACTTTTATTCACTTTTTTATTTATTTCATTAACTTGGATCAAATTATCAGTCATTTTGTTCATTTTTTTTGGATTGCAGGAATGGGCGGATGGAATTGAATGGATGAACGGAACAGTTGAATCGAACATATGAAACGAATAGATGAATGTAATGGATGGCGTGGATGAATGGAACGAATGAATCGAATGGATGAACAGAATCAATGAATATTATTTATGAATGGAATGCCTGATATGGATGAATGCAACGCACGAATACATTGGATAACCCAAATAAATAAATCGAATGGATGAATGTAATGGAAGACTGGAGTGGAGGAATGGACCGGAGGAATGGAATGAATGAATGGAATGGAGGAGTTGAGTGTATAACAAGAATCTATGAATGGAATAGATGAATGGAATCGATCAATGGACTCGATGATTGAGATGGATGAAAGGACCGGATGAATGGAATGAAGGAATCCAATGGATAAATAGATTGGGTGAATAGAATTGACAATTGGAATGGAAGGTATGAACGAATGGAAAGTACGAACGAAACATATGAACTGAACAAATTAATGGTATCGATTTCTAAAGAACTTCCAAAAATAACAACAAAAATATGATAACATTTTCAAAATAGAACAATATATTATTTTTCAAAGAATGGTAAGAAATTCAAATAAAACATCATAATGATTTCAGGTGGTAGAGGACGTAATCGTAGACTTAGTTTACCTGATCAAGCCCGATATACTTCCAAAAATCGAGCAATACATTATCAATCACGCGAACGGCGCGATTCACAATTTGACGATGAGGGATATCATAAATATCATCCTAGGAAATAGCGCTACGACGAATGTCATAAAGTTTCCCTGAATTCCAAAAGGAAACGGAATAGGCACTTAAGGACATCCGTCACTGGAATAAAAATTAGAGGGAGAGGCGATAGTTTAAACGCATCGTAGCATTGACTCTTTTCGTCAGTGTCAAAAGTCTTCCATTATGTAGGAAAATTTTAGTTACAAACCCCGTTCGCACGAGGTTCAAACATCATTTTCATCGGTACGTATATTAAATATAATTTAATTAAATTTCACAATGTTTGATCATTTATTTTTCGAATTACAGGTGCACGTTTAAGGGGCCAGTTAGTTAGCATCGAGGAAAGTCGACCCGAAAACGTCATTCGATAGCTTAACTTTTTACGACGAAAAACTGTAAATGTTATTATATTGTTCACTGTTGGAGTTCGTGCAGCGTATCCATGACATGTAAATAAAACACAATTGTTGCACTTATGACTTTTCTGATTGTTTATAAAAATAAAAAGAAATATATAAATAGAAATAAATTAAATATCCTGTTGTTTTTAAATAATTTTTAAATTTAAGTAGTTAAAAACGACGAATTTTATAAAAAACAATCAATTTGTTAATTCATTGGTTCATCCAGTAATTTGTTTGTTCCTTCCTTGGTTCTTTTATTTATTCCGGCACCTATCTGTTGTCTCGTTCAGTTGTTCTTTTATTTATTTCTTCGTTACATCTTTTCTCCATTACTTCTTTCACTCGTCCGATTGTTTATTAAATGATGAATTAAGCAATTCATTTGTTCATTCGTGAATTCAGATATCGTTCGTTCATTCATTCATTCATAGGATCGTTTGTTCTTTGGTTCTATCGTTCATTCATTTATTAATTTCTTTATGCATTCGTTAATTCATAGGTTCGCTTGTTCTTCCTTTCATCCACGCGCATGTCTGATCATTATACAATTAATTAATTCATTCATTCGTTCATCGGGGTATTTATTAATTTGTTCATTGATTCAGTCGATTGTTAGTTCGTGCATCCAATCATTGATTCGATTAATCATTCATAGATTAATTAATTCATTAAATAACTCATTCATTCGTTGATTTCTTACACGATTCAATCGTTTGTTCATGAATTCATTCATTCATTAATTGGTTCGTTTGCTTTTTAGTTCTTTTGTTCGATGTGCCTTCGTTAATCCGTTAATAAATTAATTAATTAAACAATGTATTAATTCGTTCATCTTCCATTAGTGATTTTATTCATTCATTCATTCGTTTGTTAATTCGTGAATTTAGTAATTCATTCGATTATTCATTCATAGGTTCATCTGTTTTCTGATTCTATGTTTGGTGTGTCCTTGTGATAGTTACTTACCAAATTATCTAATCAATTTATTCATTCGTTCAATTGTCCATTCATTTATTATTCATTACCTTCTTATTCGGTGATTAATTTATTAATTTGTTTACTATTTCATTCATTCATAGGTTCATTTGGCTTTCGATCATTCGTGCGCATGTCTGATCAGTAATTAATTAATCAAGTCATTCTCTCGTTCACCTCTCCATTCATTTATTAAATAGTTAATTTATTAATTCGTTTGTTAATTCTTTGTTTCAGTTATTCATTCGCTTGTTCATTCGCAGATGCCTTTATTCTTTGGTTCTGCAGTTCCTTCATGCTCCTGTCTGATCATTAATTAATTAATTAATTCCCTTCATTCATTCGATTATTCATTCGTAGGTTTGCCCGCTCCCTGGTTCTATTGTTGGTTGGTGTGTTCTTCTGATAGTTACTCGCCAAATCATATAATCAATTCATTCATTTGTAGCTATGTTTGTTCTTTGGTTTTCTAGTAGAGGGCGCGCGCAAGCATTTATTTTTCACTACTGAAATGCTTCTCACTTTATACATTTGCACAGACAGAAGTGCAGAGTTCGTACTCTACAGAGTGGTGCAATTCGCAATTTGGACTCCTTTCGGTACCCATGCCTGTCTAGGCTGGATAATTGTTATCATCTCAATTCTTATTGAATTTCAAACTTTATTTAAAAAAAATTATGATAGTTTGTGATGCTTTGGCTTATAATACTAATCGAATCTTGGCGGTTAGTCAATGACCAATCATTGGCATTGGCTTGGTGGCGAATAATGAACCAATATTGGCTACCAATGATTCGCAACGTCGTGATCAATCCAGTCACTTAGTTCATTAATTTAATCATTAGTTTATTTCTCCGTTCATTCATTCGTTTGTTTACTCAATAATTCAGTTTTTCTTTTAAATTGTTGCGCTCTATGAACACTTGCAATGCATTCACTCATTAATTCATCATTTCATGAATTAGTTTTCAACATTCTTTCATTTTTGTTTCATCCCTTCGATTAATAATTTAAGTTCAATAAAAAAGAATATAGTAGAAATAAGTCAAATATTTCTCTGATGAGTTCAAAAAGCTTCAGTACGACAGGTATTTAAAAACAAAGAGTTTAACAAAAAACGGTTTTTATTAAAAGATTCGCAATTCCAAACTGAATTGGTTATGTATCTACAGCAAACCTACAATTATAACTTAGAGGTAATCAAAGTATTACAATCTAATCACAAGTACAGAATAAATCTATAAAATAATTTAATGACCCACTAAATAAGAAAATCTGCAAAATATGACTCGGTACAAAAATTCGTCGTGACTTTTGCAAAAAATATTGCAGGAATATTCTCTGTACATGAATATCACCAGAACGTGAATTGCGAGGTTACGTTCCCTTCTTCCCTTTTTTATATGTACATTAAATATGTAGTAAAATATAACGGGTTTATAACGTAACCTCCAATTCAACGTTATCTTGTAGCCATTTTCACAATGTGTTTAAATGACAATTCGTCACTTATTTTCAATAGCCAATATTTCATTTTGGTGAGTTATGAACATTAAGAATTCTCTTGAATTCTGAAGTACTGTTTTTACACGTTTTTGATATCATTGTGAAAAGTTCCAATTGAAAATATCGAAACTTTTAACGAGTTATCGACTTTTCGAGAAATAAATAAAAGATTACAGATATTTCATCGGGAATGTGACGCATATCAAAGCTATCGCCAATAAGACGATATTCGTTTGGATTTGATTGCTGAATGATTGAACAGATTGGTCGGTTGGTTCTTCGCCGGAGAGTTTCACTGATGTGATGCAGACTTCTCCACAGTTTTCACCTTCGCAAATGTCACAGAGTGTTGTCATCTTTGGCTCGTAGAAGACTCTGGCTCTCCTCGCTGAAAAAAATAAAAACAATAAAGTAAACAAATGTCAAATTGGTACATTACGATACAAGGGCGGAAAGTAGCTGATTTGCGCACGAGTTAATTAATTCGTGAATTAATCAATTCATACCTATTTTCATGGTCGCTCGTTTATTTGTTTGTTTATTCAATTGTTCCTTCGTTGATTTGTTCATTAATTAATTCCTTCTACCCTTTTTTTTTATTTATTAATTCGTTTGTTCATTTGTTTGTTTGTTCGTTTCCTCATTCAAATAATCATTACCTCCTTCATTCATTCAATTATTCATTTCGCGTTCGTTCAATAATTAGTTCGATCGTTCATTTATGTGTTCATGCGTTTATTCGTTGGTTCTTTCGTTTATTCAGTCATCTATTCATGCGTGTATTTTGTTACTTCGTTCATTTTTTTCGTTTATTCTTTCTTTTCTTTTTTTTTTATTCTGTTTTTATTTATAATTTTTTTTATTAATTTATAGATTTTTCGTTTGTTTGTTTATTCGTTCATTCATTTAAATAATCATTCTCACCTTTATTCATTCAATCATTAATTCTTTTATTAATCCATTTATTCATTAATTAATTCAATTATTAATTGCTCGTTTACTCGTCTGTTCATTTATTCGGTTATTTCTGTCATGTTTCATTCACACATTCTTTCATTTACTCATCTGCTCGTTCGTCTATTTGTCCGTTCATTGACTTGTTACTTTGTTCATATTTCGTTCGATTATTCTTTCTTTTTGTTCATTTGTTTGTTCATTGTTTCATTTGTTTTAGTTCATTCCTTCTATTTTTTTATTTATTAATTTATTCCTTCGATCATTTGTTCACTCATTTAAGTAATAATCTGCTATTTCATTCATTCAATCATCAATTCATTTCTTAATCCAACCATTCTTTTACGCCGTCAGTTATTCATTGTTCATTCAGTCAATAATAATTAGTTCAATCGTTCATTCGCCTGTTCATTTGTTCGGTTATTCTTTGGTTCTTTTATTCGGGCATTCGTTTGTTTATTCATTCATATGCTCATTCGCGCATTTTTTCTCGTCATTCCTTTGTTCCTTGGTTAATTCGTTCGTTCGTTAATTTGTTCACTTGTTTGTTCATTCGTTCACTGATTTAAGTAATCATACTCTTCTTCATTCAATGATTTATTGATTTGTTCATTCATTGATTCTTTTTTTGTTCGTTTATTCAGTAATTCATTCGTTTGTTCGTTCGTTCATTCGATCATTTCTTACATCCTTCATCTACATTCCTTTGTTTCCTCGTTCATTTGTTCATTAGTTCATTCCCTATATTCTTTTATTTGTTCATGTATTAATTCGTAGGTTTAATTTCATTGTTCCTTTAGTTATTACATTATTCGTTTGCCGGTTCATTCAATTCATTATTCTTTCATTCATTCATTCATTTGTACCTTTGTCCATTCATTTGTTGATTTTATCTTTTGTTTGTTCACTCATTTACATGTTTTTCACCCTCGGCTTCACCTCGGGTAAAAATTACACGCAGTCTGGGACATTCTTTATTTTGCCTCCCTTGGTAAATAATATACTATTTCAATACTAACCAATATTAGAGTTTATTTCTGCGTTGTTTTATTTAATTTTACTAATTGATTGTCCGGATGCAAAAACGCCTTAGCCGCTTGGTCTGACTCATCCTAAGTAGTAACAGCCAGTTTCGGAGTTTTTTGCACTTATCTTGTTTTGCTTGATAGATAGCAATATGCCGCCAGGGATAAAGTTGTAGGTATTGAAAATATCTTTAATTTGAGCCATCACTCGTTCGGATTAGATGAAAATTGTGCTTAGGGGAGCCTTCGGATGTCGCTTTTTTTGCCACAGCTGGCCGGTGGGAGGTAGGAAAAACGCGACTTTCGAAGGCTCCCTTAGTCACAATCTTCATCTAATCGAAACGAGTGATGGCTCAAATTAAAGATCTTTTCAATACCTACAATTTTGTTACTGGCGGCACATTGCTATCTATCAAGCAAAACAAGATAAATGCAAAAAACTGCGAAACTGGCTGTTACTACTTACGACGAGTCAGACCGAGCGGCTAAGGCGTTTTTGCATTTGGACACTCAATTATTATTTACTATAATCTTTAACATTTTTCTACTCTTTAATTGGTGTTGTTAATTTAACTTTAAAGTGGCTTTATTTACTGTTATATTGTTAAATGTGTAAGGCAGTTGTTGCGATGCATTGTAAAGTAAAATTCTGTTTGTGACTCATTTGAAAGCAAACTGTGCGAATTATTAAAAAATAGAAACAATAAAATAAAGTTTCGAAATAATTATTTGTTTGTTCCTGCGTTATTATATTTTTATTATATAAAACCACGGGTTATTTATTAAAGTTTGATAGAAACTTTTTTATAGTAAAATTATAAAAAAACCAAAATATATACTCACATGAATCGTAGTAGTCATATACTGTAACTGGTACAGGCTTTTGTTTCGCTACTTTGTGTGTTCTAAACGCTGAAACTGTCGGACAATACTCTTCCTGCACCATCTGAAAATAGAATAAAATTAATTTTTAAAGCTTACTTCTCTTGCATTGCTGTATTTTATTCTACACCAAAAAAAGTACGGTTAAAATAACCAGAAATTCATTGTTACCGTTTTTTCTGACTGTTTGCACCTTTTTTCTAGTAATCCGTACAAAAATTTAGTGTTAAAATAACCAAAATATTTTTTAGGTTAAAATAACAATAAATTCTTGTTAAAATTATTATTTTTCTGATAAACATAATTAGAACTTTTAGTTGAAACATTAATTAAACTTTTAGTTGAAATAAGGTTGAACAATCTTTGCAGAAATTGATAAATGATATTGACCCTTTCAGTCCCAGCGGTACACCAGTGTCCCACCTACATTCTATTAACTTTTCAACGTTTATGAGCAATTCCCTATCGATTTCGTTGAGGATTTTCGTTCCTGGTCTTCCTAAGACTCCATCCAATAAATGTTAACAAATAATAATATAGCACAATTATTTAAAATAATTATTGATATAAACAAATTACTTTTAAAAACAGCATAAATTTCAGAAGAAATTCATGCTAGGATGTAGTAATATGTTTCATTTTGCGATATTTGGTATATAGGGGTTGTCGAGACTGCTGATTATGAATCCGGTGTTAGATTTTCAAAATTCAAAATGGCGGATCCAATATGGCCGACCAAAAATGGCCGACCAAAAATGTGAAAAATCGGTCATGTTCTCTCATATTTGGTATATAGAGGGTTTGAAGTACTTGATGACGTATCTGATGTTAAGTTTTCGAAATTTATAATGGCCGAGCTGATGTTGTAGATGAAAAATAAAACAAAATATATTTTATCAGAAATTTGTTCTTTGAAGGTTTTGGAGAATTTGATCACAAATAATTGAAATATTCAAGATTTCTATGAAAATGCTTGTATGTGCATTTCTCTCTTTCATAATTATAATTTAATTTGACACTTGTTTTATTGTATATTTGCAAATGTTATTGGCAACAGCTCTCAGTCAAAACCAGAGACACGAACGAGGACGTGGCTAATGAGGTCTCCATTTTTTTTTGTATTTTTAAGAATTTTATTTTTTTTATATTTTTAAGATTTTTATTATTTTTTAAATATTTTTAAGATTTTTAAGTATTTTTTTGGTTTGGTCGGCCATATTGGATCCGCCATTTTGAATTTTGAAAATCTGACTCCGGATTCGTAATCAGCACCCTCGAAAAACCCTATATACCAAATTACAGAAAATACCCTTCGCGGGAAAAATTCGTGACTGAAAGGGTTAAAGTGACGTCACAGTGACGCGTTTGCATTTCCCGGGTACATTTTGGATATTTTTCACAAGTCTAACAAAATGCGTTGTAAGTCGGGATAATCCTACTGAAAATGGCGTCACGATCTTTACCGACTCAACAGACAAATCGTAATACTCGCCCTTATATAAATAGAAAAAATTGCATTTCGTGCTCGGATATCGCCGGCCATCTAGTGTTCACATATATAACTATATGCCTAGTAGATTTAACAAACAAACAAAAAATTAACTTAAAACAGTGGCGCAATTTTTCTAGTAAATATTTTCTGGTGGCATTAACCAGAATAACTAATTAACATAATCCAAAATAATGTCTAAATTTTTATATACATTCTATAAATAGTAATGTAGCATTGTGTGATTGCAACTTTGGTATTCAATACCTGATGCATTTAGTTTATAACATTTTGTCCCGACCGCGTCGGAATGTCCGTTGGTCCGTATTCCATGCCTGAAACGCGGGACGAAAGTTGCCGATTCCGCCCGGGCGCCAGTGCGCATGCGCATTTCGTTTTCATTACTCCCTAGGGACGGAAAGTGCCGCCAACGGGAGTAATGGATGGGGTCGGGAGAAAAATAGCGTATATGCCACACGGGAGGCAAGCGCGCGCATCTCGCAGGAGGGCTGCCCTCGCGTCGCTCGGGCAGCAGACTTCCAGCTCAGGAATCGCGCGCTTTCCTCCCTTGAAGCATAATATACTATTACTCACCTTGTCAAAATAGAGCACAACCATCGTGTCACCATTTTTCGTTTCGACTCGTTTTACATGTTGTGAAGCTTCTAAACTCGGCAACGCGTCCATGTCAACCGTAAACCCAGACGGAAGACCGATTTCCATAACGGCCATGTTACTTTCGTTTGATTCCCTTGTTGGTAAAAATCTGCAAAAGTTCGGGTATGTTAAAACAATTTTAGTTTTTTTTCTAGATAGAAAATTAGTAGATTTTTTTTCATCTCATTTTTAAAAAAATCTTATTAACTTCCTCAAAACAAATTAAATATAACTTACGCTGAACAAATTGATAACTGCAGATGGTCAGCCGTGGATATTTTGTCCACTTGTGGATCTAATGTGAAAAGTGGAAAAGCGCCTGTGACGTTTAAGTTATATCGTGAAGAAACTTGAACAATAGCGAAGCCATTTCCGGTTGCCGTTATATTCACGATTCTTGTCTTTCCAGGAAGCTGCAGAATTAATTTTTTATTACTATTTTCTAACATTTGTTTCGTATTTTTACCCTCGTTACGTAATGTAATACTTACAATCATTGTTTGTAGAATCATAGCATTATCGGGACGGATGTTTATGTATTTCTTTTCTTGATCGCCATATTCGATTATTATAGACATATCATAAGCCGATGCTCTCATTCTTTCACCAAGCTTTGCCAATGCATGAATTCCAACGACAGTGTCCTAAAATAGAGCATAGCAAATTTTAGTATTAGAATCATTACAAAGTAATTGTTCTTGCTTGTTTAGCATAATTGCGATATTTAAAAAATAAAAACTTACTTGCGTAGAAGAAAATCCACCTTCCTGGTTTCTCTGTTTGATCAACCATTTCATGATGGATGTCGCATCCGCTACATTGTTTCGTCTTAGGTACGTCATCATTGCATATGATGTCATTTCAACATCCACCGACCTGGGAAGTTGATACCATGGATTTTTCGAATCTTGCTCAACAGGTTTTGTCCACCACCGCATATCTTCCTTATTCATAGCTTTCGATTCGAGCATCGTAAAAGCTCGATCTTCAGCTGGATTTCTTGCAAGATTCAAAACATAAGTGCAGATACTCAATGCGTAAAGGTCGTCGATGTCCAACACGTTACGTGCGACGTAATCTACACCTTTGTTGATGACATTACGATAACGTCCTTCTGGATCCTATGTAATTATAAAAAATTAAATAATTTCTTTCAAACTAATGTGTCGCAATAAAAAGTACAATATTATTAATTAATTGACGGTTGACAAATAGGAACATTTTTAAGAACACTATAACGAATGCTATTTCAATCTAACAAGAAAGAAGTTCCCCGCACAGCACACTATCCTGGGGACGTCCTCAGGAGCTGAGTCAGGACGTCCAAATGTCCGTTTTTATCGTCCTATTAACGTCCTCAAGGCGTCCTGTGTCCTGAGGATGTCCTGTGGATGTTAACAGGATGATAAAAGCGGACATTTGGACGTCCTGAGGAGCTCCTGAGGACGTATTCAGGACAGTGTGCTGTGTGGGTCCCTAATCGTAATGCTTAACTCTCCGTCGTTTCCCCACTCTTCGCATCTATCCCCTCCAGAGCGTCAGCTCTCTCCAGGGCGCGACGACACAGATTGGTGGAACATGATCCACGTATCGCTCTCCCCCAATCCGCGTCGCCGCGTAGCGAGGGTTGCCGCGATGGAGGGGATAACATTCACTCCGCCCACTGCATCCACAGTAATTGATGCGAGAAGCGACCGTGATCCAAAACCCCCATAGATTAGGTACTTGCGCTTTATTGATGTTCAAGCGATCTTCAAGTGCCTCCCAAAGTGTGTAATATATAATATTGAGTTAATTTTACGGCGGATTGTTGGGTATAAATATTATTATATAGCTTACCGAGGCTTCAAGGAAAGTCGTCAGGACGTAAGCGGTAAGGGCGAGACCTTTAGCGGCTCCGCCTTGCATATCTCGGTGGCTAACTTTTCCAACTTCCGGAAAACTGCCGTTTGCTGCTTGCTGCTCGGCTAGCCATTGTAATGCTTCCTGAATAATTTGCTTGTCTACTGTAATGTATTCTTCGGCGTCTTTGAATGACTTTGCAACGAATGCGGTTAGCCTAGCATAAAGTTTATGATTGTGTAAAAATTTAATGGACACTTAAAATCTATAATAAGTAATCGAAATAAAATTTGCTTACCATGTGCTACCACTCAAATCAGAATTTCCGAAAGCGCTGAATGAACCATCTCTGTGACGGTATGTCAATTCTTGTTGATATCCAATCTCCAAATAATGAATAGCTTTGCTCTGGATTGCTGGAGTTAACTGATTGGTATTCTAGAAATTTATAATTATTATTTTATATAAAAATCGTCGAATTGAAAACGGTTATTATAAAACCTAGGTGTTGAGAGCTTGCCATTAATTTAAAATTACCTTCAAATAATTTAAAATCACAATGTTAGGTACGAAGTTCAACATATTTTGTTCTCCACAACCGTATGGCATTTTGATTAAGTTTGCCAAATTTGGTATGCTTGGGCCTAAAATGTCACCTACAAAAAAGGAAAACGATTTATTTGCATGTTTATTTTATTTATTTATTTATGATTAAAACTTTTTTTACTCACCTACTGCAGAAACCTCAACGTGGTCTGAATCTGCAACAAAATTTTGAGGAATGTCGACCGTTACGTTTGCTTTTACAGTATTGCTTCCTCTCAAATCTATAAAGGTTACTTTGTTTCGGTACTGAGTCTCGCCTTCAGCCTATCAATTTTAAAGGATTAATTAGTTGAACAAGATATAAAAAATCTTTAATTATTTTGTAGTTACCTTCACCGGAAGCGTGAATTCAACACTATCTCCTGCAATCGCACTTTCAGCTTTAGCTTTCAACTTGATGAAGTTGATTTTAGATGGAACGATCATAAATGATACACTTTTTCCTGAATTAGCTTCGATGAAGATTTCCTTTGTTTGGTATAATTTTGGAGCTAAATAATTTACAACAATGTTAGAAGACTTCATTCTGATATTTGTTAGGGTATGAAATTTGAATTCTTACATTTCGTATCGTGGACTTCGTTGGAAATTTCAGCAAATTCAAAGTCTCCGTTGTTTTCTAACCTAACTGTTGCTGTGACGTCTTTGTTCATGTAATTGAATACCTGGACAGGTATAGCCACAATTTCACCTCGAATTACAGAGTACGGAAGGTCCATCGATATGAAGAATGGTTTGAAGACTTTCAACTGATTAAATTATATGTAAATTTAGTAAATATTTACTAATTCTTACTTTTTTAATTTTGTAGTTTTAAAAGGCGACTTTTACCTTCCTTGGTCTGTCGATGAGACCCAATCCGTAAACATTATCCATGGAAAAGGCAGTAATAACCCAAGAAGTGATCGTATCAGGAACTTTTCTTCGAATTATTGCTTTTCCGTCGACACTAATTAATTAAATTCGATTATTATTAAAATAATCTTTGATTATAATGTCACAAGACAATTTTAACGATATAAAATCTTCTAATGATGATAAATGTATGAGATAGAAATGTAGCTCGATAAAGAATAAGTAAGGTGAAACATTTTAGAGCTTAAAAGATAACAAAATGGAAGATTTTTTTTTACATTTTTACAAAAAGATGTCAAGAAAGATCGAAGTAAACAGAAGAAAATAGAAGTGCGTCTAAAATGTAGCGTACGTACAGCGTGCTCAAACATTTGTAAACACAAAACTAAGAAATAAGATGTGACACTAATATTATTGAGTGTATTACACAAGATGAAATAATAGGCAATAGTACAATAAATCGTAAAATGATACAAGTATGTATTTTCCCAATAGAGTTGTTAGTTACAAAGTTAAACTTTGTTTCTTTAGTAATCAAATGGTGGCCTGGTAAAGATTTATAGAAGCCTATAAAATGTTCGTAGATTTATTATGACAAGCTGTTTATACTTCAAATTATAAAAATATAAAATAGTTTGCTATATACATTTTTTTATTTTGTTTACTAATTACAATTTCACCATACTATATTCTTTAAGCTATGCGGGACTTTCGAAGTACTGTTGTATATATATGATATTACTTGTATCCTTCTGTTTGACGTTTCCAGTATTATTTCTGGTTTCAAAATGCCAGTCAAATACAAAAATGAAAACGATTGTATATTTGCGTAGATATTATTACAGTAGAGTCCCAGTATATCCACGCGGTACCTCCTCCCCCCCCCCCCTCGCCCGTCCTATTATATTTACCAAAAAAGAGGGATGCCGCTTCTCCCACTCCCTTCAGACGCGTGAGGTCACAACAGGCCCTCTTGAGGCCCCGGCCCGCAAGGTGGGGGAAAAAGACAGGGAAAAAGAGAGCGTCGACAGGTAAATATAACGAGACGGACCCGGGACAATATGCTGGGACGTAAATATAGCGAGACGCAATTATACCGGGACTGTACTGTATTTTTAAAATACTTGTACTTCGAGAAGTCATATTTAAAATGAATTCAGAGTTCACAATCGGCAAAGCCCAATTTTTAAAAATTAAAATTTGATACATTTAAAACCGTGTCTAACTCTAGGCAACTTCTTTGCCGATTGAGTACTGCAAAAATCCATTTTCGTTTATAAAATATATACAAAATTATATAATATAGCTAATGAAACATGAACGAATGTAATTTCGAAAAAATGGAGCATTCCGCGTGCAATGTAAATAATGTATCCCCTATGTACAAAAAGAACATTTTAAATTTCATGCATATAAAAATTTCAACAATGGATCCACTTGACACAAAATGCTAATTTGCAAATCCATCCATGTATTCCCATTACAAATTATAGTCCTCTTTTGATATGTATAAATTAATAAACGTAACATGACGTTCGTACCAAAATCCATGCAATCTAAATTACCATTGACAACCGAAAACTTTTATATATATCACATGCCTACAATTATTGCAGAATGTTATACTTCTAGACTGTAAATTTCTTTGCAGAAAAAAAAGTAATATTTTTTATTAATTTTACGTGAACACCAACATTATATCAATTGCTAGGTCCACAAAACATATTACCCCGGAACTTAACATTTTTTTATTATACCAAAATACGGAATAATGTTATGCGTTAGAACCCTCGTATGTTACCTACTTGTGTATTTTTCAATAAAGAACTCAAAATGCCAATAAATACTTTTGAAATGAATGTGATCGCGATATATTTGTAAAAAGCATCTTTTTTAGCGGATGATTACACACGATGATCGTATGATAAGTGAATGTAAAAAAAACGAAACGCGGAATGCCCCGAAAAGTTTGATGTACTGATTGAAGATGTATATACCCTCCGGAAATGTTTGCAAAAAGCCATGTGTTTTTGATGTCATGCATTAAGAAAACACGGGGTCTGTTCCAGGCAGGGAGCGGATTGTACGAGAAGGCGTAGCGACCTGCCCATGGTGGTTTAGTAACCACTTTGTGTAAAACCGGTGGACCGATGTCCGGTCGCAGTGTCGATAGGCCTTGCGGCGAACCCAAAACTCGATTGACGTCGTTCCCTGCAATTTTCAAACCTAGTAGATACTTGTTTTTTTTTTTTTTTGGTTTACGTAATACACCCTCGGACATCATGTGGAATTGTTAGAGTCATTGTATATTAGGTTTTAAACGTTCTGAAATGCGCACAAATAAAATACGGGGTGATCAACATTCTTTTTTGTAACACATTAATAATTGTGAAGTTTGACCAAAGCCGGGTCCACGAGGCTGACACTGACCGATTTTTCGTGGTCGCTTTCTTGAGGCTAACCATATACTGCGCTGCGTTAACTCTAAGCGGCGCGTTAAGCATCCTATGCTTCCCACTTCGATTCTCCCTTCTCCTTAAACCGCGACTAATCAGAGCGCAAGGAGGTCACATGACCGTTACAATCCGTGGTAAAATGCGCTTTGGTTTGTTTATGTATCAAAAAATTGGCCTATTTCTTAATAATATTTCAAACACCAAGAAATGCACTGAATGTTTTCTGAACGTTTTTCACAGTAACCTTAAAATAATGACTCCACCAACACATAATGAGAAAACAGAATATTTTCTCTTCGATAATATCACAAAAATGGTAAATAAAGCAAATAAATATTATTAATTAAATACATTAATCAGTTGTGGCAGTTAATACGAAACACCAAATGCTCATGCAACATACAGTTAGTAAGGCGCTGTCACCAATATTCAACTAAGCACCCGTTACAAGTAGAGGGGAAAACGAACCCAGTGTTTCCTCAATAGAAATTTTAAAAATCTGATTTACATTCATCGACCCCTCAAAATTCTGAATTTTAAAGTACGAAATGCCGGAAGCGGATGATATTTGAATATGCTGGGTATCTCAAAATTCTCGACTGTTTTTTTCCTTTAACTTTTTGGGACACCCTGTATATTACAAAATTTCTTGAAACTATCTCATAAAGAAAGTAGCAAAATGTACAACTTGGTACCCCTTTCAAAAAAATCCCTGTATATACAATTAATTCTAATGAAAATGTTCGTAGAGATGATGGAGAAACCCGGTAAACAAAACCGGCAATGAATAAAAAAAAAAGTTTTTAAATTGCGTTCGTTTTACCCGGCATCGACTGCCTGCCAAATCCAGGTTTCGGGAAAATTCTTGCGCACTTTTGGCTTCTCGGCGGGAGCAAGGCTCGCAGAATTGGCGAGGAAGGCACTTGCACCTCGGGCAGCTTCTGCGTATAGCACTGTGTCCAAACTACCTCTATAGTATACTATATATAAAAATTGATAATGGATGTTTAATGACGCGGACAGGAATGAATATAAACAATAGACCCTCCCAATATTAGCCACTCTGTCCTTTTCAATATTAGCCTTTCCCCCTTCAATCTGGAAAAATTTTCCTCATTTGGCTAATATTGAGGGATTAGATACACAAGACTGGCTAGGCTGGTATTGGGAGGGAGTACTCTACGCGAATCGCACCCCTTTGACGAAGGAGAGGCAACAAATCTCGAAATCAGACTAATCTACTTTGAGGTAAATGAAAATGAAATAGAAATTATGTCAATATGTCATATATCGTCGACCATGTCATTTTCTAACCTTAGTTCGTAGAAATTCATAGGAATTAAAATACCAATTGTAAATAAGTAATTTCAATCTTGTATTAATTGTATTGTAATTCGTCATATATTTATTAAAAAACATTTTAAGTGTGGTAAAATACATTTAAACTTTAATCTTTATGTAGTTTCTGTTTAATTTAAATAATGTAGGTTAGGAAATTATGTTATCGACCGAACCGCTTTAAAGTCCCTTAAAAACTGCTATTGCGACGCTGTTGATAACGTCACTTTCCATCTCAAAATATTCTTGAATTTCTCGTGCAACTTTATCATAGAAATGGGGGTTATTAGGAAAGAGTTATTAAAAGCCACTGATGGCAACTCAGTCGATAACTAATGATACCATGACATATTTTATAATTTATATTTTCGGTTATAAATGCTCGGTGACGTGTTCCAAACTCTCTCTTTATAGGACGTAAATTGTGTTTAGAAAACCGTGAACCGTAATTGAATTCGTGTCTTTTGGCCGAAAATTCGTGAAACAGTTATTTTAGATATTATCGCTACTGAAACGTAAAAAAAGAACAAAAAGTGACGAACGCATTGATTAGGTGAATCAGTAATTCTCAATGCGGAAGTGAAGGGTTACATCGTATCAAATCGGTCCATTACCTTATCATGCTAAATTGCCGTAGAGTATAGAAGTTGTTGCGAATAACATTTCAAGCTATCGAGATTTCAGTAAATTGCAAAGAAAATGTAAATCCTTGCTTCAATTTCATTTATTATTTTATAATAACAAGTAATACAAAATGGCAGAAAAAACCAAGGAAGACATTTTAGTGAAAATAAAACTTTAATCTGACGACATCAACGTAGGACTCAAGATCGTCTTTAAAAAATGTGCCTCGCAATAAACTTCTATTTTCGTTAATTGTTTACTTACGTACGAGTTAATAGTTCTAAAATTTGAATATTCTCAGTATGCTTCTATTTAATAAACGCGTTAATAATTTATTATAAATTAGATAAAAGATTATTTCATTACAGTAGCGCAGACAACTACGATAGGAGAGTTTGTTATAATAGCGATGCGCATAAAAGCTACAATTTTATTGAGTACTTACCCACTTGGAAGTGCTCGTGAACGTAAGCGTTGGTTAGAACGACGGTGCCTGTTTTCTGAAAACCGAATTAATCAAATCCAACTTTTTAATGGCAATTTATTCATACGTGTAAATTCTAATTGCTACGTGCATCATAAACATGTAGTCAAATTCTACGAGAGTTTCTCGCTTGATTCGGATCAGATCATCTCAAGATTTTTATTTTATTTATAGATAAATGTAGTATTTTTTATTAATTTTTGGTGATCATTAACGTAATGATGATTGTTGGATCAGGAAACATATTTTACTGGGTCTGCAAAACTTATTTTATTATCCGAATGTTAGGAATCATTATATGAGCTACAACCTTCGCATGTTACCTACTAGTGTATTTTTCAAGAAACTGCTTAATTTGTAGCACATAATCAAATTTGTTGATCACATCTAAATAGTTCCTTCTAAGGTGGCTCCACAAATTTTTTCAAAATTGGTCAAAAGTCAAAGACTATCTCATGAAATTCGAAAATACTAGATGTTGAAATAACCTAATCATGTCAATTAACGCGCATAAACAATATGGCTTTCCCGCCAAAAATTTTGATCCAAGTTAGTAATATATACTGACTTAGCATAACTACTAACCTAACAACTTCTTTTGTATTGAAGCCATTATTAATCATAACAAATTACACTATGGCTTAATATAACGGATCACAATCAAACAGACGAAGTCACGTTTGCATGTGATATTTTATGTTTACAAACGAGTGTGGCCTGAGTCGAATCTCCTCCATTTTGTTGCTACGAATTGCTGTTAGCAAACGTTGTTCATAAATTACCAAAATGACAAATATTTTCGAAATCAACATGAACGCGTGTATGTATGTAACGAATCATTATGTGATGTAGAACCCGCCTAGGCTACCTACTAGTATATTTTTCAAGAAAGAACTTCATTTACAGCATTTAAATATCATCAATGCTGAAGTATGATATTTTAAAATACTTTTTATGAAAAATAAAAAAAGTCTCTCTATTGACTAGAGAATATCAATGACGGATCAAAGTGGTAAATACTTTTGAAATAAACATGAATGTAGGTATGTAAGTAACGAAACATTATATGAACTAGAACCCGCCTAGGCTTCCTACTGCTGTATTTTTCAAAGAACAATTTCATTTACAGCAAATACAAAAATATTTACGTTTCTTTTAAAAAAGTTAGACTATTCTTATTTGAAAGATTAGTAATTGATATTACTAGTGGGTAAAATTCAAGATTTAATAGTAATATGCGTAATATTAAATGATACGTACTCGGAAAACTTCTTGGGCAGATGCCGAACCAGGTCGCATCCACGATCGCGAAAATATGTCGTCACCGTAATAAGGTCCATCGTTTCCGTTATAAGACATTACTTCTTCTCGAACTTGTTCCTGTAACAGATTTTCTTCCACATGACTTTCTTGAAGATATTAAGTAAGTTTATATTATATGTATACATTTTCATTTGTGTGAACAGTTTAATACAATTTGAGAATCAGTTTAAATACAATTATCAGCTTTTAAGTTTATATTTTATTAACGGACATACCTCGCGTAAGTCATTTCCAGATTTCAAAGTAATGGAATTTTGATCGACACCCAAAAGTCCGATGTAGGAATTCGGTTTCGCCAAAAGCGAAAGATCGACGGTTTTTCCAGGTTCAACCTCACCAGGTACAACATTTACATCAACCTATAAGTCAAGACAAATTTCTTTGAAATTCAGATAAAAACACAATTATTTAAAATATTTAAATTTCGCAAATTAATAATGTTTTGCAAAGTAAATTAAAATTTGATATTTATCTCATTTGCATGAAAATTCTCTTACTATAAAAAGACTAGCGTGCCATCTCGTCGTTGATTAACGACGTAACGGGTCGTAAAATATGTAAAAAGTTCGTTCGCATGTACGCGCGAACTTTCATTGTACAACTTTCCGGTTTCGTTCTTGAGAAACACTTTATATTTTAAATACTACAAAATTAATGATTTTTAAATTAAAGTTAAAATGAAGAAAATATTAAAAATCGGTAGAAAAAAATATTTAAAAAAAATTAACAAAATGATTGTAAATGAATTGGACAAAAATTTGCTGACATTTTATTGAGTATTTTAACGTCATTCAAGAAGAAATTAATCGAAACGAATGTCAAAGAAAATTTAAAAAGTAATGAATAAAAGAGATTCCAACTTACAAAATTTTGTAGCATGCCATCGAGTTCGACGTCTAAAGAATCGGCAACAACTTCGCCATCTTCCCTAACGTAATAAACCAAAACATGGGCTACTGGTGCCATGACATACGTTGCCAAAAATCTGAAAGAAAACGAGAACTTAACACTTCAAACCTGAGTAATAACAAATAACGAAAATAAAAAGTCACTAGACCAATAAAACTTACCGAAAACTAGTAACTTTTTTGTCACTAATTTGAATAGAATCGGCATTCAAGATGTCACCACGGCCAAGAATTTCATAACTTAAATATTTCATAGGATGTGTCGAATTCACTTCGATTTCTATAAACGAATTCACCTAAAAATTTTCAAATTGTCTTTATTCATTCAACCTAATGAAATATATTTGTATCTTGGCGAAGTTAAATGGTACCTTTGGATAAGGAGTCAGCAAAACTGCTTGAATGTAAGTTTCAGATGGCGATGCAGCTGGATTTGATGATGTGAACCATTCGTGAAGATTCAGGTACGTGGCCTACAACAAAAATTTTTTATGTTAGTGTCGTTAGAAATTCCAAGTAAAAGTGGACCATATTTCTCCCTCATTTAATTCCAAACAAAAACTTTGACACGGCCTAGAGAAATTTAATGGTAATCGTTTCACGGTGACCAATAACAACTCTAAATAGACACGTGACGAAGCAATTTTCGCGGGCATTTCGAACGCTCGTCATTCTCAACTTCCGCATAAGATCTAATTGTGATTAAAAAAATGTTTTGTATGGATTTTAATCACCTTCATAGTTATTCTTCTATGCAATTTGACAAATATTAATACAATAGAAATATGCGAGCAGTGGCGTTGTTGATATACCGAACCGGAAAACAAAGGGGGAATCAATTTAGAGGCTAGATTTTATGCGGATGATATATGATTGCTTACGTTTAGACGTAGAGGACGAGCCCCGTATTCAGACTGTGTCACCGGTGGATAAAAATCTAATTCGGCCATACCCTGGTCGTCGAGCATTTTTGTTATATTGAAGGACTCTTCCTGATCGTAATTAAAACCGTATTCTATTGTCACTGGATTCTTTTTATCCCGAACAGGTGTCCCGTCGTGATAAGCCAGTTTCAACTGAAAATTAATAAATTCGATTTGTTAATTATATACGACAGTTGTATTACTAAATCTCTTATTAAAAATAGGCAAAAAAACATAAAAAAACAATATTTAAACAAATTGTAGATCTGAATACTATCTTAAACAACAAATATAATTCTTTTAGTAGAATGCAGGAAGCGCAGAACGCAAGAATTAAATCCGTGCATTAAAGCACCACTTTACGCCCTTGTGACGTAATGCGTGATTAAAAAAGTCATTTTATTTGTTAATAAGTTTATATAAATGTGAAGTACATACGAAAGCGGTGTATTTCAATCCAGGTTTGTAATATTCAGCTGTTTTCAGAAGTTGCATTTTGTATGGATGCTTGTGTAAAGTTATTTGAATTGATGCATTTTGTCTCCGACCTGTCAAAGCTTCTTCCACTGCTGCTTCGATAATTACAGGCCTCTCGTACTCATCAGCCAATCTAAATCGTGTTTCATTAAAGCCATTAGTATGCCGTTACACCTTTGTTAAAGACAATAGAACTATTTTATCTAAATGGTGTTTAACTAAACCGATATTTAGCTCCCCAAAAAAAGTGATTGAAAACAAAACAGGGAAAGGGGTAAAGAAAATTTCACTTTTATCCGAAAGATAAGCTTTGCTTTCTTTGTGACGAGTTGCCTTTGTTCTTTAGAGGTTTCCATTGTAAAAAAATACAGGACACAGCAGGCACTCGAACGTAACATGAAATTAAATAGACCTTGCAATCTGATCACCGATATGAATTCATTGTTTTATCATTTAACATCACGGCTAAATGCCTTAAACTACTTAAGGATTATGGTAATAGCAGCGAAATTATTTTCACTTTTAAATTCAGGCTGTAATCGGTTTTTAATTACAGAAGAAAATTAATAAATTAAAATTTACATGAATTATTGAGCGGACGTAATGTGTAATTGTGTTTATAAAGTGTATGTAAAGTTAATTGGTTTGTTTATATTATGAAGCGAAGTATAAACCATTACATAAAATAGTTGAAGGTTTTTTGAAAATTAAATTTTCGGACTACGAAATACATTTCAATGATTGTATTGTAATTTTTAAAGAGATTTTTTCTATTGGAAATAGACACTAGGGATCACACTTATATTTTTAATAATATATATTGAATTTATTAAATTAGTTGTTTACGTTACCATTTCTTTATAGTGGAATAGTAATAATTAGGTCAGAATAAAAAATGTACATCATTTTATATTTTGTCCTGTAATGCAATTAGGTTGATTAAATGTTAACAAATCCACTAAATGCAGCCAAGAGTTTGTTTGTAGTTAACTTTCTTTACATTAATAAAACTTTTCTTTCCATACTGTGCAGAATTTTACTATTATATCATAATAAAAAGTTTAGATTCTTAGAGTAGGAAAGAAGGAAGCAATTCTGACGTAAAAATAATGTTGTAATTATTAATTAAATTGTATAATACTAACTTGAGGTCATTAGCAATGTCGAACTGAACTGTGGCGCCACCATCGATGTTTACGATTTTCCGTATTGGTGCCTGATATACAGGTTGAAGTACAGGAGAATAAATATCCGGGAATGCAGTTATCGTTGCTTCACCTTTTACCGGCTTTCCATAAGAATATCTGTAAAAAATTCAAAATCGAATTTCAATTAGATCCTTTCTTTCTTCAAAATTTTCATCTGATGCGTCACAAAATTACAAAATATACATATCAACTTATTTCATACCAACAAATGTTTGAAATATTTCAAAGAATTTTGTAAATTAATAGAAAAATACTGACAACAGGAAAATACTTGAATAAAATTAGAGTTGAAATTAAACCACAAGTGAACCAAACATTTTATGAACTTTTTTTCTTTCGAACATTAAAACCCTTTTTGTAATAATTTGTACTAATTCGTTTTAAATTCGAGATTGTTATTGAAAGATTGAAAAATAAGATAATTGACTCACTTGGCTGTGACTGTGACGGTGATGACTCCTTCTTTAAAAGTCGCGTGTAGCGGAGATACGATCTTAACTTCAAATTTGGGTAGTACATATTCGGCAACTTGGAAGCCCTTTCTGAATGTCTGATCAGCGACATTGGCAATGATTTCCCAATCTCCAAAAACAGGAGACTTCGACAGCTCCAATTCACCATTAAATATACCTTTGTGTAAAGGTGGACGACTCCACTGCTTTATTCGATTACCTTGACCATCCTATAATTGGGCATGTTTCGATCTGATATTATTTCGTCGATGACGTTATGCTAAGAGGTGGTATGTTTACGTACACACAAAAAATTGAGCAACGAAAAATTTCCATACAAACATATGCGGCGAAAAATTATTTCCATTTTTGTTGTCATTAGTAAGTCGTAGTTAGTAGTAATCACAGTAGTAACTATTAAACGAGGAAAGATGCTACTAGTGATTTGTAGTCTTACTATTGACACAATTATGGATAAATATAAATTTACTAATCTTATACTTAATTGTATACAGAATTCTTATATAGAATGTGCTGATTAAAAAATAATGTTAGTATAACATTGTATTATTAAAATAAAATACTATACATACCGTAATGTATATATCTAAAGCACGACTAGTCGTTGGTCTCAATCTGGAGTCAAGAACAATGCATCGAAATTGAACAACATGTCCCGGTTTGTAAATCGCCCGATCGGTTTGTATAAATACCGAATAGCTCTTATGTACGTAATCGACATCCGACGAATTTTCGAATGTGTACCCTGTAAGGCCCTTAGCTACAAGTCGATACTTTCCTGGACCGGTTTCACCCACCTGCAAATTTTACAGCACCAAACTCAAAAACAATTGAAATATTTTTTTTTTTATAATTTTGTTAGTTTTCAAGGATGAGTTAACTATTTCAATAGCGTTTTAAAAATTTTACTTGAAGATAGATTTAAGAAATTTTTACAAACTTTCGTAACTAAGTTTCATTTTTTAAAACTTACATCAAGTTTGAGGACTCGCGTGGCGTATGGTTCCACTAGAACGTTTTCGGATGCGGAAAATAATTCTCCGCTGTCTAATTGCCCGGAGAGTTCAACGCGTGTTAGCGTTGGTGTCGATACCCCAACTATACTAACAGCTACATGATATTCTGAGTTTGGTCTTACTACTCTTGGAGCAACAATTGTATAATACCTAAAAAATGAAAATAGTCAGTTTAGTAATTGTATTTTATGATGATATAACAAATATTTTTAAGCAATTAATGAAATATGAACGAAGTTGGTCAAAGTCGTCATTTTATCTTATATTAGAATATTAGACAAAGAAATCGTTTTGTAAAAATAATCATTTTAGTTTGTTAAATTCTGTTGTTGTATAGTCAACTTTAGTATTTTCTTTAAATGCTACAGACATTTTTGACGTTGGTCAAACTAATTTATACAGCTCATTCAATCAACGGCATTCGTTGTAGTGTAGCAATTCGTTGTAATCTTGTTGATTTTAAGATAGTAACTAATAAAAATTAATTGAGGGCATATCGGATTCTGCAACGTATTAAAAAAGTACTGAAATTCACGACAAATTATTAGGCAGTTAAATATTAAATACATCAGTGATTATAGGAGTAAAGGCAGCAGAAATATTTTGCTAAACTGTCCAAATATTTGGTTTTTAATCCCACATAGCGCACTGTCCTGGGGACGTCCTCAGGAGCTCCTCAGGACGTCCAAATGTCCGCTTTTACCATCCTGTTAACGCCCACAGGACATCCTCAGCACAGGATGCCTTGAGGACTTTAATAGGGGGATAAAAGCGGATATTTGGACGTTCTGAGGAGCTCCTGAGGACGTCCCCAGGACAGTGTGCTGTGTGGGATATTATGAGAATTATTCTGTTCCCAAAGCCAAACGAGATTGAAAAAATAAAGAAAAATGTTAATAATTCAACTTTTCTATTGAAAATATTTCTTTATCTATTGTTACAATATTAATATAATTGTCCAGAGATTCTAATATAACAGATGAATTATTAAAAACGTCTTCAAATTATATCGATTTTCAAATCTAGATGTACGTTTGTAGCGATCGAAAACCAAACATTCCAGAACGTTTGCGAAACTTCACAAGTATATGGAGTGGCACGTGCAAAAGGTTACTAATAAGACTACTTTTTTAGTAGATTAAAATATAATTATAAAATCTTACTTTTAAGTTTTTAATTTATCATTTTAGCTAAATATCAGAAATGTTAATCTTCATATACTCTTCTGCAGTTTATGCCATAAGGGATCTAAATCTTAATATGAGATCCCTTTTTGCATAAATTGGAAGTTTATTTTTTTATTCAACGTATTGCACAATATCATTTGTGAACAATAAAACTTTGATATTTTCAACACTCTGGGAGTAGAACTCGATTTTGCGCCCTGCAGTGAAATCTTCGAGCGCAAACTACCGAGGCCCACGTCCGTCGTATCGAAAAATATCGTACGGATCATGGGCGAAATATAAATCTCCGACTAGTGTGATTGTAGCTCTCGCTTTGCTCGTGCGCCAAACTTCGTACTCGTCGAAGATCGGTAATTGCGCTCTTGTTACATAACATGCTATTTCAGTTTAATATAATTTTTTTGATATTGTTTATTGTCATTAATTTTCAGTTATTATTTTAGGCGTGTTTATGTCCATTTATGTATGCAATTTTTCAAGATGCAGTCTATAATGCCAGTAAAAAATACAGGTAAAAATATTTCTATAATTCCCTGATCGAATGTCTTATTGTCACTAATAAGAAAAAAGAGGATAGTTTGTTTTAACCCATGAAATTCGGAAAATGCATAATTTTCAATCGATATGTTTGGGACTTATTTTCTGCAGTGAATAATAGAAATAAAAATTCCAAACATACTTAATCTACTATTCTTTATGGTGATATTTAGATTAGCATATAGTCAAAATTGCATTTTACTGGCTCCGAAAACAAATATGACGAATTTTAAAGCATCAATAAATTTGCGGGATCGGTGCCAAACCGCAACCAAAAGTGTTTATATATTATATCTTTTAATTTGATATTGATATTTCAAAACATCAGTATGTCTACTAAATAAACTTTATTTGATCAACTATGAGTGTTATTGATGATACCACATCCCAAGTCGTAGAATTGTCCGGAAAAAGTAGGTAGAGGAGTTTTCGGTACGTCTTATTACGAATTTGAGGTTAGATTTTTATAATTAAAGATGGTGTATTGAATATGGTATACCAAACTTCATCAGAGGGTTCAAAGTCTCAAAACGCAAGGGATCATTCGTCACAAAAGTAAGGTTAGTTTATTAAAATTCAAGATGGCGGATCAATATGACCGACCAAAGTTCAGGAAATTACTTAATCCAGTAGACTTATGAATTTCATCAATAATATTCATAATGAATCATATAAGGTGTATTTTAAAAAATGTCCAGATAAGGTTCATATAGATTTTGTGCACTTTTGGTGCAAAAGTAACATTTTCAGGAAATATTCGTGCACAAGAGTGTAAAATCATAGTTTATTTACATTTTTATGGTGCAAGGATTTAATAAAACATCCTACAGCTTTTATTTGACGTTTTCTCACCATTGCCCTGTCGCGTCGGCCCGCGTCGACCGAAAATTGACCGAAAATCGATCGTAAATTGGTCGACTTATGCAAAGAATCGACCCACAATTGATCAGCAATTAACCGAATGCCGACTACTGTCGATTTTCGGTTTATTTTCAGTCGATTTTTAATCGACCCAAAATTGAACAAGTGCCGACTACGGTCGATTTTCGGTCGATTTTTATGAAGTTGGCCGATTAATGCATTTTGATTAGGGCAATATTAGTTCGATTTAGTAAAAGTTGACTAAAAATCTACCCAAAATCGGCATTTGGTCAATTGTCGGTCAATTCTGGGTCAACTCCCTGCACAAGTCGACCGAATTTCGGGTGCATTTGTATAAAACATACATATAAACTAGTGTAAAACATGATTTCAAATGTAAATTGCAATAAAAAGATATATAGGAAGGAGTTAAATGTGATTGAAACGTATTTAACTATTTGTTTTTCACAAAAAGTACTAATGAAATTGAAGCTAAAACCAAAGTACTAATGAAATTAAAGCTGAAACCAAAGTACTAATAAAATTAATAAAATTGTGGAACAAAACAAAATTTAAATAATACAGTATAAACTATAACCCCTATAATCTTTGCTATTACGAAAGAGATCAAACTCACAAGAAAACTAGAAAAACAAATCAAATAGAAACAAACAAAGAAAATAAAAACATCCTTTGACGACGAAAAAAAAAATTGAAAATGTCCAGTCGTAATTTTCAAAGTCAAGTATCGCGGATAGCTTTCTAAACGACTTTTCACTTTTCGATCGCGGTTACCTGACTTTCGGATCCGCCTTTTTACTATCTCATGTCAAGATAAGATTGTGCACGAAAAACAAACAAAACATGAAATTTCCGTTATCATCATCTATTATTTTCTTTCAAAAAATCAAAAATTCATTGGGTCTTTCATTTAGATTGTTCCGGTAGTTCCATATTATTAATTTTAATTAGTGGTCAAATTATTACTATTGAATTAAGAAAACAGCAATTATTCCAGTTGACCATTTCGTTACACTTTACATAATACTTTCCATTTTATGCGTTGTAAGGTTCTGTTCTACTTACGACTGGGACTGCGCTAACGAGCCAACGAAAAATGTGCAAAACAGAAACAGTGATGTTCGATCCATTTTGCGCCCGATTCGTCCACCAAATCTAAAAAAGAAAATTTATTAACATAAATATTGGGAATTCAGGCGGTAAATAAACATTTTTTTTATTTACATATTCAGTGTTCAAACGGTTTAAAAAAGTGATACGATTTCAAAATTATTTTAAAAAATTGTCTTGATCAGTTTTTTTCTATGGAGGAATATTTCAAAACGTTTTATTATTTTATTTTGAAATTTAATATGGAATTTAAATTTCACTATTTTTGGTAGTTTATTAATGATTTTTGAAGTTCATTTATGTTGAAACTTTTAATGTTTATTTTTGTTGGTGGGTCTAAAAGAAAAAATATATTTATGGCTTAAAAAATTTTGTTTAACAGATAATGAGTAAAATTAAATTTTTTCTGAAAAATATGGAAAATTGTAAAGATGTTTCGATAAAGATTTGCACGCAAGAAAACTTCAATGACGTTTCACATGTGGCCTACTTTCGATTACGCAGGTATTCCGTTCCAGCTTTTCTAAAGCTACTAACAATGTACACGCTGCTCGGCGTTTTCTCTTCGTTTATTTTTTTTTGTGTACGAAACTATCATCGAAGAAATTGCGAAACGCACGTGGCAAAGCTGCTCGTATCTGAATTAAGACGAATGGTTGCAATTGTTCGGTAATTCCATTGCGTAATTACAACCGCGAGAGTTCATCGACGAATGATTTATCGTCTCGAAACGATAAATTTGTTTACATCTTTATTTTTATTAAATGTGTCGATAACTTTCCTTGAATATAAAAAAATCGTAATGAACGACCCTGTCTTTTTGATATCTTGTTGTAATTAGATATTTGCGCGTTGAGCTTGTCAGCTATTTGATATGTCATTGGGGAAGTATGACATAAAAAAATGTTTTTACTTGATTACGACTTATTTCGATTAAGTAATTTTACTTATTATTTGAATTCCAACTATTTTGTTTGGAAAAGTAATAATAAACATTTAAACAAAATGTTCGAGACTCCAAATAACTCCTGAAGGACCGTCGTAAAGATCTGTCGATAAAGTAGCAAGTTACGCTTAAAAATTTAATTTAAAAATGGCTCAATCCTTTTTTAAAAATTCCGAGTGTGTAATGGTAATTCTAACTACTTTATAAAATCTTCTGAAAATTACCAAAGAACATAATAAGGAATTAAGTCAGAATTTTTGGAAATAGATGTACACTTTTAAGTATTTCTGAAAAAGATCTATTAAATCCCAGTCAAATTTGTATGTATCTCTTCAAGAGGCTATCTACGATAATTAGAATTACTTTTACAGAGACGATATTTTGAAAATTTGATTCACTCAGTTTTAATTTTGGATTCTTAACGTAAATTCCTACTTTAGCGGTAGATTTTGGATCATCATTTTTGATTTTAAAGATTTCAGTGAAGGTTTAATTCAGTAGCGTCTTTATTTGTCGAAAAAGAAACCACTATGAAAAAATATTGTTATGTAGACAACTAATAGTCCAGGACAGTAAATATGTAAAAACGATAGTTAAAGTTATTAAATAAATGGTAATTCGATAGTAAATAAAAAATAATATTAGTGAATTGTAGTAATAATAATACTATTAGTAAGACTATAATACATTACTAAGAACTATTAATCAATAGCAACTATTGAGCAATGCAATAGTATTTAATTACTATGTAACGATAAATACTGTTATTAGTAGTATTAATATTACTATTAGTAACACTATAATACATAGTAACTACTATTAATCAATAGCAACCATTCGAGACTTCGTCTACCTGTAAGTGAAGGAACTGTTGGAAACTATTGAGCAACAGTATATATTTCTATTCGTCTTTATTAGTCGATAGTAAACAAAGTCATTAGTCATCTATTATTGCTACTATTGAGCGCTATTGGCAAATACTATCAGATACTATTGAGTCACTATTCGCGTACCTGGTATTCAATAGTTACAATGGGTCTCCATTGAAACCGTAGCTATGAAACACAGTAAATGTTAAACAGTATAGTAGATGTGACTATTTACTATTGATGTACGTTTATTATTTAATAGTTACCATTGGCCAATATTGACAGATGTGACTAATTCACTATGTTATATCCATTAATGAGAATTAGTTATTCAAAAGTGCAAAACTTTATTAATATTATATGGTCCCGAATGATTTTTTAACTAGTTTTTAAATAGCATATGTCAATCTATTGGGAACGAATGGCACTTTGTACAATTGTCGAAGGGTTTCCCATAGAAACTATTGAATAGCTATTATTATTGATGGATTTGTACATCTATAGTGAATTAATAGTACCTTTCACTATTGGAAAATAGCAACTATTTCACCATAGATCAGATGAGACGTTATTGACAGCTATTGGCAACTATTGACGGTGTAACGCACTAGATTCGAAGAGTAAATTGCATTGCAATAATGGCTATAGGAAACAAATAGTATCGTTGATTACTTCATAGCTTCACTTAGGAACTATTCTATACTAGATGTGTAATATAGTTCCAACTATAGTCGGATAGTTTTAATAAATTGGTTCAAAATATCATTACTATATACCGATACTATCGAATACTATTCATTAAGAATTAGTAAACGATTGGTATTTTTACTATTGGCAGTAATCTTTGAATAACTATTCAATAGTACCTATTGAACAAATGATCTTCCTTTGTCCAATAGTTCCCAATAATAACTATTAGAAACCGTGAGGATCAGAGAAAGAGAGAGAGAGAGCGAATGGAATTTTTCTGCTATTGGAAAATGTTGATATCGATATTAACTATTTAGTATTATCTACATCAGTAGTGAATCCATGATTCTGTTGCTTAATAGCTCTCAGTAGTATATATTAGTTACTAAAACTACATCAATCTTGCATTCATTGCACTATTGTCTAGTCACCCCGACAATAATTTTTAAATAGATTTTAAATAGTATATGTCAATATATTGAAAGCGAATTTCATTTTCTACTATTGTCTAATAGTTTACAATAGAAACTATTCAATAACTATTATTATTGATGGATATGATCAACCGCGAATTAATGGAATCTTTAAAATAATAAATAGTCAATAGTCACGTCTACTATAATGATTAACTTAGTACGTCTTACACGTATAGAAACATTGAGTCAACAATAGTTGCAATTGGTCAGCGGTGCCGAATAGTAACTACTCAGTACCAGGTACACCAATAGTGACTGAATAGTATTTAATAGTATTTGTCAATAGCTCAATAGTAGAACACGAATGGTATTGTCTATTATTGATCAATAAATCACTGTAAAAGTGATCAGTTCCATGTATACCATTAATAATGACTAGTATTATTGACTATTGATCAATAGTTTCTTTCTTTACGGGTAGGCGAAGTCTCGATTGGTTGTTTATGGTCAATTATTGACCATTAAAACCTAGGAAAAGTATCAATACTATGCACACCAGTAGTGATAAATAGTAACATTTGCTATTGATCAATAGTTTTCAATATTGGTCAATACTATATATCCATTGATAGTGAGTAAGTAATTAGTATCATATACACCATTAGAGATTGGATGGTATCGTCTACTATTAACAAATAAAATCCTATAAATGAATCAGTACTATATATACTGCCAGTGAATACTAGTGGATGACACAGATGAATAGTACATTTACTATCGCTCAGTAGTTTCCAATCGTACATGATTAATACTATGTGCCCTATGATAGTAAATAAATACATATTACCAGGTTCACCAATAGTGAATTAATGTTATCTATAGTATTGACCAATAGCTGTCCATATTATCAATAGTAGATCATGATTTTTATCGTCTACTATTAACCAATAAATCCCTGTACAAGTATCAGTACTATGTACACCACTAGTAATGAATAGTACATTTACTAATGCTCAATAGTGTCCAATAGTACATGATTAACATTATGTGTTTTATGATAGTGAATAAGTAATTATTAAAGGGTTCACCAATAGTAAAACCCTGTAAAAGAAGCTGTACTATGTACACCACTAGTGATGATTTGGAACATTTAATATTGCTCAATATTTTCCAATAGTCCATGATTAATAATACGTCTTCTATGATCGTGAATAAATAATTATTACCAAGTTCACCAATAGTGAATTAAGTTTATCTATTAGAATTGGCCAATAGCTCTCAATAGTACCAATAATGAAGCATGAACGGTATCTCCTACTATTGACCAATAAAACCCTGTAAAAGTATCAGTACCATGCACACCACTAATGATTAGTGCAGTATATTAATAGTAACATATACTATTGCTCAATAGTTTCCAATAGTGCATAATTAATAGTATGTGTTCTATTATAGTAAAGTAATATTACCCATTAATATTGACAATTAGCTCTCAATAGTATCAATGGTACAGCATGCATGATATCGACTAGTATTGACTAATAAAACAGTTAAAATATCAGTATCATGTACGCCACTAGTACATTCACTATTGCTGAATATAGTTGCCAATAGTATATGGTTGATACTACATGTTAATTGATAGTAAGTCGCCCAATAGTAACTATTGTCAATGGGAAATAACTACTAGTAGTTAATAGTTCCCATTATTAATAGTTGGGTATCCGAACAGTAACTAATTAAAAGATTCCATGAAGCGAATTAATCAACCTCGAAAGTTCATTGTTCCGAAACGTTTACAGGTATGATATAGTTGAAGAACTATGAGAAACTATTCTTCAATTTACGTAATCAAATGACGTAGCAGCAACAATAATAGCCATTGGATATAAGCTATTAAAATCATGACTCCTTACTTTACCACGTGACTCATTTTTTTACGAAAGAATTTAGTCAAATTACATTTGATTAAATTAAAAAAATATAAATTCATTGAAAGAATCCATTATTTGTGTTGTAAATGCAATGCGTCCTCGTGACGAGTTCGCGTGGGTTTTGTTAACCTTCAATCTCCTCGAGATGCAAGAGGAGAATGAGGCCACGAAAATCTGCGCCTTTTACTCTTTATCTAGTGCGCTCCTAAAGATTCTACAATTTTCAAAATAGCTTACGTAGTTTACGTATAAATTTTTAGACATATTCTAAATTACCAGAAATAATTACTTGACAATTAAAACAAAATTCCTACTTCTAAATTGTAAGTAGTGCAATGTCGAAAGTTAAAAAATATAAAATAATTTAGGTTAAGAAAATAAGACACGAAAAACGTAGCTGACAACGGATGTTGGCAATTTTGAAAAATAGATAATAAAAAATTGCAATAAAAAATTTTAGTTTTGTTTTGTTTGTTAAAAATTGAAGTTTGAAGTATAAAAAATGTTAGTGTTAATTGGAAATAATTTAATTTATCGTTTTTATGAAATATTATGATTAATTATTATATTTCTCAATTTAATCTAGGAAAATAGTTCCTATACGTTCAATATCATTGGAATCCTTTAACATGTAAAAGTGGCCTACAAAAGACAGTTAGAAAGTGCATACGTTAAAATTCGTCACGGATATTCAAAGGAAATAGTCATAAAAGGTAATGAAAAAGATTTATGCAAGAAAATGGGATAGTCAAATTGAAATAAAATGCAAATTTGTAGCATGTTAACAATTTTAATTTTGTATTAAAAGTTGTAAAAAAATATTTGAAAATTAAAAATTATATTCTTATTAAAAATATTTTAGGATTCATAATAACATTAAACGTTTTTATTTTTTATAAATGTCCAAATTAAATTTATACTAATAATATTAATCAGTTATTAACAACAATAAATAAAAATAGTTTAAAAGACAGACAAATTAAAGAAATGAATTATTAATGTACAAATATTGATAAAAGTATGAAGAAAAATAGAAAAAAAGGTAGGATAAATATAAGTGACAAATATTAGTACAATGACTAAAATCTATTCCTGCTAAGCATTTAGAAAATTCGATGTAAAAGTAAAAAATAAAATAGGAAAAATATTTAAGAAATAAATTTAAAACAATTTTTTTAAATATAAAAAATGTAGAAAATTTTTAAAAATTAATTTCAAAAGTAAAAAATTGCTTAAAAAATGTATTTAATAATTAAATAATATTAATCACTTATATTATTGTTAAAAAACATTTTTTACAAATTTTATAATCTCCAAAACAATTAAAAAAAAATCTGTAATAAATAGAGAATCGTCTATTAATTACTGTCAGCTAGTAAAGAAAATAAATCTTCATTAAAAGCATGGATATGATTTGAATTTATTAATTTACATCTACTTCCTTTGGAAGTCTTGAAAACGGTAAATGAAGGAACCGTCTGGAACGCTTATAATTACAAAAAGAACTGTTACAAAAAAACTATTAAACACAAACAAAACACTACTAATATTTACCAAATCATTTGCCGAAAATTGACTATTTTTCGCATTCAATAGTTCCGGATAACGTAAGTAATTACATAAGAAATAATTGCAACCAAGCATTAAGGTAAGTACTTCCGTCGGTAGTAATTATCTTCTGCTGCTCGCTGAAAAAGTAGTTCCCAGTAACAATTGTCACAAACTACTAACTAAAAGTATCAGCATCTATAATTATTTAGTAGTTTTTTTTTCAAACAAAACAAATTAAATAATTTCCATAAACAAATGTTTGTAAACGTCTATTTAATATCGTAGTAAGATCATTTTTTATAAATTTATTGTATTAACTAAAATCGTCACTAAATTGCAATACTGTAGTTTTTGCGTACTTTAATTGAAATAATTAATTTAAAGTTGTAATTGCAGTTTTAATTCTGTAAACTGGAGATAAAAACTCGTGAATGAATTAAATTTCATTCTTACTTATCAGTATTTAATTTTTACAGTTACATTGAGCAAATTTATAATAAAAAAATTAAATTAACCTTTTTCTTTCTAAAAATGGGATAAATAATTTATTTCTGTCTTAATAACAATATTTTTAATAACAACTTTTTTAAAATTAATTTCTGTAAAATATTCGAGTTTGGGTACTTTAATTTTAATATTTCAATTTTTGGAATACCTATTAAAAAAAATATTTTAAGAATTTTTAAAAACAATACACAAAGTTCAAGTAAGATAAAACTGATAAAAAATATAATAAAGAATAAAACACACGGTACCTAAAGTAAACCGAAAATTAATATACATATAGAAGATAATAAAAAGGCAAATAATATTAAACATAATAGAGAACAAAATAAAATATTAATCACAATTTATAATCAACATTCTAATCAAACCGGAAATTTTAGGAATCGTCTCGAAAAAAAATAGAAAGCAAAAAAAGGAAAGTGGTGTAATTATTTTTAAAAAATTCTGAATTTTAAAATTAATTTAAAATATAACATCTGATTTCGATAAAAAATATCCATTTATTTGTGTTAAAAATATAAACAGTTATGGATAAATATTAATAAATAAAAAATGTTTTTATTAATTTGAAATTTATTTAGAAATATAATGAAAAAAAATGAATAACCAACGGAAAACAATAAAAAACAAATATATAGTAGAATGTTGATTTTATTATTATTAAATTATATTTTGAATAAAATATATTAATTTCTTTTTTTATTTAAAAAAAAAATTTGGAAAATTAAAATTATTCAAAATATGTAAAGAAATATTTAGAACAATATAATTATTTTTAAAAATACAGCTGTACAAATGATTAAAAAAACTATAAAAGGATTCGAAAAATATCTTCGATTAATTTAATTAAAAAAAATAATTAAGAAATACAAATATTTCAAACTCAAATTACTTCTACATATTGATGATTCTTCGCAAAGTGATGCATTTAAAAATAATATCAAACAAAGCATATAAATTTGGGAAAAACCATTTCCAAAATTACCCAGTACAGAAACCCATAAGATGATAACAAATACAAAACCTGAGTTCAGTAAATGCCAATTCCTTCCAAACTCCAACACAAAAAAAGAACTTCAAAAATTCAAAACCAAATAAAAAACTGTTCAACAGGTGTAAACCGATGATCAAAACAATCGTCGATCACTGACATGTCCAGACCAAAGTATGAAATCGGCACTTGAAAAAACTCGAAAAAAGTCGATCCAGCGTGACCAACCGATCGATTTGGATCGAACGAACGCGCAATTCCGGCTACTTTGAATCGCGTTCGGTTTTCTTCAGAAGAAAAGTCGCATTGTTAAAATATCAGAATCCACGATCACTTCCCACGAGCGTCCGAGGCGTCGGCGGAGCATAAATATTCCATTCGTTTTCGCTCGCCTTGCCAGTTTTGGTCCGTTGGAGGATAAAAGTTGCGGCGGAAAAGTCACGGTTTATTTACGGATGACTCACCTGGTGGTCACGAAACGAAACTATACCCGAAAGGTATCCGGGTTGCACCGGGTAAACAGAGTCCTTCTTCGACGAGGATCAACCCGAGACTGTGTCTGACTATCAAGTCGCGAGAATCGGCCAACCGGTGGAGGCTACCATTCCTCCTTCAAGTCCGAAAGCCGTTGGCTAACTACTGCGGACGTACCGTTACGGAATCCAGCGGCGAACCGAACCGAATGCCCACCACCGGTGCACATACCCACCACCTCTTCGACGATCCTCTTCCTCACGAATAAACACAGCAGGATGACCGACAATCCACGAGAAAGTAACCGAGGACTACACTCCTACAGTTTGGAGTCTTGACTTCTGACCTTCGTAAACCTCGATAGAAATATCTCCTGATCCCGCCACTTAGGTCTTTTCCTAAGAGCGTGGGTGAAATTACGATAATGTCATTTTCCAAAATCGTCTTGGGTCATTTCGTCGAAATGAGATAAGTCCCAAGGTTATGTGTTCCCTTTGAAGGTTAGGCGCCTTTTACGGGCTTCCTTCCGGTAACTTACCATCATCTCGTCTGTTCTGAAACGCGACTTTTCTTTTTCCCAGTTCACTGGTGCTTCACGGATTGCAGGTTCAATAAAGGTTTACAATCCTAAATCCATTTTAGCACCTGTTTGAATTCTATCAGTTCAAAAGACTAGTCATAAAAGGAAAACAGGGATTTTTGATTCGTGATGTGAAGTCTTAATATACAGGCCCAATTACCTTTGGGCCTTGTTCTGTATGACTAAATAAATGGTCCAGTTGTTTAGTTTTGCTACTACACCTTTTATAAAGATGGACGCAAATGAATACTATGAAATTTGGAATCTGCAATTCTATGTCTCCAAAATCCGATCGGTTTTATACCTTTCAGTGAATAATGATATTCTGAATGGACCGGTTGCAGTCCTATACCGATCTTTTGAACAAGTGCTCGATTGTACATGGTTCATTTATACACCAACCTATTGAACACTATTTGATTCTACATATTCTTTTATTCAATAGATTGGTATATGAACGAACCATGTACAATAGCACTGTGTACAATAAAACCGTGCAAAATAGAGCATTTGTCACAAAGATCGGTATAGGGACTGCAATGGGCCCTTCTAAAAGGAAGTACTCTCGCTACCAGACATTATTCAGATGGAGTAAGTGATTACCAGGTGGTTCGATAATTATATGCACTACAACGAAATAAAAGAAAGTAAACAATTTATCTTTTATATCATACCGATATTATTTACAACCGATACCTTCAGCCTGGACTTATTGGGGTTGCGTATAGGTCAGTTTCAAAGTTATTTTGTACGAAGAATCCGAATCCGAAGTCAGGATCAATTCATTTCTTCAGGATTTTGAGATTAGACTGTAAAGCACCAAAAACCTGTTGAGTCTCGCCAATCTGCTGTACTTTTTTGTGGCAATAAAGACGTTTATTATTATTCGATGACCTACCATATTTTCTCACAAGTTACTCTCTCAAGTTACAGCTATTTTAAATTATGACAATATATTCCAACAACAATATAATACGCACAGTCGGGTTTTGCATTCCGTTTCTTTCCAATGACGTACTTGTTTTCAGAATTTGTCATTCGATTTTGTACGATTTCATACGTCTTTGTAATTCGAGGATCGGATTTTCAATCGAGACCATATCCGATACGAATTGCAAATTATTCGTTCTTATACAAAGAATATGGTTTTTAACTGTGCCGATTTAGTAATCGCATTAGCCATATTCTTTTTTTGACTTCATAGCCTCGGAAAAATTACACTTCTACACAGAATGTTACAACAACCCAGAAAAAGTAGAATTATTCAGAATGATTGAAAAGTATTCATTTTTTAATTTTGAATTATATTTGTTGACCTTAGGGAATACTTTCCTATTTATTTGGACAAAACACACAGAGCCTTCAGTATTCCGAATGCAGCATTGGCATGCATATTTTGAAACCTTCTGAATGCATGCTAACCAATATTTATTCAAAGCGTAAGAAAAATGATTCAGAAGTTTTCAAGATCAATTCCATTTCAAATCATGCAATGAAAGAAGTTTGAAATTTAAAATCATGTTTTATACGATTTTTATTGTTCTTTTAGGTAAATAAAGAGATACGTATTTTTTTTTGTTTTGCAAACAAAAAATTTTTTGCAACGTTACGACCTACACAAAAATTTCGCTGGTGGTTTCATTTTTGTCCGAAACAGGTAGGAAATTATTTTCAAATCTCTCTATTTCCGTTAAAAATTGATATTTTAACATTCTGTTTTCTTAATTTAGTAGTATTTTAAATGTTCTTTCATGGCCATTTTGAAATTTTACAAAATTTTAAAAATTAATAAAATGGCGGTCATTTTTTGAAAAATAGAAAAACTTGATTTTCTCAAAAACATCATTTTTCAAAATTCTAATTTTTTTTATGATTAGACAATATAAAAATAGAAGGTTTGGTCTGCGCTAAAATGAAGTGGAAACGTCAGGAATTCTTTTCGCATTCGGCATTTATCAGTTTGCAGCAAAGGCATCTTTCAGATAGTAAAATAAAAGGGAAATTTGGGTTGTATCTATTAGCCATAGAAACTTTCAAATGTTAGTATTAACAAACAATTTGATTATATTTTAAGAATTCTGAAAAAATGAAATCACCAGCGAAATTTTTGTGTAGGCTGAAACTTTGCGAAAAATTTTTTGTTTACAAAACAAAAAAATACGTATCTCTTTATTTACCCAAAAGAACAATAAAAATCGTATAAAACATGATTTTGAATTTTAAATTTATTTTCATTGCATGATTTGAAATGGAATATGTCTCAAGTTTCAATGTTTCTCAATCATTCTTCGTTTACTATGGAAAAGTTAAATAAAGTTGCTGCATAAGCTTATTAACATTATGACAACCTTATTTAACCTTGTTGTAAGGTTTGGTTATGTTAGGTTAAGTTTCAATTACCTGATAATTTAATGTAATAATTTCTTGTAGGTTATGTACGTTTATTCATCGCGCGAAAAACGTACATGATCGCATTTATATGCAAACGGACAAGAAGGACTTCGCAAAATTTTCAAGAGAAAGTATTAAATAGAAACATGCAGGATTTAACGATACACAGATGTTTTTGTGGATTAGAATATACATTATTTGTTTATGAAGTACTGTATTTATACATTGATCTCCAACTTGACCTTCATACAGTATTTTCTAAGATTCGACTTTTATTCAGGTATTTAAACAAAAAATAACCTACACATTGCCATGGAAGAAACACGTGACATAAATATAAGAGATGCAAACGCTAATACGCGATAAAATGATCTTACAGTAGAGTCCCGGTATATTTGCTCACTCGGTTCCTTGCCTTCCGTCCCGTCTTCTTATATTCGCCAAAAAAAAACGGGAGGGCCGCTTCTCCCACACTCTTCAATCGCATTTTGTTCGTGACGTCACAGCAGGCCCTTCCCGAGGCCGCAGCCCGTAAAGAGGGGGGAAAAGAGAGCGATGACAAGCAAATATAACGGGACGGAACCGGGCAAATGTGCTGGGACGTAAATATAGCGAGATGCCATTATACCGAGACCGTATACTGTATATAGACTGAAGGGCGGGAAAAGTATCGCTCGACTCGTTACGTCACCTACCAGTCAAACGCGAAATCACGTACGACTATATATGAACGTAATATGGTAATATCTTTCTTTTATGCAATGTTACAATATAAAAAGTTGACAGTTTTCCACTCTAATTAGTTTTTCATTCTTTTCATTGAATAAGTCAATATTCTCGTAGACCTTTTCTTCAGAAAAGTGAAAATTTGAAACTTGTAAAAGAGTTCAGAATGATTTCGAAATGTGCTCTAAAAGAAGATAGATCTCCTACTTTCTGAGGGTTTACTAAACATGAATAAAAATGATCTGACTTCTATTAAAGCCAATTTCGAAATCATTTTTAACTCTTTTTTATTTTGCTATCCAGGGATGTGTTATGCTGAAAATATTAAAACAATGAAATCAAAATATTCGTTTGTTGTTTCTAGATCCCTTCAAAAAATAGCCTTAAAAAAATTCTTAATTTTTCTCCAGTACTCAAACCATCTTTGGTGTGAAATAAATCTCAAAGCAACACCGCTTAAAGATAAAGTTTATTTGATAATGTGGACTCACTTGGTGAGCCATCGACAAAAATGGATTCGTATGTTTATTTAGAGATAGAAATTTCTACAGACACCTTACAATTACCTGAGAATATTTGTTTTTACGTTTTGAATCAGGCGGGGTTAATGACCGATACACAAACCTTTTGGGCACGGGAAAAAACGCGCTCTCTTGTTTAATATGTGATGTAGAACTTTTGATTGTGTGATGCTAAATAGTTTCTGGGGTATACGGTAATAAATTTATTGTATTCTTCCTAAGAAAAAATGTTATGAGAGTAACTTAAGTGTTCTAGCCGAATCGAACCATTGATGATTTACAGTTTTTTTCTTACAAACGCTACCCAACTTTTGTTGAAACTTTCTGGAAGCTGACAATTTTTTATAATAATCTGACGTATACGAGTATTGTAAATACGTGTGGTAAATATGTGTGCCACTCATGAAAAAAGTAAACAAAAATGATTCAAATACAGATGCTAGGTTTTTAAAAGTTATTCTTTGGTTATTCTTTGTATGCAACATAATTTATTCATATGAGGAATTCCCGCTGTTTTTTTTGTGCTATCAACATATCTTTTTGTGATGACGATGTACAGAAGCAATTTTCAAAGAAAATTTTGTTGGTTCTCACGACGCAACTGAGTTCAATCATTAACCAGTAGATGGCGGTACCTGAACACCTTTCTCGACAACGATTAAAACCAATAATACAGATATTTCTATGATTCCAAAATGGAGCGCAGTGGTTTTACGTATATTTCACAGCTTTCAAAAATAAATATTCGTATGGGCTATGCAATTGTCGGATGGGTTAGATGTAAACATAACTATAGTGTGGCCTCCAGCGACTACAGCGATGTAAAGTAAAAAACTTAGTAAAAAAAAACATATTTGAAAGCAAATAATCCAAACTCAGATTTCTTAATAAATAACTTTGCTGAATTTTGTTTCCGACGTTTTGGTGTAATGGAACCAACCTTTTATGGTATTTTTGTCATCAACATAACCGATAACCCAATAATCTGCAACAAAGGTCTGAAAACTGATGTTAAAACTTTCTTTTAAAAGAAATGGAAGATTGATTTATGAATGAAGATTTCTCTTTCATATGTCATTAGTGATGAAGCAATGTAAACAGAAGCAATTTAAAACGGAGGCATAACTATTGTAATAGTGTCTTTTAGGTTATGTACGTTTAAGCCTCGCCTATAAGAAAACGCATATCATGCATCTCACACGTGAAAGAACATAAATGATGCAGACTTATTTAGATATTTGGTATACGCCTTAGTTTATTGGAAAGTCATGCTCGAAATGGAAAATCTGGTTCATTGACATAAAATTGAGTAAATATTATTTGAGATTTAAATGCAGCAATGTTTACGAAATATCACGAGGAAAAGAGTTTATGATAAACCCATAAATTCAGGGTGCTCCATATCCGAATGAGAGGCGAATATTGCCGGAAAATCCCGAAGCATGTATTTCTTACATTGTAAAAAAAATTCTTTTCGTTTTTCATAAATTATTTTGTCAAATCGAGTTTTTGTCGACATATTACTTATTGTTTCATTAACAAAATAGCAAAAAAAGATTTCTGATATTTTCAAATTTGTCCACATCGGACGCAAAACTAATTCTGTATAAATAAACTCCTTACCCGGGAGTTTTTAGGATCGCTTATTAAGAATTTCAGGTTAGATTTCTTAAATTCAAGATGATGGATCCAATATGGCGGATACAAAATATTCAATAAATCATCGTGACTTTCCGTATATTTGTTTTTTTTTTTTCTATCGCTGGTTATGAATTTATCACGAGATTTTCAAAATTCGAGATGTTCTGCAGTATGTTTTGTGGATCGCTGGTAACGAACCTCGAATATTTTGCGGTATCGTAGCCTTTCTTTGAAAAAACATTGCATAAAACGACCTAACAGGTTACCGGCTTTTGGAGAGATACCCTCATTAAGGCGTGCAATGGCGTAGGGAAAATCACTTTCTGGGAAAAACCCATGCAAGCTACCCTGGTTGGTAAAACATCGATTCTATCCGCAATGTTTACATTATTGTTACATAATATTTTGATACATAATTTTGGATTCCAATATTGGCGGAATCTTGGCAGTTAGTGAATAACCAATTAGTGGCGTTTGCTTGGCTACCAATAATGAACCAAAACAAAATTGTTTCTTTTTTTAGCACAGAATTTAGAAATACATTTCGCAAATCAGACCTTACAAAATAATGAATAACTTTTACTAGAAGGATGTTAACTTACCCCACGAAATTAGTAATCAGAGCACTAAAATATCAACGCAGTGTCTTTCATGTGCATTTCTGAAATACTGACTTTACTGTAGAAGGAATAAAATCATTGATTGTCGAAGATTTATACTATAAATTATATCAATATTACCGAGAATTTACGAAAATATATTCGTATTGAAACTAAACATGAACGTAATTTGCAACGTCGTGGATGCAAGGAAAGGAAATTCTCAGATTGTGGGATTTCCTATGATGTCACGCCACGCTGCTGTTTCACATAAATTCGTTTGATAACTTTTGCTTACAATTATTATTAAAAAATAAACTTTTATTTTGACATAATTCATAAAAATTCAAAGAACCACCAAATACTAAATAATTAATAGGAAATAAAATAACTTCTGATAACTAAAATGATAGATTTAAAAAAATGAAGAAAAGAAAAGGGCCCAAAATATAAAAAAGAAAAAAGCTTGAACGTCCATAAAACTGACAGATTTACTATTTTAATTCATTTAAATTAATTCCACCCGAATCGTAATATTCTTGGTATATTTTAAATCGTGACTCTAACCTCGTTAGATCATCGACATTTTTATTGGATGCATTTTTCTCCTGTATGAATCGTCAACTATTTATATAATTATGATATTAATATACCGAATACCACTTTATAAAAGTGTCGCCAAGAAATGATTCACATAATCTATATATGGATTGACTCAAAGAAAAATTTGTTCTTGATGAAAGTCATAAGAATTATGCAAAATATGCTTTCAAATGAATCAGAATACGTGAAAATACGTCCTTTTCACTTTGTCGATATCGACGAGTGCATAAATGTAAATCAATTTATGATGACGCAACGGCGATGAATTTTATAGTTTTTCTTCTTTATGCGATAACCCAAGGAATCATAAAAAAGTAATGTTTTGTTTCAACTTGTGAGCTATTCGATGGGTTCTATTTTTAGACTTGTATGCTTATTAATTAACATTTCAAATATTTTTTTTTCATATTTTTTGTTGGTTGCATCTTAATGTTAATTTTTTCTTATGAATTTTTGTAACATCAATAACTTTTGTTCGACATTAAGAACATCATTTTAATAAAAATTTTTTAAAAATTATATAAACACTGATTAAATTGATTAAAAAAAATACTTGACTAAACTGCAAAATTTCTTCGTTCATCTATTCAAGAATTAAAAAATTGCATAAGTTTCGCGATCATCACTTCTAATTCTAATGATTTTTCCTGTTTTTCTTTCGCAATTTTAATGTGTTCCCCGGGAAAACCGGTCAACATTGAATTTGATAAAGATATTTTTCTGTTTTATAATATTACTTCGTTACGCGCATGCAAAGATGAGATCATGGAAAATTACGTAAAGTCCCTGTACAATATTAGCACATGAATCTAAATAATCTTACAGATTGAAGTGTCACATACATGATTATAATTTTGTTATATAAAACGTACAAAATTAGTATTTCATGCATTGTTTCCTTCTGCAATAATTTTGCAAGATATCAATGCTTTTAATGAACAAGGTTTGTAATTACGTTTGAATAAAGTTATTTAAAGGTTTTTAAATATTCATTATATAAATTATAGTTTTATGTCAAAAGTATTAAAGTTTTTAATACTAGAATACTTTACTTTATCAGTATGGAATATGGTACAAGATGTTCATCATGATATCAGATCCCAGACATCCTTAAATGGTAAATTTCAAGCTAAATTGTTTGCTTGTTAAAAATGTCTACTTGAAACATTCTTACTTCCTTTGGACCCTAAGTTTACAAGTAGCTTGTAAAGTGTAGCAGTTTTCAAGCAAACTGGCTTCATTTTATAAAATTGATCAGCCTTAGTCGGTAAGCCATTTTTAATGTTAAAAGGCTGATTAAAAATTAGAATCTGCAAGATGAACGACTTCTGTCCCTATTTTGTGCTATTCACCTTCAATATAATAAGCAGAGTAGTATTAAAGGCTACTCGTAACATTATCCTAATGCTGTAACGGAATAATTTAAAGTGTAATGTCAGGATGAAATATATTACAGTGTAATATACGTTTTAATATTATCACAATATTACTGCAATGTTATAATGTAATATAATTCATTGTAATGTAGCTGTTATCTTACTGGGACTTATGGATATTTCATCATATACTATACCACTTCATCGTAACCCATTTCATCGTCTTCCACTTTATCGTCTGGACACTTCATCGTCTGGACTCTTCATCGTCTGGACGCTTCATCGTCTGGACTCTTCATCGTCTGGACACTTCATCGTCCACCTCATTTTCTGTTTCGAGAGTTCCGGCACATCTATCTCGACCATTCCCGAACTTTTTCGATCTTCTTCGATCTTTCTCAGGTTTCCTCGGTCTTTCTCGATCTTTGTGATGTTTTTCGATCTTCCTCGATCATTCTCGATCACCCACAATCTTTCTAGACCTTTCCCTATCTTTCTCAGTCTTTTTCGATTTGTCTCAAATTTTCTCGATCGTTCTCTTTCATTCTGGATCATCGTTGGTCTTTCTCGATCTTTCTTAATCTTTCTTGACCTTCTTCTATTTTCCTCGATCTCTCTCGATCTTTTTGATGTTCTTCGATCTTTCTCGATTACTCTTGATCTTTCTCGATCATTCTCAATCTTTCTTGGCCTTTTTCAATTTTCCTCGATCTTTCTCGATCTTTTTGACGTTTTCCGTTCTTCCTCGCTCATTCTCGATCACCCTCGACTTTCTAGACCTTCCTCTATCTTTCTCGTTCTCTCTCGATCTTTCACAATCTTTCTCAATTTTTCGATCTAGTATAAAAAACGGGAGTCTAAGACGCGGTGACCCCCAGCACACAAGTATCCCTAAGTCTGCGTATTAGTGATAAGAGGGCCATACATTCCAAGTCAGTTTGAGTATCAATAACATTTGTTGATTTGAGGTTGGGGTAGTATAAAGAAAATCTAACTTTAACCTCGAATTAAAAGGTGTTACTAACAATAGCACCCTCAATAAAAATTATTATGTATTCCTATAATTACCACTACTTGGATCAAGAGAATGCCTACATGCTGGGGGGCTATGCCCCCAGATCCCCCCTTTTTATACTTATAAAGGAAGTTAAGAGTACACCACTCTGTCAAACCCACCGAATTTTATTTTCGCGGCCTTTAGAACTGTCTTTGATGGCAGTGGTTGTTTCGAATACCCACCGATTAGAAGTGTATTAAATGCAGAGTTGAAGGCTTGCATCACACGCATTATCATACCCCATATATACACGGTGTCCAAGAAGTGGGTTACGATATTTCAGGAAGTGATTCTGCATGATGTTTCAAACAAAAGGGTCCTGCTCCAAAACTGGATCTGAGGCTCAGAATTTCAGTGACGAGGGCCAATAAAGTTTAGACAAAAAAAATTACAATTTTTTCAATATCTCGGCTCGCTTTTAAGTTATTTCAATGAGTGAGGGCTCATTTTTAAGTTTTTTTAAGCCCTATAATTTATATTTATAAATATAAATATACGAGATTTGACCTGCGATGAATATTTCTGAAGTTGGGAAAGTGAAGATCAGAAAATCATAAAGATCGAAAAAGAGCGAGAAAAATCGAAGAAGCTATAATAGAAGGTAAAATCTAGATAGGTAGACAGAAAATCAGAAAGACCGAGAACAATTGAGGAAGGTCGAGCAAGATTGAGAAAGATCGGTAATATCTAGATAGGTAGACAGAAAATCAGAAAGACCTATAAAGATCGAGAAAGATCAAGGAAGAACCGGAAAAATCGAGGAAGACCGAGAAGGATCGAGGAAGGTCGAAAAAGATCGAGAAAGATCGAGGAAGATCGAAAAAGATCAAGAATGCTCGAGGAAGATCGAGAAAGGTCGAGAAAGATCAAGAAAGATCAAGGAAGATTGAAAAAGCTACGGAATTGTTGACATGTCTCGGAAGAGAAAATGAAGTGGACGATGAAGTGCCAAAGGATGAAGTGTCCCAGACGATGAAGTGTCCCGGACGATCAAGTGTCCCAGACGATGAAGTTTCCAGACGATGAAGTGGACGATTATGAAATGGATTACGATCAAATGGGATACGATGATATGTCCCACTACCCTCTTACTGATATGTTCGAACTTTTCTTAAATATAAAAATAATATTGGAATCTTCCTGTAATATTACGTGTGGGATATTTCTACCCCCGCCGCATGTTATATTACAATAATATTACACAGAGATATGTTTCATTAATGTTACTGTAATCCGAAATATCATCCATATTGATACTACCATCATAATTGCAGTTATGTAATAGTAATATATCTGTAATATTCCATAGTAGCGTTACTTGGTAACCGGTCTAAATGTTCCAAAAAAAAACATTACGACAAAATATTACGGTAAAGTATAAAAAATATCTGCCCTCTATAATATTACTGTGATGTAATGTTATGTACAGTTATGTTACAGAAATGTCTCTGTAATATTTCAGTGTAATATTTTGCAGAGTAATATTACTGTTATCTTACTTCAGCGTTTCAGTATATAATATATTACAGAATAATATCAATGTTATCTTACTGCATTGTTTTAGTGTAGTACATTACACTGTGATATTATTGTTATCTTTCTGCAACATGGCAAAATTTCTGCGATATTACTGTAATATTACTATAATACTTTAGTGCTACTGTAATGTTACTTTAATAATGTAGTGTTACTATAATATGACTAATATTACGTGTTAAATCTCTGTCACTTGCGAGAAAAATGTGTTGCTACGTAATATAACCGTAATGTTACTGCAACATTACACTTTAATATACAACTTCGTAATATAACCTTCACATACTACATTTCAGTGCAATATATTACTACGTAATATATCCGTAATATTATTGCAATTGCTAAGAAGTAGTATAATTCAAATATTACTAAAATACAGTGTTATGTATTATCATTTTACATTTACGTAATATTACAATGTAATTCAAATAAGACACATTACTGGGTAATAATACCACAATATAACGGTCCTGTCACCATGGGATATGTTACCATATAATGTAACCGTAATATTGATGTAATATTACAGAACAATATATGACAGTGTAATATATTTGTAATATTACGTCGATATTCATGAGTAATATATTACAGCAGAGCATAATCGTAATATTACAATGTTACATAAATATGATGTATTAGTGTGTAAAATTACCGTAATAAAACGGTCTTGCTACAATGCTATATGTTACAATGTAATGTAACCTTAATATTGCAGTAATATTGCAGACTAATACATTTCAGTGTAATGTAACAGTAATATCGATGCACAATTCATGTATGATAAATTACAGTACATTATATTCGAAACATAACCGAAATGTTATAGTGTAATATATTACTATATGATACAACCGTAATATTACTGAAACGTTACAGCGTAATACATTATACTATCATATTCCTATAATATTGTTGTAATCTTACGGTGTGATATATTACAGTGTTATAATTACTGTTTTCTTACTGCAATGTTAAAAAATTCCTGTAATATTACCGTATATTCCTGCAATATTGCTAAAACATTACCTGTTATGTGAGTAATATTACAATGTTATAATGTAATGTATTATCGTGTAATGCAACCATATTATTAGTAATGTTGTGTAGTGTAATATATTACACCGTAATATATCCGTGGTATTAATGTCTTATTTAAGTGTAAGCGCACTATTGCTGTGTAATATAACAGTAATTGCTCACCTAGAATATTCACGTGCGATGTATTACAGTATTTCGGCTGTTCAACTAATGCCGTAGTCATATCGCGGCATATTACCTTAATAATAACAGTAATGTCGTAGAGTGATATATTACTAAGTAATATAACCGTAATATTATTGCAATGTTACTGTGAAACATATTATCGGCAATATAATACAATTATATTACTATAATACATAACATAAATATGACATTATGTAATATAATTGTTTAATACAGGAGATAATGTAACATCAATATTACTGTAATGACACCTTAATATTACATTGTAATGCGTTATTATGCAATGTAACATTAACATTGTTGCATTATTTCAGCGGCTGATTACTTTGATTTACTAAGAAAAAGTAGCTAAATACCTGAATATTAACGTAATACAAATGTTGAGGAGTTTCAAAATTTCAAAAATCTGACAAGGAATTCGGAATCAGGAACCGCAAAAAAAACATGTATACTCCTTTTTACAAAATTTGATAAAAGTTTTAAATTTTTGTCCTCCATATTGGATCCGCCATTTTGAATTTAAAAAATATGACAACGGATTAGCGAGCAAGAACCTCAAAAAACCTTTATATACTTTTGTATAAAAATTTATAAAAATTTCAAATATTTGACCGCCCTTTGGGATCCGACATTTTGAATTTGAAAATTTTGAAAAGTAATTCGTGATCGAGAATGTGGAAAATCATCTTTTATCAATTGGTACTGAATGTACAGTAGGGTCTCCCTTATTGCATACTCAAATTTTTCAAAATGGCGGCAGTCTCCCTTATTCTCTACATCCCCTTTACCCTCACTCGTATAGTGGTCGACGGTCGACAACGGTTCGAGATTCGCTCAGCCGCGAAGGTTAGGTTAGGACGCAATAGGAGGGAAGCCGAACGAAGGAGAATGTGCAATAAGAGATCCTAAATCCAGAGAATAAGAGATGTCTAGAGAATAAGGGAGGATTCAATAAGGGAGACCCTACTATATGTTCATTTACAAAAGCATTACAACTTAATAACGAAAATTTTGTTAAAAATTACGACATTTGAAGCCGTCATTTTGAATTCTAGGATACGCATTACACTATCTTTTGTTACAACCAATTACTCCACCAGATCTAAAAGTGGGAATCGATTTGACTTCAGTTTCATATTAAAAAAGGATTTCAATTTAAGAAATTACTTTTTTTTTGCCATTCTGAACGCCATATTGGAAAAACCTCTACAGATATTGGATAATGGACTTCAGATTCAGAAAGAACAGATTTGAAACCTATATAACATGGAATTATATAAAAATTCATTCACCCTTTCTATGAAAATTATTTATAAAAAAAAACGGCGACAATTTATGCAATTTCAGGATGACACTGGTTAAAATGGTTCAAAGGTATCTACAGTGATGTACTTTCTTAAGAAACTTTACTTTGCTATAAGCAAAAAATGAATTCTTGGTAAAAGTTGAGATTTATGTAAAAACATTGACCTAGTTATTACAAATGATAACTACCTGTGTTTTTTTCAATGTCGAATATAAATTGTCAATTACATGTTTTCCCATAGCCCACAAGTGTCGAACAGAACTTATGTCGTGATGAATAAAATTCCCATCGCTTTCGTAATATCGCGACGTTTAAATACGTAATAGAATTCGCGATTTTGCTTTACGCACATATCGCATGTGCGTTAAAGACAATACTGTTTTTCTCATCGCATGTGTTTAATCGTTTAACTAAATGTTATCAAATTTTCCAAGTATCTACATTTTGTAATCAATCCAAGTAATTTTGAAAAGTACATACTTTTCAGTATATAATAAACTTTATACTGACACCACAATATAAAAAAAATGAAAATACTTTTACAAACAAGTCCGTCTGTGGAATGTCATGTTAGTATAGATTTATTTTAATCAAGAACATTTTAGTCAAGAAAAATTCAGTTACAATAATTTAATGATTTGTTCATAATCGATTTCAGTGCAGTTATACTTTCTTCAAGCGCACTCCAGGCTGTTACGTCATAATTCACTATTAATAAAAATAATGGAGAACAGTCTTCTTATGCGTGCTGTTCACTTTTTAGGCTTCGAAGGACGAAAGACAAATGTCTAAGTTTCTTAGTAATTGTCAAAATATGAGTTTTCCACTTCAGATTCGAATCAAATATGTTCCTTAAATATTTATCTGACGTGACTATGTGGATATTCAAATCAAGTTACAGCAGAGTCCCGGCATAATTGCGTCTCGTTATATTTACGTTTCAGAATATTTGCCAAGTTCCGTCTCGTTATATTTATCAGTCGCCGCTCTCTTTTTCCCCACCTCGCGGGTCGCGGCCTCAGGAAGGGCCTGATGTGACGTAACATAACGCTACTGAGGGGAGTGGGAGAAGCGGTGCCCCCCTTCTTTTGGTAAATATAAGGAGACGCGAGGGGAAAGCCCAAAGGACGAATTTTTCTTGAACTTCTCAGTTGTAAGTTCTGATGAGTTATCAATGTTGAAAAAATTGTGGACTTATCAATTCTAGGAGGTCGCTATAAAGTGAAAATTTCTCGGCCTTGGACCCTAGACTTCAAAATGTTCGAGCGCAAAAATTAAAGTTCAAAGTGGCGATATCCAATACAGCGGCTTGAAGTCGAAAATTGAATGTCATTTTTTATTTTGTTATGTTTAACCATTTAAATTGATAAATTCTTACTGGAAATGAGTTTATTAAAAGTTATTTGTGTCGCTAATCACTAATCCGATGTGGAATTTGCGAAATTCCAAATGGCGGATCCAAAATGGCGAAATATGACTGTATTTTTAAGTTGAGAAAACATTGATCTCATTTTTACCGATTCGTTGAATTTGCAATAGAAAACGGGACTCGGTGGGTGAATTTCTGATATAACCTCAAAAAATCATTATTTAAAAAATAAGCGTTTATAGCAATATACACAAGAAGAAAAAAATAGGATACATGACACATTCCCTGCATGGTACTATGTTTTATAATCCATTTTTCGGAATTTAATTTTGGTGCCTTTTACTACCGCATATTGTAATTGCACGAGGACATTTAATTGTAATTCACAAGGCGACCAATATTTTTAATTACGAATTCATATTGAGCTGAACAAAATACATGGGATTAATGTATTCTTAAAACAAGGACTCGTAGTCATAGTCATTATTTTTTGTATATAATATCACTATAAAAATTAATTTTTACGATTTTTTGAGGTTACGTCTGTAATTTGCTAAGCGAACCCCGTTTTTTAATGCAGATTAATATTCAACGGATCAAAAACGGTGAAATTAATGTGCTTGCAACTTGAGAAAAGTTATATTCTTTCACTTTTAAACCTACATCATTATAAAACATCTGTTGTTTTACACTTTTTTGAAATTAATGATGAAATTTGTCAAACGGCTATAATGCTTGAATACAGATTCATATTCAGCGTTAAAAGCTGTTAAAAGCCTATACCGTTATAAAAGCTAATTTTTTATGAATTTTTGAGGTTATGTCCAGCGACCCCCATTTTTGACTGCAGATTTGTATTTAGCACCTCAAAATACGTCGAATTAGTCTGATCCAGCACATAAAACAAAAATCTTTTTTGTTTGCCATATTGAATCTGCCACTTTCAGTTTCACAAAAATAACCTCAAATTCGTAATCAGCGACCCCGAAAACCCTCGAGTAACAAATGTTATCCAACTACAGTTATATTTAAAATGTCTGTCCGCCATATTGGATCCGCCATTTTAAATTTCACAAAACTAACCCCAGATTCGTAATCAGCGACCCCAAAAACCCCCGAGTAACAATTTTCAACTCAATTGGACAAAAGGAAAAATGCGTGACTCAAAGGGTTAAGCCCTACTAGAAATTTTTATCACGTCGCATTTTTTAATCACAGGTATTCTAAAAAATGTTAAAAAAGCAATTTTTTCCCCCGAAAATAACTAAATGCTTGTATCCCCCTTCTAATTGTCTGATACTATAATTTCCTGGTTTACCGACCGCGTTTTGTGACGAGTACTGCATTCCGATAGAATGGGAACGACTGAAATCAAACATAACCAAATCTTCAAAACAAGAAGCTGTCAAAAACTTAATTCTGCAATGAGAGCGAAAATTACGTCGAAATTTTGAGAAGGAATCCATCATTTTAAGTGTCGAAAAACAAACAACAGAATTGTAATCAGCAATCCTGAAAACTTCCGGGTATTAATTTTCATGAACTTTACTCAAGTTTTCAAAATGTTGGCCACCATATTGGATCCGCCATTTTGAATTTCGAAAAACTAACATCCGATTCGTAACCATCGACACCAACAACCCCTGAGTATAATAGATTTTCAGGAACTTTTCTCAAATTTTTAATACTTTGTCCGCCATATTAGATGCGCCATTTTGAATATCGAAAAGTTTATATCGGATTCGGTAACGATAATTAAAAGTACACGTTAACTGCTGAATTTCGTCGGAATTGAATTAATCGTAAAAAAAGCGAAATTTTTAAGCGTAATTTTATTTATAACAAAAACGAAAGCAATAAAATTACTAAATGTACTGTAATATTGATAAGTGTGTTAGGTTAGGTTGAAAATATGTTTCCGACATTTTTATGGAATTAATTTTCGTTGAAAAGATCATGGTTTAAGTTTCATTCAAGCCCTACTAGAAATTTGTATCACGTTGCATTTTTTACTCATAGGAATTAAGAAAATGTTAAAAACACAATTTTTTTCCCCGAAAATAACTAAATTCTTGTATCCCCCTTTAATTGTCTGATACTATAATTCCCTGTTTTACCGACCGGGTTTTGTTACGAGTACTGTATTCCGAAAGAATGGGAACGATTGAAATCGAACATAACCAAAACTTCAAAACAAGAAGCTGTCAAAAAAATTGACAAACCATTGGATTGTTGGATTCTAAAATTTCAAAATGATGCTTCATAAAATCGTACATCCGAAATTATGTCGTTTATGCGGCAAAGAAAAAGAGCAAGGCACCGAAGTGTTCAAAGACAAAATCAAAGGATCAGTTTTGGTGTCGATAATAAATAAATACTTTTCAAAAGAGGTTCGTATGCAACTTGAAATTTGTAAAAAATCACTTACGATTATTTCATTAAAGGTAATAAACATATCCATTACGGATACATTTTCAAAATATGTTTGCATCGATTGCGAACAAAAGATCTGCACATTCGACGAGTTTTGTTTAATGGTCGCTAATGTACAAAAACAACTTTCATCACCAACGTTAGAAATCGATTTTGCGGAGGTAACTAAAAAATAGTACAAAATCACACAAATATACAATTGTTTATTCCTCGTAGGACATGTTATGTCATTTGAAAGAATCCGACATGGTGGAAAAATCAACCAACGAACGTAAATACACCTGTCACATCTGCGCCAAAAGATTTCGATGTCAAGCGCATTTGTCAAGACACAGTTACGTTCACACGGGCCAAAGACCTTACATTTGCAACGTTAGTATTTCAAAATTTCACTTTTTGTTACCTTTCTGACATCTCTCGATTACAGATTTGCAACATGTCGTTCAACCAGCAAGAAATCCTTCAAAAACATAAGGAATGTCACGACGAGAAGAAACGATTTCAGTGTTCCAACTGTCGCAGATCTTTCCGTTCCCAAGTATCACTCAAATCGCACATGTTAAACTTCCATGCCGATCTGCAATCTATTACCGATCCAATTTTATCATTACAAAATCAATCGTTGACTTGTACCGAATGCGGTAAACAATTTGCTACAAAATACAAACTTAGTCGACACGTCAGATGTCATACGGGCGAAAGACCTTTCCGTTGTTCGTTTTGCGATCGTTCCTTTTCCCAAACCGGAAACTTGAAACTCCATCAATTGAAGTGCCATAGATTACCGATGGTTCCTGAAAACCTACAAGTCACCAATTTTCCACCGATTTACATAACGGAAACAGAAATTCAAAATACCATAGACGAAACGATAAATTCTGCTACTCGAACGTACGACAGTTCGATTTTCATTGACGATGTCATTGAAACGATGCTGGATCGAGATCTCCACCTGGAACGTCAGAAGTATTCGCAAGATAAAGTGTCGTTATGTTTAAAACAGCCGGAAACTCCGGAACTGTTACACAGTTTACTCTATGATTAAAAACAGTCTTTTAAATCCTTTATTTATAACCTTTAGTATATAGAAAGAAATCTGACGTTACAAAAAAACAATGTGAATGTTACAATTTTACATAAATACAGTAGTCCTCCCCTTATTTTAACTATTCGGCACAAGAAAGATGGCGGCCCCTTCCCTTATTTTAACATCTCCCCTCTTTCGTACGACCAGAAGTGAGAGCACGATAAACAGTTAAAACAGGGGAAGGAAAAAAGTTAAAATAAGAGACGCGGTTAAAATAAGGGGAGGAATACTGTATACATTATGTTCCTAACCTCACAACGTTAGTCGTATATTACAGTCGGTATTTGTGTATTTGAAAAATACATTTACCAGAAAAATAAAATCTTTTCTAACCTATAAAAATAGTTAAAAGAACGAACAGGATGAAATCTTATACCTTTTTTATTGGCATATCAAAATTATCATAAAAATCATTTGGTTTTACTGTCACGAAGCAAAAATATCGGGGTCGACGATTACGAATCCGATGTCAATTTTTCGAAATTCAAAATGGCGGACAAAATTTTCCAAATTTGAAAAATGAAAATTCATACGTGGAGGTTTTAAGCGTTGCTGATTACAAATCGGACATAAATTTTTCGAAATTCAAAATGGCAGTTCCAAGATGGCGGACACTATTTGGAAAATTGGAAAGAAAAATTTTGGTCGCCATATTGAATCCGCCATTTTGAATTTCGAAAAACTGACATCGGATTCAAAATTATCGATCCCAAAAACCACCGAGTATAGATATTCACGAACTTTTCTGAAATTTTATCCGCAATATTGGATTCGCCATTTTGAATTTCAAAAAATTGATATCGGATTCGGAATCAGCGACTTAAGTAACAATAATTAAAAGTACACGTTAACTGTCAAATTTCGTCGGAATTGAAATAAAAGTGACATTTTTAAGAGTTCAAAATTCGAAATTCAAAATGGCAGTTCCAAGATGGCGGACAGTATTTGGAAAATTGAATGAAACTTGTGAATATCATAATTCGTAGATTTTCAGGATTTTCTCATTAGAAAACTTATTTCTGTAATGAGAGCGAAAATTAGGTCGAAATTTTTAGAAAAATTTGTCGGCCATAAAGAAATTCATCATTTTAAGTGTCGAAAAACAAACAACAGATTTGTAATCAGCAATCCTTAAAACTCCCGGGCATTAATTTTCATGAACTTTACTCAAGTTATTAAAATGGTGGCCACCATATTGGTTCCGCCATTTTTAATTTCGAAAAACTGACATCGGATTCGGAATCAGCGACACCGAAAACCACCGAGTACAGATTTTCATGATCTTTTCTCAAATTTTTAATATTTTGACCGCCATTTTGAATTTCGAAAAATTTATATCGGATTCGGAATTAGCGACCCCGAAAACCTCCGAGTACAGATTTTCGCGAACTTTTCTCAAATTTTTAACATTTTGTCCGCCATATTAGATGCGCCATTTTGAATTTCGAAAAATTGATATCGGATTCGGTAACAATAAGTACAAGTTAACTGTTGAATTTCGTCGGAATTGAATTAATCGTAAAAAAGTGACATATACTTTGATTACAGGGAATTTCATTGGTGACGACGCTATTGACCAATTTTTAGAAATTCAAAATGGCGAATCCAATATGGCGGACAAAATTTTAAACATTTGAGGGAAAAGTTCGTGAAAATCTATGCTTCGAGATTTTCGGGGTCGATGATTACCAATTCAATCACAATTTTTCGAAATTCAAAATGGCCGATCCAATATGGCGGACAAAATTTTCCAAAATTAAAAAAAAATGAAAATTCATACTTGGAGGTTTTAGGTGTTGCTGATTAGGAATCGGATATCAATTTTTCGAAATTCAAAATGGCCGACACTATTTGGAAAATTGGAAAGAAAAATGTTGGTCGCCATATTGGATCCGCCATTTTGAATTTCAAAAAACTGACATAGGATTCGGAATCAGCGACCCCGAAAACCCCGAGTACAGATTTTTACGAACTTTTCTGAAATTTATAACATTTTGTCAGCTACATATATTGAATCCTCCATTTTGAATTTGTAAAAATTGATATCGGATTCGATAACAATAATTAACAATAAGTACACGTTAACTGCTGAATTTCGTCGGAATTGAATTAATCGTAAAAAAGTGACATATGCATTGATTACAGGGAATTTCATTGGTGACGCCAATTTTTAGAAATTCAAAATGACGGATCCAATATGGCGGACAAAATTTTAAACATTTGAGAGGAAAAGTTCGTGAAACTCTATGCTTGGCGATTTTCGGGGTCGATGATTACGAATCCGATGTCTTTTTTTCGAAATTCAAAATGGCCGATCCAATATGGCGGACAAAATTTTCCAAAATTGAAAAAAAATGAAAATTCATACTTGGAGGTTTTAGGCGTTGCTGATTACGAATCGGATATCAATTTATCGAAATTCAAAATGGCCGACACTATTTGGAAAATTGGAAAGAAAAATTTTGATCGCCATATTGAATTTCAAAAAACTGACGTAGGATTCGGAATCAGCGACCCCGAAAACCTCCGAGTGCGGATTTTCATCTTTTCTCAAATTTTTAATATTTTGTCCGCCATATTAGATGCGCCATTTTGAATTTCGAAAAATTGATATCGGATTCGGTAACAATAATGAAAAGTACACGTTAACTGCTGAATGTCGTCGGAATTGAGTTAATCGTAAAAAAGCGTAAATTGTTACACAGTTTACTCTACGATTAGAAAATGTCTTTTAAATCCTTTATTTATAACCTTTAGTATATAGAAAGAAATCTGACGTTACAAAAAAACATTGTGAATGTTACAATTTTACATAAATATACATTATGTTCCTAACCTCACAACGTTAGTCGTATATTACATTCGGTATTTGTGTATTTGAAAAAATACATATTTACCAAAAAAATAAAATCTTTTCTAACCTATAAAAATAGTTAAAAGAACGAACAGGATGAAATCTTATACCTTTTTTATTGGCATATCAAAATTATCATAAAAATCATTTGGTTTTACAGTCACGAAGCAAAAATATCTAAACCTCTTAGTTTAGCATCTTTTTGGCAAACAATTTTCAATAAACTGTATACGACAAAAGTTTTATATACAAAGAAGCATTTTTCAAGCATAAATAATCGATGGGCGTAATCTTGATGGTAAACAAAATTAAATCAATTTTCCTGCCGAGCCTAGCTCGGTATACGAACAGTTTGTACCAAAACTACGTAACATACTTCCGCTACTCCAAAAAACGAAATAAATCGGATGTAATTAACCTAACCTATACATAATTCGATAAGAGAACATAGATCCACGGAAGAAACATTCGAATGGCACAAATCGAATAATCCGCCAGAAGAATCTACCGGTCGCTATCACAAACTTTATTGCAATGAAAAATACTCAGATCGCAATTAAAATTCAGTCCGGCATTTAAAAAATAGCGTATGCGCCTAAATAATACATTAAAATTAAATGCTAAATCGGTCGAGAAAATATTCTCCCATATTTTATACATGTTTTTTTTTTGTTTATTCGACAAGAAACGTCACTTCCGTGACACTATTAGTGGATGATATTGAGTAAACCGGTGTTCGTCGCGTAGACCATACCTTGTCCGGCATGCGGCGCCCATCTGATACAATTTAAACTTGCGTAACCGGTGGTTTCGCAATTCTGCAAAAGTTTACGCAGAAGCACCATACACCGTTTGTTTTTCTTAACTTCGGTATTGTTGGCTTTCAGCCTCTGTACATCGTCACCCTGTAATCTGCATACGAAATCAGAATTGTTTCTGCAACTCTCCCCTTGATTCTGTACGACTCTATCTCTGTACGGACAATCCGCCGAACCTGACATCTTTGTATATTCTTCGCTGCTTTCCGATGCGTTGTCGACGAATTTATATATGTGAGCCATTGCCAGCGGCCTCCTCATCGGAGTTTGAGCTCTTCTTGCTAAGCCGACCAACAGATGTTGATTCGTCGGCGACATCGATACTGACACTGCAGTCTGATCCGTTTGTGCGGAATATACTTTCGCACCCAAAGTTTCCCATTCCAAACTATGTACACCTAAAAAAACGAATAGAAAATGAACAAATGTTTGATAATTATACAAAATATGAAACTCACTTAAAGCTGTCGATGAATTAATTCGACTTGTCGGCAGTTGAGTTGCCAGAAGAGTTCCGTCGCAGGAAATGTCGATACTAGCGTCGTTGTGAATCTTACATTCGCGTACGACAACATTTTTATTACCTGTAATGTGAAAAATAAGTAAAAAAACTGCTAGTTATTGCAAATTTTGACACTTGAGAAATTAAAATGGAACGCACCGTCAGAAATGTCGGGAATTTGTCCGTCGGAGAAATCCCAGGCTTGAATTCGGTAACTTTGAATATCTAGTCCATTTAACGACATGTTCATGAGTCGTACGTAATCTGTAAAATAAATTTTTTTAAAATTAATGACATTTTTTTGAGTTTCCTTTCCTCTCACATATGTTTTGAGGATTTACCTCTCATCTCAACGTCATCGCTGTCTTCGTTCCCTGTTTCCGGGCCACCATTTCCGTTGACTCCAGGTCGCAGTAATGGTGCATGAACTCTTCTCCATGATGGCGATGACAGGATCCATTGGTGAATCTGATATTTATACAATTATATTTAATTACATTCTGCAAATACGTGTATATTTATTATATACGTGTAAATTTTGGCCACCATATTGGATCCGCCATTTTGAATTTCGGAAAATTAACATCCGATTCGTAACCATCGACACCAACAACCTCCGAGTATAGATTTTCACGAACTCTTCTCAAATTTTTAACATTTTGTCCGCCATATTGGATGTGCCATTTCAAATTTCGAAAAATTTATATCGGATTCAGAATCAGCGACCCCAAAAACCCCCGAGTACAGATTTTCACGAATTTTTCTGAAATTTGTAACATTATGTGAGCTGTATCGAATCCGCCATTTTGAATTTCGAAAAATTGATATCGGATTTGGTAACAATAATTAACAATAAGTACAAGTTAACTGCTGAATTTCGTCGGAATTGAATTAATCGTAAAAAAGTGACATATACCTTTGATTACAGGGAGTTTCATTGTTGACGCTGCTATTGACCTTTTTTTAGAAATTCAAAATGGCGGATCCAATATGACGGACAAAATTTTCAAAATTTAAAAAAAAATGAAAATTCATACTTGGAGGTTTTAGGTGTTGCTGATTACGAATCGGATATCAATTTTTCGAAATTCAAAATGGCAGTTCCAAGAAGGCGAACAAAATTTGGAAAATTGGAAAGAAAAATTTTTATCGCCATATTGAATCCGCCGTTTTAAATTTCGAAAAATTGAAATCGGTTTCGGAATCAGCGAACCCGAAAACCTCCGAGTACAGATTTTCACGAATTTTTCTGAAATTTGTAACATTTTGTCAGCTGTATCGAATCCGCCATTTTGAATTTCGAACAATTGATATCGGATTTGGTAACAATAATTAACAATAAGTACAAGTTAACTGCTGAATTTCGTCGGAATTGCATTAATCTTAAAAAAGTGACATATACTTTGATTACAGGGAATTTCATTGGTGACGACGCTATTAACCAATTTTGAGAAATTCAAAATGGCGAATCCAATATGTCGGACAAAATTTTAAACATTTGAGAAAAGTCCGTGAAAATCTATGCTTGGCGATTTTCGGGGTCGATGATTCCGAATCTGATGTCAATTTTTCGAAATTCAAAATGGCGGATCCAATATAACGGACAAAATTTTCCAAATTTAAAAAAAAAATGAAAATTCATACTTTTAGGCGTTGCTGATTACGAATCGGATATCAATATTTCGAAATTGAAAATGGCGGACACTATTTGGAAAATTGGAAAGAAAAATTTTGGTCACCATATTGGATCCGCCATTTTGAATTTCGAAAAACTAACATCGGATTCGTAACCAGCGACTCCAACACCTCCAAAGTATTTTAACGCTTGCGCCATATTTTTCCTGTAAACTATAGGAAATGAGCTTTCATTATGTTACGTGGACTCAATCCTGAGATATACGATTCAGCGACATATTTTTCACTGTTTCCCACCGTGCGCCGTGTAGGCAACCGTATGCGGATAATTTACCGCGCACAACTTGCCGCCGGACAATTTACCGCCAGGCAATTCGTCGCCCACAATTTACCGCCCATAATTTACCGCGGGACAATTTACCGCCGGACAGTTTAACGCCAGACAGTTTACCGCCCACAATTTATCGCAATAGAGCGCAAATTCCGTGTGGAACATGAGTTTTGGGAGGTTCTGGAACCTCCCAATTATAGTTCAAGGACCAGGGACAAACTCCTAAAATCATGCAAAAACGAAGGTGCAAGCAGGGTTTGTAGAGGTTGGGTTAGGTTAGTCTTTAGCAGGGGGGGGGGTCGCAGATGGGTAGAAAAAAGAGTACCTAATTGTGGGCGGCAAATTGTCCGGCGGTAAATTGTGGGCGGTAAATTGTCCGGCGGTAAAATTGTGCGCGGTAAATTATCCGCAAACTGCAGGCAAGACAATAATAAATATAAACAAAACAATTGAAAGATTCCTTCTTCAAGCTTTTAAAATACCGCCACTAATAAATCAAAACACAAATTCTCCGAGTTAAGGGATGACGATGAACATAATATTGAAAAGGATACAAACCTGATGTCGCATATTGTTATTGTTGTTGTTATTGTTGAGCGAAGAGCTGGGTCCAGGTTGATCATTGGCGTCGCTCGACTGGTTGCCTGTGCTGTTAGCGCTGTTGTCTCTTTCCGCAGCCCCTGCGACGGGACCGGTTAACCAAGGTGGGATGGTTACCGGAACGTGAGGCGGCGACATCGTCCGTGGCCTACGAGGTTCCAACAGACTATTCAAGTCATTGACGGGTACATTATTGACTTGCACCAGGGGAACGTTGAAATCGGACCTCGCCTGTGCGGATCTCTCGGCTGCCAGACGAAGACGCTCATTCCACCTAGTGATCTCGACAATAAAGTTCAAGTTTTCCCTGTTGGTACCGGGGGGTCTTCCACCGTTTCTGTGACTCATGAAATTGATAAGTCGTCGAATTTGCGATCTATTCACTGCAGCGGGTTGGCTGCGCCACGCAAATCGATCTTCTCTTCGATCTCTTCTTCGCCGAAGCCAGGCCCTTCTGTCGTTATCACCGATCCTTCTGTCGTTATCACCGACCCTTCTGTCGTTATCACCGACCCTATTGTTCCGTTGGAAATTTGCATGGTCTATCAACCAAGATGCCAAACGTCTTTGTTGCCTGTCGTTTCTTCTAGCGTCGTTACCTTGCACCCTATCGGAGGTACTTGGAAGCTGCGACGTACTTTCCGTCGAAGTAGAACCCGCGTCGGGGTTCGTCGAACTTGCCGATTCTTGAGGTCTAGAATAGGGCGTTGTCTTGGCAGCAACAGAATATTTCTTTATACGTAACGGAAGTCTGGGAAATCTCGTGCTCATCGCCGTCGGAGCTGGATTTGAAAACCTGTTGTCGCTTCTACCAGGTTCGTCGTTCGATAAGTTAGTGTCTGGTTGATGGTTGGTGTCCGCACTGGCGTTTCGACCAGCATCCAACGAGCTGGAACCGCGCGATCCCGATTGATTAGACTCCATTTCCCGTGTAGTCGTTGTCATCTGATCCATCAACGAGTCTGTCAATTCGAGGGCCAACGTGTACATTTTGAACATCTGCTCGTTGCTGTGAGATCCAATGCCCAGTCGGTTTTCCTGGAAGAATCTCGGGAGGCAGTCTATCATGATGTTCAATACCAATCTGGCTCGCCACCATTCCACGTCCCGTATCTGTTCTGTATCCTGATTTTCGGTATTGTCGGTCCTAACGTCCGACTGACTATCGCTATCGGATCCTCTTCCGCCGCCTCTTCCATACAACTCACTCTGCAATCGAACCAGCATCGATAACCGCGTAAGCATACCCTGTAGTGCCTCCGACATGTTCTGATTTAGAGTTCCACCTAAATCGTTTTCCGCAGGAGTTTCTGCCTTCCTCGTCGACCCTGGCCTCTCAGCACAATTTTGTGTTGACGAGTTTGGCGTGTTCTCGCGTTCCACTCTGCTCATGAGCCTCTGGGCCATTGATAAAATTCGCAGACTTCTTAATTGGTGATTCTGCCAGTTTCCTGGTCGATTGACTCCATTCCTTCCTCTCGAACCCGATGGAGAAGACGTTTCCGAGGTTGATGGGTTCTCCTGCTGATCGATTGGCTCACTTGCTGAACTTTCTAGATTATAACTGGGCAAGTTCTGCAGCAGAGGAGAGTCAGATAGCCTTCGGGAGATAGCGGATATCAGGCTCGACAAGCTCGGTAACTGGGCATCGGCATTATTGTTGGTCAGATTCGAATACGTATGATCGTTTGTCGGATTCTGTGTCGATGATGAAGGACTGGGCAATTGGTTAAAATACAAAGACAAATAGTCATTAACAATCTCTCGTAGACGTCCAAATTGTGTATCCTTTAACTCAGGTTCGCTGGACGACTGATTGGGAAGGCTAGCATTCGCTGAACTGGGACCAGCTTCGTTGTTTCTCGGCTCGGGATTTATTGTCGAATTTCGACTAGTTCCAGACGTTGAAGGTCCTGGCTGATTATTGTCTAAATTGCTACCATTCTCCCTTTTATAATTCTCCAGCAACGCCTTTTTAAAATTCTTCGCCGTTTCCGTTTGTGACCCCAAACTTGATGTTTCTGCCGAAGAAGTGCTCGGTTGTGGTTGATCGTCTTCAGTTCGCCCCTCGACGGTCACTTTCAACCGAAAACGGCGAATTTGTTCCCGAAGATTCTCCCACATTTTCCTTAAGTGCTGCAACTCCATTTTTTCGAACCGAGCCCGACAGAGGATTTCGATTTGTCGAAGTTGCGATCGGTTCCCGTCCAACAAATCTTGCGACATATTCGCCATACCGAAACCTCGGAAACCTTGCTCGTCCTGGTTACCAGAATCAGCCGAATCCTCACGGACCTCATCCAGACTACCCGATCTTGCCTCGTCTCTGGAATTCGTATCCAAGTCCGCAAGGTCTCCAGTATTCGTAGCTCTCGAGGCGAATTCGTTTGACGGTCCTGGCTGACTTTGTGGACGAGGTCTCTCTTCTGCTCCGTTCGGAGTCGACTCGAGTCTCCGATTTTGAGTTTCCCTTAAGCTTCTGAACGGAAAAAACGAACGTTGTTCGTGCCGCGTAGAAGTCTGAGAAATCGGCGAAAGCCGGTTTTGATCTGCTGCGCTTCCACTTTGGGATCTGGTCCTCGGTTGATTCGATGGCATCCACAAATATCGCAGACACGGCAAAGTTGTTTCAAGATTCCTAGTTCCGTTCGCATCTGGAACAACGTCGGCATTCGTCCCCGAGTTATTTCGAGATGAACGATAAAGCTGAATCCATCGGCTCGTGCGTCGTCCAGAACTTGGTCCCATTTGATCCTCGTGATTAGAATCCGAATTGCTGTTTTCTTCCAGCAACCAGTAGCCGTTATCCGACTGTTCTGAAGTATTCTCCTCGGTCGGCTGTTGATATTCGAACCACGAGTTCGTGTGTTCCAAGTACCGCTGGAAACCGTTCCACAGTGAGTGAAAATTGTTCTGAAATATTCGCCGGGTCCTTCGTATGAATTGTAGAGTTTCGCGACTTCGCCTCTCCGACTCGGTTTCTTCGTTTCCTTCGTTCCTAGGTGTGTCGCCCGAAGTTGTGGTCGTCAAGTTTCTTGCAGCGAAAGTATACGATCGCGACGATCTCGGTATGCTGGGTTGGAAAGCTGAGTGAGTTGATACGGTGAAACTGGACGCGCTTTGGTGGGAAATTCGATTGTTGTTACTTTCGTCGCTTGATCCTGAACTCTCACCTGTACAAACATAAAATCCTCAAGTAATTTATGCCCAAGAAATACCCGGATTTTATTTACATTTGGTTTCTCAACATTTTATTGTACTCTGGCGACAATATTGGATAGAAATTTAATCCGACCTGATCCGAAATTTGTCGTCGATCTAATTCGAGGTCATACCGATAATATCTTTAACGTTTTAACGATCGGAAATTTTCATCCCATATTCTAAGAGCATATGTTTTTCCGCAAATTTCAAAATACCCATTATGCGAATCTATAGAATATGATTGCACACAAAATCAGAGGTGACGGGGCGCCACACAGTAGTTAAGAAAAAATAATTTGAGACATCATCTACCAGTAAATTCTTGACAAATTTCAATAATTCCTTTTTTAAAATACTCGTGAGTCCTACTACTTTAAGTGGAGAGGGCATCCTTCTGAATATACCAGACGGAAATTAGGAATGTGACAATAATTGTATATTTTGACCATGACTAATTGGTTCAAGTGAGTGTCTCGATCTTTGCTCGGTCACTCGAAAACCGTTCTTTCTTGAAATTTTTAAAAAAAGTACTCATATCTGCAGTAATTTTAACTGGATTTTAACGTTTTTTCTTTATTAGGAAACATGAAGGATATAGGTAACAGAAATGACTCCTCCCTCCCTCCTCGACGAACAATAACAAATGAGAAACTTATGCTTAAATGAACAATATGACAGGCTAGTTTAGACATCCTAGTCTTCCACATAGGTCACTAATACCATGCCGAAATAAATACGCAATAATTTTCTGTTATCTCTATTGCGCCCCACCTTTTCCATTTTAAGTCTTACAGATATTTTATTTCCTAATAAAATGAAAAATTATTGCGTATTTATTTCGGCATGGTATTAGTGACCTGTATGGATGGGAAAAATTATTTTATCCTTTTTAGTCCATTTATAAAAACGTGGTTTTTAAACAGAATTTTTTATTTATTAATTATTTTCTGCTTTTTAGTTTTAATAGGTCAAATTTTACAATCGATTTTAAACTATTATATTTATAAACAATCTGAAAAGAGCAGTTTCAAAATGAAAAGAATATGCAAGTGGTTTTAGATGACAGGCTCCTCTGGTGGCTTACACCGTCCAGAATTGTTGAGAATCCTGATGAGGTTTTCACACGCCAGAATCTTTGAGATGTTGCAACACTTATATATGACACTAATTCACTACTGCTCCACTTGCCGTCGTGGATGAGTATATATAGGCAAGGGAATTAATGACGTCAGTGGAGGACCTTTCCCGATTGCGAAAAGAAAACAAAGGACAAGCGCGACGAAGGAAGGGGGAAAACGCCGGGCCCCCCGCTAAATGTTAAAGGACAAAACAATGAAAGAAAAACGAGTATAAAGGAATGTATAGATTCAACCAAGAACTGAAAATAAGCGCTTTTTTTTAAACTTATTTTTTTTTTCATATAACATCTAAATTTGCTGAAAATGTTCTTAAAACTGATTGAAACTTGTAATAAACGGTAAAGGAATGCATTGTCATCCAATTTTGGGCTATCCTAAAAGTTTCAAGTCTCTAGCTCATCGGTAAGTTAGTTTAAAATCGATTACAAGATTTGCACCGGACAAACAGACAGACAGATAGACAAGAATACGAGTTAATAAAAACGTGATAAAAATAGCAATACCGGATTTATTTCAGAGTAACACTTGATTTCTTTCAAATTATTGAGTTATTAGTTTTACCACTAAACGAAGAAGCATTTTATTTAAATTGCTCAAAATTGTATCAAAAAATTGTGTAGACATATTATCGTTTCTCACAAGTTCACATAAAGAACACTGACATACACTATTGTTTTGTGATCTCGTTTGCATAGATGGCTCTGTTAACACTGAATAATCTGGTATTGAACTTTTTTTTGTAAGTTTTTTTGATTGTTTGAACTACACGTATTTTTTAATTACTTTTTAATAGTGTCACTATTTTTGTCAAAAGCTTTGCAAAAGTTTAATTCTTATCAATCATTTCTGTTTTTAAAATGGGTCAGCTTTACATGCTTGCACCTCAAAGGTATATAAGCACGATTGGACACGATTTGTGTCCCACATCCTCGCAAGCTTTCTCATCATCCCCTCCACGCAAGACTTGCATTCGATACGTATAGAACAAGACTACATTTGAAAAAAAAACCCGACGTGTTATCCCGTAGGGCGGAAGTTTGCGCAAACACAAAATAGACCAGGATGTTTACTATGACTCGTAGAATGATTTAATTTCAGCACTATCAACATTTTCTTTACTTATAATTAGTCCAACCAATGATCAGTTACACGATGTATAAACATTAAAAACAAAACTCACTTGTAACGAATTTTTATGATTGTCCCTGTTCGGGCCCCATTGTAACGATTTTGTTACGATTCTGGGATTAAAAATAATTTTTTGGCATGCGTAATTAATTTTATGTAAATAATTATTATTTTATATGGATCGGTGTTTCGTCCCAGGTCTGCTCACGGACTCGTCAGTTGGGCTATGTGAGCAGACCCTGCCCAAGACACGAAACTAATCGTAAATCGTAAATATATATATAGTAAAATAAAGGATACTACTCACACACATCCCTACCGCGACGCGCAAAACCGGAACCGCCACCGATCCTTGGTGATCTTCTTCGCGACACAAACTAACTGATATTGATCAACCGAGTTGATATTTATACGATTGTCATGCAGGTTTGTAAACAAGCATAATAAATATAAACAAAACAATTGAAAGATTCCTTCCCTATCTCTTATTTTTCTTTATATTCCTCTATAATACCTCCACCTCTAAAGCATGGTGCATCATAACAAAACACACCGTTACACACTTAAACAAATATTCATTTTCGAGTAGATTAAAAGACTCACCATTTTGTCGATCCATCCAAGGTCGATAAAATCCATCGGATCTCCGTCTTCTTCTCCTCAGTGGCCCGTCAGAGTCGTCACCTTCGAAGCGTCGTCGCATTCTAATTCGTGCTCCAGGTGACCGTACACCACCTGCCGATGTACTTGGGCCATCGTCATTCTGGCTGCGAGGAGCGGTAGATTCGAATTGATGACGTCGTCTCTGAAAGATAATCTGCATCGCTTCGATGCGATCACCAGTGCTGGTCAGCTGCGTTTCTATACCGTTCAACGCTTCGATTTCAACATTAAGCCTATAGAAAGCCGCTTGCATCCAAGATGCTGGACCATTCATGAATCTGCTCAGTGTACGCACATGGGCCGCTATACCATCTCTCGAATTCCTCAGATTCAACAAATAGAAGAAAATATTGACCCTAGTTTCGTTCAGATCTTCAGTGAAGAAACGAATGCCAAAGTTAGTAATTTGCCTGGATTCGGTCAAGAGCATTTGTAAATTTCTGTACAATCGGTTAGCACTGACGTAGGTTTCTTGGACACTGAAGATCAAAATATTGCGAAGGGCTTTTGTGAACGTTTTCGCAATAACATAAGCATAATACTGATCTGTCAAATTGTTCGAACTGGGTGCAGCTTGATAATTCGAAGGTTCGTTGGAAAATTCCATCTACAATTACAAAAATACCATATTTTTATTTCAATTAGAATTTGTCAAATGGGTAAGACTTACCATTACTTGTGTGATACGTCTGGTAAGAATGGAAAAATACATAGATGAATTATTGTAATGATTCAGTAAATTTCTGTATTCTGCAAGCAATCTCATCTCGAGGCAAACATCCAAGTAACTGCCGCTTATTCTTCTACTAATAAGTGTGTTAACCTGTTCCATCACCTCACGAATCTCATTACTTTCACTTTCGTCTCCTGAAGTTCTCGAGTCCTGAGCTTCGTTCCTTCTACGCTCGTTTAATGTGTTTTGTCTAGAATTTAATCCGGCTGCAAGCCAACGTAGACTATCCGAAAGTTCCTCATCGTTACTTTCGTCAGAACTTTCATTCGATGGTTGCCTATTCCGGTTAGAAGCGTCGTAAAGTCTTCGCGTCAGATTCTGGTGTAATCGACTAGCCGGCGTGGAACGCATTCTAATTAAAAATTCATAAATTGGCTGTATACTCCGCATATAAACATCGTCGTTATTCTCGTCGCTATATCTTTCATTGTTTCTACGAGGTACATTTCGACTGGTGGCTTCTTGATTTCTCTCCAGTTCCCTTACAAATGCTGTTACGAGTGGTCGTCGAGCTATTGGTTCTTCTTGCCTTTGGTGGACTTCGATCGGTACGTTACCAACTTGCGGCACTGGGACATGGAGACTGTTACCTCCTGGTACTTGCCTGTAACCATTTCTTTTTATATTCCGGACCTTTCTGCCCTGCGAAGGCTAATTGGCCCTTATACAGTAGTCCTCCTCTTAAGTCATCTTCCCTTAAGTCATATGCTCCCCGTAAGGGGCTGTACTTACATTACGCAACGCCGAGGGGGGGGGGGGGGGGTCCAGGCCTGCGTTACACCCATTGCTAAGGGTTTGAAAAATAGCGTTACGGGGGGGGGGGGGGGGAAGGGTCCAGAACACCAAAAAATTGCGTTACGTAATTTAAGTACAGCCCCTAAGTCATAGTTTTATAGGTTATAAATCCTGATGCGTTCCCCAATCCCGCGTTCTGTTTAACGGTAGCTCGCGTAACGTTTTGTATAAATATGTAATTAACAAACGTACCAAAAGTACCAGAAAATTACATTGCAAAACCATTGAAATTGAATGTTATGAAATATGACTTAAGGGGAGATGCCGCCATCTTGTTTGTCCCGATTGTATGGCTTAAGGGGAGCACTACTGTACCGACTGTACAATGACCGGACGACTTAGGGCCTTGTAGTCAGAACCCCTGCCCTGGCTGAACCTCGTTGTCGAAATTCAACCAGGCGGAATTTTGATTCGACGATCGAGCTTTGTAGTTAAAACTACGAACGCCGGAATGAAAACCTGGCCGCCAGAGTCTCTGTACGTCGGTATAGCGAGAGCTGCAGATTGACTTTAGATGGCGCCATACTAACATTTGTCGAGGATGTAGGAAACTGCAGAAAACCCACATCAAGTACAGCAGCGGCCATGAGACGATTCCCGCCTTGTAAACAACGCATCGAAATGTAAAAAAACAACCCGTCTTGCGTATATTGCGAGCTGCTGCTTGAATACAATTTCGAGGAGCTGTTTTTTCCGGCCGGGGATCGAACTCACGACCTAAAGAACGTTCAGTTTACGAGGCGAGCATGCTAACCACTTAACCATTGCGTTCCCTCTCTAACCATTTTATTTGTAACTCATGTAATGAAATGCTTAAAAAAACATACCGACGAAAATATCCCCTGATGAAATCACCAAGTGGGAACCTTGGCATATGTTCCATGGAAGAAGAACGATCCCATTGTGTTACAGACGAGTTCGCAATACCCGTAATTAATTTCCTCCCCATTTTGTCGAAAGCAACGTACCTGCGGAAAAGTAGAGTTGCGTTTTGCGTTTATTTTGAAAAATTCAAATAGTATGAAAAAAATGTTTCAAACAATAAATGAAGAGCGGAAAATTCTCTAAAAAAATGGTATACGTTTTTTCCCTAATATTAGCGACGAAATTGAACATAATTAAGTTACTCTTTTCTATATTTATTAACGATCTTCCTAAAGTCTTTTGTAATTCTTCCCGCGTCGTGTTTGCAGATGATACTCAAATTTTTCTCACTTGTAAACCACAGCAATTGGATATGGGTATCCAATTGGTTAATTATGATATTCATCGTTTTGCAAATTGGGCTGACACAAATAAATTGCAAATTAATGCATTAAAAACCAAAGCAATATTTGGTTCTTCGTACAATATTAGGTCTATCAATCTAACAACTATTTCTCAGATTTGCAGTAAAAGCCAGTATATACAGTGGTCCACCCAGGTAAAGAGTCTAGGAGTACATCTTGACCAGACGTTATCTTGAAATGAACACGTCTCTCAAATGTCCTGTAAAATTTTTGGCACTTTGAGACAACTTAGAATACGCCAAATTTGTTTATCCAAGCAACTGCGAATTAAACTTTCCAGCACTCTTGTAATACCCTATTTCGATTACTGTGCGGCGGTATACAACTTCCTTTGTTGTGTATTAAACTTGAAAGTTGAACGTTTGCTTAATGCAGTTGTTAGATTTATTTTGAAGGTGCGCAAATTTGAACACATTTCTAACAATCGTAAGAAGTTACGTTGGTTAACTGCAAGTAACCTCAAAAAATATATAATTTGTTCACTAATTTTTCAAATATTCAGCACTCGCCAACCTAATTATTTGTACGATAAATTTATTTGGCGTAGAGATGTAACACAAAGAGCGCTTCGAATTGGGAATGATACACTGCGACTCCCGACTTATTGTACGAACTACTATGCGAATTCTTTTGTTGTCACTGCGTCTGCGTTTTGGAATTCTCTTCCCGATCCGTTAAAAAAATCTAATACCTCAATTTCATTTAAAAATCAACTATATCTTTTTCTCTTAGAATCCGAAAGGGTTACTATATTGTAAGTAGAAACTAAAGTATTTAAATTACACATGTTATTTAGTTTACATATACATTTATTTCTACACATACTCCGATTAGTAATTAATATATCTTTGTATTTTTCTTTTGTCTTTCACTAGCGCAACAGTAGTTTTATTTGTATAACTTATCTTTGTAACTATCTTTGTATGGTTGAATTAAGAGGTTTATATGCCTCGTGTCAAAATAATGAATTACAATACAATAATGCATTTTCTCAAAGTACGTGCGTTTATTATACTCCTATTGTAAGTAGTGGGTGTCACGACAAAATATATACGACAAAAAATATAGTTCCATAATAAACAAAATTATATTGGTTTTAAACCGGACTTCGGACCTACCAGGATGTTAATAAATAAATATAATTAACGGATTCGACCTACAAATTGAATTAGATATCAAAATTCTATAGTTTGAAAATCTCTAAACATTTCAAACACTTTGCGTCGTAATCATACGGATTCCCAAACGGTAGTAGACGGCTTTGTCAAAACATTTATAACCTCAACTAGTAATGATATTAACAACGAAAAAAAGAAAAAGGTAAAAGATAAAAAAGCTATAATCATAATTATAAGGTTAATACAATTTCAATTTGGCCGTTATTTGGAATAAACTGGTATATGAATATGATTTGTTAGCATGCAATTATAATAAATCTAAAGAAAGAAAAAGGTCATTAGTATAAAAATATAATATGAAAATAAAATATATATAAACATGCAAAAAATATATATAAATATGCAAAAAAATGTATACACATGTAAAATGTACAAATACTTAAAATTAAAAAGATACATGCGTGGCGTTTCGTTCAATCCTCTCCGCACCTGAACTCTTCAATTTTCAATTCAATTTTTTTATGAATTTTTAGTTTTAGATATATTGTCGTTTGGTATATTTGTTTTAATAATTCCTTAGTTATTTGTGTTTTAGGTATTTAGTCGTTTGTTATCTTTGTTTATGTATTCTGGTTTGTGTATTTCGTTATAGTACCTAAGTAGTGCACTGCTCTGCCGCTAGGTGTGCCTGCGGCACTAACAATAATTTTTTGTTCTCGATACGACAATGGATTTCGCGTTGATAATTCTGCGTGGTTAGGTTAGGTTAGTTTTAGGGCACGCATATGTTTTTATAAAATCCGCTGGGTCTTGAGGAAATACAGTATGCTTTGAGTACGTTGCCCAACTCTGCGGCCGCGGCAAAAGTATGAAAACAAACGAATCTCGAAAATGAGAGTCTGAGTCTTTTCGGGCGAAGATGACAAACGGTATAAACATTCGGAATTTCTTCACGTGTAGGAGTACGCAGAATTCTGACTGGTAAGGTTAGGGTAGTTTTAGAGCACGTACAGTAGCCCCTGTCCTAATTCATGCGGTTGGTTTTTAGAAAATAGAGGCCCCTCTCCTAATTCACGTTACTACTATAACCCTACCAAAGCACGTTTTTCTCTTCCGCGCCATGCATTTTGTTTGTTTCCCTCTCAGTGTACACTGAGGGAAAGGATTGTTTACTATAAAGAAGGCTTCTTAATAATTAAGAAATCGTATATTTAAATACGGCGAATCGAATAATTTTTTAAGTATGAAATAAATATTCATTTCAGACGTTCAAAGACTCATTCGAGGGTGTTCATTTCATATAAAGCTAACATAATAATTAAGAAACCGTTTGTATACTATAGGTTTGTAGCTATAAATTAATGATTTCTTAATAGTTACAGAATATAATGGTGGGAGTCGCAACGCATCGTAACATAACCTCAAATGACAATACGGATGTTTTGTTTGGGTTTTTAAGAACGATTGAGAGCCATTGTATTTAGGTGGTTTTTATTGTGAAAATAAATAAATTAAAGATATTATTTATACGTCGTCTTAAACATACGCGTTTTATAAACAAATACATTGTATAAGAGACATGTGCCATGTCTTATTTGTGAATTCTTAACTATTAACAAATGGTCAATTCTGATGTAAGAAATAAAATATTAATATTAAATGAATCGCCTTTAAGGGGAGGCACCACCTTTAAATCAGCTGTATGACATACAGCTTTAAAAAATTTGAAAAAATTATCTGTTTAGTAATTTTTGACGTGGAATTCAGTGGTGCTAGAATAAAAAGTGTAAAAAATTTGTTTGACCCAAAAAAAAAATTATCTTTTTCGAAAAAATCGGAATTTTTTAAAATCCATACGAGAGGCTGTAGAAAATGTGTTTCCATGTTCACCCTAATTTTCTTGAATTTTTACATTAATTAAAAAAAATGTAAAAGCATTTTTCGAAAAAACAAATTTTTTTCGCGCTAAAATTTAGAGGTCAAACAAATTATTTCTAGAGTAATTTTTAACGTGTAATTTAGTGGTGTTAGAATAAAAAATGTCAAACTTTTTTTTTACGCTTAAAAAAATTGTGTTGTTCTCTACAAAAAATTTATTTTTGAAAAAATCGGAATTTTTTAAAATCCATACGAGAGGTTGTAGAAAACATGTTTTTATGTTCACCCTAATTTTTTTGAATTTTTAAATTAAGTTAGAAAAATGTAGTTGCATTATTTCAAAACAACAAATTTTTGTTTAAACTACAATTTATGGGTCAAAAAAATTTCTTACGCTTTTTATTCTAGCACCACTGAATTCCTCGTCAAAAATGACAAAAGAAACAATAGTTTCAAATTTGTTAAAGGTGTATTTCATAGAGTTGATTTTGAAGGTGGTGCCTCCCCTTAATATTACACTACCATTTTTACATTAAAAAACGATTTCAACTTTTCAATTAAATGATATTTCTTTACAACAAACAATCCTTTTTCACAGTGTAGTCGCGTGAAGGGCCTTGGAGTGGGGAGAGGACCGGAGGAGAATTGTGAATTTGGACAAGTAATATTCGTGAATTGGGCAAGGGAGTTAATCAAGACGAGATGAATTAGGACAGGGACTACTGTATATGCTTGAAGGCATTATTAGGGATAGGCTGCAACAACGAATAAGGACAAAGTACTATAATTGCAGCTAAAGTACTATAATTTTGATTTTAGATTCGTGTTCAGCGACCCAAAATACGTCGGAAAACATAACCCTCTTGCGGCCGGATAATCCCGAAGTAAAACGCTACCAAATGCCCATGTTTTTTTTTGCCAACAAGATGGAAGGAGAAAAATATCTTTTTTAGTGTTTTTGAGGCCGATGATTCCAAATCCGATGACCCTGAAGTTAGCGGCCGATTCGCCAGAGACGTTTGAACCCGTTCGAATCGGCCGCTGACGTTTTTCATTGGCAATTCGAAAAGCATATTTTCCTGAATTATATTTATCATACTTCTGGGTGTGTCAGGTATGTTTCCAGTAATGTTCAGAAAATGAACACCTTTGGTTGCAAAGTTACAGCGATTATTTATGACAATTCCGCGTGTTTTTCCATTTCAACGGTTTTTTATAAACAATTGAAGGTGTTCATTTTCTGAAAACGATTTTAGAATAATTGTGGAGGTTTCAGAAATAATTGTAGCCATTTTCAGAAAATGAACACCTTTTGTTGCAAAGTTACAGCGATTATTTATGACATTTTCGCGTGTTTTTCCATTTCAACGATTTTTTCTAAACAATTGGGGGTGTTCATTTTCTGAAAATGGTTTTATCATAATTGTGGAGGTTTCAGGAATATTCGTATCCATTTTCAGAAAATGAACACCTTTTGTTAGAAAGTTACAGCGATTATTAATGACATTTTCGCGTGTTTTTCCATTTCAACGGTTTTTTCTAAACAATTAGGGGGGGGGGGGGGGTTCATTTTCTGAAAACGGTTTTATCACTATTCTGTAGGTTTCAGGAATATTTCTAGCCATTTTCAGAAAAAAACCCCCCCCCCCCCTTGTCGATAGAGAACCGTTGAAATAAAAAAAGTCGCTAAATTATTATAAATAATCGCTATAACTTTGCAACAAAAGGTGTTGATTTTCTGAACATTCCGGTGTCAGTTTTCGTAAATTCAAAATGTCGGATAAATTTTGTAAAGGTCTCCCAATTTACCTTAAAATCAGTACTCGGGGGTTTTCGGCGTCGTTGATTGCAATTCTAATATCAAATTATCGAAATTCAAAATGGTGGATCCAATATGGCGGATCAATTTTGTAAAGGTCTCCCGATTTACCTGAAAATCAGTACTCGGGGGTTTTCGGCTTCGTTGATTCCAAATCTAATATCAGATTATCGAAATTCAAAATGGCGGATCCAATATTGCTGACCAATTTTGTAAAGATGACTTTAATTGTCGCAAATAATGTGATCTAATCGTACTTCTTACGTAAAAGAATACCATTTTTATGGGATCGAAAAGTACGTGCGAGATCCGTGGGTGCATCTGCATTTTTTATTTTTTGTGACTTCACTTCCGGTCCTATATATGGGTGATTCTCCGGAAACAGGGCATTTTCATGTCTTTACGTTATATCTTACAAAAACTTTGACAATAAATTATTAAATTTCGATAGAAATGTTAAATAAATATCCCTGGCCCATGTTAATTTGAAAAAATAATACTTTTGTTACAAAAAACTGGTGTAAAATGACATTTAAAGACTAAAAGTAGCATTTTTTATATGTCCAAACCTCTAAGTTCAAAACTTTAAAATATTAGCGCTATTAAGAAACCGAATTATTTTAATTTATTCAAATAATATTTCTATAGCTCAAACTGTACAATTTCTCTCTGTATAATATTTAATTAAATCAATATATATACTTATAATTATTGAAATATTAATGTCTTAGGAAATTTCTATGAGGTAACGACAATGCGTAAACTGGTATAAATGAACTGGAAATAATTAACTTTTTTACTAAAACTTATGAGAAAATCAAAGAAAAAACACTGCACTTTACTAATCCTCCATAGAAAATTGAAAAGAGAACATATTTACCTCATGAACAAGTAAAAACTGTATAAAAATACCACGTATTTTTATTAAATTAATTGTCGTCACCCGTCCTAATTTTGGTATTTTTATACAAACAGCAATTAAAAAACGATGAAAACTTAAAGATTAAAGGAATAAACGTTACTGGCAATTTGTTTTTTAATTTATTATTGTTTAAAATATGTAAAATTGGATTTTTTTACAAATTTTCATTGTCGTCACCTTCATTGTCGTTACCAAACATTTGGCGTATCAGGTACGAAACAAGAACAAAGTGTAACCCGTAGCAAAAAATATTTTTCAAATCATAAATAACATTTATATTTCTCTTCCTCTTAGACATTTATTTAAATATAATTTAAAAAACCACAAAATTAAACTTTATATTTGTTACAACGTTATGAATCAAGTTTATTATGAAATAATATTATTTATTAAAATTATGAATATAATATTATCATTGTAGTTACTAACCAACGACACATTAACTTTAATAAATTTATTTTGTCTAAAACTTCTTCAAAAATTCATGTGTTTTTCTTAATTTTTCAATTATTACTTAATAAATAATTTTCATTTATTCACAAAAATGCACTAAATCAGATATGTACATTATGTTTTTGACTCTTTAGAGTTATCTTTTTCAAGTTTTTAATAAGCAATTGTTGGTTTATATAGCCGTATGAAAATGTGTCATAGTAAAAGTCTTCCCCTTCCCTTTAAAATAATTTTGTAGCGTGACTACTTTAACAATAACTTAACTTGGTGCTAATAAGCAAGAATCCATTAAAAAAAAACGAATTTACAGTAACTTAACAAAAAAAATTGTCATTCTTGAAAATGCCTTGTTTTTGGAGAATCACCCATATACCATTATAGATTTACGTATAAGTCGCTATTAAGACACATTTTGTAGACCCCCGTTTATGAATGCAACGACTAAAATTTAGACTTTCTATCGTAGCCTATCTTAAAGAGTATACCTTCAGGTTTAATTGTAGTGGTCATAGACCTCAAAATGTTGTATAGTTTTCAATTTATGAAAGAAAAGACTCCAACGTATATATACAGTAGTCCCCTAGTTAGCCCTAAGTTATACCGTCCAAAGTTATATGTCTATCCTAAGTTATAGAATTGCCTTCTCCAAAGTTATATCAGTTTCTTCCTCTCCTTCCCCCACTACATTATTTCGCTTACGCAGAAGCTCCCATTGCACGGATATATAAATATATATAAACAAAGATACGGAAGTGGGGATAGTGAGGGGCTATAACTTTGGAGAATCGTCCGCCATTTTGAAAGAACCAACAGTATAACTTTGGATGGGGACTACTGTATGTCCTGGACCCCCCTTTTTTATACTAACCTAACCTCCAAAACAGTGGTCCCCCCCCTCAATATTTGCCTCGGTCATCTTGTCTGTCTTTTTCTAACCCTCCTAATATTAGCCTAGTGAGTACCATTCACATCAGAAAGAAAATGTATAGAACCTTTTTTGTAAAGAATTTTCTGCTCTACATTTTTTGTTTGAAACATTTTTTCATACCATTAAAATAACCTCAAAAAACTAAAAACAAACACGTTTTTTTGGAGTTTTTTCAAGATAACTGCTTTGGTCTGTCCAACAGCCAAATTTTATTGTCATATTCGTAATCAGGAGGCAAAAATACATCGAAAGGTAAACAACACCCGTTTTAATTTTATATCTGATTTTCACTTACCGAACTTTTTCTTCTGCCCTCGACGTTGCTGCGACCGCAAATGGATCTGCGAGACTCCAATCCCAGAAATGCACTTCGTTGTCCGTGGCAATGACAAGAAGACGTTCGATTGGATGGAATGCGAGCGAAGCAATAACAGTTCGATTTTCTGAATTCCATACTTCACTACCGCCCTAAAATGTAATTATTTAATAAATCTGATAAAAATGTTTTTGTTTAAAATTACTTACGCTGAGATCCCAAACTCGTACTTGGCCACCTAAACACCCGGATGCTAAAATATCATTCGACGAAGGATGAAAGGCTATGCACCAGGGCGTTCTAGGATGACCGGTCAAAGTTCTGATATTTTTGCCGGTGGCTAAATCCGTTATATAAATATTATGATTTCCATGCGTCGAAGCTACTTTGGTACTGGATAAAACAAAAAACATTAGACTCTTACAGATCGGAGCTTGTTTATATCGTCGCTTACCCGTCAGGACTAAAAACCATAAGAAACGTCGCCTTTGGTACACCCGGTAAATCACATTTCTATAAAATAAACAAATTAATACTTTTTCTTATGATTCCGTTATTTTGATTTAAGCAACTCACTAATTCTTTAAGCTCCTTCAGAATAAAATTTGTTTCCGCAATTGGCTCAAATTCCTTCGTACTTGTTTTGTAAGTCGTACGAATGCCAGAATCACGGAGCATTAAATTTCGCAGTACATTCTGCGAGGTATTGTGGATAAACTCAGATCTATTTCCTTTACCCATTTTGTTTTCGAAACACTAGATCCAAACCTACGTATAGAGACGCAAACCAACATTCAACTATTAAATCGCAAATATTAAAAAAATATATTACGTAACATTTCGAAGGTACGATTTGTTTACACAATATGACGGTACAAATAAGTATATAAACACAAGTACATAAATGTTTACGAATTTAGAAACATTACGGAATACTAAATACGAGTAAAATTTTGGAGTAATGGGAGTGTTTCGAAAAATAAATATACTTAACGTCTTCGACCTACAATTAGATATTAAAATGCTGTAGTTTGAAAATCTCTAAACATTTCAAACGCTTTGCGTCGTAATCACACAGATTCCCAAACGCTAGGGTTTGTCGAAACATTTATAATCTCAACTAGTAATGATATTAACAACGAAAAAAAGGTAAACTCAAGTACATAAATGATTACGAATCAATGTAGAAACATTACGGAATACTTAAGAAAATGAGTAAAATTTTGGAGTAATGTGAGTGTTTCGAAAAATGTATATTTTTAGAAAAAAAAAGGCAAGACACTTTTGCTCGGAAAATGGAAAAATCGAGCTCGGATATCGATTGACTCATCATCGCGTCATTGCTTGCAAAGCAGAACGTCAACGAAATAGCTGACTAGGAAAAAATACGTTGCAAATGCCAGGATAGAAGCAGATAAATTCTTTTTAGTTTATTACGAGTTTAATAAAAATTTTCCGAATTTTCGATGCATTCTTTAAAAAAATGATCAAGCTTTAGCTTACCTCGAGGAAAATCCCGGTAATCGACCCACCAAGTTTCCCTCTTAGGCCAACGGTCACGTCGACTCTCAAGGGTGTTTCTTGGGTGTCATAATTATGGAAAAAATATTTTTCTCCTCACGGCTGTTGTACAGCATAATATGTATTACGTACATTCCAAAAATTAATGCGAGTTCAGGTCACGGATCACGGACATGGATGACAGTCACGAAAACGGACGGGAAAACGTAATAGAGGATTGGGGGGAATTTCACCCCCACCTCGGTCCACCCATGGTGATTTTCGTCCCCTTCCATGCTTCCAGAGGACTCGCCACGGAGAATCTCATGAAAACGCGCCTTGTCCGTGTGATTTCTCCTCCGCTCTCACACTATCAAAGTCGACGTGTCTGTGTGAGACGCTATTAAGGCGCGTTTTCATGCAGATAATAGATATTGGATATTTTTCCCTATTGAAAAAATCCATGTGGATTCCATATGGATTTTCAATGTGGATTTCCATATGGATTCCATACGGATTGATGTCGATTCCATGTGGATTCGACTGGATTCCATATGGATTTTTGGTGCGGATTCCATATGGATTTTTTATATGGATTTTCATGTGGATTCCATATGGATATGTAAGTGGAATATGAATTCCATGTTGATTTTTAGTATGGATTCGTTATGGATTATTTTATGTACATTCCGTATAGTTATTTTAATGTGGATTCCATGTGAATTCCATATGAATTTTTGACATGGATCTTCATGTGGATTTCCATATGGATTTTCCACATGGAGTCTACGTGGATTGATGTGGATTCAAAATGGTTTTTTACATAGATTCTACGTGGATTCCATGTGGATTCCATATGGAATCCGCGTAAAAAATCCATATGGAATCCACATCAAAAATCCATATGGAATCCACACCAAAAATCCATATGGAATCCAGACGAATCCACATGGAATCCACATCAATCCATATGGAATCAATGTGAAAAATCCATATGGAAATCCACATTGAAAATCCATATGGAATTCATATGGAAACCACATGGACTTTTTCAATAGGGTTACCCCTCTTCGACTAATTGTCGTAATAACAGCTGATATTTGAACATTAGTTCGATTATATCGAACTTTGAGATATTGGATTTTAAAGTTGGATTTCACAATTAGTATAATTTAGATACAGTAGAACCCCCTTTTAACGCCACCTCCGTTTATCGACATACTCTTTTCTACGACACTAGTGACACCCCTTTTAACGACATACCAGCGATTCCCGTCATCCCCACCACGTCTAAACGCTTCCCCTCACCAGACGGCGCATGTATACGTGCATAGCCCGCGAAACAACCTTATTGGTTGAGTGACGTGTGACGTCACTTTAGCATGCTTGTCGATGGGTTGCGGTGGGGGAAAGCACTTTTCTAGGTGGCATGTCGATAAACGGGAGCTTGAGGGGAAGTCGCGGAACCGACCCATGTCGTAAAAAGGGGGTTATACTGTAGTTTATATCTTCATATAAATATACAGGGTGGACCTCGGCTTGCGGGTCATAGGCATTCCATGTTAAAGAAGTAACTAGATCTGCCGACTAATCACGCGGTATTTAGAACTTGTCGGCTTTGCTACAATTCTTAATTCTGTTTTGTTATGCATTGCGAGAAATTATAGCAAACCCTATAATTACCACGGGATTAATCGATTGATGATCTAGTTACTTCTTTAACATGCCTATGACCCGCCAGCCGAGGTCCACCCTGTAGTAAAATCTATTCAAATAACAATATTTACATTTTTATTAAAATACATTACTGTTTTTCTCTATATTTCCTTAAATTTCCTATTATTGAATTTTCATGCTAGCACCCTAACCTCAAAATTTAAAGCGTTAAAATAAAAGTTGTTCCCTTCCGATTCTGTTTGTTTTAACGGTTTCAGTTAACAAAGAAAAACATACCGAATGTGATTTTTTTATTACTTTTCGAAATAAGATATCGATTTTTTAAAATAAAAGTTCAAATTAAATATCCAGATATTTTCTCTCCATGAAAACGAGCCGGGAGTTCAGAGAATAGGGCGGGAAGCATGGAAGGGGACGAAAGTCTCCGTGTCCGGAACGCGGTGGGGGTGCAAATTCTCTGCGGATCGGCAACTCTGCTGGGAACGTCTGGAAAAGAATTTGTCGAACTTGTAGAAGAGAAAATGTAACTAGCGAACTCTATAGGTTAGGATTTCTACCTTAGATTATATGACACGCCTAGTTCCATTTTGGTGAATTACCTACTGAGTTGAGAACCGCCGCCTCAGGAACAACTAAACTCCCGCATGTGGCGCTAGTGTCGGAAGTGGAAGAAAACTAGAGAAGTTGTATAGTTTATGAACGATGACAGAAATTGTGGGGACATTGAACGAAGAAAAATTACTACATATTAACTATTCGGAAATGGATTAAAAAGTATTGCAATGCTTTCACCCTGTTCAAAATCGAAAAGTGTATTAAACGTTTCTTGTCTACATTTACGCTTGAAATAGCATTTAAGCGTTACAAAAGAGTAACGGAAGAGTGAATTTAGATAATTTATAGCGTCCGACACCCTTCATTTTTACCAGGGCATTTTCAAACGTTATGAATTCGTATTTTGGGACAAATGAATCCATTTTTAGTCGCAAAGCATTTTTATTTATTCGTGCCAGATTCCCACCGGATAGAAATGCATTTTTATTCGTTATAGGAACCATGCTAAAACTATGAGTGTCCATTAAGAGTTCATAAAGCGTAAAATTGACGTTTGGGAAACTTGCAAGAAACGTGCATTCCGCTTCTACGAAAGTTCTATAGGAGTACTTGAAGCGTGAATATGCACCTTTTAAGAGTTCGATGTTTCGCATTTTTGTTAACGGCTACGTACGAGAAGAGTTCCTGATTAATGTATAAGAAAAAAATACTTACCTTGCAAACATTTTTATTTATTTTATGTTTTTTTTCCACATTTTCTTTAAAAATTAATTTTTATTAATTGTTTTTATGTAATTAAATTCATTATCTTTAACCCTTTGCGGCATAGTGGTAACCTACGTTACCACTTCGATTTTTTTGATTTTGCTCATTTAAATTTCAGTTAACGCATTTCAATCGGTTTTTGTTTGGTATTTTCTGTTACTATATTTTCTGTTGTATCATCTATAAATAAAAAAACATGAGAAAACCTCGATTTTTCCGGAAGAATTCATTATTGACGCTGTTTTTTAAGATAATGATTTGAAATTTGGTATAATAGGGTTTTTTTAGGTCGCTGATGACGAATCCGATGCCGGTTTTATAAAATTCAAAATGGCGGCTTCAATATGACGGCCTTCACGATGTAAATATGCAACAAATATGCCATATTGAATCCGCAATTTTGACAGGAGATTCGTAATTTGCGATCCCAAAACCCCCTAGCGACAAATTTCAAGTCAATTCAACATAAAGAAAAATGTATGCCTCAAAGGGTTAAATAAGGTGTTCTCATTCGGTCACTGATCCAGTCATAATCATTGGCATGACACGCTTAACATGAAACAAAAACTGCGCGTAATTTCAACCACTGATCTACCTACGTGAACCAAATTTTAAGACGTCCCAATAAGCGAGTTCGTGTGTAAAAATTTGTAATACGATTTCATACGTTTCCACCCCGTTTCTTTCCTCGTTATTTCGCGATAAATCGCATGAAAACGTATGCAAGATGATGCAAAGAATTAAAACGTATCGAATCGAATGAAATTAGTGCATGGAAGAATTTAGGAATAAAAATTGAGGTTAGGTTTGCATAGAATGACTTTTCATTTTTATTTTTCGAGAAAAGATGAAAGAAATACATAAAAGAATTACATTTACTCTTTTTGGATGGTATAGTTGATCACATAAAATGTATATTATGAAATATTATTTTACGATTTTCATCTTTTTGATGCTTTTTGCTGTATCTGTACTACAAAGATTATTCCCGTAAATTCTTACTCGTTTCTGAATCGATTTGCTGAAATTTGACGTACATTAATATAAATTGCATAGAATCACCCTAAATTAGAGAGCTTGAATCTTGAGCTCAAATTTAAAATTTGCATTCGACAATATTAGCCGTTTCCGCATGCGAACGGATGTACATAACCTCAATTTTAAAGACCATTAATACTGCGTACATATTCGAATTTCGAATGGTTTCTAATGTAGAGCGAAATAAAATCGTATGAAATATCGATCACGTTAAGCAACCTAATAAAGAACGTATCATTTGGAATGAAAAATTATTACCCGTTTTTCGGAAGTATCGCATATTGACCCATATGATCGAATGTAACATATGACATCGGACGCATTGGAAAGACGAAAAATACTCGAAATATATTATGTGTATGAAAACATTTGAAAATGACTAATTTCGTATTAAAATTTGATGAATTTCATTCAAAAGTGGAAATAAATCGAATGAAAGTCGAAATTTTTGCACACAAACTCATTTATTGGGGTAATACGATAATCGTGTTATAGCTGCATTCTAATAAAAATGTTTGTTGATAATGAATAAATAACGATTGATATTCTTCTAGTGGAGTCAAATCATTTTTCAATAATGAAAATTATAATCCGTAAAGAAAGTTGTAAAAGATTGTAAAAATACAAAAGTAAAAAAAATTAAGGAGGTTCTAAAGTGATCTGCCGGTGAAGTAGGAAAATTCACGAAAAAACGTAAATAAAAGATGACTGCATAACATTTTTAAAATTCGGGCTCTGTAAGGGCAATTCTAAGCACTAGAAACAGTTCACTAAAAAAATATCAAAGGTATTATTTATGAACTGACCGAGAATTTTCGGAAATAGGTGATTTTTATTTATTTACAAAAATTTTCGGTCAGGTCTCAATTAAGGTCTCACCTCTCTTTAATAATGTTTTGATCCGATACACATAAACATCGCATACTTAGTTCGAACGTAACTTAATTAAGTAACATAACCTAACCTAACCTAACCTAACCTAACCTAACCTACTGTAATGGAATATCTCCGTGGAAAAACGCACAATATTCATTAACTTCTTTAATACGAAGTGTTATCATTCATTTGTATTATTGACAATTATAAACACAGATATAATTTATTTTGCGACTTAATGTTATTACACTTGATTTTCAAAATACAATATAATTCAATAAACTAAAAATAATGTTGAATTTGATATATGTTGAGATTGCAAATGTTAAATTTCCTAAATGTTGAGTTTGTCGAATGTTGAGTTTACAAATTTTGAGTTTGAATGTTAAAATTGCAAATGACAACATTTCACAACGTTCATTAAACCTGTTACCCCGTGTCTCGCTCTTTGTATTTCAGCATCATCATCATCGTTGTCGTCGTCGTCGTCGTCGTCGTCACCATCATCATAATTATTATTAATATTTTTATTGCTGTTGTTATTGTTATTTTAATAATAACTTTCAACAACAATGGTTTCTTATGTCGCTCTATCTCTGCGAAAAGTGAGAAATTTTTTGCTCAAATCTACCAGATCAGTGTGAAATTTCACTGCAATAACGCCCCAAACCATGAGGTAGGTGATTGCAGTGTCGATATTGAGTTCAATTTAACACGTAGAATATTGTCTACACGGAGAATCGAAACCAGAACCTTCCCAGATGAAACAAAGCGGACGTCTTACCCGTTATAACCATCTCGCTCCCCCTTATTATTATTTTACCATGATTTAAAAAAAAAATTACTCTTTTTTTAATTTAAACGCATTAAATTATTGCAATGTATAAATTAATTTCATTAATGTTAATAAATTGTAACGGATTCAAAGTATGAATAAGAATGAATTAAAATGTTTTTTGAAGTGGCCTTCTCTTATTTTAATTTTTTCCTTTATCTTCTTCTAAAATATTACTTCCGTACGCGATTCTCCATAATGCACGTGGTACATATATCGGAGTTTGTAAGAAGGAGAGAGAGAAAAAAAATTGAAGCACTAAATGTGGTGGAAGGGGAAAGGTGAAAATTAGCATAAGAGAAGACCGCTTGTCTGACTGGACAAATTGGAATAATTGAAGGACTATTGTACTGGATATTTTTATCATTTTTTGTTTTGAAATACAAATGCAGGTAATTAAATCGTATTTTTTGAACTAAAAAATGATTTTTTTATAACAGTTGTTATTCAGTTTTTCATACAGTGCATTCATCGCGAGAAGCGATAATAATAAAATAGCATTACTCCGTACACGGATATCTCATCTTGGGTTCATCTGAAACGAAAAAAAATTAATAGATTCTTAACCTGTATAAGTGTTGCTATAGCTGGTACCTCAATGAATTCTTTATATTGTACATGACGAAACGGTGGAGGTTTAACCCAAATAAAACTATTTTTTGCAAGTTTTTCAACTTTTACAATATCGTAATTTCAACAGTTTCGCTTGACAAAGGTATCGGCCATATGTATGTTTTTAATAAGTGATATTAATTTTGAATCAATTCGTTGAGGGCAGTACCTAATATATTAATATATTTGTGTAGAATCGACGATCTTAATAAAATTTTCACACAAGTTTCTGAATACAAGGTGTCCAAGAACTGATCAGCAATATTTCAAGACTCCTTGACATTTCAGACAAAGTAGTCCTGTCCCAAAATTGGATTCGAGGTTCAGAATTTGAGTGACGACTCATTGAAGTTTAGAAAGAAATTACTTTTTTTGCTATAACTCGGCTTTCTTTTAAGTTATTTCAACAACGCTGAACGATCAGTTGACACTGAAATATTCCCAGAAAATTATTTGTCTATTTCTTAGCATCAGAGAAACCTTAAATTGTATATTCAAAGAGATAATCTAATCTTGTACTCCATCAGTTTGCTGTTGCGAGTCCAAACAAGTGTTCTTCTGCGACGTTGTCAATAACTTTTTATAAGAAACTACTAGCTGGTACACTGTCAGAAGATATGGTATTGGAATCTTCAGCCATATTGTATAAAATGATGTTGCAAGATTTCTGAATTCGATCGGGGACTTCACAACTTATTGCATCAGTATTATCAATAATATTTTCTTCTACATCAATACGGTTTTTTAATTCAGCGATTTCCTCACTTCACTGAACTCTAAGAACTTCCACTGCAGTTGCATGAGCAGCTAATTTGTTTTGATACAGTCCATTCTTGAACTTTCTTTTAATAGAGCTTTAAAGACTGTTTCTCAAACGATTTATCAATGTAAATCACTGATCTCTATTATGCACTGGATAGGATACGGGACTCCAAATCTGTGACGCGGTGTACTTTCACGAACATCCAATCACAATTAAGTTTATTCCGAAGTGCATTGTAGAAAGCACCTCCTCCATTTATTGTCTTTTCACTGATTTGTTAGCCGCGAAAATAATTCAGCTTTTCCAAACTTGTGGAATCACACGCAGTTATAATGATGTAGATACAACGTCCTCTATCCAGTGTATAATAGAGATCAGTGATGTAAATGCGTTGCTAATTTATTATAATACTTTGATCAGTTCGTATTACATACCTTCGGAAGTCCACTTACAGCAAGACTCTCGAAATATTACACTATAAACACAAACTTTTGTACGGTTCATGTTTGGCTTATTTGGATATAAAAAATCTTTCTCCACATTCTTATAACTTTCCGGGAAAGACATAGACACGTCTCCAATTTCATCGTACATTGGCTGAATGAGTGTCCTCAAAAACTTAAATGTTATCACACGGAAATTGCGCTTAAAGCTAGGAAGAACCCCAATATGATGTAAGGTTATGTTCTGAGGGATTGTAACATTCGATGCTACTAAAAAATTTTAGGACCGATAAAAAATAAATTTGATAATTATATCAACAATTCCGCAAATACAGAAGATTTCGTGTGTGAACAATAAGCTTATTGAATGTTATAAAATTATCTGAACTTGAATCGAAATTTCATAACGTATATCTAAACACTGTGAGAGATTCTTCAAATATTAATGTCAACCTAAAAATAAATGCGTTTTACTTTTTACATGTAGAGTATAAAAACAGAAGTTTGATAACACTCGAGTAAAAAACGTGTTCGGCAGCATTCGTATCAAGAATGCCGGCTATTTTCTTAAGGAAATATCATTACATGCTCGGTGTGATAAACAACGGAGAGTTATTGATATAGATATATTTACAGTATATAAATAATTTAATGACGATAACCAACACAAAGAAGTATACCACGTGAATGAAAAGGTGATAAAACCTTGTACAGTAAAGCTTCTATACATTTTCTTTAAAATGCCCATGATTAAACCATAAATACATGATGAGGTCCTCTATACTATACATCGCTACCACTTTAAGACTATCTTCGCATGCAAAATATTGGAAGGTCTCAAATTTCATGTAAAAATGATTATTCTATATACCCGATAACTGGAATTTAGAATATTACAATCAAAGACGAGCAGAAGGATAGTAACTCCTCCGACTCCACCTTTTAAAACATTTCAATATCTGCACCTAGGGGCGTGTATACACTGGCCCCGCCCGTCATTGCCCCCTCCCATTGTATATATACACAGGAGGCATAATGTCCTCATCACAGACGAAATAGGTAGTTTTTTCTTCTGCATTTTAATTTTTCGAGTTATTTTATAAAACAACTGATGCAAATCAGTTGGGCCCACAATCTTCACGATCGCAGAGAACAATTTTTGTCGCATTTGTATAATATTATTAGTGGTGGTTGATGATATCAATTGTCCATTTAAATTAAATAGTAAATTCTTGTAAATTAAGTATCCGCTGTTTGGAAAATAATTAGTGCTCTTCAAAACGGTTGGAGCACAGATATATCAAACCTACATTGTTAAGTTTTTTTTAGAGTTTCCCCTTTGTAGGAAAAGATTAATCGAAGCATCGCTCTGTAATTGTAACGGATAGTCTGTAGTGATCATGAATGCGTTCAGTGCTCGTCGATGATTAATTACGTACAGGAGGGATTTCCGTTTATTCCTGGAATTACCGAAACATAAATAAAAACATTGAAACAATATTTAGGAATTCGACGTTTGAGGCAATTTTAAGTCGAATCGAACGAAAATTTAAGAACAATGTTCAAAATAGGATCACTTGACTTCTTCAGTTTCACAGCATTATATTGACCAACTAAAGGAATCTGATTGGAGAATTAATTGAACCGCACCTCCATGATGATTTACGAAACGCGAGCGTCCGGAAGCCAATATTTAATCAGCTTTTCATTTATTGCAGTACAAGCATTCAGTTCCAATGCACATTTCGATAGAATTGTACGAGGTCAAAAATCTTCAATTAGCATCTTTTAGCAGAGAGTTAGCCATTGACACTCAAATAATATATGATCATGAGTTGAGCTTCTACGTTACCTCTACGCCATATTGTTATAACTCTATTGGTGTAAGTTGCTACAGTCCGAACCCTCTAATTGTCTTATAGTCAAAATCGGAGAGGAAACGAAAACTCCCAGTACTGTCTGTCCCCACTTTTTACGCATCCGGCTTATAAACCACAATATGTCCGGTGCATCCATTGCGCCTTAGAAAAAATGCTCTCCAAAGACACGAAGGAGTGGGAAAAACAAAAAGATAATAACATAGTTCTCACGACATACAATAATGAGGTTTAGACGATTACGGAGGCGAACAATTAGAGGGTTCGAACAGTGCATGGAGATTATTGATTACATGGACATTTTCATTATGTGGAGATGTGATAGGGATGGAGTGGGATGAAACAAATTGTAACAAAACTAAAAAAACTGAAAGGGTTTAATTTTATTTACAGCCCGGAACTAAAAATTAGTTATTTTTTTTTATTATGAAAATCAAGCACCAATGTGCTACATTTAAACCGTGAGTATGTTAAAATACCATGTCAACAATCAATGCACTTACACACAAACATATTTTCTTTATGCAAATTATTTATTAGCATGTCGTTTGCAGTAACTGCAACGTGTAAGATGTACAGTTTTGCTGACTTGCAAATTCAGTCTTGCAGGGGATTTCCAAATGTCCTTTATATATGCCAAATGTATATAATGCTTAAGAAGCACACTCCAAAGTAAGTCAGAAACTCATAAAAATGTATATTTCATTCAAATTTGGGCATTTCCCATAAAAGCCCCCGCTGTGCAGTACTCGAAGGTTAAAGAGGTTCCGTTGGTCTTCGACTCTCACGATAGTTTTCGGGACCGCCTACATTTATGAACATCCCAATCGGCTTTTCGTATCCTCATGCATTTGTAATTGTAATACGTTAAACTCTGGGGACACACACATTCGGAGGAGTGAAATCGACCGAGTCGAACGTAGACACCGAGACGACTCTGAGTGATAACTGATAAGAGTTGAACGATACGTTGGAAAATAAAGCCAGTGTCTGTTTAAGAATGCTGCTAGACAGCACGGGACTTGCCGATCGGCTTTTGACTAAGAACAATTATTGGTGCGGGAGTCAGCAGTTTTTTGTTTTTGAGTAATCCAGTGCACCAGAGTACAACCAGGATGAGGTTTCTGAATAGGTGGATGTGGTGGTTCTTTGCAGTTTGTATTGTGTTCACGGTAAGAGTTCTTTGACATTATAAAACACACCACCAATCCCATTTCTCGATTTTCAAAATCCACTTGTAACAGCAATTTCTTCAAAATAACCGTGGTTTATAAATAATTGAATTATACGTTGATGCTTTTTTTTTTGCATGGGGTGACGAAATCTGAACAACGTTCGTGTTTTATAGACTTTATTTTTGAAAGTTCAATAGTTTAAATACTACTTTGATGCCAGACTTTCGCGAAAACTAACCTGCATTTTTAGTAATTTCAGTCCTAATATAATAGCAAACATTTAACAAATTCTTAGATATTTTGGAAATAATTTTAGATTTTCACATAAAAAAGGTTCAAATTACCATTCGATATAGTAAAGTTTTCAACATCAATCATTCCATGTGGTAATAAAACTGTCCTCATTCTTGATTGCTGATTTTTCTTATCGAAAACTTGATATGGCTGACATAAAATTCAGTAAACAAATACAACATTATCACGTGGCACCAAAATGCATAACGCAGTGGTGTTGTACCGCAGTGAATATTTTAATATTATGTAGTTTGTTAGTCTTATTATAATCACCAATTGTCAACATATTATTGACAAAGATTGAAAGTTTTTTCTTGATATTTTGTCAATAGCAAATTTTTTAAATATGCTTTTCTTTTAAGCCACTAGGTGACGTATTATTCCGTAAATAAAGTCGTACTTGTTCAAGTGGTACTGCTACATTCATTTCTGAAATGCGTCAGAAAAAAGAAACAAGGACATTGAGAAATTATTTGTTATATTCGATTTTAAATTTATCATCTGAGACGTACTCATTTCCGTTTGTTTTTTTTTAAAGATATTTGTAAACAATATAATTTCGTTGAATAACGATAAAAATTCCAATAAAAACTACTCGGTTGTTTATATTATTGTTTGCGGAAAAGGTCGTTGCGCTCTGACATGCGTTTATACTGTGATCTCGAAAACGTTACTTCACGCTTTAGAGCGTAAATTACAGTCTTGTTATGTTTACGAACCGTTGTACAGACATTGTTGATGAATATATTTTCGGAAATCCCGCCTTCGCAGGGTAAATTATATTTAATATGATCATCCGCAATGTCGGAGTTTTGTTATTTATAAGAAGTGTTGTATAATAGAGGATATCAAATTAAATGGATATCATTTTCAAATGTGCAGAAAGGAGCTGTACTGAATGTTAAAGATTCAGAACCGCCTTCAGATGATGAACTATTTCGGATGTTATCAGCCGGCAGCCGCCGCACTGATGCGCTAAGAAAAGCGAACAATCAGGTAATATATATAGAGAGATTTAAAAGTATTTCATCAAATCTAATATGTCCATAAGAACTTCTATGTCAAAATTTGTTTATCAATTGTTATCCAGATAATCGAAAAGATTTCCTCAGGGAACTTTGGAGTAGGATACCTTAGATTTGACCTTCTATATCATTGACTGTTTTAATCGGGAATCTGGGCTGATGTCGTTAATGATCTTCAAAAACTCCAGAATCCCCAATTTTTAACTCAGAAACAATTTATTCCGTAAAAAAGCTCATGTGACCTTGAAATAACCTTCCGTTTAGTATTTGTGTTGATATATTGTTACTGTTTTCCACTTTATTGTTGTTATAATTTATTTTAAAATTTTTTGCGTTTCTTTCATGCGTAATTAAAAAACTGCCCCCATTCCTACTAATTAATGTTACCATATTTGTCATAGGAATCTTCAACCAATCTGAAGCCATGCGAGGGTTACGGAGAAACTCGCTTCTGTGATGTTCCTGATGAGGAATATCCAACTGATGCCATAAGTAAAATTCTACTAGAACACTTTGTAAGTATTGAAGGAACAACTGTCTTAATTTGTTAGGAAAATAAAATTGTTGATAGCATATTAATAAAGTTAAACATTTACTTTTGCTACGATTATTGTAGGCTCAGCGCAAACCAATTCTTCGTGTTAACATGCATAAAGATTCATCCGAGGAAGAAGTCTATAGAGTGAATTGGAGTGACATTACACATTACTGGGGCACTAGTGATCATTCTTGTTTCAATAAAACTTGCTTCTATATGAGTATAGAAACGTCATGCGTAGAAAAGGTATGTTTCTTAATTCTAAAATATGATTCATCTTTTATCAGCATCCAAAATCATAATACTTGGAAGATCTCAAAATTAACTTCGTATTTTGCTGTATTGACAGCTGAAGTTGTCCTGTCAAATCTGACGTATATCTCGTCCTTTCTATTTATCGATTATCAAGAAAGTCTTACATTTCGTGTAAAGATGACTTTGTCGCTGATTTTCATATTTGATTATCGTATCCGGAAATTGAAATTAGCGGATAGGATATCTCGAAAACTTGACGTGATGGCCCAAATCGGGCTACGGATTCGTTTTCAGCGACCCAAAATCGATAAGCTCCACTACCTCTAATTAATGTAAACTCACGAATTTTGTTTTTATTGTGGACCTGTAATTATTAAATTACCGATTAAAGGAAACTCCCAACAAATTTTTTTTGTGGTCCTGTGTTATTATACAGAAGGTCCAAAATCCACTGTTCTGCCGGTTATGCACCCAACCATTTTTGCTACTTTTAAGGATCTTACAGAAAACACCAAAGGGGTTTCCTTTAGTTGGGCGATTTAGTACCAATCTATCTCTTTAATTTGGGAGTTGCAAGGTTGAATTACGTTCAAGAGAAAATACTCAGTACAAAAATATCTGCCCCCAAAGTATTTATTGCAAATGATCATGACATATCTCCCAATTTCAAATTGGCGTATCTTGGTAGAGAAAAGTTGTAATTGCACTCTGTGCATCTCCTGTTAAGTAGAAAGACAACTAAGAGAAAACCCTCTAAAAATGTTGTTTCTCCTGTGAATAATCTCAGTCCTTTCAGTCACAGATGGGACTCTTTTGGGATGGTTAAAAAAGGATATAAATACCCATCAAATTTGTTTGAAACTCAGTACTCGGGTGTTTTTGGGGTCCTTGATTATGAATTCCACGATAGCAACGGAGTCTCCAATAGCATTAATACGGAATAAGTAAGAGTAAAAATCATTCCGAGATTCTACGTGAGTGTTATACTTGAACTCCAACCATATTACGATTGTCACTCACATGAGTCTTATTGCTTTGTTCGCGAATTTACAAATGCGGAAACCACTAAAATTACTGGTCGCGTCAGCCCTCATAAACAAGATCTCAAATGCGAGTCCAATATGAGACTCACGCCTTGCTATTTCGGATATAAAAGATGTAATTTCATCTATATTTCTTAAAAATTAATTATTTTCTTTTACAGACACAAACTATAAGAAAAGCAACAATTGCTAATCGTACAAATTTCATTGTGAGCATCCGAGAAACTTATCTACAGAAAAGATACCCTCGATTCTTAGACAAGTCTGAAATGCACACTTTAGGGAATTTTGACAAAGCAGATTTGGCAGTAGGCAGAGAAGAGACGCAGATTGTGTGCTTAGGGTAAGTTGATACCGATAATAAATTTAATGTCTCCATTTCTAAAATTTATTATTTTTTGACACAGCTTTGTTTACTTCATTGATTAATTTTCCTTTATTTCTAATAATGTTTTCTATATATATTGAATCGTTTTCATCAGCTGAAGGCACAAATTTTAAAAATGAAAACTGCCGAAATATATCAAAAGGGATGGGATTCAATTTTCAGGCAAAAAGAGCTTTCAACCGGTACATATTAAACGTCCAGTCGATCAATAAGAGCGCGCAGGACTCGCGTGTGCATGTCAATAACTAAAAAAAATTGTTATCTTCTTTTTTAAAATGTAAACTTGTAGTTTGTAAAATTTATTGCAAAGGATAATGAAATTTATTTTTCAAATAATAAAGTTGGATTTTAATACGTTTACTAATTGCGACATTAATTAATTAACGTTCATCATTTTCATGATACGATATATGTTTTAATCTGTCCTTGAAAATTGTATCTACTTCTAAATACTCAAACAATCAGATTTTTTCATCCTGCTGTAACTTGTGGATTTTTATTTCAGAGCCCACTCAGTTTGCACTTTGGATAGTGGCCAGCAACGTAAGTGTAAGCCAAAATATACAAACCGCCCTGTAGGCATCGTAGACGTTTCTGACAAGACAATCCGTATGGAATTCCTGCATGTCCCCGATGGTTGTGAATGCACCCCGATCTGGTTATATTGATCGATGAACAGAGACTAAAAATGCATGCATAGAAGGCAATTCAGTTATCAAGGTCAGCGTAACGAAAATAGCATTAATAGCAAATAAGGGATAGTTAAGAATTAAACATGTCAGTGCTTCCAGCTGTTTGTAGACAGTAAACAGTTTTACAATTACTCGTCACACTTACGTATTTACGCAAAGATTCATAGTAAACTTCCTATAGGTTACTGAAAGTGTATTTTGATTACTTGCGAGAAGGCAATTATACACGATGCATGAAATAGATATGCGCCACCAAGCGGTGAACGTTTGATACATCAATTTTTAAAATCTTTCCACCACTATCAATGTAGTAAACATTCTCTTCTTACCAAAGCAGTCCTGGTCGAGAGCCTTCAAAATTTGATAGTATTGAACTCTCACCGCTTGGTGGCGCGTATATTTCTCGTGCATCACGAGTAATATATTTCTCGCAAGTGGTGAAACAGGATTAATTCCATGTTCTTATGAGTTCCATATTTTATATTGTGGAACTCATTGTTGAATTGTGATAATTTTATAATAAGTGCTGAATTTTGTGTGTTTAAATGGGATAATCACGGTTTTTGGAGCAAAAATGAAACGATAAGAAATTATTCACATCATTGATGAAAATGGTAGAAAAGTTCAACGAATTGATTTTCTAAAAAGGTTCGAGTAATGTTAATAACTATTTTAGAGACATCACAGCAAATATTTTACTATCAAACGTATTCTTTTGCAATAAGAAAACCAGTGCTTAACTTATAGTAAGATCTATTACCTGTGCACTGTAAAAACAAATACTTAAAATAATTACATCTTAAATTCAGCCAATGTTTAGTACATAAGTCCTTTTTTAAATGGTCTTTTGTAGTTATCTATAACTTGTAAATAGTCATTTATGCACGTAAGAAACACCGAAACGTTTACTTTATAATAAAAAATACCAAAGGGCTTTCAATGAAGCGTATGTTTATTAATGTATAAAATATGTAATAATCTGCTGTACTATTGTAATATAAGAATGTGATATATTTAACATTAATGTAGTGGTATTGTACTATTTAATATTGTTACAATATTTATTGTCATCGTATTCAAGGAATGCATTTCCAACTTTGTAATATTTACGTATTTTGTATAATCTGTATAAATTAAATGCGTTAGTATAAGTTATTTAGAATGTGCGTAGAATTTGTAATCAACTAATTTGTAAATTGTCGACTTAATTTTTAAACATTTTTAAAATAAAAATTCTGAAAAAAGTATCTCAGTATTTATTACACTGCCCTGCATGATATTCGAGAATAACATACCACATAGTGCTTCAGAAAAGAATTTTCATGGTAACAAAGATGGCGTTGGCAGAATTTTCCTACCACCTCATAATTTCTAGAAAGATGAGGTTAAATGTGTTATAATGTTCGTTTTTGATCGTTTTCGATTGTCTTTCTAACAAAAAAGAATTTACTTTGGATTGCAGCATTATTTCCAAAGTATTTTATGTGTTGAAAAAGATGACGCTGTGAGTAAAGGTTGAAAAATACTTAACTGTAACCTAAAAATACAACAAATTTAAATTTCTGCAATATTATTATCGCTTAATTGATAACGTCAATTTATAACCGTGAAAATGTAAAATAAATAGAAATAAAATATATTTTCAATGTCATGTCTATTTTAGGGAATGAATGTACCTAAATTTTCAATGAAATCCGTTCGAAATTAGGTTGGAATTCCAATTTCGATGCAATTTGAAATACATTTAGAAAAGCTTGTAAAATTCCCCGAAAATAGTTTCTGTTTAATGTGAATATTTTAGGTTAAGCATTGACATTGTAGATATCCCCTTAATCCGATTTTAAATCCTGGTTACCTTTTGTGCTTTAAGCAGTCAATAAGTCTACACTTATATTAACAGGTTAAAATTATGATTTAACAAGGTGATCCATGTTTAATCCGAAATTGGAATATACCACGAATAATTGCTTGCACCCAAAAGTTTTTAAACTAAAGAAAAATATTATGAAAAATGTACTAAAAATGCACTATCAAAATATAGAAGACAAGTTTTTCACATACTGATTCGTATGGTATGTCGACAATTTTTACAATGGTATTTCTATTTATAGTAGAGTCCCGGTATAATTACATGTCGCTATATTTACGTCCCAGCATATTAACCCGGTTCCGTCTCGTTATATTTGGTGGACGCCGCTCTCATTTTCCCCCACCTTGCGCCCTATTGTGACGTCACGAACATAGCGCGACTGAAGGGAGTGGGAGAAGCCACGCTCCCCTTCTATTTGTAAATATAACGAAGCGGGAGGGGAAAACGAGGAATAGAGTAAATAAACCGGATAAATATCCTGGGATTCTGCTGTACTTCGAACGGTTGTCAACAACTTCGGCTTCCTGATTTAAAGTACGACAACACGTCTTTACACGGAGAAAAATGACTCCGCTGGATTAGCTGATTCATATCAGCTAAAATTTTCGGCTGGAATTGCCGAAAATAAATGCAATTTTAGCTGTTTTGATTCCGCTAATGTAGCCTTAACCCTACTCAATTCGCGCTTAGCTCTAAATTTCCGCTACATTAGCAGATTTGTTCTGTTCAATTTGCGGACTTTTTCAGTAAATTTAGCTGAAATTATCGGCTATGCCTAATGGAATTCCAACAGCTGTCCCTATAGGATAAAATTGGTGGAATCTGCGGATTTTTCGGCTGATTTTGCTGATTATTTTTCTCTGTGTATCGAACATTTTGAACAGAAGTAAAGATCAACCCATACTACAGCATTTTCGCGCCCGCTTCCATTCTTCGTTGTTTGTGCATGCTCACGTGGCGAGATTTTCATATAATCCAGAAAATCATTGTTTTAAATTAGAAACTAAGATCAGCTGAAAAAAGAGCAGTTGTTTTGTGATCGTCGACCTGATATTCCACGTGGTCTGAATTTTATTTTCGTGTTAATTTTTGGAACATTATGACCAATCATCGACCTGTTCGTCCATCAACTTCACTCTTTTTGTATCGTGTTGTTTACTAAATTATTTTACTAAACAATTTTATGGAAACTAATTTGTTAGGTATGCCGTCCAAGTCCTTCTATTACCTAATTGAAATAGGTTTCATCTTCTTTTTGTTGAACATATATCTTTTCTTGTTTTTGTAATGCGCACTTCATCCAGGTCTTTTAGGTAACTCGTTGAACGATGTTTGGTCTTTGATTCTTTAGTTAGTAAAGTCAAGTTTTTCAGATATTCGTTGCAGTTTTAAAGACGATTCTTAATATTTCTTTAGCATTCTACCTTTAGTCTTCAGGTTTTTGCCTGTTTCGAGTTATGATTGGTGAGATGGCAGTTACGGAATCGTGGAAGTCTGGTGATAGTTCTCGACAACTAAATAACGAATAACGCTGAATATTAGACATTACAATTTTCTATTTAAGGATGAAAACATAGATCCCTAATGAAAAAATCCAGGCGGGTTTTTCAATGTGGTTTATCCACGTGGTTTCGACCTGGTCTTCATCTACATGGTCTTGACCTGGTCGAAAAACATTTTGGGGTAATGACCATATGGAGATATCCTTCTGATAATTTATAGTCAAGGTTTCGAAAAATTTGCACGTGAACATGACCAATGTAGCTGTGTACTATAGAAAGAGTATGACAAATTTCGTTGTACTTATTTTGCCACCAGGTCATGACCACCTGGTCAAAAAACTATGTAGAAACGCAAGAATCCCTCACAGTCACGACCTGTTTGAAAGGGCCAAAATTACCACGGCGAGACCTCGTTGAAAATCTCCACCTGGTTTTTTTACTATAGAAATAAAAACGATTAATTTGAATAAGGTAAAACATTTATATTATAAACAATATAATAATAATAGAAAATTCACTTGACATCGTACATGCATCGATAGTCATGGTGATAACACTAAATATTGTTGCGACTAGTTTTAGATGCTTTAATGCATTATCATATTTTAAAACTATTGACGTGTACAAGGCCTGTCCTCAAGATTGATCATCGACGAACTTCAACAGTGTCACTTTTAAAGCTTCAGCCGAAGTAAGTATCAATCCTATACTTAATCGTAAGTTTAACGTTAAACATAAAATAGTAAATGTGAAATCTTTGTCGGAATATCATGCAGTTTTCCGGCATATTGTAGATTGTGGACTGTTTCTTATAAGCAATGGTAACGTCTAGCTCAGAACTTGCTTTATTCATTGCGTTTGAGACATTCCCTTACAATTAGGTCAACTGCTAAAACTGGCGTCATTAAACGCTTAAAAAATGTAATTTTATAATAAATGCCCCAGAAGCACTAGAATTAAAATATCTGTAAAATGTAGGCCTACAACTATTACCTAAGTAGAAAAATGTTATACAGTAGTCCCGCCCCCCTAATATTAGCATTCCCTTTATGTGGAGACGGGGGGTATTGTTTCGTCCTTTCATTTGACTAACGTTGGCAGAGAATACTGCATGATTGTTTTACAACAATCATTTTCTGTTTGTTACGATATTTACCGTAGGTAAATACCCCATTTTTTGTAGAACGTTCACTTCTGACTGAAAAACTAGCTGAAAAACAGTTTCCTGTTGCACCACCAAATATGTATAAAATGAAAGTGAAAAAATATATTGTTATTACAAATCACAGAAGGAAAATGGTTAGGGTGTTAACAAAAAACACAGTGCAACACCTCGAGTTGGTCCCTCTCCAATTGATTCCCTCTCGGAATGAGCACATATCTTGAGCCCTACCCCCTCTATCAGTCAATTTCACGATCCACCTCTCATTAGTTAAGTATGTATTCACGTGACTCGAGCTTTTCAGATCACGTAACAGTAAAATGGGCGGGGCGTGATCCCTTCCAATCGGAGAAGACGAAGCGAGTCCCAGCATGTAACAGCTGGAGGGGATGCACTGTAGTATCAATGTAACGGACCTATGCATATTTCAAAGTTAGGTTCGGTTTTATAATATATAATCACATACAGTAGTGATTACCCACCCTTAACTAGTAAATAACAAGACAAAGACAGTTTAGAAATAACGTTTTATTTACAAAAGTATTTTTTTTTATAAAAAATGTTTAAAATTGACAATTTACACGATGTTCTCAACGTTGCTCGCAAATTTTCTAATTCTATATACAATTTTATACCCTAACTACCATGTGAACGCATAAAAGTGCGATAACTTGTTAATAAATATTTGACGCAATTAAATATATTAAATGCACTCTTCGTTTGTCCAAAGTATTATTGAGAAAAACTCAAATCAGATGGCTTCTTAATACTTTTACAAATTATGTACATATTATAATGTCGCCTTAAATATCCCATCAACATCGCAATTATATTACATCGAAATATATCACATTGTTATATCACGACAATATTACAGTTATATTATACAAAATACTAACATAGGAATATTGTTGTGATATTATGAGCTATGTGAAATAACATACTTCGATATTTTAAGTTACTATAAATACAAATTCGCTAAATAATATAAAATAATAAATAATCGTTTTGTTTGAAAGACCTTTGGTATTTTTCTCCATTTAATACTAGCTTATTATTACAATTCATCTAAATTTTTCATGTACTATAACTTTGTAGCATTTTACAATTTTTAGACTACGAAATTCATACTTAATCTGACTTTCGGAATGACCTTGAATCCTACAGTATCGTAGGAATCATGGGCCAGTCAGTTGCTATTAAACGGTATAGTTTTAAATAAAAATTTACTAAGTTTAAGTATACTAAACATTCTTTTTCACACATACTAATACTTTTTCCATCGTATTTTGATTTTCTTTTGTACATTTCTCTATCTTGTAAAAAATAATATATATACAGGTCAGAGATAGTTACAAACGGGTTCCATATACTCTAATTACAAATAAATCTTTTATGTACGTCTTTTCGGTGCGTAAAGTAAACTCGTGCGTAAAGTAAACTTTACGCACCCGATTATACTTTACGCATGGAAAAGCCGTACGTAAACAATATTTCGGCACATCTGTGTATGTGTAAAGTTCTTTACGCATACGCACTTGTATCGAAAACTACTAATTCGTCCTGATCTATATATAAAAACTGAAATTTTACTCTTCCGATTGGGACTTTGATGAAAGACCATCATTTTGTTTGTTTAGATATTTTTTTTCTATTCTGTGCAAACTTCTATATAAAGGACTGAAAAATTTGCAAAAATAATACTAAAAATTAAAATAAATTCTGGTATGAATTTAAAAAATAAATTGATTTACAGTCCTCTCTCCGTAATTGCTTCCCTCCATAATTGTTGTCCAGGTTCTCCCTTCCAGGTGTAACGTAATAAGAAAAGCAAACTCGTGCATGCGCTTAAATGTTCTATTAACTCTTTTATACATAGAGAAGGGGAAGTAGGGGCGGGAAAGGCAGACAAACAATTATGGGGGCATGAGGGAAAATTCGGCCCTGACCGGATAGCAATTACGGAGGGAGAATTGTATTGGGAAAAATGCAATGAAAAATAGAGATTTTCAATAAAATCTAATGAGATTCCTATCTCTTAATATAAATAATAAAAAATATGCCTATTCGAGGTCATTGTACTCAAATTAAACAAACTAGTAACAACATTCACACATTACGTATTAATACACTAGACCACCTTACCCTGTTTTTGCACGTAAAAAATATCACAATTTGTCAACGGCTTCAAAGCCGAATCTCTCAATTATACTAAGAAAACGTTTCAGAAACAAAGAAACGACTAACAAACAATTTTAACTACTCTTAATGTTTATGACGATCATGACTTGCATAATGTAGTCTGATCATGCTACACTCTAGACACAACTATTTGAAGCTGTGAACTGATACCATCTTTAGACAGTTATGACTTAGCCGATATTTAACCATTTCGACTAATTTTTTATGAACTACTTTTTAGTAGGGTTAATTTTGGTTCAATATCGTGATGCATTCACAACCATCGGGTATCTCTACATATTCCATGCGGAAGGTGTAGTCGGGATAGTCCACGATCCCAATTAATTTGCTTCTAGTTTTCTGCGTGCACTTCGTGGTGCTGCCGTCCGTTAAATGACATATTGAATGCGCACTGAAAAAAATATATAACAGATTTTTAAAAAATGTTCATTTTTATCAATGGAATTCTGATAAATTTTGGTATAAATCATTTATTTTCGAAAATTCTCGGTCAGTTCTGAATTAATTTCTTTGATATTTTCTAAGATACCGTCTATAGTCATTAGAATCACCTTTACATAGCCCGAATTTCGAAAAAGCGATTAAGTAATTGTATATTTAAGGGTTTTAGTGAAAATACTTGTTTTGCGATAGATTCTACAAAAAATACAACGCAAAAATTAAGAAAATAATGGGAAACGTAATATTTACTACAATCGATATTTTATTCATAATAAAAGTTACCCCAAATTACAATATTATACGGAATGATAAAAGATAAAATATTTTAAAAAGATTGTCAACTCACCCGACGCAGGCGATTTGGGTCTCATCTTTGGTGAAATCAATTTTTTCAAAGTTTTCCAGAAGATGTATGTCAATTCTATCCGGAAATCTTGGGTTTATATTCTGGATATAACTTTCATTAATAGGGACTATATAACTCGTTCGATTCCTGGTGGTGGTTTTCCTTATAGTTTGTTTCTGAAACATTAAATTTTTTATTTGAATGTTTACAAAAATATAGATTTAATATTCTCTTACAATTTTCAACTTTTATAACTTCTGTAATAGATTTTTACATTTTAAGTATTTATGAATTTAATAAATTAAAATTTTACTCACTTTTTCTATGCAGGATGTTTCCTTCTTGCCAAGGAAACATCTTTTGTTAAGACAGCTATCTTTATTGTTATTCCCATGAATTGACAAGATTGATCCCTTGCCACTGAGAATGGGTTGATTTTTGGAAAAGGATGAAATTTGTTCTTCATGGCGAACGGCCATTTGCAATGAAGTTTGTACTCGAGGAGATGTTTTTCTTTGTTTCTGTAAATAAAATTATTATAAATAAATGAGTTTACTTGTTACAAAAAATTGATATTAGTATTCATTAAATACTTACGTAGTATTCCATTAGTACTTCCCGTATTGCATCGACAGGATATTCATCATCAGGAACATCACAAAATCGAGTTGTTCCAAATCCTTCGCATGGCTCTAGCTTTCTAGGAGTTTCCTGTTTGAAATGTGATCATTGTAGTAATCGATAATATTTAACACAATACTATATCTATTTGCATAAAAAGTTTTTTACTCAAAGACTAAATTTAATAATTAATTATGAAAAATAAAAACGTTCTGAAAAGAGTATTGCATTATAATCGAAAGGTCCCAGGTTCAAATCCGGGCGGGTCAAATCTGTGGTACTCGTTTTTTTTTCAAGAATTAAAAAAAGCAATAAAATTCATAAAAATGATTGTTGCAAACATTCTAGCGTTTAAAAAAGTACCAGAATTACAAATAATTTAAACGAAAAATGTTCATTACTTGATAACTCAGTTTCTGGTGCAGCACACGACGATGGCGGCCTCTGGAAATTTGGTAGGGTTCTGTGAGATCCGAAAATTGTCGTAGCTCTATTGTCTTAAAAGTCCTGAAGTGAATCGTGTAGCCTTCCTGTGAATTTAAAAATATACATTTTACTTATTTTAGACAAGTAAATGCGATACCTCACAAGTATCGAATGCGCATTGAAATGATCTGCGCATCTCATATTTCATCACATTGGGAAATATCGCAAGATATGAAAAGTGCAGTTATTGATATTATATGGCCGATGTTCTACTTGTTGATTATATCCATAATGAATTAATTTATTGACCTTTTTTAATTTTGTCCATCATACATTTATATTTTTTTTTAATTTCAATTCAACAAATTTTTGTATAAAAAATTAGGTCAAGAAAATATAATATACAAAAGTATTTTATGCAAAGTATTTTGGAAAAAAGGGTTAAACAATTTTGCGTTAAATTCAAATCATTTTCAGTGATCTTTCGGCGATTTAATATCGGGAATAAGATTAACTTAAAAATAAATAATGTATAATCAGTGCAATCGGAAATGCAAACAAACGTGACTATGTAATTTCCCACATCCCTTCCCCGTACTTGAGTGTGAAGTAATGTTTGCGAGGTCCCAGAATAAACAAATATCAGAGCAACGACCTTCGTCTGTACATAAAAGAAATAATGTTAGAAAGATACGGACTATTTTTTACTGCATTTTTGTCAGGATATGGCATATTTTTAAATCAGGATTTTCCGAAAAAGTGTATATTCAAAACAAAGAAAGAAATTCCTTTAAAAATTCATGATAATATTTGGGGATTAGATTATATTACAAAGAACAATAAGAGAATTGATAACAAATGTTCTGTGCTTTTTTGTTATTTTTGGTTCTCCTGAAATTTGTAATGGCGAATGTATTTTAAGTAATGTCACTCTCAGATTTTGAAAAATGACAACGATTTTCCAATTTTCCAATTCTGAAATTTGTTCTAACTTTAATTCAAATAAAAATAATAATTAAAACGCATAATTTAACTGGTAAAGTATAAAATGAAATTTCAAATGTTTACATCAATCAATAAAAATCTTAGATGAACTTTTAAACGTAAACATCAAATATTTGAGATTCATTCAGCTATTTCACATCACGTTACCAAATCAGATTATTTTAAGTTAGTGCGATAACTGCAGATTTGTATTTTCATAACATCTTTGACTTGCTGAATGAATTCTTGCCCTTTGAACATTTTTAGAAAAACATAACCTCGCACGTAAAACATGTCATCAGATTTTTCATTTCCTGGTATTATAAGCATCGAAAATTCACGACACCGATATTACGAGTTGCATCATGCAATATTAAGATGCACTAGCCTAAAGCATCATAAGAAATTACATCAGAAATTATTTATTTTTAAGAAATAATGAAAAATTAATCATTTGTTTAATTTATGAATTGTCAGCGAGGATTAGTAAAAATTTTAATACAAAGTATCAGAAATGTGGAAGATTTCATCACTAATGAGTTGACTGTAAGTAAAGCTCTTTCTAGCTGCACAATATATGTAAAAAAAATCATGAGACAATAGTACAAATTTATTTTTTATATTAGCAGTTGTAGCGACTAATAACTATTGCCAGCTATTGACCAGTCGTCAACTATACTTTTAGTACTGTCTGATGCAGATAATTAAGATCATTGTTGAGTAAACTAGTCATTACTATTCGTTAACTGAATAAATTTAGAAATTATCATTCGAAATGAATAAAAGTTGAATAAAATAGTTGTCAATGTTATCTTTTTATGAGGGATAAGTGCATAATTCTAGTAATATTATAGTATAGTATAACATAGTCTAAAGCAATTTCTTTTTTATCATTTTTATTAGTAGATCCTTAAATTTATCCACATTGAAAGTCATATTGGTAATAAGAGATGCTAGTTGGTAATTTGACAGCAGATATTATACTATAGTTAGAAAAACTATTAAAATTGTGTGAGTCAGTTATTCTTTACTTAGTAACTAATAGTAGCCAGTTAACTAATAGTAGTAATTACCAATAAATACCATTATAACAATACTATATTATGTTAACGGAACTTAATAGTAGTGACAATCGAAAACGTTTACAGTGACTGTGAATGGATAATATAGAAAGTACAATGTAATATCAGAGTAATTATTTCGATGGTAACTACCAATAGTTACTATGGATATTACATTCTACTATAATATAAACTATTGGTAGGGTACTATGCAGGATTTCTATGGTGACTATCCATTCGTATTCGAATAGTATTTTAATAGTATTGTATATGTAGTACTGTCAATAGTTGTTGGTTATAATCGATAGTTACAATTGTTATTGGGTACTACTATAAATAGTACACTGTATTATCAACAGTAACTATTTATAGGGATCATCCAAATCCAATACAGTATCTACCAATAGTGACAGTTTCATGTAATATCAGCAATAACTATTTCGATTGCAACAAAGAGTACTTATTGATATTACATTCTGCTGTCAATAGTAACTATTGTACTTTCTGCATATGATTTCAAGAGTCACTGTGGTTCATAATAGTAGTAATCTACTATGATTAGTATGCCATTAAATGTACATAATATTGCAAATTGTTGGTATTACTCGTAATTACCATTGATTTTACCATCAATAATGGTATCTACTATTAATAGTAACTATTGGCAGTGATCATCTAATCATGTACAGTAATAACTAATGGTTATAATCCATCTATCGATATTGGATCATAGTGTCAATAGTAATTATTGGTAGTTTCTGTACATGATTTCACTAGATGGTGGTTATTACTAATGGTTCACATTGATGTTACACAGTACCGGTAATCGTATAGTCAAATATCAGTAATAACTATTGATAGGGATCATCTGAATAATGTACGGTAACTACCAATGGTCACTATTGTTGCACGTATTAACGTTAACTTAAATCTGTACTACTGTGGCAACTAGTAACTATTGAAAGCCTGTCATAGTGCTATTGGGATTATATAGCATTGTCCATAACTCATTATGATTGCGATGGTTGCTACCAATAGTTGACATCAATATTTTAGTGCCCTGTCAGCAATAACTATTGGTAGTTACTGTACAAGATTTTGATAGTTACTACCAATAGAACTATTGTTATTACATATTAATGTGAATGGTATCTATTGGCAGTTACTGTACACGATTTCCACAGGCACTACCAATAGTTACTATTGATATTACACATTACTGTCAATAGTACTTAGTAATATTATTAGCTCTGTCAATAGCACTGATATTAACACTATTGTTAATAATACTATGCTATATCAATGGTACTGTCAATAGTACTATAATAATAGTAATCGTTGGTAGTATTCAACGAAATAATGTACAGCATATACCAATAGTTACTATTGACAGTACTGTATAATATCAAAAGTAACTCGGCAGGTTTTTGAATGGTAACTGTCAATAGTTACTATTCGTTTTAACAATAAATGTTCATAATTTTTAAGTTGTCTATTACTTACTATTCTTTTGTTAAACCAAGTATTTTCTCAATTCAAAACGAAAGCAAGATAATATTTGTCAGCAGTTGCTAACAGTGATTTAGCAATAGTTCTACATTGGTAAATTTTTAGTTGTACTGCTCTATAATAGTTGTTCCACAATAAACAATGTGAAAGAATTGGCATTTATTAAATTTTCTCCATTTTCTTTCACCATTTATAAAATTGCAATCATTTTTCAATTTATTTTAACATTCTTGATTATTCATATAAATAGTATTTTGAATAAGAACTTGTGTTCAATGCAGACAATTATGTTAAACAATTATCGCTTAAAGTGATATATTTATTAAATAATAGTTTTTTATAACGTAATTCATATTAAATTTTCTTCTTGAAATTGATGTTTGCTCGTAATGAAAAATTTACCAATGAAGATCTATTACCAAATCACTATTAAATCTGCAGATAACTATTATCTATGAATTGGAAAAATACTTGGTGGAACAAAATAATAGAATTACATAACTTTAAAATGTTTACTTTTAAAGCAAATACTAATTATTGGCAGTTACCATTGAAAACATACATTTACTTTTGATGTTACATTGTACTGTCAATAGTACCTATTGGTAGATACTGTACATTTTTTTGTTTATTACTACCAATACTTACAATTACACTATACAGTACTATTAACAGTAATATGTATCATCAATAGTGACTATCAAAATCATTTGTAGTAACTACCAATAGTTACTATTGACAGTGACAACCATTACCAACAGTAACTATTGGTAGTAACCATTGAAATCATTTTATATCGTACAGTTAACAGTACTATTAATGCCACATAGTATTTTTGACAGTACTATTAATGTTACATAGTATTATTGACAGTACTGTTAATATAAGTGCTATTGACAGGGCTATTAATATTATTAAGTAATATTGCCAGTAATATGTTCCATCAATAGTAACTATTGGTAGTTACTGTACACAATTTGTATAGTCACTACCAATAGTTACTATTGACAATACAAACCAGTACCATTAGAAACTATTGGTATTAGCCGTCAAAATCATATTACATCGTACAATTGACAGTACTGTTAATATCGCACAGTAATTTTCACAGTACTATTAATTACATAGTGATATTGACAGTACCTGTTAATCATAATTATAATCATTAGGAAGTACTAACAATGCATTTTACTTTTAATAATTCATACCTTATTTCATATTTCTAATTTGTTGCTAAATAGATATAAATTATTTATTAATCTGTACTTTTTTAAATTCAGTTTTCATTTCTCCTAGTAGCATATTTCATAATTACGGCTTTCTTTCCGTGTGGTAAATGTCGATTATCGAAACTGCCAATGCATTGCATCATGTAATATCAAGAGGACAGACGGAGCATTAACTTATTGTCGCCTATAGACGATCTTTGTTACATTACTCTCTTTGGATTATAATTTATTAATATTATAATGAAAACTCGTGCAACTATTGTTATAACTGCAACAGTGATCTTTATAATTATGAAAAAAGTTTTGATTTTTCTCAGATTACATAATTTTTGTAATCTTCTTTGGATTATAGTTCAATCGTTTAGATACATTCTCCATATCATGAAATACATTTCTTGGAGTGAAAAGTCACTCTCTTAAAGAGTGAAGTTTCACGTTTAAAGAGTGACTCCCTTTTCACACGATACAAAGTAAACAATGAGTCTTTTTGGAGGGATATGTGAATTATTACCCTGAGCGAATTAATTCTAAGGTTTAAAAAATAAAAATGTTTTTTCAAAAGTGATTCAATTTTCACTCTATAAAGAGTGAATTTTTATTCCATACAAGGTAGATTGAAACAGAAGCTACTGTCCTGAGTAAGAGGATCCTCATTCTTACAGAAATCACATTCTAGAAATGGTGATGGTTTTATAATACTTCAAAAAAGCGATTCACTCTTTTTTAAGAGTGACTCATCATTCACTCTACAAAAATTTGACATTTATTTAGGAAATTTCTGTAATATACGTAAGAAAAAGTGAAAAGTGAGATACTTTTGAATATAAATTAATTTTCACATAGTGAAATGTGATCCTCAAAGGTACGAAGTCCCAAGTCAAATAAATCAAGAATCGTTTGCAAAAATGACTCATTTTGAACTCTAAAAAAAAGTAGAATCTCATTCCAAGAATTTGGAAACTTACTATTTATACGAAACGCGGATATTCCTTGAGATAATGAAGAAAATTCAGAATTTATGATGGGAATTCCTATAAAAATATCAAGATACCAGATTTTAGGAATAACCCGCAGATTAATTCGTTATGTTCATTTAGGTGTCAGTGACATAAAGGATGATAAACGGTCATTACCACGTGCACACGTTTATTTTGTTGCATTTTCATTTTTTATGACAGGGAAAGTAAAAATCTCCCGAACTATGGTTCTTTGACACTTTTAAATGGCAGTAACGTATCGTCGTGACAAAGCAGTAATAGCTTTCGGAAAAACTTGCTCCACTTCAAAGGTACCAAATTTTGTATGAAACAAAAAATTAAAAAATGTTTATTGGCTACGGCAGGATTTGGAAAAGTAACACACGTGACATCTTCGAGTACGAAAGTAACCGCGCACAATTTTGTTAGCTTTATTTCAAAAGTCATCCTCGACCGTGCATTTTCTCTTCGCGCTTCTCCGAAAAGTGTCACAAGTTATCGTCGTTATCGCAATTTTTTGTCCCGAGAGCGAAACTCGCGTTGAAAACCAGTCTCCGTCTATTTTCGCGTGGACTACCGGCAAGATTTTCTACTTATAAAATTCAAAAAAATCCAGAGTGTCGTGGGGTCCGTTTTGGATGACATTTGGAAGCTAGGATTTTTTTTTGGAAATGGTTCCTTACCGTGAAGACGACGCCAACGAGGGCGATCGCGAAGAACCTCCAGGTCCAGAGGGACATGATCCTCATCCTGGTTTGAGACCGGTGCACAATTAACACTTGGAAAAAAAAGCGACACTTAACTCCCGCACGTTCCGTTCGTAATCGCCAGCCGGTCGGCGAGTCTCGTGCCGTCTAGCAGCATTCCTGGACCGACACTGCCTTTATTTTCCGACCTATCATCCAACTCTTATCAGTTATCACTCAACGTCGTCACGGTGTCTACGTTTTACTCGTTCGATTTCGCTCCTACGAGTGCGTGCGCCCGTGGTGGCTTCACAATTATGAACGCACGAGGTTCCGAGCGGCCGATTTCGATGTGTCATAAATGTAGGCGGTCTCCAACACTACCTCGACCCGGCGTTTTCACAAGCGTGCCAGTCGAGGACCCGGGGGAACCTCTTTGACCTTCGATTCCTGGTCCGCGTGGTCTCATATCGTTATCGGAGATTCCCAACTCGACTTGACTAAACACCTTTTTTATAAATTTGTATTAATTTTTGTTACAAAAGATAGGACCGAATGTTCCGAATTATTAGGTCCGCCATTTTGAATTTTTTGATTTTGACATCGGATTCCTAATCAGAGATCTCAAAAAGGTTTAGATACCGATTTTGGTGAAAATACGATTGCTGCAGCAAAAGTTAGCTTATGGTGGTCCGCCATATTAGGTTCACCATTTTGAATGTTCAATTTTGACTTCGGATTCGAAATCAGCAATCGCAATAACTTTTACATACCGATTTTTGTGAAAATGTGATTGCTACAATAAAAGTTGGTTCAGGGTGGTCCACCATATTAAGTTTGCCATTTTTAATTTGTAATTTTCACATTAAATTCAGAATAAGCGATCTCAAAAACGTTTACATACCGATTTTGGTGTCCATTGGAATGGTATAATAATAGTTATCTGGCAATCGTTCGCCGTATTGATTCCACCATTTTAATTTTAACTCCAGATTCGAAATGTTCAATTAAAAAAAATGTAAAAGGCCCGATTTCGTTGAGATTTCTATTAGTGTTATAATATTTACCTCTAAATGATCCGCCATATTAGGTCCGTCATTTTGAGTTTCGTCATTTTGACATCGGATTCCGAATCAGAGATCTCAAAAATGTTTACATGCCGATTTTTGTGAAAATGCGATTGCTACAATAAAAGTTAGTTCATGGTGGTCCACCATATTAAGTTTGCCATTTTGAATTTTGTAATTTTGACATTGAATACGGAATCAACCATCTCAAAAACGTTTACATACCGATTTTGGTGACAATTGGAATGGTATAATAATAGTTATTTGGCAATCGTTCGCCGTATTGATTCCAACATTTTAATTCTAACTACAGATTCGAAATGTTCAATTAAAAAAGTATAAAATGGCCGATTTCGTTGAGATTTCTATTAGTGAAAGATCCGCCATATTAAGTCCGTCATTTTGAATTTTGCATTGCATAAATCGGACGTGCAATCACCAATCAGTAACATAAAAAAATTGTATAAATACCGATTGTTATGAAAATGCGATAGGTACAGTAAAATTATCTCATCGTAGTCCGCCATATTGAATTCACAATTTTGAATTTTATAAGTCTGACAATGGATTCGCATTCAGCGACCTTAGAAACTTATACATACGCATTTTTGTGAAATTTTATAATAGGGAGCGGATGTTGGTTGTCACACTGGATCTGCCATTTTGAATTTTGCAATTTTTATGTCAGATTTGTTTTCGGAGAGCCTAGAACCACAAACATCCATTGTCATTGGCATTCAGCAATTGGAAAGTCGATTTTCGTCCACGCGAGTGTTTTAAAATACCAATTTTGGTTTTGATCGGCAATATTAGGTCCAGAATTATGAATTTTGGGTTCAGTTTTCCAGAAACTGTAGCCGAATTCGACAAAGATGTGTTTTGAACTCAGAACCGTAAATAATGTAGAAAAGTGTAAGTTCATTGTTGTGGTTCCCTCCTTCTTGGCTAAATTGTTATTGTTTATTATCAATGTCGGAGTAGAATAACAAATTAAAAACAAGTATTGGCTGGGATAAGAGATCGGATTAATTTTATAGTGACCATAAACTCCAGACAAGAAATTGATGCAAAAAACAATTCAATGAAACCAATCAATTAATCAGTTGCACAACTTCTTGGCTTTAGATGGATTGATCAAACCAAATCGTTATTTCGGTATATTAAAAAAGCTGATTGGTTTGAGAACAATATATAAAATACTTGTGTCCTAATGTCTTATTGCTTAGTTTGTGCAGTTCTAGTGGTTTTATGCACTCAAGTTTTGTTGATAGATTAGTTTGTAAGTGCAGACTACTCTTAGGGTGCTGGTCGAAAAATCGATAAATAAAAAAGTTGAAAGGTAAAAAACCGACAGTCAATAAACCGATAATCGAAAAAATCAAAAAATGGCCGCTTGTCGATGTGTCTTTTTTTTTTATTTGTCGGCTTTCTACTGTTGGCTTTTCGATTTGTCGTTTTTTCGCCCCGCACCCGTTTTTTAAATGTAGTTTCTACCTTCAGGGCGTAAAATACGATTTTTCGCCCCGATTTGCCGGCGTAAAATCGCACCATCTGTTTTTTTTCAACCAACTAGATATATGGTTTAATGTAAATAACCTCAAAGTTGTGTTAAATTGATTATAGATTCTTTTAAATCGATTGATGTTTGGTCCCAATTGATTGGCAATTAGTTCATCATAACCGTCAAAATATACGTAGGGTTAGAAATCTTTACTTGAAATTTTTTTGTTATCCATGTGACATTTTTTTAAAACCACGTTTAAAAATGATTTTATTAGAATACCGATTTACTAAAAAACCTCAATTTGACACAATAGGTTATGTTTTCCAACCAAACTGGTTAGACTGGACCAAATTTATTTGTTCGCTTAAACTTGATACTAAGTATATTAGTTAAAACTTTCTCCGTCATTACATATGCAAAACTTGTATAAACTTAATTCACAGACTGCAACTAAATATTTCAGGAATGATTTTGTAGGGTCTGAAATTTGTCGTTTAGTATTTTGAACGTTGGTTTAATTTTTTCAATTTCAATTCAACTTAATAAAAAATAGATCAAACATTAGCATTACACGTTGGTATCGTCACTTTTTGCTGACGTGAAATTAGAAAAACACTAACGACTTTCACTAATACTCGATTTATAGCGGACTGACGCACTAACCTACAACTTTCTGTTTCTAGAATATTCTTGTTCCTTCTTTCTTAGAAATGGTTGTACATTTCTTGAAGCTTCTAATTTCAATGAGATTAGTCATTGACGTTCGTAACTCAGTCTGAATTTGACGAATTTCTTCTGCACTTTAGAATGAAATTGTTGGATTTAAATGGTGTTCGTTTTGTTAAATTAGTCATCGTCAAATATTTTAAGTATTTTTTTGACTGGAATATTGTGATTTGGAATTATCAAGACTGGTAATTTATATTGCAATTTTTGCATAATAATAAGAAAAGAATAGTTTTTCGAATTAATGATTAACTTTAATATTCTTAGTAAATTCACTTTTGTCGGTGCTTTCGATAATGAAATCTAAAGAAAAATATATAAATAAAAAATAAAAAAATAGTAGATATCCGACATTTTTTTCTAATTTATAACCAAAGTTTTATTGAAAATTACTTAAATTATATACTTTTAAGTTGCAAATTGTGTAATCAATAAACTAAAATTTTCCTTCTTAGCTAAAAATTTTAATCATTTTTAAGTTGGACTGAGCAATTCTAACTTTTTAAGATCTTTTATTAACTTACAAAATAATGTCGTTTAAAATTAGAACATTGAAAAATTCTTTATTCAAAACATGTTCCAATAATTTTTGTGTGATTTTCTAAGTATTTTTATTAGTCAAATTATATACTAACTTTAACTATTTTTTACGTATTGTGTAATTAATTTTTAAGAAAACTGATGAATGGTGACTGAATGTAGAACGGATGTGGGTAATTACTGAAAACAAATATTTTTGCAAGGATCAAGAGCAATTGGTTTAACAACAGTATCATAAAATATTATTATATCTGCTTTATTTTTATTATTTTTAAGTACAAATTATGGTTTTAAATCCTGCAATTCCTGCCCACATGATTCTCGTAAAACAAATATCAACTTTCGATGAAAGTTGAGATGATTCTTATTTAATAAAAAAAATAAAAAACAAAATAACCACAAAAAGTGGACATACTGCGTAACAAATTAGACCATAAAATACAAAACATTCAAAAAAAATAAATATTTAAAAACGAAAAAACAATAAAACTAAAATGTTTAAAGCATGACTACGATTCATTGAATCTGCTGCGTTGAGTAATTCCATCTGAAGTTCCATAAATACTCCATAGAGGCGCTGCGGTAGAAGATTCCCGCAAGTAGTAGACATTGAGAAAACTCGTATACGAATTGGACGGTGAATTTCGTACTAAATAAAATTAGACGTAGCTGCTAATTGCAAAATAACATCAAAATGGTTAAAAATACACTATTTTACCTGAATCACAGACACAAAAATATTTTATAGTAAATTATGAAAATAAAAAATATTTAGACATAGTATTTCTAAACAACTTAGAATAATTTTGTTTCCAGTCAACTTTAGAATAAGTTTGAATTACAAAGATATGTAATCTTGTAACAAATTTAATACATAGTGATTTATCGTAAAATGAAAACTTGTATTTTTAATTAAAAAACCTGAAAATAATATGTTTCAATCATGTCTACGATTCGTTATAATATTGGATTCTTTATTGTACGGAGATCTCTTCTGAGAGGCTGCGAGCACAAGTTCAATGGGTTCTCGATAGAGGCGCTACGGCAGTAGTTTCTCGCAAGTGGTAGTGTATTAGTATAACTTTTTAAAAGAAAAGTATCTCACATAATTTGCATTGAATATATTTTGATTATGAGATTAGAAATGTTGTGTCATGCGTGGTCAAATGCAAATGAAAAAAATCTGTAAATTAAGCTAATATTTATTAAGAATATAATATATTTCCAGTCAAATGTTATATTTTATGTACTTCTAAACAAGTAGTGTAGTCCAATGGATTGGTTTGAAAATAGCAATATTATTTAGTAATTTTTTAAAATCGAATACACTTTCGTACTAAATCTTGTTTTGAAATGAGATATAAATAATCTTATTTTCATCACTCCGCAAATTGTTCACTCTAAGACATTTGAAGAATATAAAGAGTTCAATGTATACTAATTATTTCTTACATCACTCGACATTATACAAAATATTCCAACAATTTCTTCGTGTCCCCACTTTCATCGATACGTTATGCCATATTCCAAAAATTCCCGTCGGAAACTCATTTCACTTAGGTGAATATCACGATGACGAATGAATTTATTGGTGAAACCGGAAGTGCCGAATGACCTTACGGTCAGTAGGGATGAGAAAAAAAATGGAATACCTTGTTCGCCGAGTCCCGATACCGTTATCGAAAAGCGCGTATGTTGGTCGAGGTTGGACATTTCGATTGGATTACGTCACTTCCGGAAGGTGGATCAGATATCCTGGCGCTTCGGCTCATTCATCCCGCTCCGTACATGATAGCGTCGGCGTACGCAAGCCGAGAGATATTTTGCAACGTCATTGATAACGACACTACGTCAGAATCCGTATGCTGGAAATTTTAATGGAACGCGTACGTAAAGTCCGAGATTTACGGGTTTCGTAGATCGACGATCTTTGGTAGGATCGATGATTAACCACCGGATTGGGAAAATGTCGATTTTCCCGTACGGGACCGCATCCGGATGCTGATGCGGATTCCGGAACAACAGGTCGTTGATCGTCATTTGCGTCATACCGTCATACGAGTTGCTCCCACGCGAACCGACATCCTCAGGATGTTCTAAGAAAACCGAGATATCCTAAGGACGTTCCCGGTACGCGGTCTTCGACTCATGATCGTTTTGGGGTTACACGTCACTTCATTTAGGTGGGCCATTATCTAATGGGAACGGGTGATTCGTTCCTTCGCTATGCTTTGTCGGGGAGGGAAGCAATTTTTTTATTGCCCTTACTCATTAGTTACAGTTTTACAAAATCTCTCATTTGAGAGAGAGATTAATTTCACTATTTTATGTAGGAATCCAGATGACCTGATGGATTATGCAGTGTGTCCAAAAACTAGGAACCATAATTTCAGAGTTAAATTTTGTGTGATTTTCACCAAAATAGTCTAGTAATTTAAGTGGCGAGAATTTTCACGAAAAAATCACGTTTGTCTCCAAGAACTCTGGTTTTGAAATTATTTCTATGAGGAAGTGCTCATTATAAAGGATTTTCCAAGACTCACAATTTACATTTTTTTTTTAACCTACAGCGAATATTTCTCTAGGTGGAGCCACGTAAAGTAAACAATGCCGATTTTTTCGGTTTGTGCGGTCTAACTTTATTCCATAAACAGTTAACGAAATTTAACATAAAAAGAAGTTATACAACTTAAAAAGACGAAGAAATTAAATTTTTATACGTTAAGTTTTGATAAAAAATAGACACGTGACGAGTCCTTTAATGTCAGACAATTGTCGAAAAATAGATTTTGTAACGACTCGATAATATTAGGAGGCCCAATCGAAATGAAAACGTAACATATAAGGGATGAAATTCTACAACTTTATAAGCTTTAAAATTCTTTCGAATGTGATATTTTGTTAACTATTTGGAAAAATTAGGTAGACCCAAAATCGCAAAAATAAGAATTTTTTGGATTTATATTGCTATAATTAGAGAAATATTCATCATAGACCAAAATATCACACAGATGAATTATAGTTCTTCTAAAAACCTTTAAAATAAGTACTAACTCTTCGAAAAAAACTTTAAAACCAACCGAGTAATTGCAATTTTGGTATCAGAAATTTTTGCGGAAAATATTTTGTAGAATCTGAATGTGAAATATTATACTCATTTTATGGAAACGCGGTACATAATTAAATATAGCCAAGTGCGGTCCCAAAAGTGCGCCTGAAGTAAAGAATTTGAGCGTCAAGAAAAGTAAAATTTAGAATAAAACACATTTTTTGCAATAATTCGGAAAATTTGAAGTCATCTAAATAAATCGAGGCTCATTTTAAGGCCACCCTTAAGCTCCGTACTTTACCTCTGAGACTCTTTGTCCCTCTGTGAATATTTCTCTTATTACAGCGGTAGAACTGGAAACAATCCCGTTTTTTCGGTTTTTTCGCATCAAACTCATGTCGTTAAATAGCTAACGACATATCATACAGAAAAAAGTTGTAGGACACGGAAAAACGAGCAATTTGATCCCCAGTACGATGTTATTCCATAAAAAATGAGATCAGGAGTTTGTGAAACTCAAAATAAAACAAAACGTTCGATTATCAGTTTAAAGTATAGATCAAGTTTACATGTGTAAAATTACTTTGAAAATAGGTAGAAATGATTTTTGTACTAAATTCTTACCTTCAATTTTAACTTACAGTCGTCCTAAGTTATACATTTGCCTTATAAAGTTGCCTATTTCCCTGGTCCCCCCATGCGTCGTTTTCCGACGATCGGCAAAGCTCGGAAAGCTTCGGTTACGCCTACATCGCGGAAGAGGGGGTTATGCGGGGGGGGGGTATGGGAATGGCTTACGACATAGTCTATACGATATAGTTACGGTACAGTCGGAAAGATATAAAGATCTAGGCGTATAACTTAGGGCGGGGACGATTGTATTTTGCATTATAGTAGTTCGATTGAGTTGTCAAAAACACCGCAAGAAAATAAAATTTATAAAAATGTACATTTATAATTTACAAAAATAAAGAAAGTAAGAATATATAAAAAATGTAATTTAAAACGTTTAAAAGTGTTTATAAATTGACTTTAAACAAATATAAAACCAAACTTAATGAATATATAAATTTAATCGTTATGACTTAATTTTTTCATGATTTTTCGTATTGGTGATAAATTGGAAATGTTTTTGTTAAGTTTATAAATTTTGCAAATGTTCACAATTTTGTAATTTTAAAAAATTTGTTAAATTAGTTTTTAGTTACATTTTTTTCTCGTTTTTATCTTTTTTAACTTTGTAAGTAGTTTATCAATTTATTCAGTGTACTATTATTATTATTATTATTACTATGTTGGTTGTCTATTTTTCGTATTAAAATATGATGTCATTAATCATATAAAAAATTGTTTATAATTTAATTATTATTACTAAATTATTCAAATTGTTCAGATGTTATTTATTTTTTTTTAAATTATTTTTCTGAAATTTTTGTTTCATTTTTATTATTATAAAGTGATATTTAGGGTGATAAGAATATATTTCACAAATGAAAACTAGTTAAACATTTTCTTACCTTTTTTTTAATTAATAATCACACATTTTTTATTTTTTAAATTTTACAATTTTTTTAACTGCAACATTTTTTTATTTTTGTAAAAATTTAAAAACAGAAAAGTACTTTGTCAGTTTTTTTATTCCAATATACTTTTTAGTTAGTAAGTACAAAGTCCTGTAAATTTGTATTAGTTTTACACTTATAATAAAAAAACTAAATATGCTTATTTTAAAAGTCACTTGTTGGAAAATGATTCATAATTTCTGGCTCAAAACTTATTTTATTCGATGTCTTTTTTCCAAATTTATTGTTATGGTTTTTAAGTATCATGTTGGAATATTTTTCAATGACATGTAATATTCATGGAATTGATTCATTTTTAAAAAGTTTTCTTTATAAATGTTTGTTATTTCTTATGGCTAGCTTCTTTTATTGAAAAACATTTTGTTGAAAAACATCAATTTTTAGAGAATATTATGAAATATTATGAAAGGTTTATCATAATATTTTACCATCTGTTCGATCAATTTTTACTGTTAATAGTAAACATTCCAATACTTATAGTAACTTTCACTGTCAAAACATTTAAACATTCCCACATAAACAATCATAAATTACTCTTTAGAATACGAGAATGTTTTAGATATATTTTTGCCTGGAAAAATTTATATTTTTTTATGCATTTAAGGGGAATGTTTTTATATTGCTGATTTTTAATTTCCCGTTTTGGCAGTTTTTAAACAAATTTCTTTTCATATATCAACTATCATGTGTTTATTCCTCAGATTTATTCAAGAATTATTTTGTCAGCAGTCTTGTATGTCCTAACAAACCGAAAAATAAAAGTCATAAATTAATTTTTGTGTTTTTCTTACAGCCGGACCTATAGCTAGCCGTAACTAGTATTAACCTGATAATAGTTGAATCTTTCAATAGAATATTCGAATTATCAAAAGACACACTATAACATAACATGTATTTCATTGCGCAATCTGCAAAATAACTGACGAAAATATTTGTATTGGTAATTCAGTAACTATTTACACATTTCATGGTTCGATTATAAAAATACGTTTTAAGTTTTTAACCAAAATTACGGAAGGAAATGCTGCACCAAAAAAAATCGTCAGAATTGCCCTATAAAATAATTTTATTTATTTTTAAAAAACATATGACCTATTTTTTCAAGTTTTTTTAAAACGGGCTTTTTTTTTATTTAATATTTGTATGTTATATGTTACTATCTTTTAAAACTTTTTTCACACCTTTTATTTGATACCATAATTATGGAGAAAAGTAGATCAATGTCTGCGGGTGTAAACGGAAATCCCTCCCCAACGCGGACTTCTATTAATCATCGCGAAGTACATAATTCACGTGCGATAAATCCACGCATTTTTTATTACATAAATGACTGATTGTTTTGTCTTAATTGCATTAAACAGCGGCGCTTCGATTAATCTCTTTCCCAGACTGTGGGATCTCCCAGAACTATATTTTTAAAGCGAATTGTTTGATTCGATGTTAATGGTTTGTTTTGAAAAATAACAATTGTTTGTTACGAGTGCACATTTTACACCAATAAATAATATTTGGTATCGATAATCTGTTTTTATGTTGTTTCAAAACAAGCATATTTTTTAGTTCTACAACAATATTTGCTTGGTTTTTTCAGCTTTAAAGAAAATACGTTTTGGAATTCCGCTTCGTCTGCATTTTGACAAGTCGTTCGCTTTTCTTATCTTTTAGATGTACTTCGAGCGAGACAAACATGTGAAGAAACATTTAACTGTTTATGTTTATTACAACCTAATTTTGAATAGTTTGTTTTTTACGTTATAAATAAAAATGTGTGCAATGTTTACAAATTTGGCCATGTGCTCGAAATCCTCGTTTTGTTTATTTATCATTTATTTTCAGAAGGCGAATATTATTTTGTAACAATCAAATATCAATATTTTAATATTTTGGAAAACATTCAACAAAATTATTGATTATTTCTACAAATACTGTAAAAATAATTGTTTATGTTTTTTCGTTTTATAATACAATTTTTACTATGATATTGATTTCAAATCACTTTCTAATACATCAAAAGCGTATTCCCGATACTTTGACTTAAAAAATGTGCTTTTAAATTTTTTTTTACATTCGTCAATTTGGATTTTTAAGTGGCGCCCAAACGTCAAACAATTTTCTAAATTACAGAATTGCCGACATTAAAACATAAATATTTTAAGCTAAGGTCTGTTTTTGATATTTCCGTAAATAATGTTAGGTTATGTTGTCGATTTTCAAGATGTTGGCTTCTTAACTATACGTCCAAATGCCTTAAATTTCTTGTTTTATTTACATAAATTTGAGGACATTTTTTTTCCGGGTTCGACAGGATAAATTTTGTATTTGTTTTTAAAAAAATCATTCGTCTATGACATTAATTTGGATATTGCGGCTCAAACTGGAAAATGAAGTTTTTGTACTCCTTTAAAAGAGCAAGACCGAAGTTCGGAAAGTTTATGGATAGTTCTCGGCTGTTTGTCATTCTTATCTTATTTATGCTATGGCCGAAAATCGAAAGATAAAAGACGATAAAGATTACGTGTAAAATTGACAGGGGTTGGCCTATTTTGTAAAGTTGCAATGGCCGTTCAAAATACACTTTGCGATCACGTAGTAAAACGTGATCTATTTAGATAAGCTCGATACGTGCTACGATTACGATATCCGAAAAATGACATTGAAAATTTTTGTCCATAATTATCGAGAATCAAGAAGACCGAAGAAATTTGTTCAGTTAAATTCAGTTGAATCATTCGATAATTTTTAAAAAATTCCAAATAATAACACCTTGACTTTTCTTATCTCTTAAATTTACAAAGACCTCGAACTTGAATCCGGTAGGACTTTGGTTAGTCATAACTTTTGGAGTGATATGTTACCGTTGGACTACTTTTGTGTTTACTCAGTACGTTACATAATGTCTTGTATCAAAACAAATAAAAGTAGGACAATTTTGAGAATAATAAGGTTCTAAACTAAAAGGAAAATCTAACCGTAAATATTTACTTTTAAGAATGACATTCAGCTTCAAGTTTAGCTTCATGAAAACTAGAAACTTGATTGAAGTAAATATTTTATTACAATCACTAATTTTTAGTATAAAACCTCCTTATTACAAGATTTTAGAACTGTAAAGTTTGCAGCACACTGTTTTGCGAGAATTTTTCATAAAATTTGAAGTATTTCAGCGTTGCTTATCAGAACGTGTAAATTATGGTGAATAATTCCATGTCATTGTTAAATTCGATGAATTTGAGATTAATTTCTGAAAATCCAGAAACTGTTGAGTCAAAGACGAAAATTGTTATATGTTCATTTTTGACATGTGAAAGTGTAAGTGACTTCATGACTAACTTGTGCGTCAAGAGGAGACGACATTAATGTATGTCGAAATGAAATGCGTCAGAGGCTGTGAAAGGGTTCAAAAGCCATTCTATTTTACTGGAATTTTGAGTCAGCCTTGACGAGCCTTATTTTGTGCCCTTCAAAAATAGATCGATTCATTTTGAGGAATTTCCAAATTGTTTAGGAGCTTGAATGTTTCTTAGGATGTATTTCATACTTACAATATGAACTTTTAGATTAGTTCATAGTTGTTTTTTCAAATTTTGTAGATAGAAATAATATTTTATATAAATTATATTTACTTTTTATTGAACAATTCAAGTTTAAGTCATTAAATATTGCGTACAAAGTATTCTGTTTACTTTTTACACTTAACGCAATTAGTGTCATAAATACATCTAGTCGCAAGTACATCGAACATATAACGTGAACTCACAATAGCATGTATATGAGCTTCGAAAAAATTCTTGCAATGACGAAAAACTAGAATCGGATATTCGCCACCTAACGTCGGTTGCATAAAACTTCATAGAAAAGCAAACTTATACAGACATCAAGTTCTGCAATGGTCTTATACACGTTTTCACAACTTAAATATTCGTAATAGTGCAATCAACCTTTGAGGAATTATGTAAACGTTAATACAACTTCAATAGTGTATTACAATGCAATAAATGTATATGAAGTTTTAAAAACGTTTTAATGTCTTGATGTACATAATACAAGATAAATAACGTTTGTGGAATTGTAAACATGTTTCTACATCAAACTGTTCTATTCAAACGTAAGACTGCGACTTTATTTTTTAGACTAAATTAACCGGTATTACTATCAAGCAGAAAAGCCAAATTATCGAATTAAAAAAGTAGGAATTGGTCGATATGAAAAATCTGGGCACTTTATTCAGAGAGAAAAAAAGTATATAATAATGGAACCATTTAGCAAAAGTAAAACATGGAATTACGAAAAGTAATTAAATGAACTATTTCGGTAGTAAACAAGACCATGACATTGATTACTACCGAAATAGTTCCGTTTACTATTTCCGAATTCTTAAATTCCATCACCTTACATAACCTCAAATGTACGACAGTTTTACAATTGAACATAGTCACTTTAAATATTCCTGAGCAATAGAATGGATTTAAAAATTGATTAAACGAAAACAACCTTTCGACATAGTAATAATAGTTATTGTATGATATATTTCACAATATTCTGAATTATAGATGTAACGTACGAACGACAACTTTTCACGTTATTAATTATACTATTATTATATGTTATAACCACATTTACCTTTTTCGCAAGGTTCCATTAACCATTTTATTCTCTCTGGATACATGTAATTCATTACAATGCACACCTTAAATTATGATGAATTGGCAATGAATGGTAGAAAATATACATTTACATTTACATAATAGGATATTAATAAACATCTTAGTTTAAATGATGAATATATCAAATCTTTTATTAAATAATTAAGAAAGTATTAAATTTACTTAGATAGTAACATTTTTAAACAAATCTACGAATTTACTAAAAATAATCACTACTTTCGATCATATGGGTTCTATCGGTGGTAAATAGTCGCCACATTTTGGAAAGTTGTCTGGAACTGGTGGCAAGTCGTTTTGTTGTCCGACGTGCAGAATTACTGACATGCCAGTGTCCATGTGAAATAGAATATGACAATGCAACATCCAGAAACCTGTGTAAATATGAAGCAATCATTCAAGAATCCTTGATAAATGTATTTAGTAACAAATCTCGATGATTTTGGTTAAGTGTATTATTACCCGGGTTGTTTGCTTTGAATCTTATTATAACATAGCCATTTTCTTGCACTTGAATTGTATCTTTCAAGGGTGGCGATTGAAAGTTTCGATGTAAGATCCCTTTCTTGTCCATATCACGAATTTGTTCTACGTTTAACGGCTGTCCGTTGTCAGATATTCCCATGCCAAGGACAAAGAATACTTGTCCATGCAAGTGGAATGGATGCGAAAGATTTTTTATGGCAACTGCAAATAGGAATATTTCTTTTAATACATATATTTTCTATACTAAAGTATTTTTTATACTCAAGTAAATTACTAAATTAATACATAATAAAGGGATCAAAAGTGGTCCGCCAGCAAGGCAGGAAGTTTTAGTAAAAAACGTAAATTGAAGATGACTGAATAAAATTTAAAAAATCGAGCCCTGTAAAAGTTATTCTAATTACTGTAGACGGTTTCCTAGAAAATTTCAAAGCCATTAATTGTGAACTGATCGAAAATTTTCGGAAATAAGGGATTTTTACGTATTTCAGAAAATCCGCATTTAAAAAAAATATTTTGCACGATTTTGTATGATTTTTTAGCAGGATAGCTTTTAGAGCATTTTTTACACTAGGGACTCGATATATAATGTCATTAGTTTCGAATAAAGAGTAGTCAAATATCATATTTAACGTTGTAAATTGAAAACGTTGTAATGTATCTCATTCTATTTAAATATTAGAATTTGCTGGTGTACCCCAAAATTCGATTCGGTCCATATGAGCTTAAGGACAGCCGTGCACACCAGAATTTTTTTCCGATGAATAATTGTGATTGTCAGTGAAATGATGAATGAAAGATGCGTGAGGAACTTGTTCCCCGTTAAGCACCACTTCCGGATTAGTATTATAGCTAACAAGACAAATTTTGTTTATTTGACAATGTTGGTTTTAACATTATCGAAATTTGAAAGAACCTGGTAAAAAATTTAAATATCGTGTTATTTTGATCGTAATCCTCAATATAGAAAAGAAAAAACATTTTGTTTTAGTGAAAAAACACTCTAAAACTGTTTGAGTCAATTTTCAGGTCATAGGTATTGTTACCCAGTTAACAAAATAAATAAGAATTCAGAATGATTTCGAAGTGTGCTCTAAAAGAAGTCAGATGTCCACTTTCTGAGGGTTTTCTGAACATGATGTCATTATGAGATCTTTTGGAACTCATGTTTAGAAAATCCTCAGAAAGGGGAGATCTGACGTCTTTTAGAGTACATTTCGAAATCATTCTGAACTCTGTTCTATTTTGCTATCCGAGTAACAGATGGAATTGCAAGACATAAAAACACGTCCGTTTTGTCAACCTGAACTATAATTACTTTTATTTCTACAAAAAAAACTCTGGTGACGACATTGTGTGACGTTCATTTCGCTACTCATTTTTAAATTGTCTTTATCTCTATGCAAATGAACGGAATATTTGAAATGCGACCTTCTTTATCGTTATCTTAATATTACTCCGATAGATCTGAAACGAATGTGGATAAAGCAGATTAAATAAGAACTGTCAAATGAAAAAAAGGATTGAACACTCGGATAGCCTCTCGGATAGCAGAATAAAAAATAGTTCAGAAGGATCGCATAATGTATTCGACAAGAGGCCAAATGCGTCCAATTATGAGTTTGAGGTCATAATGGGCCATTAAGCATAGCAATTTTGTGAACTGTCATTGTGTAATGTGCGTATTTTCCGAAAGTTCCACCGTGGGGTAATACATTATGACAATTATTATGTACTTCACTAGTTTTATTTTGAGAAAAAAAGTTTGACAGAAATCGTATCATAGGAGACAACTGCTACACAGAAGCAAGAGGTCTGTTTTATATTCCAAATGACCCGGGAGTAATATTTGTATTATGATTTGGAACGAGTTCGCCTTCATTCTGAACCACCGTTGTCTCTAGTTAGGCGCTAATGCACTACAGCAGGTAATACAGTGTTCTCTTAAACTTCTGTCAGTTTACAAATTAATAATTTAAAAAAGTATAGATGAAAATACGAGTATATTAAAGATGATAGTCTAACAAATCAGGGATCCCTCGTTGGGCGCCATTAGTAACTTCGATTTTTTTGTTTGAACAGACAAAGTAATATAGTTGGCAGATATAATATAGTTTTGTATACGTTTTGTTACAAAAAATTATCGAAACCATATGGAAAAACTTGGAAATTCCCGGAAGAACAATTTTGCAGTAAATGTTCGTACAGTATAGACAATATGATGCAAGTTATTTATAAATGTTATTATGTACATTGATATAGAAAGAATTTCTAATCGACGTACGAAGTACTCCAAATTATAATAAGCAACTTTAATTTCATATATTTGTTATAAAAATCATCAGCAATATTTCAGATTTTAAACAGTTATTTTCGATTTATGTTCATACAATACATCAATTTTCCTTTGCCGTTTAACACCTCAGAGTCAGTCTTAGGTACGCATATTTTCGGTTTTTGTAAAGACTAAAAATTCGTCTGAATTCCTGCATCTATCTGACATCATTAAGTAATTCTCATTTACTGAAATAGTCAAGAATTATTTTCTGGTAAAGAACATCGCATTAAGATGGCTGTAATATTTGTTTTAAAGTTAGTTGTATCCATAAATTTTACTCAAGTTGTTACCGTTATTGATCAAGATGATTTCCACAACGGCATCCAAAGGCACATCTATTACGTGGGTGCATAAACAATTACTCTTGCATTCTGAGGACTTCTCATTACAAAGGGTCCCAGGAGGAATGTCGTTAATTTGAGAGATCAGAGGCGATGTAGGAGGAACGTACGAAATGTTGTTAATCCGTGCTTGATCCAAACTTCCATCGCGTGCAGCTTCATTACAAAGTAATTTTATTTAGTACACATAAAGTAAATAACTCCGTACTTTCATAAATTTGACTAAATAAGGAATAGAAGTAATTATTATAATTTTGATTAAAGGATGAAATATTCATTTACGGTGAAAGTAACTAAAGTATTTGAAGATTGAATAAAATTAAAGTGTTTCCTACAATTAAAGCAGGAAAAAAGTATTTTCTCTAAATAAGAAAAAAGTGTCAGTTGGCATTTCCGAAAAATTGTTGAAATCTAAAGAATCAATTAGAACAAATTAAAAATAGCATCGTTATTGTTTGACAAAATTATTATAGTAAGTAGATTTATTTCCAACAATGTTTTCCGAAGTGAGAAACTCATCTGCTCAATTTAGTTGCTGAAAAAATGAAATTCACAATCATAGTGATGGTAAGGGTTTTTTTGTGCGTTTTTAAAATGGCACCAAAAAAATTAAATACATACCACTAACTATATAATAGGATAAGACATAGCCATAGTTTTTTATTAATTTTACTATCTAAATTGTGATCTCGACAATTAACCAAGTCTACTATTTAAATAGTAGAACAAAATAAAAAACATAATTGTCCTAGATCTTGCTAGTTAGAAAATAAAATCGACTATTCCTCCGTGCATTTTTTTTTCTGCATGAATATTTTTTAAGGGGCGTCTAAATGACGATGTTTTAATCATAGAAAAGTGTTGAAAAATTCGAATTGACAATGAATTACCGTATTATAGCTATTTTAAGCAATTTTTATGAGTTTACATCAAATTTCAGCGAAATCGCGTCAGAAATGAGCGAGAACTTGAAAAAATAAGTTTTTGTAGCACTCATACGGTTCGATTTGTTACCTACGAAATTTCTAATATTTCTATAAGCGGATTTGAATTCAGCGCACAAAAGAAAGGGTGGTACAAAAGTATCTCTGATAAAGTCACATTTTACTGGTCAGTATTTTTTAGAATAAATATATTCTTAAAAACCAGTTTCACAAAAAAATGAAAAAACGTTTAAAATAATCGATAGTAAACCCTCTTTTTTAGATTAAAGTAATCTACAGAAGTTTTCGTCCTCAGGTATACAATCCGTTCTTTCAGATTGTCTTAAGTTTTATCCGGAGCCCTGTCCATTACCCCCTCTTCCGCGAGAGTAGGCATGACCGAAGCATACCAATCTTTGCCGATCCCTGCCGAATAACGTCGCGATGTGGTGGGGGGACAAGAACGAGGTTATAACTTTGGACGGTATGATTTATGGTGGGGACCACTGTACTCTGAATGTAACGTGTCCAGTATTATTTCAATACCTTTAAATTGTACAAATGAGTTTCAGATTATAACTGCTGGAAACATTAACTATTGCCAAAAAATTCACTTCAAAGCATTTCACTCATTCATTATTTTGTAATTAATAATCGGCCAAAAAATAAAAAGATTATTGTTTATAAAAATGAAACATTTACCGAGAAAATGTTGGTATGTATTTGGCTTGAAAAAATCTGCTGGATCGAGAAAGTAAAAGTCGAACGGCAAATATAGCTTCAAATCTGGCTCATCGGTTAAGATCTCTTCACGAACAGGTGTGGCGCTTCTTAATTGATTTATGCATATGACATCTTTATTCCTGATATTGCACGATGCATGTACTGGATTTAAAATCTACATCAAGTCAAATGATTAAAACCAACATTCAAAGTTAAATTAATTATCCATTTTTAATCATTATTTTTTGGTGTTGATACTTGATAAAAACAACAAAAATAAACTGTAAAATAATGTTTAAAATATTAGTAAAAAATATATAACATAACATGTAGAGGTAGACATTAATAAATAATTTAGAAAATAGGTTAAAATATTACACTTGGTATACTCGAACCCATAAATTAAAAATACTTTTGGAGCCCACATTCTCAATTTCTTGGAGCGAAACTTCACAAGTTGTAGATTAATTATTGAGTCACTATAGTGAAAGAGTAACTTGTCCCTCTAGAGTTTCACATAAATTTCATTCTAAAAGAATGAATTCTTAATGCATCAAACTTAGTGATTAAGCTGCTAGAATTTGGTGTACTATTGAAATCATTCATTAATTTTTCTGTTTTTTATAAATAATTAATGCAAAAATGCCTCTATTTTTCTAGAGACGCCTTACTGACCACTTCACCCAGATCTTCAATAGGCACTTATTTCTTTTATCACCACTAGAGGGAAACCAGCAAAGGAAATATTATTGTTTTTCATCAAAGAAACGTATACCCCCAGAAATATTCCTTTATTTCAACTGAGTAGTACTAAATGGGGAAAATACTAATGAAAATCATAAAAAGTTGTAGCATTCTGTACATAACCTCAAAAATAAGAAAAAATGAGGGTACACCAAATATCTTAAAGGTCTGTCGTGATCGGCCGTTTGTGATAACACATCATCTTGTTGACCTATATTATTAGCAATTTTGTAGCTGTAGATTTAGAACCTAATCTCGGACTCATCATAAGTGACCTCCAAAACACCAACATATGATTACATGATTACTCAACACAAACATATAAAAAATTCTTTCAGCACATACTTACAATACCGACCCGAAGACTGGAATTATAAGTCGGTTGAGATGTCAGTGATGTTGACGCGTTGACGTATCGTAGAATTGATAGCTGCTGGACTCCTTTCAATGTGCATCCATCGATATCTCGAAATTGAATCCAGTAGGATCCAATGGGTTCCTTTGCATTAATAACAAAATCATATCTTTCTCCTGTAACAAAAAAGTGTAAGATTGTTTGAAAACCTTTTCGCCCAAATACTGAAGTGCTACGCTGGTACATTTTTCCTTGGTATAAGTTCACGGTTTCAATTAAATAACATTCTTCGTCTGTGAGAGAAATAAATGTTTGGAGTGTTTGTGCATCACATTTTATGTAGTTATACAGGTTATTTATCAAATCCTCAAGAGGATGCTCAGAACCTAGACAAGTCAGCAAAACATTGAAGTGAAGAAAATTATATTGGGAGTTATCAAATCAACATTAAAGATGGTGCTGAGGATGTCGACATCTCTAATGGCTTGTGTCATGTTATCTTTTCGATTATTTTGGGCATGAGCATAGTGTGTTCCGAAGCTTTTCCCGAAACTGCTTTATTTTCATCAGAAAGTCTCGCGTTAGCAGTGCTTAGGACCTGTTTCATGACTTATATGATGATCCTGACTTGTTCAAAATATTTATAACTGAGAGCCAATCATGGGTACATAGTTACGCCATCTAAACCAAGAGTTTGAACTGAAAAAGCCCAGAAGTGACAAGATCAAACATGCAGGTCAATTCCGATTAAATATTTTGTCTACTGCTTTTTCAACTTTCATGGTGGAAATTATCAGGAGTTCTTAAGACAAGATAGTGCGGTCAATATGGACTATTTCTTTGGTGACGGGATTTTATTACCTCGGAATATATTCCCCGGAAATAGTTTCCCAGTCAGAATTCCCCCTAGAGAGGATTTTCCCGGAATAAATTTCCCGGGACAAAACTTCCCCGGACAAAATTTCTCCAGATCATTGATATTGGTTAAAGGGAATTTTTTGCACTCAAACAGAGCATGGTTCTATCTGGTTAGATTAGGGATAGTTTAATCGGGGGCTGGGAAGTCCGCGGAGCCCCCAGAAGGCACCCTACTGAAGGTATTATTATATATGTATATGTGTGATGTTCATTGATATTCACTGGGGAAAAATTGTCGGACATTTTTTCCGGGGAAATTTTGCCGGGGAACTTTTTCTAGGGGAATAATGTTCGGGAGCCAGTTCAAAGTTATGCGTATTTTCCGAAAAGTGGTATAAAAAAAATCTAGGCTTATGCAGAGACCAATTCATATTGGTCTATTACTGAATTGAGTACCGAGAGTCAGGTGATGGCAGCAAATTTTGACAACCTAATCTACACTTCTGCGAACAAAGCTTGAGTTTTCCCGATAGTCAATAGTCTTTAACATTAACTAAACTTACCTGCCATTGAAATAATTGTGTCAACAACGACAGGTTGTACAGGCTCGCCGTCTATAGCGATAACGGTAAGTGAATGGTTTTGAATAGTTAACGTCGCAGGACATCGCATACCAAATGCATTGATCAATCGAAATCGATAGCGTTTTCCAGGTGAAATTATAAATTCTTCTAACGCAGTATTGTTGAATATTTTTCCAGTTTCATAGTCCTATTGGAAAGCATACTAAAATAAAGTACATCTCGCTGTTCTTGCCTGGAAAGACAATGAAAATTTCTTTACATATTTTACAAACCATATAGTGACCTTTTCCATTAACTAAAATGTTTTTGGGGAACTGCCCACGTTTGTCCTTCTGCATGAAGTGTCCAGGGAATGATTCCGCAGAATATTCATGTAACCAGTCCGATATAAATATTAAGTGTGAAGGTAGATCGAAATCATATAAATGACCGTTGGGTTCTTGACTTTTTGGCCTACGAACAACAAGGCTCCCGGCTAAACCATCGAGTTTATGAAAGCCAATGTGTGAGTGCCAAAAATGGGTACCGTCATTTTCGGCGATCCACTGGTATCTTAAAACACAAACGTTTAAACATAAAAAGTGTATTCATCATCTTCATGTATAATCAGATTGGGAACAAAAATTTCTGTGAAATAATAATTGTATATTAATTTTTTTTTTATTTATTAATTAACGGGCGGAATCGCCCTTTTTACTTAATTTTTGACACATTGTTTTCAATCGTGAGAATTTTTGCGAGAGCTGCAGATCGACTTAGAAAGATGGCGCCATACTTCACATTTGTGTATGAAATGTAGGACTGCAGAAACCTACACCAAGTACAGCGGCGGTCATGAGTCGATTTCCGCCAGATAAACAATATTTTCGAAAACGTAAACAAACAACGTGGCTCGTCTTACCAACAGCGAGCTGCTGCTTCAAAACGAAATCGAAAAATTGTTCACCGGACGGGGATCGAACTCACGACCTACGACTCCGTAGTCCAGTGCGTTAACCGCCTGAGCCACGAAGCCGATATTAATAGTAAAAAATGAAGATAAAATATGCACCTGAATGTCGTTCCTTCTGGAATAGGGCATTGAGTCACGTATGGTACACCATCGTAGAATTGAGAACCCCTCTGCAGCATAACATGCCAGTGGATAGCAGCTTCAAGACCAGGGATGCGATTACTAACATCCACGATTACCTTGTCGCCCTGACAAACTTCAATTCTGGGACCAGGCAACATTCTATTGACTGATAGAAAACTTCGTTCCACTCCATCGGCTAATACACACTGACATGTGCTTTGAAGAGAATTGGTTGAATTTGGTCTGCATATTTCGCAAGCTCTAGTCCCATGCAAATTGTGCAAATATAACTGACAAGTCTTTTAAACTTAATTTAATATTCATCTTTCGATGTTGAAACTATTGTCGTCAATGGATATATCGAAGGATGGTGTTCATCAGCGAATATGATGGAAATGAAGTTATTGATAACTGATGTTCATAATGTCAAATAATAAAGGTGATACTTCTATTGACAATGAAATTACTGAGTGATGTTGATCGTGACTTTTGGAAATGGGAGACGAGATTTTGGATTATGATTAACGATTCTGAAGAATGGCGACGATATAGTGGCGTATGATAGAAGATCAGAGACAATTTCAAATGAAGATAACTGCGAAGATGGCTAGTGATTCATCTTCATATCTTATGCTCCACCATTGTCGTCATCATTTTTCGGCTTCAATTATTGATAAATTATAATTGTCACAGTTCAAGTCAAAACTATTTTATTTAATTTCTGCAACTACTTCTTACAACCGTCTAGGTCAATACCATCCAAAATATTGCATAACATGGAAAAACTGTTCAAGGAAAGTATTGCGAAATATTTTGATGTTGAAGACTTGAGATATATTTATTGATATAGTATTAAGCAACGTTTCATATTCAGTGGAATTGTCAAGGAAAATCTTATTTACTTAAATAACAATAAAATATACTTATCATATATGGTATCAGTGTAACTCACGAGCCTAGTACGTTGTAGTATTCAAGAGTAAATTTGTAATAACAAATTTTAGGTAGTTCGTAGTCCTTACAGGTACGACTGCATTCGACTGGTGTAGACAAAGTCAGATTCGATAATTTTTTACAAGTGCTTTTGTAATAGTTCGAGTTCGTCATGTCATATCCATCAGTAACTATCAGGAATATAGTGCATATGTAATATTTATTTAAAATAATAAACGTAAAACCTAATCTAGGCATTTTCATGATAATCACATGGGCCTACAAAAAAAGCTGTAGTTTGATATACTTCTAATCGTAATCTGGCCAGATTTTAAAAGAGATTGTTATATATTTTGAATAAATTTTATGTTTTGACAATTATATAAAAGAAAATTCCTAAATTCAAAGTTCCACGCCAATGTCTCCATTTTTTGGAAATTCTCAGTAAACCATTAAAAATTACAAATCATTATCGACAGGCACCAAATCTTATGTATTTTAACATTTTTGACGTTAATTTTGTTTCCAATTGTAGTTCACAAATAGAAACCGTTTTTATGAGGTTGACAGTCGTGCTAAGGATATCTAATTTTTGTCTGATTTGTCAAGAGCTAAAAAATGGCCCTGATTAATATTGCAAGCAGAGATTACTATAGTGACGTCAAACTAATTTTGAGTAATCTGCATTAACTACTGAATTCTTAATAAAGAAATACTTACCAGCTCCTTCAAGAACGATATTGTCAATGTGCACATGTGACGTCAAAAAACATGTTGAGTCGAACAAAAAGAAAGAAGAGATGATTAAAAGAACATTAAATATGAATTGGTCCATTTGAAATTTGCTTCTTTCTTAAACAATATCTAAATTAGCACTGAATATCGTAAACTTGACAAGAATGGAAATGACTGACAGGAAAACTATCAGTATATTGTTTCAATTATCGTTATCTCATATAACATTGCTCTCCTTACGTGCTAAGAAATAAGCAATTAGTTATGAGTAATGACATATAATTTAAGTATTTATTGAAATAGAAAAATGAATTTTTACGAAAAGGTAAACTTTTCTACAATTTTCATATTGAGCACGGTGGGGCTCGATATACTTTAACCCTAAGTGTCTTGCATATGCGATTTTTTTTCTGTTTGCACTTTTATGAGGTCTAATGAACATGCTGACACAAAAAGAAAAAAATTGTCATGGCCATTTTTTTTAAAGAGAGTTCAATTAGAATAATTTCCTGATAATACCTTAAAAATTATTTTCATCAGTTTAATAATCAGTTTAACACTTTCATTTTACCATCAAAATAGAATTACTATAATAGAAATACCAATTTGTAACTAGAATATTAAAAGAATCATTGAAAGGGTTAAATGAAACTAAGCAATATTTAAATCGTATGAAATGTATTACAATAGTAAAAAGTAATAGTTAAGCCAATTTACCCATAAACATCATTAGTTAATCATGTTAATTTTGATTTTTTTTTCTGAATTAACTAGCATAAGTTTACCCTGTACTGATACCATATTCTTCGTCTTTCGGAGACACAATAAACAAATTCGTTGACGATTTTCATCGTGTAATCTTGCGTGATCATTCGACATTTTTACTTTGCAACACGGCATAATATTTCTCGTTTACGTGTACATATTATCAAGCATTCTTAAAATTAGACTTAAATTATGTTGATTTATGTAATATAATAATTTAAATATTGTGTAGTTTCATTAAAACTGCAATGCGCAGAATAGAAATAATGATAAAAAAATCATTATTTTAAAAATGTTTTCTTATAATTGTTTAAAGATTAAAGTTACAAATTGGTATTTTAATTATAGTTACTCTATTTTCATAATAAAATGAAAGTATTAAACTGATAAAAAATGAATTTTAAGGTACTAACATGAAATTATTGTAATTTAACTCTAAAATAACGAAAAATCGTTTTTTCAAAAACGGACCTCAAGATTTTTTTCTCTTTTTTTGTCAACATGTTTGTTAGACCTCCCAAAAGTGAAAACAGAAGTAAAATTTCATATCCAAGACACTTTGGGTTAAAGTATATCGAGCCCCACCGTGTGTCTTGAATACACTGTTAAAAATGACATGAAATTTAATGCAAAGTCTACGCCCAGCAATGCATTAAATTTAATGAGTTTGTAATTAAAATGTATTTTAATGTGCAGGAACATAAGTCTTCAAGTAATGTTACTGTATGTTTCATACATAAGCAAGTTTAATGTACTGTACCCTTCGTGTTTATTAAATTTCAATACTTTTTAAAAATGTACATTTCCAGTGCATGTACATGATTTTTAATGTGCTTCAGCTATTCAATTACATGTGCATGACATTTCATAAAACATAAAAAATATATTTGCCACTTGAATGTACAGGAGGCCCTCCATATTTTATAAAGTAAGTAGACATAAATCATCAAATCAATATTTGGTTAGAAACTCTCTATACAATGGATACAATTAAATGTATTAAAACTGCTCATATATTTGTCAAAAAATGCCGCCTAATAACTATTCAGCAAAATTCTTCAAAATATTTATGAAATAAATGTCGATTGGTGAAGGGCGCATATCAAATTCTGCGAACTGTTTACACTCCTTATTGTATATTGTTTACATTTCACGGTTGTTATTCTTTTCATTGCCCGCGGTTCTTGGAAAACTTGTACCTTGCTATTAAATTATAGACGGTAATAATCAGTATCTTGCGAATATTCGACTGGTGTGGCTCTTCTGCATTGTGTAAGTAATAAGATCTTTTCCGTCCGTTTATAATTATATTATTTTTTGCCGTTAGTGACCATAGAACCCGATTAACTCATATTAAGCATTTCAGGAAAATTATGAAGAAAACCTATGTGCCTCTGCTGAGAATAAAAACGCCTACGAAATAATTGATGTAAATGTTAACGACAATTATAGCAATAGCAGTGATGATGATAATCAATGATGATGATGAGGATAATGATGACGATGATGATTATACTCGTATTAAAGCTGCTCAACAAAGTTCAATCTTTTTGTCAATAGTAGGTACACTCAAAAAAAGTTTATTCCAAAATTACAAATATGCATAAAAACTGAACTGAAACTGCATAGTAAGTGTCCAGACTATTTTTAAGTTGTGGTAAACAAAAAACATCTGCATAACATTACCTAAATTATTGTCTAGAAACTCGACAAAAACGTATTTAGGTTGTTCGTGTTAAATATTCTGAATACTTTTTTTTTTTGTAGAAACAGAGCAGAAACTGTCCATACTTTACTTACAAAAGGTATCGACAAAGAATCCATCATTTTGTTAAATTTTGTATGGAAAACTGACCACATTTTATTATTCACAAACTGGCCAATATTTAGACCGAATTTCCTTTATTAAGGCTGTACATTAGATTAATTTTTACACTGAATTTTCAATTCGGTGTACATTTTTGGGGTACATACAAGGGCGTCTACAGGGAGAGCGAAGAGGGGGCAATCCCCCCCCCCCTGGCCCGACAGTGTATATTTATTAGTTATGTAACTTCCATTAACATATAGTCCCATAATTAATTTTGCCTCCTCCTGAAAATAATCCTGCGGACGCCCATGGGTACACTGTAAAAAGTGTTGATGTAAATTTACCACGAAAATCGTAGGACACAAAAATACCACTGATAATCGCAGGAAAGTTACTGATACTTGGTAAAGTATAACCTGTTCAATGTAAAATTTCTTTGAAAAGCGGTGTAAAATTTCCGTGGAGCTTGTAAATGTACACTGATTTTCTAAGGAAAATTACACAAACAATGTAAAATTTTTTACAGTTTCTGACGGAAAATTACCATAATTATCACTGGTATTTTTGTGTCCTATGATTCTTGTTGTAAAATTACAGTTTTATTGTAATATTACTTTATTTATGGTAAAACACCTTCAGAAATCGCTGGAGAACTACAACAAATGTGTAATTTGACCACGAAAATCGTTGTAAATAATTACATTACTGAAATGTAATTTTGCTTCCCACTTTTTTCAGTGTACATACATGAAACTCCGTGGAGAATGTCATTAAATTTAAGTTTTTGTGTACATTGAATTTAAGTTTACCATACGGGCATGAATATTCAATAAATTTAATGCGTTTCCTTTTAACAGTGTACATTAATTTTCAATTTCATTACATTCTTTTGGCTCCAAGAAGAGATGTCTCTTTATTGTATCGAAGTCTGAGGTAAATTTTTGAACAACCAATATTCTTTGCTTTTAGTTTATCTGAAACACCAATCTGATTTTTTTTATTACTTTCACAAATGTTAGATCGTTTTTTTATCATCAAAGTAAAATTGGATTTTGCTAATTAAAAGCTTTAAAATATATCAAAATGTCAACTTTCTTCCACTTAAGTTTCAACATTATCGTTCGCTAACCTCCAGAATGTATCAGTTATTTAAGATATATATGCTTTATACCTACTATATACATATATGACATCGCAAATAGCCTCAATTAGAATATAATTCCAAGATAAGCAGATTGCGAAGTCAGCTGTCCATTATGAGTGCACATATAAATGCATGTTCTGCGACTTACAATTTGAAACATAATATTAATATCAAACATTCTTCGAATTCCATAACTAAAATGGCGATTTATATGCTCCAAAAAAGCTCCAATATTTTTTTATTAAGATCTACTTCGTAAACATTTTATTGCATACCTGAAGATATTGTTGAATGAAAGTTTGATCAATCTTCACATACGCCGTATCATAACTTATCGTCTCAGTTGCAACATAAAAAATTAAATAAACATAAATTTATCGCGTATTACATTTGACGTTTATCATGTGTTTATTTCTAATTGATTAACATATACTTGAAACTGGTCACGTGGACGATAAAGCGATATGCATATACCCATGAACGTCACAATCATATAACGAGTTTATTGCAACTTTTAAAACGTGTACTAGTTAATTACTAAATTAAGTCGGTGATGAAGTTTTACGTTTTATCAAATTGAATAGCAATGTTTAAATTACTTTGGTAAATTATGTATGCACGAACGTTACGCGTTAAAATTAATTGTAGCGATGGTAGTAAATCAAATATTGTGTAGATGTATGCAATGAACTTATTGAGTAAAGTACTAGCATAATACTTTACAGTACCTTATTAATCATTTTATCAGTTATGAATGTCCCACTTGTACACAAGACAATTATTTTTGTGATGCATTTACTCATTATATCGCAAACTTATATAGCAATTTGATATATTTATGATACAAATTATAACTCAAATGAGCTCAAAAATCAATTATCATGCAGGAAATGTGATAAAACTTGATAAACATAAACTATTTCTTACAGCGCTAGATGGCGCTTAAATCCGAAAGTAAAGTTTAACAGATAGACGTTTTAACTAAATAGAGCACGACTCTAATTGTGGATTAATACGCCACCTAGTGGTCCGCTATTGCACGTATATCCCAAAAACAGATTTTTGGTAAAAACACCGTATGTTTATTTCGAAATTTTGTAGTTACTATTGTACAATGTTATATTAAATAAATGAAATGCCGTACACAAAAATATACGTATTTTATGTCTAAATACAAAAAATATAAATTATCACTTCAATTGTTGTCACTTGGTATAAAGCTTCCACATTCTGGAAAATTATTAGGAACTGGTGGTAAATCTGTTTGTGATCCAACATTGAATATCATGGCCATACCTACGACAGCATGGAAAATAACGTGGCAGTGGAACAGCCAAAAGCCTGCAATTAAAATTGAGTATTGACTTTGTTAGTGTTACACTTTTCAACGCAAATGCCGAGATTTTAGTATATTTATTATAGAATATTGTACAACTAGGGAGCAAAATAGGGAGTCTTGATTCGCTTCGGCGTAAAATATACACTCGTTAGCACACTTATTTTATTTTTGCTCCTCGATATACTTAATTTGCTCCCTAGGGAGAGAAAGTGACACTTTGCTCCCGCGAGCAAAATAACCTTTTGTGCTCAGAATATTATTTGTTTACCTGGATTGCTCGCATTGAAGCGAATGACGACGTAGCCATTTTGCGGTACTATTACGGTATCTTTTAAGGGTGCGTCATCGAAATTTCGAAGTAAGAGACCCTTTTCATCCAAATCTTTAATGTATTCCAAATTGATTGGATTGTCGGTTGGGCGATCAATTCCGAGGACAGAAAATGAATACCCGTGTAGGTGAAATGGATGGGCAATACGTGGTAAATTAGCTGCGGAAGATTTATTATTACTATATTTGTCATTATCGTCATCAAATTATCTATTAAAAGTTTCAAAACGTACACAAAATGTACATGATGGTGTTTTAAGAACATGTACTCCTTTTAGATTATCAAATGCTTCCCTATCACAAATCACTAAAAATGTAGTTGAACTCAACCAACCTCCAGATGTGAATCTGCAGGTTGGAGTTTGAGTTCTATTTTTCTAAGGTATAACAATTTACCAGTATCGAATACGATGAGTTCTACAATTGAATGGAGCGGAATATCGATGATATGCGTGCAGGTACATCGGTCTTTGCATTTGCTGGGTTTGAAGCTACTGTTGCAATAAGTTCCTGGTGCAGCATCGTTAAACTGTGTGATCGAAGGAGATGATGGAAGTACAAAGGATATGTCGTCAATATGAGCTTCAAGCAGGTGTAAACGGGGAGTAACTGCATCAAAAATACACCAGCAAAATAGAATTTCATAGGCCAATTTTTATAAATGATGAAAAATAGAAATTAGCATTTAAGACAGGTGTAAATTTATAATTATACATACCAAAAAAATGACCGTAATTATTTGGAGTATAAAGCTCTTCCCGAGTCCATTCTTTGAAACCGAATGGTAGATACAATTTCACGTCTGGCTTATCTGCAGAATCTGGATAATCAGGGGGGCCTAACCTTTTCAGTTGATTCACGCATATCGGATCATTTTGAACTGTATCACATCTTGTGTCTAGTGCATTTAAAATCTGAAATTATATCATGTAATATGTTAAATGAATATTACGGTTTTGTTTTACTTCATCAGGGATAGAAATAGAACTTCGACTTGTCAACATTCCTTTTTGAATATATTTTTAGCCACCAATGAACAAAAATTATCTCTTAAAGATTCATCATTCTTTCGGTCTTTCCTAGTTCTGATGAAGGAAAATATTTGAGAAACATGCCAAGAAAATAGATAATATTTTTATGTTTCGGAATTGGAATATGACAGCAAAGAAACAAAGCCTTACAATGCCTTCAGGAAGAGGTGTTTGAAAAGTCGGCTGTCCAGTTAATGGACTATCTGGTCCATGTTTATATCGTAGTTTGGCGACTTGCAAAACTGCTGAACGAAACGGGTCTTGCGTTGGGTAACAATCGCCGATAAGTTTGACCTGAATCCAATATGTTCCAATCGGTTGGTCAGCATTGATTATGAAATCGAACCTCTCACCTAGAACATTACAAATATGTTTAGGAATTATTAATCTTTGTTATTTTTACCATACATATAAACGAAAACAAACAAACAATAAAACAACACTATAAAGAACCACTTTTATGTACATAAAAAAATTCGTACCAGTTTGAGAAACTATGGTGTTAACATCGACTGGCTGCAGAGGCCTCGCGTCGCTTTCAATGATGGTAAGGGTATGGTTTTCAAAGGTTATCGCAACAGGACATAGAGTTCCTAATGCATTCACAAGCCGAAATCTATAACGTTGATCTTTTGAAACGATATATTCTTCTATGGGAGTATTTGTTGTATTTCCCGATGTTGGGTCCTGTCAAATATAATATTGTAGGAAAATAAGAAAGAAAAACAGCAGAGTTCAAAATGAAAGATAAGATTAAAGTTTATCTCATTAAATATCAAAATAAAATTAAGACTTCATTATTAACTGTAATTCAAAATGGAGTCAATAACTTACCGTAAATCTACCTTTTCCGTTTATCAGCAAATTTTTAGGGTATTGCCCTCGAGTTTTGATTCCTCGCAGTCCAGGATATACGTGTGTTGTATATTCGTGAAACCAGTCATTCAAAAAAATCATGTGGGTTCGTAAATCATGGTCGTACAAATGATTGTGTGGATCGGTATCTTTTGGTTGGCGAATTGTGAGGGCACCATTCACTCCATCCTTTCGCTGGAGTCCTGTATGGGAATGCCAGAAGTATGTTCCTGCTCTATCTCCAGTCCATCGGTATCTTCAGACATACATTTATAAATAATGTAAGTATTAAAAAGGGAATTACTTTTTATATTCATATTTTCAGTGAAGTGATTTAAATTAGCCGAATATATCAAGGTCTACAAGACTTCAAAACAAAAAAAGAATTTTTATCTTCACTTAGTTAATAAGTCTGCCTAATCGTAGTAACGATTCCATTCTTATACACTCCATGGGACGGCGTGCGTACCACTGAGGATCGCTGCCGTTCTATGGCGATTACACAGCAGTCTCCGCTGGGAAGTGGCGCCGCCCCATGCGTGGTTCTCATCATCATTCGAAGATTCTTACCTGAATGTAGAGCCTGGGTGAATCGGACACTGAGTCACATAAGGTGCTCCATCATAGTACTGTGAACCACTTTGTAATATTCCATGCCAATGAATAGTGATCTCTTGATCTAGTATGGTATTAGTGACATCAACTATTACTTCATCGCCTTTACAGATTTCGATACTTGGCCCTGGTAACATTCTATTTACTGATAATAATACTCGCTCGATACCGTCTGCTAAGACACATTGGCAGGTGTTCTGCAGAGAATTTGTGGAATTTGGAGTGCAAATGTCGCACGCGCTTTGGAAGTAAAACAATATTAAATTTCTTTTTTTTTTCAATAGAAAAATATATGTTTTAGGTGTTAATGATTGATAACAATCCCAATGAAGCTTCATTTCGTAAGTAAATAGTTGTGTATAGTGTGAACATTTAAGAAATTAGTCATATCGTAGACATATACTTTTTAATTAAATTTGGAACTCACTCTCCCATGACTGTGTAATATTCTAGTGTGAAGTGGTAGTAACATCTTTTTGGTGCTTCTTCTGTTCGACATGTTCGACTGCATTCGACAGGTGTGGAAAAAGATGAATCTGGAATGAAAGATCTAAAATGTGCTTTGATTATTTCTCTCACAGGAAAGGCATTACCAACCGATAATACCCTTCTAGTCTGTAAATTATTCTTCATCCATTTTACACAAATTTTTAAAAATGCCCGCTGAAAACTGATTGATTTAAAACGTGAAGTTGGCACAAGGTTACAAATTTTGCAGACCAACTGTGCCAAATTCGCGATAAGAAAAATACTTCGCGATCTTCGAAATTAATTGTATATTTCCCTCAAGATTCCATGCATCTTAACAGAAAATAATAATAATGACTAATGTTTTATTATACACAGGTAACTTTTAACGTTGTTTTATAGTCATCAACCTTTGTAATACTTACTCCACAGTAATTCCGACTGACACGTGTATTCTAATATTTTAGTAGAAAAATATAACTACAATGTATTTAATACATAATATCGCTATGAACTTACTATTATCATTCGCCGCAAGGCAAAGTGCACCAGTGGAAATAATGACACTCGCTAAAAAATTCAAACTACACATAGTTTCCGCAACAGCTGTATTTTTTAACGTATGTAATACAAAGTGCGAAGTGTCTGCACGATCCGCGTAATTTAACTGGCATTAACTTACTTTAAATGCGGTATTATTATTCTACAATGTCTAACCACATAAATATAAGGATAAGGTGGCAGGTATCAGTCACTTATCAGGCAAAGTAAATCACATGTATAATGCAGAATTAATAGCGATGAAACGTCTAATGTACATGATAGGTCCAGTTTACATCCATTTGTCCATGTACCAAAAATGGCCACCCAATGAACATCCATTGTTTTAAGCCCACTCTTGGTGCAGATACCAAAGTTTTTGGTTTGGAAATGTAACTGATCTATTTATCTAGACGTCCAATGGACGAACATTGAATGCCCTGATTTTATCGGTCTGTGTAATCATTTCGTATAATCATTCACTTCTTTCTTGTGTATATTTAATTGTATTTCAAGTAAGCCCGTACAATGCAATTGCAAACGTAGCCAGTCGTTAAGGGATTATCGCAGTAAGCGAGTGGCCCGGGTTCGATCCTTTATAGGGGAGTTTTTTTTCCTTTTTTTATAGTTATACTAACTTATTTCTAAGCGTGTTAAAACACGTAAAAATAGAATAAGATATATAAATGTGCTCAATTACATAAGTAACATAAAAATCATTATAAAATTGTAATAATTAGTACCATTTTTTATTGAAAGGAAAATTATGATTGGTCCTTACATGGATTCTATCTTTTCCTCTACAATTCTTAAGTACAATCCATAATATGTCAACTTAATGTTCAATATTCGCCCTGTGAATGTCAAAAATCGTGTTTGAAACAACACAAAGACCGATGATTTTTTTCAATACATCTTCAAATCAACAAAGTTATCATCACCGTCAATTCCGTTTCTATATTTACACTTTTCAGGTTAGCATGAAGGATTATTTCAATTTTCAGAATATGAATATGTTATCCAATAAAAAAATCCATAAACCAATTTTTTATTTTGTGGTGACAATTTAATCTTTATTTACGTGTACAATGAGAAACTACGAAACTGCGAAAAAGAAATAACCTTCCTTCCTTTCAAGTTTATAACAACTAAGAAAAGAAGTTTGAAATAGAAGATATAATATTTAAATAAAGGTTAGAATAAGGGAAGTTGTACTAAACAAAAATTCTAATCAATTTTATTTTAGCCCTACATGGTCCGAAAAAGTGGGAAATATATTAGAGGACACATCAATCATAAAAAGTATCGATATATTTTTTTCGGAATTTTAAGGGAATAAAAATGCTTTCGTACAACCAAGTAGCTTAGAAAATTAAAATTAAAAGTGAATAAACAAGGACAATGATTTACGTTTTCTAGGTATGTCATATTACAAACATCCATTAACAAGGAATATAATTGACATTATCACTTTCGGTTGTTTACGACTTAATTTTTTAGCTATGATTCCGAAAAAAATTATCGTCGAAGGCGTACAAATAACAATAAAAAATAATTAGTTGGATAAGAATGACATGATTGTTTAATGGATTCGATAGACTACGCTGTCAAATGTTATTTTAATACTTTGGCTTTGATGATTCGATACCCAAAAACTTCAAATTGAAACATGATTTAATGAAGGACATAATATCATGCCTATATAAATTTTAAACTGATTTATCGTAATTTTTGATAGTAACAATTTTTGTTAGGACCATTTACCTCAGTAAGTTATGCACTTTAATAAGTAATCCCTCCTTTCGTGATATCCGCCTTTATTAATATAATAACGGACCTAAACGTAATGTTTAACTGAATTCCAAAAATTATAAAGATCCGCTGAAATATCCGATTCGGATTCTGAAGATGTTGATTTATCTGGACCAGTAATCCCGAAACTAAGGTGTTTGATAAAAAAAGATTGTCCTTTCGGAGCAATTATCAATCAAATTAAAGTCTTGTTGCGAAATGGTAAATGTACAAATATTATCGACCAAAATCGATGAGTATACTCGGTGAAATTCCTCTTATGACTGATGACAATTATTGCCCTATCTATATTTCAAGCCCTTAATCTTCTGTGCGACCTTAATCAATTATTAATATCGATGTGACTCTCCGCAGATGACTGGGCACTAAAACTTTACGTCATTTTAACAAACTGTCAAACTGATTTTCTAGGGTAAAATACGTTACATTGCCAGTTATAATAGTTGAATTTAATATGTTATAATATAAAATCGAAAAAATGGCTGAAAATCGCCGAAATAAATCAAAGCCAACGTGGGTGAACAGAAGATGACATATGCAATACTAACTGCTCTTGACAAACCCCTTAAACGCTCTGATTTATGTATTTGGAGGTATGGGATTATTGTGATTTTGTGTCCACAGAAACTGAAAACATTCAAGTCAACATCTTGGGACGTGAAATGCACTAAGAAACATTTAAGCAGTTTGAAGATATTTTCAAAACTAAATAGTACACTGATAATTATGACAATACGGTAGCTGAAAATGATGTACATACAGTCTTTAAGACTCCTGAGCACCTGTTTTCCGTTTACCATATGGAAACAATGTAGTTTGGACGAATATATTCGTCATGGTGCATAGGAGAGTTAATGAAGATAGCGATGAGGATCTAAATTTTAGTGCACTATTTCCAACACATAAAACTATTTGAAATATGGGAACCTGAAAACACGAACTGGAAAAATATCTCAGTTTACCACGTGCTAAAGAAGGGCAGGATATATACTATTATGGTGAAAATGGTACAAATATCCACATTTGGTACGTATGGTTGAAGACTTTTTAGCGATTCCTGCCGCATCAGTACCTTCGGAACGGTTGTTTTTACGGGCACCGCGCCTATATTAATGAGGAAACATCGCCACCGCTTAAATGCTGAATCGACACCTACTATGTTATTTTTAAATTCTTGTGTTTATGTATGACATAAAATAAAAAATCATAGCCATGATGTATCTGCAAAGATACCTTGTATGAATTTCGGGAGAATTGAATCATTGCATTGGTCCCGAAATTTTATATTTTTTGATGTGCAAGAAAGGATCCAAAGACCTTTAATTCATGACAAGTTTCAAGGACCTTTCCTAGTCACGTGACCTTGATTTTATTACCGCGTGCCCGATTTTGGATCTTTTTACCCTGGACGAGAATGAAGTTAGGCGTCTGGCGTTGATCTACCTTCATGTAGACCTCAAGAGTCATTCTTTGGGCTATGGACATGGAAAAAATTTTGCTTGAATATTTCAAAGTCTTTTCAATCTTCCTGCATCGGCCCTAGTCTATGGGATCGGAACAGCGGTGAGAATACTTCCCTAGTTCTTTTAGGTTGCTAAATTGACGATCAGCTGGAGGATAGGGATATCTAGAAAGCTTTTATTCGGGCTTGTCGAGGTTGGCGACGACTAGAGGACTGTACTAAGAGGGACGCAATTGAATCATCTAGGTCACTGCCCTTGGTGGTTTCAATGATCTTTTGACCTATGATCACTGGTTCGAATTTCGCCAAGCTACTCGGACCCCCGAAACCCAAACATTCTGGGTATTTTGGAGGACTGCTCGCAAAGGCCTGACTAATGAGTAGAGGTGCTAATCCTCATTGGTGTTGTTGTGTGCAGATCCATTTTTTTCTAAATATATAAAGCTACGATAGACGTGTTTGTGGATATTTTTGTTTATATATATGTATATAAATACACTAATCGTTCACGGTCTGAATGTTTTATACACTGTTACTGGGCTTATATACTATTATAATATTCTCTTTTAGAGGAATCAATACACTAAACTACTAATACTATTACTGTTTCTGCAATGTAAATAAACTGTAAATTACATTGTGAAATTATAAACTCTATTTGGTTTATTGAAACGTGTTTGATTTTCTTCATATAATTTCAGCTAAAAATTTAAACCACCAAACTTAATGTGCTGCGGCTGGAAGTTGCCTCATTTTTTGAATTTATAGAAACTCATGTAGGACCTAATTGGGTCGCAGTCCAGCAGATCTACAAAGCTTAATACGATCAAAGTGTGGTTATTTAATGGTAAATATAAGTAACGTGTGCAAATTTATTTTCTGATATTGTTTCAGTGATGTCTAAATAAGTTTAAATAAACTTAATTTTAAAATTTTTTGGGGGTTTATTGTATACAATTTTAATAAATTAATACCTTCAAACTTCAGTTTAACTTTAAATCTTCGTATTAATATCGAGGAAGATGTTTTATGATAAAGAGTCTAATAATTACTTTAAAAGTGTAAAAAATTCCAAAATAGATTTGGAAATAGTCGTTTAACATCACCTTTTCCACGATTTTCCAGTCATGATACTGAAATGTCATGATACTGAAATTCAAATAACCGACATTTCGAATAACCGACTGCCAAAAAGTCGTCAGTAAAAAACTGAAATTTCAAAAATTGACTACCCGCTCGTCGCTGTATCTATTTTTTTATGTGTCGGCTTTTAGACGTGTCGCTTTTTGGTTTGTCGGCTTTCTGACGTATTGGCTGTTTGCCTGTTGGCTTTTTGACGTGACGGGTTTTCGACCCACACCCTCGGTATTATGACGTGTCGGCTTTTTGAATGTCGGTTTTTTGACCTGTCGGTTTTTGTTACAGTCGGTTTTTTGACGGTCGATATTATGACGTGTCGGCCTTTTGACTTGTCCGCTTTTTGCCTGTCGGCTTTTTGCCTGTCTGCTTTTTGACATGTCGGTTTTTTGCCTGTCGGCTTTTTGAATTTCGGTATTTTAACTGTCGGCTTTTTAATTTGTCGATTTTTCGACCCGCACCCTACTATTATTGGGTGTGCGCGTTTGTTCGACGTAATTAATTTAAATAACGCCTGAAACCAAAATGGCGATTTTCAAATAAAAAACGTGGGCATTTTTTTGGGTTCTTTTTGTATATTGGAAAAGCAGAAAATATCTAATAGTTTATGTAATGGTCCAAGATTATAAGAAAATTATTTTTTGACCAAATCTCGCTAGTCAGATTCCTTGAAATTTTGGGCCGTAAAAGTACAAACATATTCTTTATTGAGTATATTCCGAAAATACATCTACTTTATGTTTATCTTTGACATTCTTACATTTGTTTGAGTCGCTGATTGCGAATGGTGGAAAAAATTGTTGCGAAACTGACCACAATGAATACTCGGGGATTTTTGGAACAGCTGAATGCTAATATCAGTTTCTAAAAATTAAAAATGTTTCCACACTAAAAAATGTTTCCATTTGTGTTTAGCCCTTTCGTGTCTCCGCTCCAGGACAAATATATGAGAATAAATATTTTCAACAAATATGGCAATGGTCACTAATACTAATATCAAAAAAGTTGTATAACATAATGTCAGCCATATAAACATTTTAGTAAGTTTTTTGTTCAATGCTGCGACTACTTACGTTTCTCAGGCCGTTGATTACGAATCTGGATATAAAATTTAAACATTCAAAATGGTGGATACAACAGGGCGTACCGATTTTAAAAATATTTTATATTCGCTAAAAACTTGCCACTAAGAAGTTTTTGAGGTCGTTCATTACGAATCTTTTTGGATTCATTTTTTAAACAGTTCATGGATTAGTGTTAGGCTTGCTACTCTGCGGACTTTTAGTCGCTGATTACGATTGTGCAATCGATTTCAAACATTCAAAATGGCGGTTTTCAAAAACGTTTATAAATTTAGTTATTATGTTACAAGTTGGTAATTAGGTTCCAGCTTATTAAGAATCTGGTGTCAGTTATTAAGTTTTAAGTTTAAAATCCATGAATTTTTTTAAAAATTTGTCCGCCACATTCAATTTAAGTTACACTGAATATTGTGTTGTTTGTTGTTTGTTGTCTGTTGTTTATTGTTTGTTGTTAGATATTGAGATTATTCTAAAATGGTGAGTCTGGCAACTCCGAAAATCCCTGAGTAATAAGTTTCCAGCAAAATGGCGTAATGTTTTTAATATTTGTGCGACATATTGGATTTTCAATTGAAAATTGAAATTGATTCTTAATTAAGAATGTTCAAGCGTCAAATATCAAGACAAATGATTCGAGTTTTGAAAATTTGGCTGCCATATTGGATCCCACTTTACAATTTTTAAAATCTAACGTCAGATTCATAATTTGAGGCCCGATAACCTTTTAGCAACAAGTGTCAATCAAAATAGTTCGATTTTCTGAAGAATCTATTTTCATAAAACCTCTATCATTTTAAATTCATAACATCTAGCATCACATTCGTAATTAACGACTCTGTAAACTCTTGGATATTGAGTAATCGGTGTCAATAATTTTTTATATAGATACGACATAAGATTGGTAACAAAGTACACACTGCCATTTTTTTGTTGTTGCTACTTCGTTTTGCGCCGAAGAACCGAATATTTTAGAATTTGCCTAGAACAACCGGACAATAGCGATTTATTATATCGTAGCAACTTTTTAATTTCCCGGTTCTTCATCGCACACTACGAAATGGCCGATTTTTTTTCGCAAACTTTTAAAGCATCCGGTTTTTCGTCGCAACTGTCGACATGTCCGGTTATTCCTCCCAAAACCGAGTTATCCGGTTTTTTGTATCACGTTTGAGTTGTCTGGTTTTACGTATCAGCCATCAATATGTTGTACGTGACCAAGTGAGAAGATAATGTAATTTTAGTAGAAAAAGTCCTTTAATAATATAATACATAGTTCAATTAAGAAAAATTTAAAAATATAAAATTCGTCAAGTTTTTATGTTATATATTAAGTTTAAAAGACATTTAAATACAAGTTGAAATAACATTGAAAATATGTTAAGAATGAGGCTCAAAAATCAACACAAGAGTATGCAATATGCATAACTGGGTAAAGTGGAAATGTCTAAGATAAAATTGTTACGGAGGCTGAATGATTCACGATTACAGAACAATGCTTGATAAATACATACAATGCCATCTGGTAGTTGGAAACTGAATGTTGGTGAAGGCGTTGATGGCTCGATCGGTGCATTTTCATACTGAAGTGTCGCCACCTGTGAAATTTCTAATGGGGCGCAAGTTTCAGTACCAAGTAGTCGAATTTGAATCCAATAAGATCCAATAGATTGATTTGCATTAATGACGAAGTCATATCTTTCACCTAGGAGATAGATAATCAAAACAAAAATTAAAAATCAATTTCGAAAATTTATTAAATCATAAAAACTACCTTAAACTTATTAAAGTAAAAAGTGCCAAAAAGTATTAAAAATTAATCGTGGTTCAGAAAGGTTAATTTAAAAAATGATTTGAAAACCATTTAACGATTTCGGCCCTGGATGGAAGACATAATGAGAATAATTGATATAAAGAAAGGGAAGTAAAAAATTTAAAAATTAACAAATATCTATATAGTACATATTATAATTTTAAACAGTTCTACCTGTCATAGACACAATCGTATTTACTTCAACGGGTTGTACAGATTCTGTGTCAGTGGCAATAACAGTAAGAAAATGGTTTTGAATTGTCAATGCAACTGCACAAGGACCTCCGAAAGCATTGATCATACGAAATCTGTATCTTTGTCCCTGCGAAACTTTAAATACTTCGATTGGAGTATTTGTCGTTTCTCCGCTTTTTCTATCCTGTAATATAAATATTTCGTCGTGAAATTCGCATTTTAATTTTTCTATTAAATTTTTTATTAAAGCTAAATATAACACCTTCAGAGCTTAGAAGAGAAATTTATTTAAATCTTCAGAAAGACGAATCAAAGAGCAAGACAATCGCTAACGATTGAGAGTTCAATATTGTCAAAGTTTGACTTACACAAAATGATTAATTTACCGTAAATTGGCCTTTTCCGTTAATCAAAATATTCGTTGGCCATTGACCCCGTAAATTCACAGCGCGGAGACCCGGATAAATTTCTATAGCATATTGATGTATCCAGTCTGCTAATAAAATTTGATGGGTTGTCAAGTCGTGGTCGTAGAGATTCCCATGGGGTTCCTTATTTTTTGGTTGACGGATTATAAGTGCCCCGTGCACTCCGTCGTATTTTTGAAAACCCGAATGCGAGTGCCAAAAGTATGTACCTGCTGCATCCCCAGTCCATCGATACCTGGATGAAATTAGACGATTTCATTTTTTTACCTCGGTATTGTCTTGAATTTGTTTGAAAACTATTCTGTAGCTACAGCTTTTTGGTTCATTTAAATGGTGCAGAAAAAAATTGCAATGATGGTTACGTATAATGGCAAAATTTGAAAATAAAGACTGCCCTAGACTACAAATAATCCTGTGGCTTTAATTGTTAGCAATGCATGAAATAATCTGTCCACATTCCTTGTTTAGGAAATATAGTAGTATTAATGGGATGATATCTTGGTATTCCCTTATTTCTGCCGATGCCCAATCCAAATAATGATTGAAAAAGTTTAATTTTTGGACGTCTACTCGCGCCAAAATAATAAGATATTGGATTTTGGACAGGCATCGTTGGTAAACTTATGATACTTACATATCTGTCCAAGGAATATCATCCTATTGAGTTAATGACTACATCAGTATATGAGATGAAAGCCAAGAAGAATTTGTAGATCCCCTTGTGACCAACATAATTACACAGCCAACAATTTTGTTGCCCTATAAGTATGAGTCGATTCTGTTAAGATTTTGGTCCAGAATTGAAATAAGACCGCCAAAAGAGACTAGGCTCTAGTTTTTGAGATACTGAAGGTCAAAGGTGTAAAATCTCATGTTTTTGGACATTATTCAAATCTACAAAATGCCTGAAATCGGATTTATTCAAAAATTAGTACCAATTGGATATTTTGGCGGCCCTATTTGGATTCTGGAACAAATATCCTAACACAATCGACTCATGCTTGTAGACCAACATGAATTTGTCAAATTTTTGTTGGGCTGTGCTATTTTTCTGATTGACTACATTTTGGGGGTTTGGGGATATTGATGCCTCTGAAAACACCTGGCAAAAATTAATTTAGGAATGTTCTTCATCCGATGCAATATTCTAACATTCTCATGTACTCTTAGCAAGAAATGAATTCGGAAGAAAATGGAACATACAAAATAATTTACCTGTGAGTGTTTCCTGAAGGAATCGGACATTGAGTCACGAAAGGTACTCCGTCGTTGTATTGTGTACCTTTCTGAAATATTCCATGCCAATGTATTGTAGCTTCAGAAGCTGGCATTCTATTCTTAACATCCACTATTACTTCGTCGCCTTGGCAAATTTCTATACTTGGACCAGGCAACATTCTGTTTACCGATGAAAATCCCCTTTCCACACCGTCAGCATTCACGCATTGGCAGTTACTCTGGAGTGCGTTCGTAGAATTTGGAGTGCATAATTGGCATGCTCTTTAGTGGAGATAGAAATAATATGTGAGACATTGATGTATTATGAATTATGTTCATTTTAGTATTGTTGTGCAGTGCATATAATCAACGAGTGCGGGTCGAAAAACCGAAAAATCAAAAACCCGATAGGTCCAAAAACCCACAGTAAAAAAAAAATACAATCCAAAAGCTGACAGTAAAAACAACGACAAACGAAAAGCCAACACTCAAAAAACGACAATCGAAAAACATATAGTCACAAAGCCTACGCAAAAAAAATACACATCGAGAAGCGGACAGTCATTTTTTGAGGGTCGGTTTTTTTTATTGTCGAAGTTTCGATTGTCGGGTTTTTAACTATTTTTTTATTTGTCGGCTTTATGACTGTCGGTTTTCTGACCCATCGAATGTTTAATTTGTCGGTTTTTCGACCCGCACCCCAATCAACAAGTATAATTTCTCTAATATATAATATTATCATAATATCTCATGTTAATTTGTATTACTGCTGCAATATCCCTTTAACGCTCATATGGCCACAATTTTAACGTCAAATTCAAGCTCGTGCATTTCAATTATAACCCGTGTGAAAAAATATTGGGATACATATTCTTATGTAAAAATGTCTCATCTTTCGAATGGCACACCCAAATTTACCAATAAATGACCGCAAAATCTTTTTTTTTAACAATAAATAAAAAAAAAAACGCTGATTTTCGATTTGTGTTTTTTTTAAAGGAATTTTTTTAACTATGTTGCCGGCACTTAAGAACATTCTAACCCATCAGGATGCGGGACCCGAAAGTAGTACTTCCAAAATATATTTTTAGATACTTTGATTTTTATTGTTAACCGATCCAAAATGGCGCCCGAATGCCCGAAATTATTGCAAAATCACAGTAATTTGCACTTTGGAGGTCTAATCTAAGTTTTAGCGAGCAAAATAACTTTTGTCAATTTTATGCCAACAGATTGGATGCATATTAGTAAAATTAGCTCATACAATTGATTTTCAAGATGGCGGCCGTGATGAGTCGGCTAAAATAACGTATTTACACAGCTTTATAGCCACTGTATAGTCTTCAAACCTCTTTGTTCAATAGTTTTATGAACTTTCAGGATCATTAGATCTAAATTCATTATTAGCTTATCAAAATTCAAATTGGCGGATCCAATATGGCGGACCGCAAACTCAAAAATAGCGATTCATGAAAAATAAAAAATACTATCCTATTTTACGTGAAATTTGGAATAAAAATACTTCTATTAATTTTCTCGCTCAGAGCAGCCGTTCCCAAGTAACAAATTATCAAAACATCAACATCGAAAATTCATCTCCAAACTTTGCAATCACGCTTTTAGACGAATGTACAATGGCTTTTCGATGGCGATCACGCGTTCTTTGCCTCTATTATTCGTGTTCGCCAGAGTTGCCCGATTCTCACCACGGGGAGGTGAACGCTTTTGAGAATCATATTTTTTTTGTATTTTTTTGTATTTTTTGTATATTTTTTTGTGTGTTTTTGTATTGTTTTGTATTTTTTGTATTTGTTTGTATCTTTTTTATTTTATAAATTTGGTTTAGGTTTTCTAAGTTATAGTTTCTTATCTTCCTTCCATTTGAGGATGAGCCGTCTTGAAGTATGTACCACAATAATACATAGGACACGGGTGAAAACATGCATTGTAAGCATCGGGCGATGATTGATTTCCTTTTGCTCGGACCACTCACGCCCTCGCTGCAATGCCTCCGTTTCCGCCCTAGATACGTAATATATACTATTTGACGTGAGAACGGCGGCTCTGAGTGAGGAAGTGAATAAGTATTATTGTGGTACATGCTTCAAGACGGCATCCTCGAATAGAAGCACTAAAAATTAGAAAACCTAAGAAAAAATTTTATAAATAAAAAATTTTTTTTTTTTAAAATACAAAAACCCACAAAAACAATACAAAAAATACAAAACAGTACAAAAAATATGATTCTCAAAAGCGTTCACCTCCCCGTGGTGAGAATCGGGCAAATCTGGTGAACACGAATAAATCAGAGGCAAAGAACGCGTGATCGCCATCGAAAAGCCATTGTACATCCGTCTAAAAGCGTGGAGGTGAATTTTCGATTTTGATGTTTTGATAATTTTTTACTTGGGAACGGCTGTTCTGAGCGAGAAAATGAATAGAAGTATTTTTATTCCACATTTCACGCAGAATATGGTAGTATTTTTTATTTTTCATGAATCGCTATTTTTGAGTTTGCGGTCCGCCATATTGGATCCGCCATTTTGAATTTTGATAAGCTAGTAATGAATTTAGATCTAATGATCCTGAGAGTTCATTAAACTATTGAACAAAGAGGTTTGAAGACTATACAGTGGCTATAAAGCTGTGTAAATACGTTATTTTAGCTGACTCGTCACGGCCGCCATCTTGAAAATCAATTGTATGAGCTAATTTTGGTAATATGCATCCAGTCTGTTGGCATAGAATTGACAAAAGTTATTTTGCCCGCTAAAACTTAGATTAGACCTCAAAAGTGCATATTACTGTGATTTTGCAATAATTTCGGGCATTCGGGCGCCATTTTGGATGGGTTAATAATAAAAATCAAAGTATCTAAAAATATATTTTGGAAGTACAACTTTCGGGTCCCGCATCCTGATGGGTTAGAATGTTCTTAAGTGCCGGCAACATAGTTAAAAAAAATACTTTAAAAAAAACACAAATCGAAAATCAGCGTTTTTTTTTGTTTATTGTTAAAAAAAAACATTTTGCAGTCATTTATTGATCAATTTGGCTATGCCATTCGAAAGATGAGACTTTTTTACACAAGAACATGTATCCCAATATTTTTTTTTGTCACGGTTATAATTGAAAGGCACGAGCTTGAATTTGACGTTAAAATTGTGGCCATATGAGCGTTAAAGGGATATTTGAACAGTATAACAAACATTTGTTATAGTATTTCACCATTAATATTGCACTTTACATAATATTAATCTTTCCGCAATATTTCATTAAAATCAAACTCAAATATATAGAAAAATAATTTCACCAAGTCAATTGTTTAGGTTTCTTTTACAGCGTGATGCTGCTTGTGTGTATTTTTGGGCTAAAAATTATATATAACTTATTAAGCGACAATGATGTCGTTAGATACTCAATTTGCATGAAATTTGGTTTCTTTTTTATTAAATATAAAAAAAACTGACTGAAAATTGGCGACATTTTGGACATCAACGGAATAATATCATGCAGTTTTGTACACATATTATGTGTGTAAAAATTAAAAAGAATTGCGGACACAGACCACAATGCCGGTAGATGGCTCTGCTAGGTTTCATTTCTCGCAAGCACTTAAAACACCAACCAGATACGTACACATATACATTCGCTAGAAGGGGTAGACAACATAATATTGCAGCGATTCTACTTTTTTATAGTCAGAAATATACTGATGTGCGAAAGATCTAAAGAAAATATAAACTTAAAATGTCTCTAGAAGTGGTTTTAATATACTTAGAACATGTTCATTTTGTCGATATTTTTCTATATTCAAAAACAGTTGAAATTAAATAGTAATAAGTAACAATAATTAATGCGACTATTTCCAATAATATTTAAAACTAATTTGGTTAGGAGAACATTGAAAAAAGCTGCGATAAATTAAAGAATTTAAGACTGAACACTACAGTTTCGAAATCCAAATGTTTTTTCTAATATCAAATCTATTGGAATAATATTCTGTTATTATCAAAGCTATATCAGAATTAGAATGGTAAAAGAGTTCTCTCGCAAATAACCTACTTCGTTACAAAACCCTATATAAATGTTTTGGGACAAAATATCAAAATTTGTTTTTCTTTTATTTTTAAAATTGTTTAATTATTTTGTTTCGTTACTCGTCCGAGTTTCGCCTATTATTTGTCCAAGGTTTGTACATTGTTTATCCAGTTTTGTCTCAATATTTGTCTAAAATTGTCAGTTAAACAAAATTGGTCAGTAATTCGTCCCCGTTTAGAACATTTGTACATTTAAACTAGTGTCTGTGTTGGTCCTCTTCTCGTCCAAAACAATGAAGACTAAAAAATATCAGCTTGCCACATACTGATTAGGACAAACAAAAAGCGGGACTCCGACTTCAGATTCGAGTGAAAAGCAAAAAAATACAAAAAATGTGTTGTTTTGAGCCATGTACATTAGGCTGTCCCGAAAATATCGGATTTTTCGATAGAGCTTGGCCTTAGTGCGCAAAACTTGTCATTTCATATTACTAATAAGTGAGCGAAAGCCTGGCGCTGGCAACTAATATCTTCTGTTCTGGCAACGACCCTCAAATTATTTAACATTCGTTTTAAATGGGCAAAACGCGGTTTTTCGTTTTAGAGCAGAAGCTATTAATTGATTGCGTCAGGCTTTCAGTCACTTATTAGTAATGTGAAATGACAAGTTTTGCGCACTAAGGCCAAGCTCTGTCGAAAAATTCGATATTTTCGGGACACCCTAATATATAATATATAAAAATGAGAAAAAACGCAATAACACAGTTTTTGGGAGAAATTAGGGTGGCAATATATTTTTTTTGAAAGCTAGTATCTGTATCGTAAAGAGCGGGAAAAAAAGGACGAAAAATATGTTTTGAACGACTTAAATATAATATAAACACAATTTTTAGGTGGTGCACCATTTTTTTTGGTCAAAAGCTAGTAGTGTTTCGTAATGACCGGGAAAAATACGCACAACAATACTTTGAGCCTCCCAAATTAAATGCAGTATGTTGCATTCAAAAACCGCAATAAGCTCTAGCAAACACAGTTTTTTGCTGAAATTCCGGTGCACAGAGGTATCATTTTTTTAAAGATTTTCTAAGTATTATCGTAAATAGCGGGAAAAAATAAGCAAAATACCCTTATATCAAATCTATTACCTTCAAATCCAGGGTGATAAAACGTTGTCTAAAACTTGTTCTAACCTAATTTTAAGGTTATGTGCCTCACAAAAAATTGTGGTTTTGTCGTAACCTGAAATTCCACTTCCATGATTTTTCACAAAATTCTCATCGTATGAAAATTATATCGAAAAATACGTCTTTTAGCCTTTCTATTAGATAAAGTTTTGGGGTTCTAATTTTGGCTTTCGGAATATTTATCGGTTACATTTCAGATAGTCTAGGTCAATTATAGCCTACGATATTTTAAGATTAATCTTATTATTTCATTACGTTACTTAAATGTAACATTGGAATACTTACTCTCCTAAAACTACGTAATATTCCAGAACAAATTGATAATAACATCTCTTCGGCGGTTCATTTTCTTGACAAGTTCGACTACATTCAATTGCCGTAGATAGTGATGACTGTTTCGTTGTGGCTTTTTTACCTTTTTTTGAATAAAATATCAATGTTGTTGTGATTTTCAAAACCTACTATATATTATATGTATAGGATGTAAACATAGTAAGATGCAATTATACCGGGACTCTACTGTATTCTTAGAGATTCACTAAGTTTTTCATCATCATTTTTTACAAAATATATGAGAAAATATGTATGCTAAAGCTACTGAAGTCGTTCATAATGTCCCTGGATATGTTATTGCACGTGTTTAAAAATAATGTGTCCAGGAAAAGAATTACGGATAAGGATATACCTACTTTCTGATGATTCCGTGTTTGAAGCTAATGAAGAAGTTAATATATAAAAGAAAAAAAATATCTGTCTACTTGACTACTATCTGTTAAAAAAAAATTTCAGAATTTTAAAGAATTTTTATAATGGTATTTTGACACGAAAAAAATATATACATTTATTAAAAGTATACAACTCAAACACTGGCATCAAATTCAATATTTTGTAGATGAAATTTGATTCAGAAAAATACGTATTGCAAATATTGTTCGAAAGGTACGAAAAAGGGCAAAATAAAAATGTTTTACAATGAAAGTTAGATTATTAACGCATAAGTAATCAATTTCAATACACTTACCACAATGAGCTGCCACTTTTGGATCTTCACTTACAATAAGGATAATAAGGATAACTTGGAGAAACACCAAAAATTTGCTCATGTCTATGAAAAACATAAACATGCGATCGCGAGTATTCTGCACGTGTTTACTGCCTTTTTCACCCGAAGGATTATATTTTTATATTGACAGTTTTACCACTTATTTGATATCGTGCATGTAATTACTTTTACGTGTAATTTAACCATAGCATGCAGTTTCAATTTTACGTCGGAAACGAAATAAGAGTTATATACGTATGCTAGTAATGTAATTAAATAAATAGTTAATGATAATATAATTTCCAACAGACTATTAATAACTACAGTAGACCTATAAATTTATTGGCTCGTGATGTCTGGATCCGTTACTAGTCGTTATAGTTTTAACTTTTCAATACTAATGTTGAAACAGAATAATTCTACGTAGAAGATCATCATAGTGTAATTTTAGTTGGAAATGAAAAATGAATACGAAGAATGAAATAGAAGATAATACGTTTGTACAAATCGTTTTATGTTATCTATACAGCCTGTCGTGTAAAGTCGTTGAAAGAAAAACACTACAAAACATTCAAAAGCAAATTTTCGTAAATATCAACCAAACTTCCACTTCTGTAATAGAAATGAATCAGTGTCGTATTTAAAACTAGCGGTGAAAACGTCAACTATTCCTGTAATGTTATCTGAAAAAAAAACCAGATACCTTGATTCTATTTGGATCATATCGAGTAAATTCTACACGGCAGTTTGTCGGAATGATAATATCATTTAATAGAATTTACTCGATTTGATCCAAATAGAATCAAGATATCTGTTTTTTTTTAAATTCTAGTGACAAGAAACATTAAATATACAATAGCATCAATTATTTACAAAGGAGGTAGATAGTGGCCACATTTTGGAAAAGCTTCAGGAACTGGCGGTAAATCTTCGTTAGTTCCAACATGGAGAATCATAGCCATGCCTTGTATGACGTGGAAATTAATGTGACAATGGAAAAACCAATATCCTGCAAAATGAAAACAAAAAATGATTATATACAAATTACGTCACTGTTATTCGGAATTATCTTTTCTTTTTTCTAAATATGCGCAAAAGAATTTTTTTTAATTTTATTATTCAACGGACGAAAATGGCCACAATGTCACATTTTATTAAATTTTTGTCAGTTTACGAAGATAATCAATACATTCAGATATCCGAATGTTCATCAAGTAATAATTTAACTTGCTCAAGATTTTTGCAGTATTTTTATTTGGTAAAAACACAAAAATGGAGGAACCAAAATGACGAATATATTAAAGTGACCAAAATGTTGAAGTATTTCTTTTTTGATTCTCTTTAGTCCTTGAAGTATTCAAATAAGAAAACATTTTTTTTTGTATTATCTTTTTACAGGTTTTTAACATCGGCCTTTTTAACAATTTTAATATGCTTTATGCTGAAATTTGCGAGAGCTGCAGATCGTCTTAAGAGATGGCGTCATACATTTGTGGAGGAAAATTTAACCTTTTTTTTATTTTTTTTTTATTGTTTGTATACTTTGGTATGTAAGAAAAGTTGGCTAATGCTGCACAGGTTATACTCGACTCCTGAAGGAGCATAACAGCCAAATATTGTACATGAGGACTTTTATCCGCCATCTTCAATACGTCTGTTGGTAAAACGATTGTATGCATTACACGTAATTAGAAACAATAAAAGATTAGATAAAATTAATTAGGAATGATTTTGTACCTAATAATATAAGAAACCACAAGTTTCAGTACACGGAAGTAAATAACCGTTATTGTTACTTGTTTAGTAAGCAACATTTTTATGTTAGTAACGTTTATATCAATTTTTGAACTTCTAAATTCCTCTTTCAAATTTCCAGTAATTAGTATTTTAATACCGGATTGACTTAGGCGGATTGTACACATATTTTAAAATTCTATATAAAGTTTATCAGGAATAAACTATTGAAACTTATGAAAAGTTTATGATTATATTTACCTGGATTGTCAGCATGGAAACGTATAATCGCGTATCCATTTTGTGGTACTAATACCGTATCTTTCAAAGGTGGCGAGTCTAAATTACGTTGAAGCAGGCCTTCCTTATCCATTTGTTCGATATAATCCAAGGTTAATTTATTGCTAGTAAATTTCCCCATGCCGACAACCGAAAACGTATAACCGTGTAAATGGAATGGATGTAAAAGACCAGGTACATCACCTAAAAACAAATGTTATTTTACCTGTACTAATGACAATTGTTCAAATTGAAATTTTATTGGAAATTTGGAAAATCACTTACTGGTATCAAAGATGATTATTTCAACGTTGGAATTCAGTGGAACGCTAATCATGTGTGTGCAAAAACATATCTCCTTACAATTAGCAGGTTTGGAGGTGCTATTGCAGAAAGTTCCTGGTGGAATGGAATTCATCTGTGAAATCGGAGGGGATTGGGCAGAACCGTAGGAAATACCATCCACGTGTGCTGTTGTGAGAACTCCAGTTGGTGCAACTTTCACAGAGAATGTAATGTGAGCAAAAACAAATTTTAATAAATGATATAAAATTGTATCACTATATTGAGTCCAAACATTTTTTATCGTGGTAGTCGGTGAATATTTTTAAGATTGTTGTCAATGTTCGTTTTGATTGTCACGTGATATATCGTGAGACGTTATGTGATACATGATTGACAAATGTTAAATGAACTGATTCTTGTAAATTTTTGTAGGCAAGTGCATCATACTTGTACAAGGCATATTTTCCATTTTTATTGTGTACGGGATATTTCAAAAAACAATTTTCATATGTCTTTTTATACATCATATGACACACTATCAGACAAGCTGGAATTGATCAGAAAATGTATATTATAAAGATAATTGTGACATGATACATTTGAAACTGCTTTCTGAAAGCATTTCACACGTAATAAAAAAGTAAGCTTGTATTTCAATCGTATGATTATAAGTCATTCTTTTATTCAAATACTAGATAGTGATTTTCAGTGTCTTGATTGACTGATTCAATTATATCTGTGCAGGTTATTTGGGTATTTCGCAGTTTTAACTTGCAATTTTTTTTGGTTTTTCCTATGTGCATGATGAACCTTGTTTTTATCTTTTGTTTTCTTTTTTTTTATATTTTTCAATGTGTTGTTCAATAACGAAACTCTCTGAATATTGTATTATTTTAATTTATGTTGTAGTAGTTCAAATATATCTTACAGTATTAACAGCTTAAGTATATTTTGTGGTTGCGTTGGGGTTAGGTTATCTAATATTAGCGGAGGTATTCTGGAGTAATATAAAAATATACGTGGCAGTAGTATAGAAAAATGAAAGTTATAAACAATAGAATTAATTGCGAATTTCCTATAAATTGTAATCACAAATGCAAACTACATGCCCTTCTGCACATCCTACAGATTCTGTTGATCAGGTTTTATCTCATCTTATACTGTTGTAAGGGCGTAACTCGTATTTCTGTATTCAACGTGTATGATAATAGTTACATAACATAGCGAGGTTTTTGTTAGAAAAGACTGAATACATACATATTGTAGGATGTTTGTAATTGCAGTTAAAACCTCGCTATGTTACTATTGCTATACTTGCAATTTTCGAACATTCACCTTGAAATGACCTTGACATTAAATTAAAAGGTATGATCATGGTAAGTTCTAACGTCAAGCTTTCCGCTCTAAAAATAATGGTTCCCATTTCATCGTCGAGATATTATTGTCATACAGGAATTTATGAGATATTCACCTTGAAATGACCTTGACTCTGATTTCAAGGTATATTCAAGGTTATGTCTTAAACGTAGAAATTTCCCCACTTTCCAAATTCGCGGTAAAAAATAGTGGTTTCCATTTGAAAAATTGAACTTGACCTTGAAATGACCTTCTAGGTCGCGAACAAGGTCAAATTCACTGGTACAATTAAATAGCCAGGGGAAAATCCTCCTTTTGTCTGAACCATTTTCCCCGAAAATGCACTCCCGCTGAATTAATTCGCAATTCCGAGAGCTTTAAGTTTGACCTTGAAATGACCTTGCCGGAAAAATCGATCATATCATATTCGGACGTAAAATTTCCCGCTCTTTCAGAATCCATGAAAAAAAATAGGGGCGCCCATTTAAAAAAACAAACTAGTTCAAGGTTAATTGCACTGGTACCATTAAATAGACAGGGGAAATTCCTTAAACTTTTGTCTGAAACATTTTCCCCGAAAATGCTGAGATATTTAACCGTTCCGGAACTTTTTCCCATCACTGCACAGAAAAAATGAAATAGATGAAACTACTAGATAGACAACTAGATAGTAGGATAAGGCACAGCCAATAATTTTGTTGACAGTTTTACTATTGAAATAGCAGGTTTGGCTACCTAATTTGTCGTGGTTACTACTTAAATAGTGAAATTAACTAAAAACGATGGCTGTGTCTTATCCTACAAACTAGTTAGTAGTTCCATCTATTTCATTTTTTCGGATTATATCTATCTGAAAGTGGATACTAATGCAGACTTTATGCGAGGTGTTAATTCTGATTGTTTCCACTTACCACCAAAGCGTTTGTAAGTGTTGGGTTCAAACAACTCGTCTTCAGTGTATATGTGAAAACCAAATGATATATACTTTTTGAAATCTACATCATTTTGCATTTTCTCTTGCTTATTATCCAATCTTCTTAGCTGATTCACGCATAACGCATTACTCCTAACATGATCACAGTTCCCATCTATAGCATTTAAGATCTGTGAATATAAACCATTCTGAATTCAAAATATGTTTCTTACTTAAAATATATATATAGAAATTTGTTTATTACATTCCATAACTTATTGTCGTTCAAAATATTGCTGGATTATACATTAATAATATAACAAGTCTTTCACAAAAATGCTTTCACTTTTAATTTTCACTCTTTTAATATTAATCGTTTGCACCCAGTTAACTATTTATTCTTTTCTTTTTTCTTAAGATATTTTTAGATACTTACAATCCCACTGGGTAGAGCGTGATGAAATGTTGGATTTGGTGTCATTGTTCCATCTACTTCATTTTCATATCGGAGTATTGCTAATTGACTAATTTGTAATAATGAACACCCTTCAATTAGTCGCACTTGAATCCAAAAGCGTCCTGGTGTTTGATTTGCATTAATAATAAAGTCGTACCGTTCACCTAAAGAACAATTATCGGAGTCTGAATAAAACTACATTACTTCAATGGATTAATAATCCAGGACCACATAAAGAAATTTGTTTAATGGTATTGGATCTTATAATTTGTGGAACGAATAAAAAAATTGCCTGATTTGGCCCATCACGTCAAGTTTTTGAGATAAAAAATTATTCTTTATATCACTCACCGGTTGATAATATGATTGTGTCTACAGTAACAGGTCGTAGAGGTTTGGCGTCACTTGCTATTACCGTCAAAGAATGATTCTGAACAGTTACAGCAGTTAAACACATTGTGCTAAAAGCATTAATCACGCGGAACCTATAACGATACCCCGACGAGACTCTAAATTCTTCTAATGGAACCTGTGTTTCTTCCCCTGTCGAAGGATCCTGCCAATTATAATTCAAATTAAAACAAATTAAAAGAAAGTTACAATGGAGATTAAAGCTACAATAGAAACATTTTCAGCACGATTAAATACTTACCCTGTAACGACCTTTACCATTGATTAAAACGTTTTCCGGATCTTGCCCAGTCTTATTTCCTTTTCGAAGGCCCGGAAAGCGTGTATCACTGTATTCGTGCAACCAATCCGATAAAAATATGGTATGTGTTCTCAAGTCCTGATCGTACAAATCAGAATGAGGATCTTTACTTTTTGGTTGGCGAATCGTAAGGGTACCAGACACGCCATCCAGTCTTTGGAAACCTGTATGGGAGTGCCAAAAGTACGTCCCTGCCTCATTCCCAATCCATCGGTATCTTAATATATAATTTAATGTACGTTCAAAAATGCACAAAACTGTTATGTTTTAAATTTATTTTCCAGGTATTGAAAACTGGACGTACCTAAAGGTATTGCCTGTACCAAATGGACATTGGGTTATGTACGGTGCACCATCATAATACTGGGTACCATTCTGACTTATTCCATGCCAGTGGATGGTAACTCCTATACTTGCTATTTGATTCATAACGTCGACTATAACTTCGTCCCCTTCGCAAATTTCGATACTTGGACCAGGGAGCATTCTATTCACCGAGAAAAAACTTCGTTCGATGCCATCAGCTAACACACATTGACAAGTACTCCAGAGGGAATTTGTAGAGTTTGGAGTGCATTGATTGCAGGCGCTTTATATCAGTAAAATAAATATTTCATATTAACAAAATAACGTTTTAGTTTAGATTTTTTAATTGTGTTGTAACAATTAAATCTTACTGTCCAAGCACTGTATAATACTCCAGGAAGAATTTATAATAGCACGTTTTCGGTGGCTCGTCTTCTCGACAGGTCCGACTGCATTCGAGAGGTGTTGATAAGGACACATTTTTAAAAATCTCGTTGGAACTCTGTTTACCTCCCTGTGCTTAAAATATTTAAAAGGTTTTATTCCTTTAACGTTGTAACTCTTGTCGTGTGAGTAAATGGTGTCTTTAATTATACAGGGACAGTAACAAAATTGGAAGGAGATTTTGCTAAAATAATATCAGAAATACATTAAAAAAATGAAATTTCCAGAAACTCAACCTTACTATTAATTCCATTAGTATTTAGTAAAATTATGAATAGAATAACTGCTATAAGATTATATAAAAAACGGAACATATTTGTAGAATATCAACTAGTCACTGACTTCAATGTGCCAGTGCATTCTCAAACTATTTTCGAGGCAAGACGATATTTTCTCAACGATGACAGTTATGACACTTGGGAAAAAAAGTGTCGACTTTCTTTGAATTCTTATCATATAACATACCAATAACGTACGGTTGCTTTAACCTCTTATACGGTGCAGTTTTCAGATAGTTATTATTGTTGGTACTTATGCTACGGCATTTCTAACATTGTATGAAATCTAATTTAATTATGTTTCAAAGAATTAAACGAATCAGAGAATTAAAAGAAAGCAATTGGATGGAATAGAATCTATGATTACGTAATGAAATAAGACGTTCTCTTTAGATGTATTGACAATAATAAAAACAATTTTATTGTATAATTTCCAATATGATAAAGAATTAACTTTATTTTAAAAAGGTATAGAAATGTTCCGCTACCAAAGACACTAACCAAGTACTGGCAGCCAGTACGTATTCTCAGAAATGAGTTACAACTGATAATAAATCGACAAAGACCTGATCCAGTACTGGTATCCAACGATACTGGTTTGTAACAATAAATTACCGTCAAAGTATTAGCACAGTAGCCAGTACTGTATTCGCTAATAAAAGAGTACTGAAAATCGGAGAAAATGAGTACTGACACAATACTGGATGTCAGTACTGAAGTCAGTAAAAAGTAATGTCCGACCGCCGAAGTTCATCAGTACTAACCCAGTAGACTTAGCCAATTATGTATTCGGGTTTAAATCAGTATTGACAGAGTAAATCAGTGCCAACCCAATACTGACTGACCTGACAGTAGTGTCATTGGTAAGACATAACGTCTGACTGTACGAGTACTGTCGTAATATTGATTACCAGTACTATTTTCAGTGTTGAATTATTACTGATTACCGAAATAAGTCAGTGCCGATACAGTACTGATTTCCTGTGCTATATTATTGTATTAAATGATTGATGCGCGTAGTAAAAATATCATAGACACGTCGGAAATCACCACCAGTACTGAAAAATAAGAAGGAATTAGTACAGCAGCGTTACATGCCGTTACTGGCTCAGTAATGGTCCAGTATTGGTAGTCAGTACTGATACTGGTAACGATATTGAAGATTCTAACATCTAGCACCTTTCACAGAATAACGTTTCAGAGGTAACATCCTCCAAGTTTGCCAAATTACAAAGGGTGACAAAATGTAGGCACTAGAATTCAATAAATAATACAATAATACTTTTCCAAAATTTGTTAGAGTGCTGAATTCGAATGTCGATTGGATCCGCCATTATGAATTCTTAAAAACCAACATCAGATTCGTATTCAGCTACGCAGAAAACTCCCGAGTAACAAGATTTAGGCCAATTGGATTGATTTTTAGAAATGTCGTCTGCCATCTTGAATCCGCCATTTTGAATTTTGAATATTTTGAAAATTTGACATCGGATTCGTAATCACCAACCCCGAAAATTCCTCGAAAATAAAGTCGAGAGTTGAAGATGTAACCCCAATTTTTTCTTTTAAATGTAACTTTTTTTAGTCCTACTGATATGAGTCTTGTAGGATTTAAGCTTCAATTTAAGACTATGTAGTTTTATAGCACGACAGTTTAAAAACGAAAAAATACTGAAAACCCTAAAAACCCAATTTTTAGGTCTTTAACCCCACTTTTCACAAAATCCTGATGCAATTTCAGAACCTGAGATCGTAATCATCCCACTCGTCGCCATTTTGAATTTCAGAAAATTGCTTTGTAATTAGCAACCTTACAAATATAATGTACAATAATAATCCTCGAATTTCTAAATACTATTTAGACATAAGAAAGTGATTCTTTTTGGCATAAGTTCGTTGATAACCAAAACATAAGAAGTGTTTTTGGTTGCTTTATAAAAACGTCACGTTCTCACAAAGCAGTAACTCTTTCTGTATTAACTAATCGCATCATTTTAGTAATAAATTTTGTTTAATAGCTGAAATAATAACAAAGGCTAAAGAGTGTTCATAAGGAATTTGTTTTATTTTAATAAACGTTCGGTTAGAGATACAATGTAAACAATTACAATTATGAAAAAGTAGCCACATTTACTTACCACTTTGCACGTGCTGGTACGATAAGAAAGACAATTTTTACTTTAAATGTAGTTTAAAAACTGCCAGTGCTAGTAAACGTTTAAATAAACACCGAACTAAAATAAGATATGTTTAAAAACAGACATACGATGTAAACATTTACAGGGCTTGATGAAAGCATATAAAAATTATCTTAGGTAAAACTTTCGATACTGCCCTGATTAGGCCCTGATCAGATCATGCACTTCAATTAATGTCTGATCCGATAAGGACGTGGTTATTTCATTTTATAAATAGGAAATATATTTCTGAACATTTATAAAAGGGTTGGGAGATAAAACTTTCTAAATTGTAAGAAATCATTTTTATTCTATTTAATCTTTACATCGAGTTTCTAAAGGTGGTACAAAATTGCCACATCGTGGGAAATTGTGTGGTATTGGTGGTAAATCTTCTTTCTTTCCAACCTTGAAGACCACCGCCATTCCCATATCCACATGGAAAAGAATGTGACAGTGAAAGAACCAAAAACCTAAACATAACAAAAGAACTTTCATATAAATCCTCTTAAAACAATTGTTAATCGTAGGACTTACCTGGATTATCTGCTTTGAATCGTATAATAGAATAACCACTTGATGGAATGGTAATTGTGTCTTTGACAGGTGGCAAATGTAAATTGCGATGGAGAAACCCTCGTTTGTCCATTTCTCTTATGTAATCAGTAGTTAAAATACGATTTGGGAAACTTCCCGTGCCAAGAACAGAGAATGTGTATCCGTGTAAATGAAAGGGATGTACGAGATTCCTGGAGGGGCCTAAAACCAACATCCAATCAGGGATAAGCAAGATCAATAAGGTGTGAAAGAGGTGTTGAATGTGCTAGCATTAAATCCAATTATGCAACAAAACAATTAAATTATAGAATAAGTATTAATTGCAAAAATTAAAAATGTCAGGTACAAAATGTAGTCTAATAATTTCATACTACTAAACTTTTTAATTAAACAATAATATATTAAAAGGTGATAAGTAGACACTAAACTATTTTGAACTATTTTCACCAATTTGATTTTTAAAATGAAATTTTTTTAGGTTTTAAGATACCTAGAAGCAACATTGTTTGAGTTCTGCTCAAATTAATCCTTAAAATTTAATTTATTTCCCTAACTAAAAATTACACATTACAAAATTACATTAAACACTATTGTTCTCGCTGATGGTACAAATGTAAGAAAACTCTTGATAGATATAAATACTTACTGATATCGAAAATAATAAGTTCCACGGTCGCGTTGAGCGGTACATTGATCAAATGCGTGCATGTACAAAATTCACCTGTACATTCTTCAAGTTTATGGCTGTGGTTACAGAAAACATTAGAAGACATTTCATCAAACTGTGAAATCAAAGCCGATGGTGGAAATGTGAATGAAATTCCATCCACGTGAGATTCTAGATGTCTTCCACTGGGGGTAACTAAATTTCCATTAATTTAATAATAATCAAATTTAATTTAATAAATTTCAGTTTCCTGATGCTGTAAAAAAGTACTTACTGATAAAATGGTTGTAAGTATTAGGCTGGAATAAATGCTTGGTATTGTATATGTGGAAACCAAATGGCAAGTACAATTGAATGTCTGGATGATCCAGTACTCTTTTGTTCTTCGCCGAATCATAACTTTTCAGTTGATCGATGCATATTGCGTCATCACGGACCTTATCGCAGGTTCTTTCTATTGTGTTTAAAACCTACAAAGGAGTTTTATAGTGTTAACAATATTAGTGACTTCCAGAAGTGAATTTCCAATAATTGTATCTTTGAATACTGATTTAAAACAAATAAAACACTTTCAGACAATTTTAGAGTGTATATAACAATATATACGTCTATAAGAGTACAGCATGTTTTGGCGCGACCGTTTTGGCGTTAGCATGTTTTGGCCACGCCGTTTTGGCTACGGGTGTTTTAACTCTGCCGTTTTGGCCAGACTATTTGACCCTGGTTTTTGGCTCAAGAATAATTTTAGACAAAAATTCCAATAGTATAATGTCAACGTTACGGAACTAACCTAACCTAACCAGTCAGAAGTCTGCCTATCCATAATAATGCTTAAAAGCATATGCGTGTCCTAAAAGTAACCTAACCTAACCTAACCAGTCAGAACTCCGACTAACCTGAATAATGCCTAAAAGAATATGGCTGCATAGGAAAATTCTGACCAGGAAATAAGCGTCACAAATTATTTCCTAGGAAATAAAGTCTGATCACCATAAACACGAAATGTCACATCTGCTTTACTCTAATATTTTACATTTTACATACATTTCAAATTTTACGTAACATTCGCGAGAGGGGGAGGAGGGCATCAAACTAATATCCGCCTGGTATTCCATGGGGGGGGGGGGGGTGGAGTAGGGGCCAAAAATTATCAGAAAAAGGTGATTAAGTAGTTTGTTTATGGACAACCCTCTAGCTACTTTTAAAATCCGTACGCCAAAAGCAGTAGCTGTTATTTAAATAGATTTTGAAAATGTTGGTAATGGCCGCAATTACTTACTTTATTGACTGGAAGTCCAGGTGTGAAAGTTGGTCGGGGTATCGAAGGTTCATTTAATATATTGTCATATCTAAGTATAGCCACTTGTTGAATTTTCTCTGCAGTGCACTGACCGACATCGCGTACTTGGATCCAATACGTTCCGGTCGTTTGATCTGCATTAACGATGAAATCATATCGTTCACCTAAATGAGCGATTAATCGACACCGATTAGCAATGATAATACACAAGATTACATCTTATCATTATCTCATGATATGGAAGCGTTATACGTAAAATCTCATTGTGGGCGTGAAAGTCTACTTATAGGGAGAGGAGGCACGTCCAGTTGTATGCAATTCACGTTTCAATAGTTTAATAGTTACCAATGGAATTAATATTGACCAGTTGAAAGTTACAATGACGTCGAAATTCTCTATGTCTTTCCACTTTGTTTTGAATGGATACATGAATCTCAGGAATTTTACTGTATTGAATCCGAAACATTTTATTTATACAGTGAATTACACTAGAATAATATGAAAAACTAGATACTGGAAAGCAAATAAACGATAAAGAATTAAAGCAGAAAGTTTCACAATACACCATATATGTAGATCTGAGTCAAATCTAGATTGCTCTTCAAGGTTATGGATTAGATCTTGTTTAATCTGTAGGATAATCACGGTTACATTTTTTAATACCCGCGAACAAAATATTAACCTAATTATGTATTACATTACAATCATCTTTTCATTGAGTCAATGAATTTAACGCGTTTATTACGCACAGTGCCTTAAATCGTGGTATCTACCCGGCTGGGAGAGGCTCCGACTTAGCCTCTCTTCCTTCGTTGTTACTGTCCTAATCCAACCTTACCTAAATTTTCTCCCACCCCGCGGCACCTTTTAAATATGGCTGAGTCTATATCCACGCATGGAACGACTCCCACCGAGCCTCCCGGCCCCCCTGCGGGGGGCCGCGCCCGATACTACCCGCTAACCTAACCGCGAGAGGGGAATCACGGAGTACGCGCGGTGGGAGGCATTTCGTGCGTGGAAATAGACATTCCCTTTAAATATACCCAAAATAAACACTTTTATATATTTTAGGGGACTGTACAGAAAACATAAATATCCGCGTAATGCACACTATTTACTGACGAGTAAATGGACTCTAAAATCTTTGTACCTGGGGTTTATATATGTTTGAGAGACGTTCGCCGGAAACCTAATTTTGGGTATGTTTATATATAAATCTGCACTTCTAATATGAACATTGTAGAATATTTCTTAAGTGGCAAAAGATTTATAAACAATAAGAAAATATCATGCATACAATTCTATAAAACACTAATTATTTCGTAAAATTATGAGTATCATGTGAGTTCTACCATATTGAATTTTTGAAAACACTTGAAATTGTAATCAACTCCACATATTAAACTTATTAAAATTATCAGTAGAAAACTGCCGATACAAATCGATAATGATGAAGTAGAAATGTTATGTCTAGACTCTTATGAGACTGATTCCTAAAAACTGCAGATTTCTCGAAAATTATTCGAGTAAAAAATAAATCTCTGCTAAAACAACTTTTTTACGTAGAAGACAATTTTTATTTACTGGTTAATATTTACTTTCTTCAACGAAACTCATACCGAAAAAAAAATTATCGACTAATTTATAGATGGCCATTTACGGCTGATTTGTTTTAGAAGATCCAGTTTGTACTTTACACGTGCGCTTAGTTTTATTATAAAGAAGGCATAGGAAACATTATCTTAAAGAACGTTAAATTTTGAAAACTCACCCGTCATAGAAATTATCGCGTCAACAACCACTGGTTGAACAGGAACTCCATCAATGGCTATCACTGTTAGTGAGTGGTTTTGAATGGTGAGTAATGCAGGACACGTTGTGCAATATGCATTGATCATCCGAAATCGGTATCGTCGTCCGTGTGCAACATTGAACTCTTCTAGAGGTGTATCCGTCGTATGACCTGTCACGCGGTTCTTTAAAAAACAAAATGTTCGGTATTAATAAATAACTACTATTATCTAATGGTGAATGAAAAAAACATTGTGCTCTTAAGATAGTTACGTAAGTTTTTCAATCTCAATTTTTTATCAACACTCGCTTTTGTTGCTTATAGACAAATACAACTTACAGTCGACCCTCTCAATAGAGCCGCTCTCAATAGTTCCACTTCCTCAGTTTGTCGAGCGAGCGTGTGCCCCTTTTACTGATCTGGAATGTTTTTCTCTCGAAGTTCATATACCTTATTCTTAATAGTTCCGCTAAGCAAAATGCAAAATAGCCGTCTTGTATCCTTCTTAGGATTGTAAATGTTTTTTTTTGTTCTAGGCTTGCAATATAAGAAGTGTAATACCAAAGACAAAAAAAAATTTAAATAATACTGATAATATATAATTAGTAATATTAATTAAGACTGAATTTAAACTAATGTTATATGAACGTGTCACCTCACAACAATTAAATAAACAAAACATTCTCGGGGACAAGTTCGGCGTACCGGCATTACTGCCAGAAAGCGCGAAAAATGTTGGAAAGTGCGGGAACCCGCGTTCTTGGAAATACATTGCCCCTTTCGCGTTGCCCGGAACTATTGAGAGGGTTGACTGTACATACAAACTTTCTTTTATAGAATTTATGTTGACTATTTTAAAGTTCTTCCTAGTAAAACATACAAAGGTTATTTTCCTAGACCAATGGGGACAACACAGGGGTCAAGACGATCCGGTTATATTTTAAGGTTAAGATAAACAGTGAAATAGCCTAAACAAGCATAAACATGCATTGTACTTTCGCCAACTCTCATTGTGTAATATTCGTATATTCTGAAGGTTCCACCCTAGAATTTTGCCATGCTGTGATAACTCGATACATTAGTTTTCTTTTCGGAAGAAAATTGTACATACAGTAGGCCCCGCCCTAAGTTATATGTCAATCCAAAGTTGTGCATTCGACTCGTCCAAAGTTATACCGCTCTCTTCCTCTCCTTCCCCCATTACATTGTTTCGCTGAGCCACATTCGCTTCGCGACAGTCACATACAGAAGCACTCATTGCATGGATATAAACAGAGTTACGGAAGTAAGGAGCTATAACTTTGGATAAACTTCAGCCGTATAGCTTAGGATGGGGACTACTGTAGGTACATATCCTAATACTGCGGAACGCACACACTAAAATTATTGGAGTCAAATTTCACTCCAAAGGAGTCGAAAATGGGGTAGGCCGGGTTCGACTACATTTGAGTTCTTTGGAGTGAAAATATACTCCAATGGTGTCAATAAATACGGAAAAAGAGAAAGGCGGCTGAATGCCGTATAGACAGGACTAGTTACTACGCGGTCGCCTTTTTTTTCAACTCGCTATAACATAGCCAATTTTGAAGGTTTTGAAACGAATAAAAAAAGAAATTGTTCGTTAGAGATTTCCGCATCTAATGGTGAAGTAATAAATTATATATCTCAATAAACAATAAAGTTATTAATTTTTGTCTATGCAACTGCAATATATACCTTCTGGCTCTTCGTTTATCGAGCAAATTTCGAGTATCCGAAAAGTGTCAGCGAGAAAGTTGTTCATAAAGGTATGAACAAATTTTCTGGAAAGTTTTATTTTTATTGGTCTAATAGTCAAAAAGTAATGAATGTTTAAAGTTGGTGGCAGCAGATGACCAACGCGTCATGTGCTTCGAGGCCCTGAAAAACTTCATTGTTTATTCAGATATATAATTTGTTCATTCTTCATTAGATGCAAAAAACTCTAACCAACAATTTCTTTTTTTATTCGTTTCAAAATTCTCAGAATTGAATAAGTTATAGCGAGTTGACACAAAACATGTTTGTCGGCAGGCCACGTAGTAACCAGTCTTCCTTGCAGCATATAACTACACCGGTAAAGGATTCAAACCTAGCATGAAATACTCTAAAGGAGCGAATGTGACTCCGAGAGAGTGAAATTTACCGATTACTCTCTCTTGGACTCCGCAATTGAGTCCAATCATTTTAGAGTGCATGGATGAGTTTTTACCGCCTTTTTCTATTCCGCGTCCCGTGTTCCGTTTCTTCACTATGTCGCTCCGGTCGTTTCTATATTCATTTCGACGGAGTACATAACATGGATTGAAACTTAGCGTGGAATATAACAAAGTATAATAATTGACTCGAAGGAAATAAGTTTATAAGACTGAAGTTTAATTGTTAATCTCTTCAGGATTCCCCAATTGACACATAACGAAATTCTGACGCCATCTATGATACATTTTTACACTACCGTAATGTATTAACTATGACAATGTCGATTGTTAAAATTAAATATTAAATATCATTTTTCACTGTTTTTAAATTTCTATAATAAAATGTTAACTTTTCATTTTGAAAGAATAAAAAATCATTCCGCATCTTGATCAAGCTAGAGAGTTATTACTTGATAACTGATTTTGATAAATTTCTTTCAATTAGAATACATACCGTAAACTGGCCCTTTCCATTTATCAAAATATTTTCTGGCAACTGTCCTCGTTTGCTAAATAGTCGACCGGGAAAACTTTCCACCCAGTGTTGATGCAACCAATCTGTTAAAAATATCTTGTGGGACCTTAAGTCTTCGTCATACAGATACCCATTCGGATCCTTACTTTGTGGTTCACGGACAATTAGAGATCCAGTTATTCCATCCAATTTTTGAAATCCTGTGTGCGAGTGCCAAAAATGGGTGCCTTCATTTCCAGCTATCCATTGGTATCTTCAACAAAAATTAGTGAAATTATTAAACTAGTTTAGTTGTGAATATGTAAATTTATAGTACAAAAAAGTAGCAAAGAAAAATATACATGATTTTCAAAGTACCTGAATTGGGCATTTTCCAAAATAGGACATTGCGTTACGTAAGGCATTCCATCATAATATTGCGAACCTTCTTGAAAAATCCCATGCCAATGAATGGTAATATCCATACCACCCAAACGGTTGTCAACATCTATGACCACTTTATCACCTTTACAAACTTCGATGCTTGGTCCCGGTAACATTCTATTCGCAGAAAGGACAGTGCGTTCCACGCCATCTGCCAGCACACATTGACAGGTGCTCGAGAGAGTATTTGTCGAATTTGGATAGCAAAATTGACATGCACTTTAACAAAAAAATAAAATCAACTTTTAGCGATATTTATTCCCGAATTTTATTTAAATGTCACATGTTTCTTAGCGAAAGAATCTTTTAAGGATTAAAATAAATTTAGTATCAACAATCATGTATTAGGTGTTGAAAAATTTAGTGCAGATATTTAATTACAGCGATCTGTCGTGTTGAACTCACGCGCCGACTGTTGTAAAATATTCCAAAATGAATTTGTAGTAGCAGGTCTTCGGTGGTTCGTTCTCCAGGCAAGTACGACTGCACTCCAGCGGTGACGAAAAATTCACTAGTTATACAAATTATAGAAAGTTAACTCTTTTTACATAAATTTGTATATTTAAAATTACATATCTGTATTATTATATTTCGCCCTCTTAAATTTATTTCAGTTATAGTTTCATGGGGTAATTTTTTACTGCGGAGTAATTCTCCACAAAAACAATTTTTAGACAACATGTGCAAAAACAATGATAAGGTTAACAAAATAATTTAATGCCAACCGATAATAATGGACACCTAGTCATGCTGACACACAAACAAACCCCGGGTGTCCCTTCTTTTCTTTCACTTTTTAATAAGATTAGAAATACATCGACAGATGAAGATCTGAAGATTCAATAAAATGATGAAGAATACAAATTCTTTCTAATCACTCAGCAGTTTTTGTACTCATTTTTTTGGAGAGAGTAAAATCACTAATCATAGAGTGAAATAAGAATCACTGCTCCGAATAAGCGAACTTATCCTCTTGTTGGCATAAAATTTCACTTTCGTAGAAGAATGATTCATTTTTCACTATTCGTTCACGTACTTGAATATTTCAACCTGTCACGTAAACAATTTTATGCTCTTACAACTTTTTACTTTAATTATAATTACATCCTCACTGTTGCTTACTAAAGGGTGTGTACTCACCCTCTTCATTGGATCTAGCAACCATTATAAACACAAACACAATCGAAAGCTGTAAAATTCCAAAATAGAAACTCTTCATGACTATAAGATTTTGAACTACCAGCACTCACTGCAAATGTCCGTAACTCAAATATTTCAGAAAGCAAAAACAGTTAATTAATATACCTTCACTGATAAATATTTGCGAGAGTGTCGAACCATTGTAGATTTCCATGTATTAAGAATTTGATAAGGCTATTGCCTAAAGATAAGAGATATTAAACAAATCTTCTTTGGTAGGACGTAGATAATGACGATAAAAATGCATTTTTAACTATCGAATAACTTTCGACATTTCATTATCAACAAAGCTATATATAGAACACAATGAACATGGAAATACATTTCAAATGAGCTGAGGGTTGTGGAAATGCGGACCATATTTTATGTGAAATGTTTTTTGTGAAGTTGTCAGATGAGGATTTTTCGATAGACATGGGTGATCTACATTAGCAAAAGATACGCGTTTTGAATTAACGGCCATTGATAAATCGTACGATCCTTATCATAAGTAGGATCGAATATTTGGTGACGCTAATGTGCTAATCAGCCGAAAGTCCAAAATAATTGTTTTAAAAATTCATTAACATCCAATGATTTTATTTGACGGAAATATTTTTCAATTTGATATTTTCATTTTGGGTTATATTTACTACTTTTTTTTATTTTTAAAAGTAATGCTAATGGGAATCACCTTTCTTAATGCCTCTATCATTTACATCCATTCAAAGTCTCTTCCATCCTCATTCATAACATCTAATATCTTCTCTCTCGTTTTAATTACCTCGCAATATTCTCTTATACAGTAGTCCCCATCCTAAGTTGTCCCATCCAAAGTTGTCAGGCCGTTCAAAGTTATGCATTTCTCCCTTCCAAAAATTATACAAGCCTTTTCCCCTTTTCTTCCTCCATGGCGTTTTGTTTTCCGCATCGCGATGACAGTGACGACAGTGGCGACACTCTGCAGACGCACACATGTAAACCATTGGAATTACGATATTCGGCAAGGATCGGCAAACCGCGAAACACTTCGGTTATGCACGTACCACACACACACACACACACACACACACACACACACACACACACGCCCAACGAACATGAACGAAAATCCAGCAGTGGGGATAGGGAGGGGATATAATTTTGGACAGTCAGCCGCCATTTTATAAGAACACATCGTGCAACTTATGATGGGGACTACTGTATGTTTTTCATCCTCTCTCTTTTCCGCATAAACGGCATTCTCTCTTTCCAGTACATATTCCCCCTCTCTTCATTGTCATATCTCCACCTTGGTATCATCTGTATTTCCTTTTCCTTTCTCTTCTCATTCTTTCTCACATATAGTGAGTCCTGGTATATTTACCTGCTCGGTTTTCAGCTTCCTCTAACGTCATGTTATATTTACCAAAGAAGAGTGGGAGAAGGTCATGTTATATTTGTAACGTCACAGCAGACCCTTCCTGCGGCCGTAGCCCACAAGGTGGGGGAAAAGAGAACGGCAACAGATAAATATAACGAGATGGAATCGGGCAAATATGCTCGACCTAAATATAGGGCGACACAATTATACCGGGACACTACTGTACTCCGGGGTTCCTATTGCTTTGGGGTTATATTTATAAGATTCTGACCATCTAATTTCCCTCAACTTTGTTGGTCATCTATTTCTATGTCTCCTTCTTATATCCCCCTTCAATTTTCTTTCTCCGTAACTCCGCACCCACCCCAAAGTGATTCTCGCATTTCGAATCCTATCTCTTACGTGTTTTGTTTCTCCTCTATGTCTTGACACCTAGTATCCTAAATATTTATACTCTTTCACCTCATCTCTTTTTTCTTTTCCCAATATCAAAACTGTTTTTTTGTCCCTTCCCCCTCTCCTTCTAAACACAATGACTTTTGATTTTCCGAGCTCAGCTCTAATTTCATCCCTTTAAACAACTTAGATCCTCTTATCATTACCCTTAGTCCATCTTCTTCTTCGGCCGTGACCACCATGTTGTCTGCATATTCCAACTACACACCTTATCGCTTCCTACTTTCACTCTTTTTTTTTTTTTTTTTTAATTTATGAATTAACGGGCGGAATCGCCCTTTTTACTAAATTGTTTTTGCTGAATTATAAATCGTAACATTTTTGCGAGAGCTGCAGATCGACTTAGAAAGATGGCGCCATACTTCACATTTGTGTATGAAATGTAGGACTGCAGAAACCTACACCAAGTACAGCGGCGGTCATGAGTCGATTTCCGCCAGATAAACAATACTTTCGAAACGTAAACACAAACAACGTGGCTCGTCTTACCAACAGCGAGCTGCTGCTTGGAAACGAAATCGAAAAATTGTTAACCAGATGGGGATCGAACTCCCGACCTACGACTTCGTAGTCCATTGCGTTAACCGCCTGAGCCACTCTTCCCATGAACTTTTCCTATCCCTTTTCTAAGTTCACCTTACAGGTCCGCAATATAAATATTAAAAAGGGTTGGGCTCATTGGACAGCCTTTTATGCAATTAAATGGTTAGTAACGAATTTATTTATGTGTACTATTTACTAGGCTGACCTAACTATTCTATATTTCCGTTGATGGTTGTTGTTTATAATTATCATTCAGCTATTTTAGAATGCCAATGTTAGCTGTGCGTTTGAGCAATTGGTATACAACTATATTATTTGGAAAAGACTTATCATAAAGAGACATAACTAATGAAATTATGGGATGACAACCTGAAAAGTCTTTATGGTAAATCTAGCAAGAATAAAATGAAAATTCAACAACTATTCTTTTCGTTTGTTAATAAGTACTTTACATGAAGTAATGTAATTTTGAACATATGGAGAAAGATTAATGGGAAGATTCAGGTTCAATGGGAAATACATTCTTTTATTTTATACTTTAAATTTTATAATCCATGTTGCCTAACTTCTTGTATCAGATATTTTCATGAATAATCGGTCAACGATTTACTGACCATTGTGATCGAATTTCCTCGCCTCCGTAATGATGATAACGTAGTTTCCAAGATTATTGCTTCATCGATTAATTGATCATTGGCCTTAGTTGATATTATATTAAGAATCATACATTTTGCATATCAGAATCATCCTACCCAAAGTTAAAATAATATTGCTGTCTACGCAGAAAAATGTTTTATATCACAAAGTACTACTAGAAATCATAGTTTCAGGATAGTCTCAGTACTATTTTGATAAGGCTGGGAAGAATTTATATCTTCTCGACCTAATGTTCGCTCAGGAAATACACTTATTATTTATTAGAATAGACTGAAAAATAATAACAACGATTGAAAGTTAATATAATTAGCTTGACAACAGATTAAATCATAAAGGGTTCATGTAAGTATTGGAAATATTTGCACGTTTCGCTACCTTGTTTTGTCTCGTTACACCAATTGCAAAGTATCTGATAATAAATGGGTGCAGGAAGATTTGAATGTTCAGTTTTTTTATTTTCCGTCACAGAATGATACAATACAGTAAGACATGCTTTTTTCTTGATTCCAAAATTGATCTGCACGACCATCGCTTTTACTAAGATCTTCATTGCGGATATCGTTTTGTAAGCTTCGTTTGAACCTATAAAGTCTAATTAATCCAATCATTTTAGCTAAAAATAACCCTAATCGGTAAATGAATGTTTATCGATGAAACATTTTCAGGGGGTCTTGAGAGGCCTAACAAAAGTTTGCGATTAATGGAATTTCAACAACATTCATCGATTATTGTATATGTAGAAAAGATACACATACATTCGTATGCACCTAACCTCAAAATGGTTCATTTATAACCTCAAAATAATTGTACAATATGTATTTTTATTGCGATGTACTCGTTTTAAAATGATAAATTTCTCTTGTTGCTTATTTTTCGAAAATGAATATATGTACAGGTCAATTAATTCACATAAACTAGATTTTATTTTTATTACTTTATTTTAATTTATACAAAACATGCTGAATATCAGCTACAAACAGTAACAAGTATGTTACATTAAGAAGGTTCAGACAAGGAAAAAGATGGACATTCGCAATTGGTTGCAATGAAACCTTCGTGGCCTCAATATTTTAATTAGTTTCTTATCCACTTGTACGAAATTAACATATTACGAAAATTATTTTGTAAGTACCCTGTCTAACAAAATAAAAAAATAACAAATAAAACGGACTCATATTATATATGTTGATTAATTGATTCTTACACAACATTTTATTAAAAACTTTGAAGAAAGTTACACTGAGAAGTGCTTTTCATATTTCATCATAATTGAAATTCTGATAGTTAATAGCGAATACAATTTTGTATTGCATTTAAATTTTTGTATTGATAGTAAGAACATGTTTAAAATAGTAATTTTTAATCTGAAACATACTTGAAATAAACGCACATAAATTATCAAAATATATAAAACTATATTAAGATAACTATACGAACTCGCATATAGTCTGTGCAGTTATATTTTTCTCAGTGTACTTGTGTAAAAATTGATAAAAATATCATCCAGGTACAAACATAATGTTTCCTATAAATAACTCCTCAGTGTTTGCAATGGGTCGTTTTTTCTTTGACGTCCTCATTTTTCGAAGCAGCTTTTGGCGGCGGTCTTATATTTGGTTTGTAATTCCCACATTTTGGAAAGTTTTGAGGAATAGGTGGTTGCTCTTCTTTGTCTCCAACGTTCAAGATTACCGCCATACCCAACTCGTTATGAAACAGCACATGACAATGGAAGAGCCAAGAACCTGAGGAAAGTTTTCAGAAAATTCAAAAATGAAACCATTAGAACTCAGTTTAGTGAAGAAGATTAAAAAAGTAGAACATAAAATCACCTGGATTATCAGCTCTAAATCGTATTACCGCATATCCATGCTGTGGTATAGTCAATGTATCTTTCAGTGGCGGAGATACTAAATTACGACGTATTTTACCTTCTTCGTCCATTTTTTTAACGTAATCTACAGTCAATGGATTTTGTGGTCCTGGTGGAGTCTGTAAATCTAGGACTGCGAATACGAATCCATGTAGATGAAATGGATGCTGGAGCGGAAGATCCACCAATACTATAACACTACACGGTTTAATACACTGAAATGGATCACATTAATCGTTTCAAATAACTTAAATAATACTAACCAGAATCTACGAGGACTATCTCAACAACTGCATTTAGGGGAATGTTGATCATGTGTGTACAAGTGCAGTTGATACTATCGATGCAATTCGCTGGTTGGTGACTTTTATTGCAGAATCGTTCAGGTGGAATATCGTTCATTTGTGATATTGTTGGCGAGGACGGAAAAACGTGAGAAATTCCATCCATCAGTCCCTCAACGAGTTGCCTATTAATCGCAGCTACGTTATACAAATTGTGTTAATATTCAAAACATAATAAATGTAAACATTAGAAAACATTCGGAACGGGCGGAAAGTAAGTCATATCAGCTCATTCTTCAAGTACAACTCTTCTTCAATCTATATTGTATCTCACATGAGAAATACAATATCCCCATGTTTAAAAGAAATGTTTTCCTTTTCGCCCTTGTTCCGAAGTGTACTCTATCAATTATTCGTACCAAAATAATGTCTGTATTCATTTGGTTGAAACAACTCGGGTAGCTCGTATATGTGAAATGAAAATGACATGTACATTTTCACATCCGGCGTCTCTTTCAATAGCTCCTGATGAATAGGAGTTCCATTTTTTATTTGATTCATGCATATTGCGTCCGTACGAACAGTGTCACAAATTCCGTCCAATGGACCGAAAACCTACACATTGTAATATTCATGTGATCAAACAAAATATTTTTATCGCTTCATTTATTTGTTCTGGTGAATGTGACTTCCTTTCCCTTCGATTATCAAGTACTTACCAAGCCTTCCGAAAGAGTGTTATTGTAGGTTGGCCGCGGGGTTTCTGGCTCATTACTCACGGCATCGACATATCGTAGTATCCCTAATTGGTTTGTCTCTTTTGTCACGCAACTACCAAGCGCTCGAATTTGAATCCAATACAAATCGCGTGTCTGATTTGCATTGAGTATGAAATCAAATCGTTCACCTATGCAAAAAGGTATTAATTAGACAAAAAATGAACTTTGAACTCATTACATCAATAATGACAATAACAGTAACCTGTCATAGAAATGATAGTATCGACTACAGTCGGTTCTGTAGGTTGTCCGTCGGATGCAATTATAGTCAGCGGATGATCTTCGATCGTAAATATAGGAACACATGATGAGCAAAAGGCGTTGATCATGCGAAACCGGTAACGTTGTCCTCGCGTAACTTCAAAAACGGCAAGTGGAGTGTCCGTTGTAGTTCCAGTATATCGATTCTACAGGGTGTCCGAAAAGTATGGAAACACTCAAATATCTCGGAAAATCGACATCGAATCGAAAAAGTAAAAATACACGTATTCAATGGTTTCAAGAGAGCTATCCAGTGACACCTAACACAACCCCCCACCCCCACCCGCTGGGGGTGATAGAGGGGGTAACTTAAAAATTTTAAATGGGAACCCCCAATTTTTATTGCAGATTTTGCTTCCTCAGAAAAAGTTACGTAAATTTTGCCTACCATTATAATTGTTTTTGTTGACAGATGGCGCTGTAATCAACGAAATTAAAAAATTATTCTAAAAAGTTTTAAAAATCTCGCGAAAAACACAACGGATCAAAAAAGTAAAAACACACGTATTCAATGGTTTCAAGAGAGCTATCCAGTGACACCTAACACAACCCCCCACCCCCACCCGCTGGGGGTGATAGAGGGGGTAACTTCAAAATTTTAAATGGGAACCCCCAATTTTTATTGCAGATTTTGCTTCCTCAGAAAAAGTTACGTAAATTTTGCCTACCATTATAATTGTTTTTGTTGACAGATGGCGCTGTAATCAACGAAATTAAAAAATTATTCTAAAAAGTTTTAAAAATCTCGCGAAAAACACAACGGATCAAAAAAGTAAAAACACACGTATTTAATGGTTTCAAGAGAGCTATCCAGTGACACCTAACACGACCCCCCACCCCCACAGGCTGGGGGTGATGGAGGGGGAAACTTAAAAATTTTAAATGGGAACTCCCAAATTTTATTGCAGATTTCTCTTCTTCAGAAAAAGTTACGTAAATTTTACCTATTATAATTATTTTTGTTAACAGATGGAGCTGCAATCTGCGAAATTAAAAAATTACTAAAAAATATTTAACTTGACGTACATGGAATAGCATACCACGTTTTCAGAATTTTAAATAACGTCTTTTGCCTTTAAATATTTCTAGTTTACCGATTCTCACCGCGAGGAGGTAGACGATTTTGAGAATCTTCTGTTTTACTTTTTTTTTTATTTGATTTCTGTTTTTTACCTTTTTTTTATTCTTCACTATTAAATTTTTTTATGTTTTTTTTTAATGTATTTGCTTACCTTTTCTTCCAGATATTAAAATTCTTTATTCGCTCCCCCCTTGTAATTGTGCATACAAAGTTTTTGACAGAAAAATGAAGAATCGACATCCTTATTCTACGAGGAAGTGAATGTCGTGTATCCGAATAGCGTAAATGGTGACCAAATCCGCATATGGTGTTATGGCTTTCTTGCATGACTGTGATTTTGTATACTTGTGTGAAAGTACTGTAGGTATCGCTTGCGGAAACCCATTGCATACACTCGGTCGATTTTTTCAACTGCCAGTGTTACAGAGAAAGTAGTCAATAATCGAACATCGTCAGCGTCCAAATCAAAACAGCACGTCTTAGTATTAGTTAAGCTCTATTGTTTGAATGAGTCAAGGTCTCGGTTATTTTTCAGCTTTGTGAAAATTACACATGCGAGCGTCACTCTTGTCGAAAACTTGGTCAAATTCGTACCGCAAAAAATCGCAATTCTCTTCGTTCTCGCTATTTGATACTTAATGTAATGTTTCTCTAACATTTGAATTTCTTCTAATTTTTTATATTTCTTTTATTTCTTCATTCTTTGCTTCATATTTCTTCCATTTCGATACATTCTGTATTCTGCCTCCTGTTGTAATTTGGCATACTATGTCTTTGACACAAAAAGAAAGGATCGAAATCCTTATTCTGCGAGGATGCGGCGATAAAAAAAGAACATACGAACAAGTCGTCCGCCAATTTAATGATACCCATCCTGATCGTCTACCTATTTGCAAATCAACTGTTTGTAAGACTGTTTCTCGGTTTCAAGATACTGGCTCTGTCAATGATCGACCAAAATCAGGAAGACCAAAAACGTCCACGAACGAAGACAACAGTTTAGCGGTCTGTGCAAGTGTCGTTGAGGACGTCCATACTTCGGTAAGAAAGATTGCGCAAGCCACTGGTATCGGCAAATCGTCTGTCCATGAAATATTAAAAGCAAATAAGTTCCATCCATATAAAATAAAATATGTACAAGAACTTTCGGAAGATGACTTCGATCGGAGATTAGAATTTTGTGAGGAAATGATGAGACGTTGTGACGAAAATGAATTATTTCCTTTCTGGATATGCTTCTCTGATGAAGCTACGTTTCAGTTGAGTGGAGAAGTTAATAGGCACAACCTACGATATTGGTCGGACGAAAATCCTCATTGGATGAGAGATACTCACACACAACATCCACAGAAAATCAATGTTTGGGCTGGCATTTTGTGCAATCAAATTGTTGGGCCTTTCTTCGTTGAAGAGAATTTCACGGCTGAAAGGTACTGTAATTTGTTAAATAACCAGATTATACCGGCAATACGAAATATTGCTGGTATAGCGTTTGATAATGTCTGGTTTCAACAGGATGGAGCTCCTTGTCATTTTGGTTTGATTGTACGCAATCTATTAAATAATATTTTCCCCCGACGTTGGATTGGTAGGAGGGGTTCGATCGAGTGGCCACCGAGGTCACCTGATCTAACTCCTCTGGACTATTTTTACTGGGGTTTCTTGAAGAACAAGGTCTACGAAACGAAACCAAAAGACATTGATGAGTTGAAAGAAAAAATAATTCAAGGTTCTAATACAGTATCTCAAGAAATGCTGCAAAAAGTTTATGATAACTTCTATGCACGATTGGGATATTGTCAAGTTGCTGAAGGACTTCAATTCGAACATCTTATAAATTAGTGGGCATAGACATGTTAAAAATCCAGTAAAGAAAATAGAAGCGAAGGAAAATTTAAACTTTAAAATAGAAAAAAAATTAAAAAAATAAAAAAAAAAACAAATAAAAGGTAAAAACAAAAAAAAAATATACAAAAATAAAAAAAAAAGATTCTCAAAATCGTCTACCTCCTCGCGGTAAGAATCGGTGAACTTTGAAATATTTAAAGGCAAAAGACGTCATTTAAAATTTTGGAAAAGTGGTCCGCTATTCCAGGTACGTGGTTCGCTGATTGCAGCTCCATCTGTTAACAAAAATAATTATAATAGGTAAAATTTACGTAACTTTTTCTGAAGAAGAGAAATCTGCAATAAAATTTGGGAGTTCCCATTTAAAATTTTTAAGTTTCCCCCTCCATCACCCCCAGCCTGTGGGGGCGGGGGGTCGTGTTAGGTGTCACTGGATAGCTCTCTTGAAACCATTAAATACGTGTGTTTTTACTTTTTTGATCCGTTGTGTTTTTCGCGAGATTTTTAAAACTTTTTAGAATAATTTTTTAATTTCGTTGATTACAGCGCCATCTGTCAACAAAAACAATTATAATGGTAGGCAAAATTTACGTAACTTTTTCTGAGGAAGCAAAATCTGCAATAAAAATTGGGGGTTCCCATTTAAAATTTTTAAGTTACCCCCTCTATCACCCCCAGCGGGTGGGGGTGGGGGGTTGTGTTAGGTGTCACTGGATAGCTCTCTTGAAACCATTGAATACGTGTATTTTTACTTTTACGATTCGATGTCGATTTTCCGAGATATTTGAGTGTTTCCATACTTTTCGGACACCCTGTATAAACATTATTTATCCGATCTATAAAAGAGATGAGGAAGAATTAAACTGAAAAGTAATTAAAAATGCTTACCGTATATTGACCTTTGCCATTGATCAAAATGTTATCAGGTGCTTGGCCAATATTAAAGAGTCGATGTCCAGGAAGAACTTCGAAAGAATACGTGTGCATCCAATCGGTTATAAACATGATGTGTGATGTTAAGTCATGATCGTAGAGGTGGTTATTTGGTTCCTGGCTTTTTGGTCGGCGGACAATCAGGATTCCGGACAGGCCATCCAATTTTTGAATACCCGCATGAGAATGCCAGAAATGGGTCCCAGAATTTTCAGGCTTTGTAGACCATTGATATCTTCATAAAACATAAATGTTATATTACACTCTATTCTATATTAGTTATGACAACACCAATTATCCTTAGTAGATGCGCCAAACTTAATTAACTAACGTTCATTAAATTACCTGAAAATACTCATATCGCTGATTGGACATTGACTGACATAAGGTACGCCGTCAGCAGTTGGGGTACCATTCTGCCAGATTCCATGCCAATGAAGAGAAGTTTCGATGCCATTCATCTCATTGTCCACGTCAATAACCACTTCATCACCAGCGCAAACTTCGATCGTGGGTCCTGGTAACATCCTATTTACTGAAAGCAATCCTTTTTCCACTCCATCAGCCAAGATACATTGACAGCTGGGCACGAGTTGGTTGGTGGCGTTAGGGGTGCATACTAAACATCCACTTTAGGAAAAGATTGGACGTTATTTAATATACGTTCAATATATTGTGAATATCTTCATTGTTATACAGTAATAAAAGAAAATTATATAATGTTATTAGTAAAGTGACACATTCAGTATCGGTAGGGCCAAGCTCCCCCCAACACTTATCATAAAAATTATAGGAAGATTAGAAATTAATAACTCAATTAAATATTTTGATTGCATATGAAATCGAAAAGAATCGTCAAAATTTTACTTACTCTCCTAAAACAGTATAAAGCTCCACTACGAAATTGTAATAACAGATTTTTGGAGGCTCTCCTTCTCGGCATGTCCGACTGCATTCCAATGGCGAGGACAGGTATAAGTCAGATTCTGAAATGTTAAACAATAATTTAATTTAATAAAATTCATTCCACATTACAGAATATCCATCCACTAAAATTTAATTCCAAAGTAATGTACTTCTAATTGGAGGTGATATAATTGATTCACTCCATGAGATTTAATTTTTCTTTTTTTTTTCTTTTTTTTTTTTTAGAGAGAGAAAGAGAGAGAGGGAGAGAGTTTGACATATGATTCATATTTTTATTCAAACTTACATTCCATTTACTACCTGAGTTAGACATAATAAATAAATAAAGACTGCACGTCAATCAAATTGTAAAAAGTGTCAATATTCCGCAGACTTATTGATAATTTAAAACAGCGTCATTTAAAACATACATATACAAATTATATAAATATGAAAATTATAACTTAAGAACATTTTGTTACATTACACTTAGCAATGTTATTTACGATTACTTTTTACTATCACAAACAGCTATACACGTGCAAACATTGGCCGTTCTACGATAGTGCATGGCGATCATAGTGACGCAATTAATGTTTCCTTCCGAGTTAATTTACGAAAATGTTCAGCAAATCAATAATTTATGTTCACAAATAACTTACTTCTTGATATCAGTTAGTTTAATTCTGTACTTTTTAAATAACAAACACACATTATTTGCGAATGACAGAAAATTAAAATTCCGCCGTAGGACGTAAAGGATTTTAAAATAGTCGAGACAATGTTTCACTGAAATCTTAAAGAAAGCTATTTATAGTCGAATCCCTATTAACGAATACGGTCGGGATAACGCGAGGTATTTAAATTTCGGGTAACGAATATTCGAGGTGGAATTATCGACTCCCCACCTTCAACGCTCTCTTCCTAGGAACCTGTATACTGCCTACGCGCATGCCCAATGTCCTCAAAACGTCCAAAGGGGTTTGAAGTGGGGATACCGACGGACGAGTAATTATTCGTTAACAGAAACGTCTGTATATTCGAAAACGAAAATATTCGAAAACGGGTATCAAGTTTAATCTTCTTAAACTCATGAAATCAATTAAATGTACATAGGGATGAAACTGAATATTTTTATCCTTGCTATATTTATATTAGTGTAAGGGATGAATAAGAATAGATAAATTGTAATATTGTTTATTTACCTTGTGCCTTTGAACCATTTTCATAAAGGAAAACGCACACGATAAGAAGGAAAAATACCAAGGAAAACTTCACTCGCCTTGCCATACCACGAATAACGACGACTTAATGACGACTGAAAAATAAACGGCAGGTAAAGTGTCGGACAGTAATAAGTTCACCTATTTTATCACTGAATATAATGTGTGATATAAACAATGTATGTTGAAGTAAAGGTCGAGATAATGATTATCAACGCATAAAACAATTAACTCTATTTAACTTGTACATGGTATTATGTTCGATTTTGCTCGAATGTAATTTATGTCATGCAAAATATTGAATTGGAACTTTTCATTATTGATGGGCCAGTAATCATCGTAATTTATCAGATAGAAATGAATGTTTTCTTTATATAGATTCTTCTTTTGTAAATCGAAGTCCATACAACTAGAAAAAATATCAATCTCACATGTAAGGTACTAAATGTGACTTTCTACTGCAAATAAAATGGCTAACATCGATAAATTTTCTTTGAAGGCACAAGAGAGGCATAAATAAGTAGGAACTGTGCACAATAATTAGATAAATAACCACTATTATTACCACTAATAATAGAGTTACGTTATCCGCCAAGTGTTAACAACTTACCGAGTATTGTAATAGGATTGTAAAAGAAGTTGAGCACTTTGAATTGTTAAGAGCACCGACTTTTGTTCCAAGCTTCTTTTGACGGAAAAACTCCAGAGCTATAGGTAACCAGGGTTAGGAACAAGGATTACAAACGTCACTTCTTCTCCTTTTCTAATTCGAAAATACCTAGTAAACGACGATGAATCCAAATAAAAAATCAACTTCTCGGATGACTGTTGCATCTCACTACTTTTAGCAATGACGCGAAAAGTTATCTGACTTTAATTATGAGATCGAACATTTAAAACGACCAGTCACGGGGCCTACTTTTAGGTCCTTTAGCGCACTTCTTCAAAGAAATGAACATCCTATTTTGGGAATGCTGTTTAGCAATTCCTTGTTGATTTTAAACTTTGGCGTAGAGCAATATACTCATTTTCAAGCACAAATACTGCACCAAACTGCCTTTGTTTGACCTTAAAGGTCGGATATCTATTAATCAATTTCAGGTGACTGGCGGAGTTTGATCCCAATGGTTAGGTCCATTAAGTTCAAAGTCTATCCAGCAATGATGGTCCACTAATGAAAACACCTCATTGTCACTACGCATGATGCTTTTGTTTCATCACTTTCCTATCTTTTAAAAGTATGGAGTCATACTCCTCTCAGAGCATGGAGTCATCGTCCAACAGCACGTTTTCATGCTTTTTCATCCCGGCTCACGCTTTTAGCAAATAAGAGGTCTGTGAATGATGATGCCAAACAATGATGCAAAACCCAGAATTTTCTCTCCATGTAGTCATAATATCGCAAGGCCCTGATATGGGTAGATACTATCAACAGGACCTAATTTTTTTCCTCTTTAGACAGGACTTATTTTCTGGCACTCCATGTTCTTTGAAAAACTGGTTAGCAACTCTACAGATATCTTTTGACCTTCCCCAAGACGAACTTAGTTTTATTGCTAGTTCCGGCGATGAACTACCCACAATTCACATATCTAGGTTCGTAGAAATTTCAAGTAGTGATACATCATTATGGATACTGACGTACAATGACCCTGTTAAGTACGATTAAACGTAGCGAGAAATGAAGTGTTCAATCAGGAATCTTCATTATCTTATCCATGACTCACTTCCCTCATCCAACTTCGTCAAAAGCGCTTATTTTAACCTCTCTCATAATGTATTCTTCAACATTGAGCAACACTGTTCAATGAACAGATGCGACAGTTAAATTGATGATAACGTTGTGCTTCTAATAAAACTTGTTCCATTATTCAATTTCAGAATTTCAAGGAAGTAAACTCACAGGGGTTCAATGGATTGTTTCTAAGTAACATTATCACGATTACAGATACTAACATAATTTTATTGTAATGTGTAACTAAGGGTTATTTTGTGTTATTAATTTTGTTTTAGTTTGGATTATTTACTTTCTACCATGCTGAAACTAATCAGGGTAATGTCTTTTATGCTCTTTATTTTGTATAGGTTGATAGCTTACTGCTAAGTCGCTGCTAGTTATGCAATTGCAATCATCTGATATTGATAGATTCGGAAGGCTCATTCTCAATGTCTATATTAATAATCAAAGTCTTGAAGAATGGTTTAAAACTGTTCGAAATCAAGCAAGCACATTTCAGAGGAAAGAACCTATAGGTATGGTATCTAACACCATTTGAACTGCATTCGAAGTGCTCACATACGTAATGGATATCAACAGCTAATGGACTATATAATCCGACAAGTAAATATATAATTTCGGACCAATTATTAGTAATATATACAAAGTAAGATTAGTATACCAACCAGTCTAAGAGTCTTTTTTCAGCATTATATGAATCGGAATTTTCCGGTATAATCTCTTATGTGAAGCCTCAAAAACTTACTAGAATTTGAACCCTTTATAGGTTACATTTTTCTTTATATGAATCTGGCTGTTATTAAACGAGAATTTGTAATCAGAAATACCAAAAACCACGAGATACAAATTTTTATTAAACTTTCGACGAAAATTATCGACGATCTTTATTATTTAATCTAAAATCATCAATAACTTCGGATCTTTTCTTTTTCTTTTTTACAAACTTTTTTAATAATTTATTTGTAATTTTTTAAATTATTGTATATAAATTGAGTATAGATTTCTTGGTGTATTTTAAAACTTGATTTGCTGACTGATAAGTTAATAAAAAACTCAAGAAAGACGTTCCAAAACATCCAGATGAATAATTTCAAAATATTTTATAGGGATCTATCATATAAGGTGATTTACATTTTCGAATTTAAATTGCGCGCGCTTACTTATTTTGTCAGAGTAATGCTTATTGCTATATGGGCAAATCTCAAAAACTTTTACATTTTGTGTCTGTGTACATTTTGCCTATTTATATATATATGTGTGTGTGTGTGTGTGTGAATATACACAATACACCATTTATTCAAATATAGACCAAATAGGGGAAAAATGTAGTGCCTGGTCAATCATTTTATTTTATTATTTCTAGTGTAGTGTGTTCAGCGTATCTTTAATATCTCTGAAATTTATACACTTAATAATAGACAAAAAATGAAGAAAACAGGCGGTGATAGAACTATGTGTCCCTTTCCGAAGCACTGAAAAAAGTGCCTACAAAATGTGTCCGACGTTTTTTCAAAAAAAAACAATTTTACTTCATTTTTCGCCGATCGGACGTACAGCATATTTTGAATAATTACAGATGACAATTAGTCTTTTACTATAAGCAAAAAGCAGTAAATCTAGACGTCATACAAAAATGTGCTTCCAAGCGAAGTTAGTAAAATATTAATTTTAATTTTGTAAGTAACAGCGTAACTGGTTCAAAAAATGATAGTTTTTCAATGACACATCCTCAATTGAACAAGAACATTGTGTATAACATGTATGCTTATTTCGAAAGTGCTAAATGAAGGTAGCCTCAATTCACTAACATCGAATAATGTTTTTATAGACCCCTAGAGCCTGTCCAATATCGATAATTCAGCCAATATCACGTTCTAAACCCGATAATTTCAAAACAATGGAAAACTATAGGAAAATTTTCAGCATTGCTTAAAAAATAAAGCACATCGCATCATTTAATACATATTAACCCATGAAATAACATATCTCAATTTCAAGAATGTGCTTAACGAGGAAGACTTTTGCACCTTTATATCCTAAAATTTAAAGGTTTCAGAAATTTGCCCATATGAGAGAATAAATTAGCATAGATAAGTGACGCGTGATCCGTCTTTATTATACGAAATCATGTGCGACTTCGTTCCAGGATTACGTAGCCACGTAGCGTCCGCCGGGAGAACCCTCTAGTTTACGTATACCGTACATGCAGATATACAAATACTGTCTTCGAGTATTCGGCCATTTGCTGTATTGTGACTCAGAACGTGAGACACGCACTTGGGGCCAGCCAAAGGACGACAATTCTCGAGAACAAGGTAGTGTACCTTTTTATTTAAATAGGATATGAGTGATGCGCAAACTGATCATTTAGATAAGCTATATTGAAGAGAGTTAAAGGGACCTCACTCTTTTTTTAAAGATATTTCGTGATGTCCTTTTTTTCAAAATTTCGCTATACATATTTAACTTCAACGCTGAGAGTCCACTCTCAGACATATTTAAAAATGTTTTTTCTCTGATTACTAAACAGTAGTTTGTTTATTTTAAATTATACGTCGCATCAGCATTTTTTTATTATAAAATATAAATATTCAAGGTAAATTATCAAATATTGTAATATAAATACTAAAAATTGATAAAGTTATAGGAATATTCGTTTTATTATTCACTATACTAATTTTTAGTATAGGGTCACATTTTTCCCTATTTTCGTATGCAGAATATTAAAAATGAGTATTCTTAGTCTTTCAGTGTAGTTAATTTTTCTGTACGTCCGAATATAAAAATTTTTATTTTATGCTGTACATAGCCAGTTTTTAATCGGTTAATGGAATGGACCATTAGCAAATTATAATGATAAAAAAAGTAATCCACTTTTGTACGAATAGACTATGATGTAAAAAATTGTTCTAGAATGTAAGGGTACTGAATATTATTGAAAAAATCCGGCTGGGATTTATATGTGCTCGATATGTGCTTTTTAATTTCATTATCAGTTTCTGTATCTGCCTTCCTCCTTCGTCTCGAATTAAAACATATATTTCACTCAGCCATTTTAGTTTTTAGTGGTATACAATGTGACATAACCGGTGCCATATTGTATCCCCATGTTTACATCCTGAAAAACAACAGGATATGTTTTTGAAATATCTTTCGCTACCAATTTCAAAACTGCCGCAGGTATTTTCTTCTGTTTTGTTATCATTTGAAAAATTACATGGTGTACAACTTCCTTGAAAATGGTTTTGCTCTTCTCTCGTTGCTGTAGCTTTTGTAAATACGATGGAAATTTTCTAAATTTAATCAATCATACTTGTACCCTTCCCATACATCAAAAGTGTAAGAAACCAATTGGACAACTCCATAAAAGGTATCCACTTCAAATTTTTATTTCATAGCTTTTTGAATTCTATCTACTATTTGTTATAACTCTATGCTCGGAGCCACCAGAAACTGTACAAATACAATTTGAAGAAATGTTTTCTTTAATTCGCCATATATCTCCTGGCTATATTTTTTGTGAACCCACCTATCTTGTGGCTACCAAGATTATCACTAAGCATAAACATTAAACGTCCTCGAATGGTAACTATTTTCTCATTTACTTCAAGTCATATCCCATCTCTTTCCGATATTTGCAAATCTTATAATAATGTATGTATTATAATACTCCAACCATACAAAGTTACATACTTGTCACGATACAGTATGGCAAGTTCAAAATTTCTGTATTTAAATCTTTCATAAGGCGGTAAATTATGAAAAAATGTCGCTTTGTATGCCCACAATCCGCAGGCGAAGTCTTCGCTTGCAAACAAAAAACCGCAGCGTGGTTGTCCATATTATAGAAAGGGTATAGAAGGCAAAGTCCGATCGCGGTAAGCAGTGATTTCTGTACTTTTTTCATAATTGGTTATTTCCGATATTGATGTTCGGTTATTTTCGTGTGTATAGCCGTACTTATTCTTAAAATTAGCAATATTTTGCTGATTGTGTGTGTTTTAACGAATTTTCATCGCCATAATCAATTTCGCTTCATCCAATAAACTCAACTTTTAAACCATCCAAATCTGGAATAAATCCCGTTCAAAAATTGACGTACAAGCTCAAATTTGGAAATGCGAATTAATTAATATATATAGAATCAACAGCGAAAGTTCCAAAGCTTCATACGTCGGAGAGACCAAACGTCAACTTGAAGTACGTATCAATGAACATAAAAAAAAACATTGACCGTCTCAATTGCATTCTGTCATCTCTAAACAGCAACGAAGCTTAAAACATGAATTCAAGTGGGATGATGTGAAAACCAGAATTCATCTGGGAGAAGCATATTATTTCTGAAATGATGTATATTCATTTGCTAAAACATCCCATAAATAAAAAGGAGGATGCGCAAAATTTACATTCCATCTACACTAAACTATTAAATACTTTGAAAATTTAATACATAAAATGATTCCACATGTTTAACTGAGGTAACTGTGGTTTACACTGAGGTGTTTTTTAATATTTTCACATATTATTTATATAGTATTGTGTGAAATTTCTAAGAAACTCTCATAGTGCTTCTATTTGAATTAGATATTCGCCTATAATATCCGCGTTTATAAGGCGAGAAATGGTACAACGGCATTTTTTAATTCAGAAAATCTCATCTTAAACACAAAATAATCTATGTTGTGTAGAATTACTACGTTCCGCTTGAAAAAGATTCGTTTTTCGATAAAGGAGAGGAACGTATTTACTTTCGCATGTACGGGTTTTCTTACATGTTGTAAATTATTTAATAATTATCACTAAATATTGAATAATCAACTACTCTCGAATCTTAAGACTATCTACTCATAGGTAAGACGAACAATACTGATATATTCATAAAATATCACCCAATCATATTAGATCTTCTGTGCTACAATCACATGTTATTCTTAATTGTAATAAAAAAGATTCGGTACCTCACACACCATGACGCAATACAACAGCATAATTAATTATATACAGTGAGAAGTAAATTAAGATTGCATTGTTAATTTCATACATTTTATTATAAAATCATTGAAATATTCGATAACGCCTAGTCAATAATCATTAACTATTTCGAGTAGGTTTGTTTCGGCTGAGGAAACTGTATGTTTGGCAAATAATTTCCGCACCTTGGGAAATTAGGTGGAACTGGCGGTAAATCGTTCCTTGTGCCAACATGGAAGATGACATTCATTCCAATATTGATGTGGTAAAGGAAGTGACAATGGAAAAACCAATAACCTGCAAAACAACACCAGTCTTTAATTTGGTTTCTATTAAGTAAAAGTATATAATAACAAGAAAAACAAATTCTGGTACCTGGATTAATCGCTCGAAACCGAAAAATGACGTAGCCATTTTGTGGTACCGAAATCGTATCTTTGAATGGAGGTAAGTTGAATTGTCGGTTAAGCAGACCTTTTCTGTCCAGCTCAAGGGCACGATTCAAACTCATCATGATACTCTTATCAGGATCAGCACCCATGCCAACAACTGAGAATGAATAACCATGTAAGTGGAATGGATGCGCCAAAAATGGTTGTGAATCTGAAAAGTTTTAGTTATCATGTATTATTCCCGACAAATTGTAGGTTACTACTTGTTCTATTATCAGACGTGTACTTACTAGCATCAACCAGAACTACTTCAACAATAGAGTTGATAGGTATATCAATTGTGTGAGCACAAGTACAATTTACTCGACAATTGGAAGGAAGGTTGTCACTGTTGCAAAGAGTTCCTGAAGGAATATCGTTTAGTTGAGATAGTGGAGGTGATGGTGGTGCCACATATGAGATTCCATCAACTAGTGATTCAAGTACTTCCGTGGTAAATGCAGCTGTATTTTAATAAACATATATTAATGATAATTCCTCTTTAATACCTAACTTTAAAGCGATGAGTCAATATTATGGTGAATGATCAAAGCCAACAAGAGTGAAAGTTTCACTCACCGACGAAATGATTGTAAACATTAGGTCGAAATAGGTCACGGGGTTCATAGAAAAGGAATTCAAATGGTAAATAAACTCGGACATCTGGTCTCTCTGTAAATATTCCTTGATCGACTGGTATGGCACTTCTTAGTTGATTAACGCATATTGCATCATTTCGAGTTACGTTGCAGATACCATCTAAGGGGTTCAAAATCTGAAAACAAGTAATGTCTTCAATAAAAAGTACTATGCATGGGAAAAGTTTTACATCATACTTTTGTTTCATGGCTTTCGCAAAGCTTGGGCCGTGAATAAAAGGATGAAACCAGGATTTAGAGGATAAGAAAGCTGTGAAACAAAAGCATCACGCAAAGCTAGAAATTTTTCTGATTGTAACATCTGCCCAGAAGCGATACATTTTTAAAATGTGTTACTTACGACACCATTAGGAAGACCTGGACGATACACTGGTTTTGGAGCTGTTGGTTGTGCTGGACCACTTACATACCGAAGAATAGCCATTTGTTGAACTTCAGATTCCACGCATTCACCTAGACCACGGACTTGAATCCAGTACGTACCAACCGGTTGGTTGGCGGTAAGAACAAAGTCATACCTTTCTCCTGGTAAATTAATGATTGTTAAGTATAAAAGTTGAGATGTTCTAAAGCATCATGAATTAAAAGTTGCTGTATCTTACCGCTGTAAGAAATAATAGTGTCCACAGTCACAGGATGGACTGCTTCGCCATCAGTGGCTATAACTGTTAATGAATGACCTTGAATTGTAACCGCAGCAGGACATACGGTGCAAAAGGAGTTGATCAAACGAAATCTGTAACGTCGACCTCTTGAGACTTGGAAGACTTCTAATGGCGTTGTAGTCGTATTCCTAAATGTAGGATCCTGTCATGAAGATTTTATTAAACTTTATGATCTAAAAGTATAATAAACAAGGAAGATAAAAAAATGTCACCGTAAATTGGCCTTTGCCATTGATCAAGATGTTCACAGGGGCTTGTCCAAGTCTGCTGAACCGACGACCTGGAAACACTTCTGTACTGTACTCATGTAGCCAATCATTTATGAGCATTTGATGCTCTCGTAAATCCAAATCGTAAAGGCTTCCTGAAGGATCCAAATTCTGTGGTTTCCGAACTACGAGAGCACCGAAAAGACCGTCAAGTTTTTGGAATCCACTGTGAGAATGCCAGAAATGTGTTCCAGCATTTGCTGCGTCCCATTGGTACCTTTCATAAATTTATGATCAAATTAGCATCAATTAGCATCACAGGAGGACGTTCAAATGTCCGCTTTTATCATCCAGTTCCTACCATCAGGACATCCATAGGACGCCTTGGGGAAGTTAATAGATGATGAACGCAGACATCTGGACATGAGGAGGTTCAGCCACAATTAAGAAATATAAATGAATGGATATGCAATAGTACCTAAAGGTGGTACTTTCGGTTATTGGACACTGCGTAACGAATGGTGCGCCATCGTAATATTGAGATCCTCGTTGCCAAATCCCATGCCAATGAAGAGCAACTTCATGGCCTTCGATACGGTTGTCGACATCTATGACTACTCGATCTCCCTCGCATACTTCGATACTAGGACCTGGCAGCATTCTATTCGCGGTAAGAATACCTCTTTCGAAACCATCAGCAAGAATGCATTGGCAAGCGTTGGTGAGGGAATTCGTTGCATTTGGCGTACATACTTCGCATGCGCTGTAATAAACAATACATTTAATTCATTGTTGAATTGATGTTAATAATAATTAATTACTCATTTCTCAGTTATTCAGATTAAAATGTAGACAGCACTGATAAAATCGAACAAGGGCGATAAAGATTGATGCTCATCGCACAGATAAAGTTCATGATCAACTTGATGATAAAGATGAGTTAATAATGAATTGGACGAACTAATATACTGTGAAGTCCCTTGCGTGTTGAAACGGCATTGATATTGCACACTAAATATCAATCATGAAGACTATAACGGATATGAAAGTTATGTTACTTTTCTAGCGATGTACTTCAGCCAGTGTCAATGATTGATATTTTTGTGCTTATTTTCTAGGGTTTTAGGAGATATACTAATGCATTACTTAATCATCCAGGGTTATTGAAAAGGTAACTTTAAACTTCTTTTTTTCTGAAAAATACTATTGTAAAGTAAAATATTCATTAGAATTTTTTATTTTCGTTGCCAAAAAGCTTAAATCCACAATTCGTTGATTTTTTACTTGGCCATATTGTAAAGGTATTGATTAAAGGTGGTAGGATATTGGGATTTTCAGCAGGTTCAATGTTACTTTAACTAACCCAAAAGAATATACCGAAATGTGGCATTATTTTGGATTGCACGATTATGCACCATGTCATTAGTTCCCTGTTGGTAAACCAATTTTTGGCGAATTAACAATATTTGCAAAAACTAACAAACAAAACAGCCTGCACCTACATTCTGAACCGAAACCTACAAATAGCTTCTACAATCTAGAAGGGGCCGTGGCATTGATTCTCAAGGTCACTCAGAAATCTGTTACTGACTTGGTCTTATATTTCATTTCCTTAAAAGGAATTTATTTTTATTAAAAGGAATTATTGTAATATTGAATATTCGAATCTTTCGCTTCTCTTCCCGAGAACTGGAATTAATATCCATTTAATAGCTGTTCTCAAACATCTCCAAATAAGAAATGCAATTCTACGGAGCATCTTAAGCCGCCCTAATATACTTTCAGACTATACGTCACAACGTTTTTAATTGTCCATATATTATTTCTAGTAAAATGGGTGATGTAATATAAGATATCTATATTTTTATGAAATTTTACTGTAGATGTTTACACGTTCAAGCAAGTTGTACAATGCGAGAAGTTACGCAATGAAAATAAACAGGCATTTCTTTTATTGATAATTGCGCGTACTTATTACTCCAAGGACCAAAACGGACGATTTTTGTCACAGTTTTCAACCGCTTTCTGTTAAAAACGTATTTCGAATATTGAAAACATTCCAAACCAATTATTTTTTTTCGGAGGTTCATAAAATTTTACGAATCTATTATTCAATATTTTAAAAATGCGAATCGAAATCGGACAAAGAGATCGCTGGAACGTGAACAAAATCATCCATGATAAATATCAAAATGTATGTGGTAAAATGGTAAGTTGCACGATAGCTACTACATTCAATGTCGGCAATTTGTAAAAATGTTGGCACTGATCTCGATTTTTCCGAACATAACAATTTTCAAACAATGTTTTCCTACATAACACAGGCCAACAAAATTTATAACCAGAAACAGGACTATACTCTTCCGAAGGTTTTCATTGCTCTGAATCTAAATCTGGACGCAGAATTATTCTATAATGTAAAGATTTTGAGATATCTTAACCTTAAAACGCAAAAACACCGTTTTTATTTATTTTCAACAAAAGTTTTTGTCGCATACATAATATTTTTTCACAATTTGGCAAAACGCAGATTAAAGTGCTATTCTATCAGCTACAAAGTGCTTTTTAATCATTCTTAAGCGATTTTTTCATCGAATTATCGAATTTTTTCGTCAAGGTATAATTGTAATTTTCATGCATTAGTAAATATGTAATTCTATGAAAATAATCAGCAAAATGAGACCGACCTTCCTGCTCAGAATTGTTTTATAACGTCATGTTTTTGAGATACCCTAACCTAACCTGATACAAAAAACACCGGTTTTGTCCATTTTTAGTAAATTTTTGTTGCGAAACAAAATTTTTGTTCATTATTTGGCAAAAACCAAATTAAAGTGCATTCATCGAAACCTGGGTATAACCCTTTTTCGAAGGGTTTTGATATGTTGAATCCAAATCCGGTCGCAGTATTGTTGCAAAAACTTCGATAACTCGATGTAAAAAAATTGAATCACAAATACTAAAAGAGCATTTTAAAGCTGATGAATAGCACTTTATGCCCTTATTAAGGGGGGTTCGTTTTTGTGTTTTTATGTTATATTTACATACAGGGTGATCGGCCAACCATTACCCAGCGGCTAACTGTAGATTGTACAGATAATTCTGAGCAACTTTTTCCTCTGAAAAAATTTCCGGGAAGTTAGAGTTTTTAAGTTATTCAACACTAAAATTTAGGGGGAAAAATCACTTTTTTTTTTAATATCTTGGCTCTGTATGAAGGTATCTTAGCGAACCGAAGCTCATTTTAAAGATATTTTCAAGTTATACAAGTTGCCTCTGTTGGTTTTTGACCTAGAATGAATATTTCTCTTGTTAAAGCCATAAAAACGGGGGTAAATGCCGATTTTTCAGGTTTTTCGCGTCTAACTCGTTTCGACACATAGCTATCGAAATATCACACTGGAAAAAGTTGTAGGCCTTGAAAACACAAACATTTTTTGTCGTCTAATACGATGCGATTAAATTAAAACTGAACCCTATTTGCACTCGTTTTCATAACATTTTGTTATTAATATCGATTTATTTGTCGTACTGTATTTTTTCGACTTTACGAGGCTCTTGTAGGGTTCAGTTTTAATTTAATCGCATCGTATTAGAGGACAAAAAATGTTTGTTATTTCAAGGCCTACAACTTTTTCATGTGTGATATTTCGGTAACTATGTGTCGAAACGAGTTAAACGCGAAAACCCTGAAAAATTGGCATTTACCCCGTTTTTATGGCTATAACAAGAGAGATATTCATTGTAGGTCAAAAACCAATAGAGACAATTTATAGAGCTTTAAAATATCTTTAAAATGAGCTCCGGTTCGTTAAGATACCTTCAAACAGAGTCGAGATATTTAAAAAAAAAGTGATTTTTCCCCCTAAATTTTAGTGTTGAATAACTTAAAAACTCTACCTTCCCGGAAATTTTTTCAAAGGAAAAAGTTGTTCAGAATTATCTGTAGAATCTAGAGTTGGCCGCTGGGTAATGGTTGGCCGATCACCCTGTATATATATTAATTATACTTTTTAATTAAATGAACGATTTTTGGGGTTTATTCAAACTATTCTCTATCCATAATAATTAAAGCAAAAAATAACGAAGCCAAATCTCATTTACTGTATGATTTTTCTATAATGTTCTTTGTACAAACATCTCTTAAAGTTTTTTATAAGTTTTTAGTCCATGTAAAATTACAAACAAATTTACAGTTTGATTTCGAATTATGTTTTTTTCACTTCACCGTTCAAAGATCCTACAACGATGCATTGAAGATAACGATTTCAATTTACCGAAAATAATGAAGCAAATGAAGGTAATTATATCATTACCTTCATTAACTCTAGACAATTACCCGTGTTTCCGGGCCATTATTCCGTCTTTAAAATAAAATGATCGCCGTTGAAGTTTAAGGGCAAATTATGTTATTTGCAACAATAATGTCAGTAACTCACGACCAATATTCGTCGATAATATATTTAATAAATTGTTTAACAAAAAACAAAAATTAATAAAATATTTCTTAACTACTGTGCTTACTAGCAGTTTGCCACTTCTTAGTTAAAAAAATGGTCCTGCCAACACTTTTCTTTTGGAAAAATATATAAAAACCGAAAAGGGAACATTATAAATTCTGAAGAGTGAAATGTTAGTTATAAAAGTTAATACACATCAATAAAATACTTACCGCGTGAGTACCATGTAATATTCCAGTACAAATTTGTAATAGCAAACTCTGGGTTGTTCTCCAGCGACACATGTTCGACTGCATTGCAGTGGTGTTGATAATCCTATTTCAAAAATATTTAAATGTATACAAGTAAAGTATTAGTAAATAAGTAAATAATAAAAAATCTTAAGTCTTAACGTATTCAAGAAGTTACTTTTTAAACATGACTTTAATGACGTCACTCCTTTTTTCATTTAATAAAAATTTGATTAAAAAATATAATTAGTAACTAAGGTTAATACTAATTATTCGATGGAAGTGAATAAATTTGAAAAAAAATAGTTCCATTTTCCAAACTAAAATGTTCATCTTTGCTTATTTCTTTAAAAGAAATGGTAGTTGAATGTTTTAGATAAATAAATGTAAATTTTCCAACTGAACAATTGATCTGAAAATACTATCGAGAAAATTTCATTTCTGTTTGATAATAATTTCACTTTGATTATAGAATATTTGACTAATCATTAACTAAATTTTTTTAAGTATATGTAGACAAGATATCTTCCTGCCTCTAATTTATGTTTGCTCCTGACCAAGTAAAACATAGTTTTTTCTTAGTTAAAAAAAAGTCATAAAAAACATACATTAAGGAAGTATACTCTACTAATTATTTAGTAAATTAATATTCATTATAACTATACAAATTATTATTTGCACGAAATTGAAACCTCTTTTTGTCAATTTCTGGCATATAATCGTTCTCTTAAATTATGAAAATTACATTGTTTTAATTTGTCGAAGTAATATTATTTGTTGACGTCAAGAAACAAGGAAAATATTAGAAGCAGTAATATGCACATTGTTTCTAAAATAACTGGTATTCTTTAAGTGTACGACCATTTGCATAGTTATCGCAAAATTTTTATTTTTATATATAATATTTATAATCTAGATATTTGCGAGATCCTCATATTAAACAAAAATAGGTAACGAAAAAACCGTTATTAAATTCGAAAATTAAAGTCCCAAATTCGTAGTGAGAATATTGAGTAAATAAATAGTTCCAATTTGCTATTTTAAATTAACGCATAACGACTTTTTAATATTACTAATTGTTTTCACGTGTTAAGTATGTGTTATGTATAACCGTTTTCTACCGTTAAATAAAAAAGACAAAATAAAAAAAAAGCACGATTAAAATATATTGCATGTTCCCTTTTATTATAAAACTTGTAACATTAAAACAGTTCTTAGTCAAGTGACTATTTTTTAATTATACTTCGCAGCTCAATAACAATCGCCTTTAATCAGTCGTGGTAGCTATCAGGTAAAATAATAAAGAAAGTACTCAATGGAATTAAATTTCCTGGTAAAAGTGACTTTATTTCAAAACAGAATAATTGATGATTTAAAACATTTTAATGCCTTTGGCAAATAGTAAATTAATTGCTTTTGTAATAAAAATACACAAATAAAAGTTTAAATAAAAAAAGTTTATTTATTAAAATATTTTTGGATAAACTCTACTGAAACTGTGAATCAAGTGAGTTTGAGAATAGGTTATGATAGAGGCACTAGCGGCATTTGCCGAATACTCCCGAAAATACTCGAATGAACATGAAACTTCGATTTTTAAGTGTCCAAAAGAACTAAAACGTCTACAATTAAGTTAAATTCTATCTATTTGATTAAATGCAACAGGTGCAAACTGTATGTCTACGATGAAAGCGTAACCAATGCGCGGTTAGGTTCGAATCTCGTTGCGACAATTATTTTTTTATTCGAGGTAAACAAATATAAAACTAAAATAATATAAGTCAAAGAATTAACAAAACTTTTGATGGCAGAACAGACAATATCATTAAAGAATGTCGAGAATTTCTTTATTTCAAAAATTGAAAAATCACATTGAGTGAATTTAAAAACGTTTTAAATCGCATGAATAAAACCGGAATTTGTTAAAAAAATTGTCTCACAAAAATCACGGCACTAAATATTTTTTTAAAACTCCAGGAATTTTCGCGAAATTTTTTTCTAAAATACCTTTACAAAATGCGTCGAAATTTTCGATTATAAATAAGAGTAAAAGGGAGTTTCGTTGAACTCACCCTGCGCCCTTACATTTGTTGCGATAAACAATACGATAAACAAATTAAAAAGCAACGCTTTGTCCAAGGATAGCAGCATGATGAAGTGTCAAGCGCCGGACAATGGTTCTTTCGCGTCTGAACTTTAGTATTAACGTAAAAACAACAGTATGTATTGACATTTATAATGTCCATTCGACAGTCGGAAGTATTGTCTACCTATTCTCTGTCCTATCGTTCATTGGCGCATGATGATACTAATGGCGTGCGTGATAAAGTAGTCTCTAATTTGTTGAAAATTAAAAATATTTACGATACCTACGGCATACCAAAGTACGTTTCGTCTTTTCTTACTACTGTTTTTCAACACGCATAGAAGGAAAAATATTTTATCAAATGTTCAACGATTATTTGTTTAGCGTATTGAAGTTCAAATTTTTAATTATATTATTTTTAGCGCGGAAGGTTTCGGCGATAACTATTTCAATGTTATTTCTTTTATCGATATGAAATGCAATATCGTATTTGGTTTTCGTTGTAATGTAACTGAAAAATTAATGTCGAAATCCTCTTAGTGGGAATTATCGTATGCATGTACTTAGAATTCAACTGTGAAAAATTGCTTGATATGAAAAGAAATCTGCTAATCGTTTGTAACCCGGTAACGAAAAATAATATAAGATGTCATTTACTGCTGAAATATGTACTGACAAAACCACTTATGTGTAGAGTGTCTGTCCATTTCATTAACGCGAGCGGAAAACAGCGGTGCTAGAGCTGCTGCAGTCAGGACTACGACTAGCGGCGGCAGGAGAAACTACATGCTCGCTCTCCTAAGTTATTGCAAATATTAGAAATAAAAAAAAATGCCTCACTGTACTTTCTAAAATTATTTGCTGCTAATTATGTTTCCCAGTAGTGTGTTACGGTATATTAAACACAGTATCGGTGGTAATATACATAATACGGTGTCAGGTATCAATAAAAAAATATTGAAGATGATAAAAATATGAAATTAAAATGTGGCCAAACTCGTTATTTTTCATATTTTAGTGAACAAATTTTGGAACGAAATTTTATAGGATCTAAAATTGATAGGTTTCATTAATTGGTAGTTGCAGAATATAAAAAGTATCACAATATAATCTGCAAATATCTAAACCTGTGTGACACGAATCTATAAAAAAATATTCCTTATACATGTTAGTCTCTAACTTTTGGAACAAACTATATCACGGGACCATGCTTACAGGAATTATTTATGATGATAAAGTAAGTGATTTCCAACAAAGAAAATTGATGAGCCTATAGTAAGAGCTTAATTTTATAATTAACCTAAGTCGTACTATTTTGTTTAAATATGACATTTTTTCAAGACATACGTATAATTTATAATGATATGCCCTAATTACACGTGTACTTGATTCGTCTATACGTCACACAATTATTCTGAAATTGTTCTACCCAAATATCAACCATGTTATCTTCAAAGTAGGTAAGTAAACTGGAGTAGGTAAACTAAGCAGGTTCTGGAACTACCCCGGTCGGTAAATGGTGGTTCTGATACGTACTATATCGTTCCAGGATAATGTAGATTGTTCTCGCAAATTATAATTGCGGGTGGCGATTTAACTGAGGACGCTATAGATTAGGACGAGGTTCACTTTACTGAATTTATTATTATTATTTCTTTGTTATGTATCTACGTAAAATGGCAGTAAAGTTTTCCATAAGATTTATTTCAGTATAACTCTGTTGCTAAGTCAACCACAACATTAGCTTAATATTTCGATTTTGTACTTCATCGTTTGAACAAAGCAATATTATACTGTGATGTTGCAATTGTTTTCAATTACATTTTCTACATTTTCTTATATATAATTTTGAAAAATAAATAGACAGCATATACATTAGATTATCAACATTAAAACACGTGTAGGCCTACAATTCATTATTGAGAACGCAAAATCTAAACACGTGATACGATAGTGTACTTAAAAGTTAAATAAGTCCACATGTCTACTTTATAAACATTGTCAACTTAATTTGTATACGGAAATGTTTTTTTTTTCAATTACCTTACTGTATACAATGAGTGTTTTTATCACAATAATAAATTCGTTGATAATTGAACAATAAGTTTAAAAAAGTAATTGTTTTAAAAACAATTTGAGATAGTAACACATGTTACTAATTCGGACTTACATTTTGAATATAACGGAAACCACGGCGGATATAGGAAAAATCATGAATAGTAAAAGCTTCAGACAATTCTGGATCATTAGGAGATCCAATGATGTTAGAAAGTTTTACGATTCTATTACTTTTATGAAAATTATTAGTAAAATCCCATAACACGATCTTATTCTCAATTATGTATAACAAGTCGAAATTTTAAATTCTATAAGAAAATACAGAAGGCCAAAATATCCTAATGTTATATTATTTCATTAATCGTATGGTAATGGCAGGACTTGTCGTAGACTTTTGTATGCATAAATTGTCATACACTTAAAACAGCTATGTCAAGGAACTCTTCGTTTGTGTATTTTCACGATCTCTCGAAAATCCAGGAGTTCTGATTTCAAATTTTTTACCGGAAAGTCAGGAAAAGCAGCAATCGACTCTTCGATTCCCGTGTCATCAATAACAATCAGAGAAATCAGTGGTCCTAGACAAAATTATAAACTATATAATAGCACTTAAATCTTCTTATGCTGCTCAATAATTGATCATCTCCCATCAGACTCTAGATTTGATGCAATTCCTTTCACTTTTTACAATGGTGGGCATGCGTGCGCACCATATAGGGACGATGCTCTTCTTTAGGCCTGATGGTATTATTTAAAGGTGGGAGAACCTACAGAGTTTTCGACCTCATCAACTGTGGAGGTTTTCAATTTTGATCAATTACGAAAATGGAGATAATGAATTAGAGAGGTGATACTGTATATTGAGATGCAGTATTCATTTGTATGTCCACTTCTGTACACTGTCAAAGTTGATAAACAATTTCCACAGTTTTATGGCATCAGCAAATAACGACATACGTGTTCCCAGAAGTTTTTTCCAAGCCCCCGGCGCATATTATAAACAGCAAAGCACCCAGACATTATCGGATAAGGAACTCCACTTTAACTTACATAGGGAAAACTCGGGCAAAACGGCTCAGTTTTTTTAAATTCCACGTATCTCCGTCATTCAGCTCAAATTTTTATACGAATCTGATATAAATTAAATATGAGTATGGCCATAATGCAACTTTTGAGGTATGTCAACAACCATAAAAAATTACAGCGAATTTGTTAATTGTATAAATCTTGGAGTGAAGCGGCTATACTGGGATGAAGCGGTGCACCATACGGGGCGAAGTGGCGCATCCGTGACTTACACATATTCACACCAATTATTCCCAATATGAATATTTTAATGGAATATTTCATGAACTTTTCATTTATGTTTACATAGGACATCAATTGAAATTGTCATCTATATGTGCAGCAACGCGAATGGACTTTGCTTTTTCAACTTCCCGAAGAGTGCCTACTAATAATAATATTGGAATTTCTTCTTTCAGTTTTCCGCTTCTATTCTATAACTTTTTTCGCAAATAATGTAAATATCACAGCACTATTAATTAATATTGAATAATAAATGTTTACTCGCATTCGTGGATAGCGACACAATAAATTTAGAAGTAAAAAAGTCCATATTATTTACTATTCATACAAATATTACTGAACCTAATATCCTTTGAATATATAGCTATTATAACCCTATTGTAATATTATTCAGTAATTGTTATTATTATTATTCTATTACACTTACAATTTCCTTGAGTTTCCCGACCCAGTTAAACAAGGAGTAATAAAATGCAAAAAAAATTGGGCGCCACTTTGGCCTACTAAAAATCCTCTGCATCTCCCCAAGTCGTATTTCCCTATTAAAAATCAGTAACTCGATTCTCAAATAATAAAACTCAAAAAATATTGATCACTCGCGGTAACTTCGTTACTCAATAAAAATATGCAACCGGAAATATTCATATAAACTAATTCTTGGAAAATGTTAATGCTCAACAAACCCAAACAACTGTAAGCTTAGGAGTAAAAATGCATTAATCATGGGAATGCGCCAGTCACTTAATAAATACTGAAATACCATGCCAATAAATATGGTGGATAATAAAACGCAACTAAAGTAATAGAAGATTTGTAGTTTGTACCGTGTTCAAAATGAAAAGAAAAACAAAAAATTGCCCCTCGCATGTATTTCAGAAGGAACTACACCATCCCACCGTTCACCACATTTCTGCGCACCAATTATATAACAAAGTTCTTATATCCGTTCGAAGTGACCTTTAGTTACATCCTTCTTATACAATTTGCATTGTGTTTAAGATAAATGTACCAATAGCGGAACATTTTTTAAACTCTTTTTCGTTGTTTTATGATTAGGTAATGTGTTATTATTTTTTGTCAAAAACTGTTTATTTTATACGAAATCTTATAGTTTCGTAAACAAACTGCGCTTAAGAACAGATTTAATAACAAATAAAATTATAATAGCAAAAATACGGAGGGGCGAATATGCTCCTAAAGCAGAACGGCCTGATAGTATTGTGCACCTCTGTTCCATGTTAGTTGTCCCTATTGTGGACCAGTCATAAATTATCAATGGGATAGACAATGGGATCTTCTGCAACCACTGTTTATAATCATAAACAGAATATATTTCATATAATAATTTTAACATTTACTGGAATCCGTTAATTATTAAAAATGTTAATTAGTTTTAAGGAAATTTAAACACTAAATAATACATATTAACAAAAATGTAAACAATTTTAAACTTATAGATCCTCCTTCAACGCAGGCATTGAAATTGTTGAAAAATTTATTATTTATTAGTTCATTTACATAAAAGTTCTTAAAACAATTTTTATCAAAATCGTTTTTTCTCGTGGTATATATCGAATTGAAACTTACCATTTAACTTGTCGGAATGAAAATTGTTTTTCAAGAATTCGAATAAATTACATTTTTTGTCCTCAGACCGCGAAATGAATTTTCGCGTTCCGTATACACTGAGAGATGTTTAAGAAAACAGCGGTATTGCCTGAACTGTTAGAGTCCCTCTAGTAAGGGACTCTATGAACTGTAGTACAGTAGCGCCAAATTAGAGGCAACAGTGGTTCAGATTGAATATTCGCAACATTTGTGCGTTCAGTCTTGTAACACAAATTTGCTGGGCACGTTGTGTGTTTATATTGTATAAATTTGACTGGCATGGGAAATATTAATAATATTATAATCTAAAAAATGAGTGACTCTGATTCCGATTGTCCTGATAATGTGCCTGCGGAGATGCTGGGAAAAACAAAAGTAATTTCTATGGATTAATTACCTACAAAATCAGAACTGGAATATACCAAAGAATATAATCATTTCAAAGCCTGTTGTAAAAGTAATCATACCTCTTCTTTTGCCGAACCAGCAAAATCTTTTTTTTCACTTCAAAATAAATCTCTAAGTTCTGTCATGAAGCGCCAAATAATCAATATTTGGACGTAAAGGTAAAGCACCCCGACACCACTAATTATAAAGCCCCCACTGTTTATGATATAGCCCCTCCTTTTTCAATTACAGGTTGTTCTTGCAATTAGAGTTTTGGATGTCGAACGTGTGAATTGGCGTCATTAAAGTACAGTAACATCGAAGACCATAACACGATGCTATTGATAAAAATGCCGGGAACCAAAACTCCAATAGAACGGTTATTTACAATTCATGGTGAATTGTACAAGTTTTGTAGAATGTAGAGATATGCGACCAAAAAACGTTTCTATAGATAGATTTTTTCTCAATTTTCAAATAGGAAAGTGTACACGACAGCAGAAAAAAGAACACAAAATTTCGGTGGTACCAAAAATAATTCCCTATTTTTTATAGTTGTCAAATGTACAGTCATTTACTGGACAAAATTATTAATTCAGAAATTTATTCAAAAATATATTAAGTTATTTCTTAATTTTTTTAGATACAAGTGCGCGAAGTAGGTGACTTTCGCACTCGTTACACTCGTGCGCCGCGGTCATCTCACGTGCGTAACAACATATTTTACCCACAAAAAACGGCGCACAAATTTTAAGCATATAGTATATCGTAAAATATCGTTCGACACGCGTGCGTAAGAATACGATGTTACGCACCGGCCTATCTAATCGCATGTTAAAAACGGTGCGTAAAATCGTATTTTACGCACTTGTATCGAAATAGTTATTTTTGTATCAAGGATAAAACGAGCTTTTACGCCCGTGATACGAACATAATTTTTCGACTCAGGAGGTGTAAAATGGTCATTTTTAAAAATGATGATTTCGCAAAGTCTCTATCTAATACATGTGTCGTGAAATGATCATTTTACGCCCCGAAAACGAGGCGTAAATGGCCATTTCACGCCTCCGTGGTCGAAAAATACTATTCTTATAATGGTTATTTATGATGTATTAAAATGATTTTCATAGGTATGTTGATTTGTATTTGAATTTGGAAATATAATATGGTTGTCAAAAGTTTTTATGCCAGAGTTTTTTTTGTCTGAAGTTTTCTTTTTGCAAAAGTTTTTTTGTCGGTAATTATTTTTACAAAAGTTATTTTGTCGGTGTTTTTTTTTACCAAAGTTATCGAGTCATGGACGCAATATTCGTATCAGATCAGCGACGAATTCTGGACGACCGCGAATTACGTCGGATTAAATCTATACCCTATACTTTCGTGAGAGGTCCCAACAAATGATAAAGAATGAAAACGAGTTAAATACGTTTTATTTCGGTGTCTTGACTAGTTTCATTGAAATTCTTTCATTCTAATCCGATATAATACGTGAATAGAAAATAAACATAACCTAAAAAACACCGACTAACAGCTTTTTACATAAAAACACGAACGAAAACGTAATCAATTTCATCGGAACTAAGGAATAATAATATATGTGCAGGTAAACAATGCCAGTCATGGACGTAAAATTTGTTTTTCTTTTTTTTTTATAATAAAAAAATACATATAATAAGACCGACGAATTAAAACGAATTTTATCGAATTCAAATATTCAAAAATTCACGTGAAAGTATTAAATTGAAGAACTGCGAATTAGGTTGTGACAGTTCTCAATTTGAAACGTCAAGAAACCTGATTGGAAAAGTAATTTCTGAATTCGATCTTATTCTTTTTCGTTTCCATATAAGCGCCGTTTTTATCAGCTTTCCAATACAGTGCGCCCGTCCTAAGTTATACAATTGGTTCTTTCGAACTGACGGCAGATTCTCCAAAGTTATAGCCCCTCACTATCCCCACGTTCGCATCTTTGTTTATATCCGCGCAATGGGTGCTCCTATCTGTGAGTGTCGCAAAGCGAGTGTCGCTCAGCGAAATATATAGTGGAAAGGCGAGGAAGAGAGTGCTATTACTTTGGACAAGTCAACTCTATAACTTTGGACGGCATAATTTAGGACGGGGACTACTGAAGGTAAGAAAAATTTAAAAAAAACGTCTAGTGGCGAGGAATCGATCTTAATGGCGCATTCGAAGGCGAGCGAAAAAATGTCGCTCCGGCGACGAATCGCGCGCGATGGATTCTATTCACGGAGCTTTCGAAACTGTTTTTGTTCTTAAAATACAGAAAAATTGTTTCTTATTGTTAATATTTGAAAGTTTAGACTTTTAATATACATATTCAAAATTTCTCTTTTATTTTTGTAACTGAAAAGAAGACGTTGATGCAATGGTAAATACCCGTAATTTTTTTAGAAAAAAAATTCTTGCTGCTCTCAGAGCGTTTTAGCGCCAACCAAACGTACTGGAAAAGTTTCGTTTCTGTTTTGTCTATTTATAAAAAAAAATTAGTTTTTAAAAAATGATGTTTCTGAGAACGTTTTCTGATTTTGGAAAAAACAGCCGCTATTTTGTTAATTTAAACAATTACGTAAAACTAAAACCTGGCAAAGAAAAAAAATACCAAACACTACTAAGCTGAAAAACCGAAAAGTAAAATATTAATTTTTAACGAGAATAGAGAGATTTGAAAATAATTTTCCATCTGGTTTGGACGAAAATGATGGAAGTAGCGTAATTCTTGTAGTGCTCGTAACTATACGAAATTTTTTTTTACAAAACAAAAAAATACGTATCTTTTTATTTGTCCAAAAGAATAATAAAAAAGTCATATAAAACATGATTTGGAATTTCGAATTTATTTTCGTTGCATGATCTCATATGCAATTGGTCGTTACGTAAATGTTACATAGTTGTTACATAACTGTTACTTTTGTGTTTACAGGAAAGTCGGTTTTTATGCATTATGCATAGACGTACCTAACCTCAAAGAAATTTCACGAATGTATAATTGCAGATCTTCCTGAAGTGTGATATAAAATTTCTACTGGCAGTAGAAGCCTTATTCGACGTAGAAGTGTAAATAAACCAATCCTCCAATCCAAGCAATAGGTTCGAAATCAAAATACAAAAGTTAGATATACAGATATACAGTTGAAAGTTATATGTCTATCCTAAGTTATAGATTTGCCTTCTCCGAAGTTATACCAGTTTCTTCCTCTCCTTCCCCCACCACATGGTTTCGCTGAGCCACACTCGCTTCGCGGTACTTGCACAAAAAAGCACCTATTGCACGGATATAAACAAAGATACTGAAGTGGGGATAGTGAGGGGCTATAACTTTGGAGAATCGTCCGTCATTTTGAAAGAACCAACAGTATAACTTAGGATGGGGACTACTGTAAATCTCTGACTGTACAGTTTAAAAGCATTGCGACGAAAATTTGCCAACTCTCCGGTGATTGCAGCGACACCTTACGCCACATTGTAGAAGGTGAAGGTTTATCCTATTGTACCGACAGGACATAGAGTGCAGCGACGCCGACGCCCAAGACTCCGAAATAAAACAGAAAGAGCGCCATTTCATATTCGTGTTTATATTGCAATAGAATTTGACAGTTGATAATATTAATAAATGATACCATTTATGTTTAATAAATTTATACCTTTCGTGTCAACGTATAAAACCAATTTTCATGAAACAATTTCCAACTCAAATCAAGTAACATAATGGTGCGAAGAAAAACAAGGTTAGAATTTGTTTTTTTACTTTTATTAATTAAAAGTTCAAAATTAAGTTACAATTTTAAAAGTGCTATTTAATATGGATGTGAATATTTTACTATCATTAATTGCAGGGTTCATACAAGAGCAAGTTCTCCGACAAGTCTGAAATCTAATCAGGTAACGTTTCAATTTTTATATAAAAGTTTTGTATTAAATTCATTTCTTGTTTATCCAAAATTACTTGAAATTTTACATTTATTTTTAAATTTAAATTAGTTATTCACAAATTTTCTTTCTTGTTAAAATTTATTCTTGTAAATACTAAATAACTTTATGTAGACGCCGAATTATCTTTAATCGTAAAAACTTAAACGTATACATGTTTAATGTAATATTTTATTTATTTATTAGATTTTTGCGACAACTCTCTTTTGCATAAAATATTAACATTGCGGCGCAATTGAAATAACATAATTTATATATGAATAGAATAAGATAACAATATTTACGACTAACGATAATACTGCAGCATTGAATTTTTACTACGAATAACGGAAAACATTATCGGAGACAATTGAAATTAGATTCTTAGGTAAATTATTCCATAACGAGGCTAAATACTACCGAGAAAAAACACAGATTTGTTTTACAGTTCCCTTCCTCTTCTAAAATTTGCCCTCCGGTAGTTTACTTCACGATGTATAAAAAATTTACTAATATAATTGCTCAGAATCGCACCATTTAGAATTTTTTGCATTAATTTAACATCGCTAAATCTATGTAAAAACTCAATCGTAGTTAGTGATAAACTTGCGCATTAATGAAAACTTTCACATTTTAATTTCATGTGCTTTTTATTACACCTTGAAATATTTATTTTGATGCATTTACGTATTCTATAGAAAAATGTATAATGGCAAATCCACAGAACTTTTAACATTTCTGCGATACAGGAAATAAACGTTCACTATTAAAATATATTTAATGTATGTTAATATCTCGCTTTAAACACATTTAAATTATATATCTGGACGATATCGAGTCATTTAGTAAACGCAGACATTCCAGAATTGAAAAACGAACAATTTCACTTGTGATTCTTACAAATTATTGAAAACATTGCTATTCTAGATCTATCGCTTGTAAGATATTTTATTTTCTCAATGTACAAAATGTAGTCAAATAAATCCACTAAGTAACAGTCTGAGTAATTCTACAGAATCTTTAACTTTTCTAGTACGCGACTATGTATCTTGCAAACAAATGAATATCGAACTAAATGATCAAGATTCTATTTCTATGGTATATTAAAATGTTAGCCCTTTATATTTTTTAAGATTATAAACCATTAGAAAGAAGAAAAATGAACATAAAGTACGATTTTTACTGAATTTTACAACGAATAATCCAACAATGTCATTTTTATATCACTAAAAGAAAAATGTAATTATTATCCAATCACTCTGAAAATCTCAGAGAATCTTCGTATAATCTTGGAGTTTCAATAAACAACATGTCAAGAGTGTGCTTATGTTCTAAAAAATTTTGCAGCTTAAAATGTAAATGTCCACCAATTATTCGAAATACAGGAATTTATTACTTTTTTCAATATGGTGAAAATAACTTTTCATTTATTGAATTCTTAGTTTCATAGAATAATTATACACTAAAAGCCCAAAAAATAAGAGGCACGGCATACGTGTGTTTCATAAACTAACTTTGTAGGAGGTCTCTAAAAATTATCAAATCAGTGCGGAACTAGTTCGAATACACATTTTCGAGTGGTACACTTAAACGGTGTTTAGGCACGCTTAAAACTACGTTGTAATTTCTACTTTAAAGTACTTATAAATCTCCTATCACGTGTTTAACTTACCATTGGTTGTCCTACCCTGGTGAAAATTTCCGTAAAATCATATGATAAGTCATATGAGATTTTTATAATTTTTTAAATATCTTAGAGGAATCCAGATGATTGTAATTCATTTTCTCATATTATTATTATTTCTTATAATTACATGAGAAATCACATGAAAAGTTTCCCGGATCGACTGATATTTTAAAAATCTCATGATTTATCATATGATATTACGAACATTTTCAGTATGGTACACCATGAAATCAACATTTCAATATTAAAAAATGTTGACATTTTTTTTTATTTTTATTATTTGACATTGTTAAGTTTATAATAGGAGACAAACATTCTAAGAAATAAATGTAAAATAAAAAATAAAAATTGAAAAAATTTAATTCTAAAATTTTGTATGACACTGAAGCTGGCAGCAGATTCATAGCAGCGGATTCAAGAAAACTATGGAAATGGATAATTTCTTATTAAAAATGACTTGCACTTAAACATTTTTAGACAAATTTTATACAAATAATGTGTTGGCAATTTTAATGGCTGAAAACCATATTTTTTTCGAATCCGCTGCTGCTAATCGGCTGCTAGCTTCAGCGTCATAAATTTTGTTATTAGTGATAATAAATAATGAGTAAAAAACGGTATTTCTCGTTACAAGTACCTTATCTTTAAATATAAAAACTATAAGATATATAATATAAGTACACCTGCCATTAGGCTATTGTTTAGTTTCAACTTTGACTTTATTTAACTTTATACAACTTTATTCAAAAACGAGTTACACCAACTGTTTCTTATTCTTGCAGTGCTGTAAAAACCAAAAAAATATGTCCCATTAGTGTGCCACTAAAATAATTTTTGATGATTTTGAACATTGAAAAGTTAAAAGTTCTGTAAAATCACTCATATATGTGCTTGCTTTTGATAAAAAATTACAGGGATTTAAAACTTTGTGATAAGTTTTGTAGAAATATAAAATTAATTTCGATTATCTATTGTAATTTTCATGCCATGTCATTAATCGTAAACTGAAGGTGAAATTTGTTACTGACGTAAAAACGAACAAATTATGCTGTCACTCATCTATGTGCTCCTTTTAAAAATGATTCTATACAGGTTTAATAATTTTTACTTTAAACGTGATTATTTAAAAATTACCATTTTTACTGCGGCACACTTAGAATAATATTTTTAATTATTTCTTTATCGTTATCCACTTTCATACTTTATCAAAAAATAATTTTTAATATATATATAAAAGTAAGGCTTTATTTTTAGAAATTTTTTGACAAAAATTTGTTTATTATGTCGGCATCTTTAGATTTTGTAAATTGGTGAGTCTCACTCATCCCGGATGGCTTTATTTCAACAGATCTTCGTTATACGATTTGCAGAGAGCTTTAAATACATTTCAGTAATTATAATTTAAAGTTATTCAGGTCGCTGATTACAAATCTGAATTTAGAAATTAGAAATTCAATATGGCCGACAAAACTATCAAAATACAGTAGAGTCTCGGTATGTTTGCCAATTTGTTCCACGTCTTCCCCTCCCGTCTCGTTATATTTACCAAAAGAAGGGGAGCGTCGCCTCTCCAACTCCCCTCAGTCACGTTATGTTCGTGACATCACAACAGGCCCTTCTTGAGGCCTCAGCCCGCAAGGTGGGAGAAAAGAGAGCGGCGACAGGCAAATGTAACGAGACGGAACCGGGCAAATATGCTGGGGCTTAAATATAGTGAGATGCAAATATACCGGGACTCAACTGTATAATCTAAAGTGAGCGATAATCGAAGATCAGAGGTTTTTGCGGTCGCTGATCATGAATCTGATCGTAAAATTTTTAAATTGAAAATGGTAAATCCAATATGGCGGACAAACTTGCCAAATGCAATTTAAATTTGACAGAATTTCGCAATAAGAGGTTTACGAAGTCACTGATTACGAATCTGATATCAGAATTTTTAAATTCACTACGGAGAATACAATATTACAGCCATTGAGAAAAATAATAATAATTTACATCGATTATGTATCGTGCTCTGAGTGTATATAAAACCAAACTTGTACTCATTATGCGTTATCACAATCAAAGTTTGCAGTTTTACACCTGAGAAACAAATAAAGTCCGCAAAGAGTGCAAAAAGTAACAAGACCACGCAACTTCGTATAAGAAAAAAAATGTTAATCAGGTACCTATATATATTATACACAGATACAATAAAAATAAATTCGTTAATTAACATATTATTATTATTATTATTATTATATTATTATGAACATTTTCAATCGATTTTTTTAAATTTGACAACTGTCCAGATAGCAACGTGAGTGTCATATCGCTCTCCATGTGCACTCACAAGTGAGACTAAATCTCATTTTGAGTCTCCAAGTGAGTGCCATATGTGTGCTCCAATCGCCTGACAATTGTCACTCACGTATGAGTTTTGCTTTATGAAGGAATTCGCGCATGCGCAAACCGCTGACGTTCTGTCGCATAAGCGTTCCACCCGACGGCTATTGGTTACCGACCTATACCGTTGGCCAATCATTACAAGTATCACAATGTTCCCATTTATGCGTGGAAGCGGAGACTTTTCGCACTTGCGCAATGCATTAATCTCACACCTGAAGTCTCATGTGAACTCATATACGCCCTCACAAATGAGATCTCAAATGTGAGGACATAGTGAGACTCACGGTTTGCTATCTGGGTGATTCGTAATCGACGTGTTCAAAAGTCCTTGAAAACCCAGTTCCATTCAAATCAAGCAATTTGTCGTATTTTGGTCCGTTTTTTAAATTTCAAAAATGTAACAATGGATTCGTAATCTACGGCTTAAAAAACTCATGATTAGCGAGTTTCGTCCAAAGTAATATCCCAGATAGCAACCTGAGTTTACGTAAAGTGCATAATGGAACTCACAAATGAGATTAAAGAGCACGACTGCACTCCATGTGAGTGCGATTTGTGTCCTCCAATCAAATGACGATCGTCACTCATGCATGAGTCTTGTCTTATTGAACAATTTGCGCATGCGCAAACCATTAACCTCTTTCCGCATAGACATTCCATCTAACGCCGATTGGTTGCCCATCAAGACTATTAGCCAATCATTACTAGTATCAGAAAAACACTCAGAAGTGCGTACAAGTGGAGATTTTTTACGCATGCGCAGTCCAATCCCGTATATTTTCCTCATTAATGAACTCTCATATGCCTTCATATAAGCCCTCATAAGTGAGATCTCAAATATGAGGAATCTTCGATCTCAAACGTTAGACTCACGCCTTGCTATTTGGAAAGAACCGAATGTTATTGAAGCAATTTTTCGTATTTTGGTTCGTCATATTAGACCGTCAATTTGAATTTAAAAAATTTGACAACAGATTCGTAGTCAGTGGCATATAAACTCCTCAGTAACCGAGTTTTATATATACTAAACGATTTTTCGTATTGTAGTCCCCCATATTGCTTCATTCATTTTAAATTTCAAAAATCTGGCAACATAACCGTAATTAGCGATCGCTAACATCTACCACCAAAAAATTTTGTTGACGCTAAAAGTTAAAAGTTCCGTTGATTTGCCCATAAATCACTGTGACATTGGAAGCAATCCTCGTAAACCAGAAATTATTAAAAAGTATTGAAAAGTTAATCATTCTTAATACTTCTCAATCATTGGCCTTAAAGTGTACAAAATGATTTGCAAGTATAGACTGCATAAGATGTGAACACTCTTAACATATACTCTTGCCGCAAGCGGAATCTTTTGCCGCAAGTGAAAATCCTTTTGTTATATGATCAAGAGGATTATTCTACAGTTGTCGTAAGTGGATTTCTACTTGCAGCATGTGGACCCCGCTTGCCTCAAGAAGACTCAAGAGAACTGTTTTAAGAGTGAATACTTGTTAATGCAACAAATGCTCAGAACATGCCAAAATTATTCAGAAAGATTCATCGGCATTGACAAGATTTCATAAAGAACAATTATTTGAAAGTATTCAAAACAAAAGTTGATCAACACGAATTATTTTTCAGACATCAATATTAGTTCCCAAAAATAGGCGGAAAAGAAGTACTGCAAGAGCTCTACAAGAAATTAAATATTACCGCCGAATCACAAGCTTGCTTATTCCGAAAGCTCCCTTCGCACGATTAGTTCGACAGATCCTCTACGAGCTCTTTCCCAGAAGCGATATTCGGAAGTAATTCCAAGTTTATTTTCTTCAGTTTTATAAACTGTTCAAAACATTTTCTGTATAATGTATATTTCTTCGTAGGATTCAAGTGCTTGCCTTAGAAGCTATGCAGGAATCTGCTGAAATGTACCTGACGCAATTTTTCGAAGATGCTGTATTACTTGCTCTGCACTCGAAACGTGTTACCCTTATGCAGAGGGATATGGTGCTTATGCGAAGATTAAGAGGACGTGCGGATATAATTAACAGATAATCCGAAACAAGAAGTTTTAATTCGAAATTCTACAGACTTTGTACAAACGATTTTGCGATCTTCATTGAAGAAATCTACCATTAAGTATTCATTGTATGTACATTTTAAATAATAACTATATATTTTCTATTACAATTTTTACTTCATGTTCGTTCAATTTTTAAAACTATCAATAAGGGAAAACGATGTACAAATGCAATATGTGCCTTTATACAAAAATATACATATTTGTATTAGCTTTAGTTGAGTTTTTATATTTATTTTTTTCAGGTACCAACATTTGTATATAATTTATAAGTATTTAATTTATATGAGAGGGGTTGGACCATAATAATATTTGTAGGGTAGGTTATACACATTGTTATATGAAACACCCATTTATGTATTTGTACTGCATGTACTTCGATTGTACATATAAGTTATTATATTTATAAAATAAACGCTATATTATATATTTGTGTTATGCATATGTATATGCTTTTGAATCTCCTTCCGTGCAATTTTCTCTGCTTACGTCCAGTAGTGGCAATCTTAGTGAAGTCTGCATGCAGGCTTAGTGCAGATGTTTGAAGATCTTAGTGAAGACCACGAGTGGTCTACGTCTGCATTTGAATGTGGGTCTGCATCGAGTTTCTGCATTGAAGAATCTTCTGAAAGACTTCTGCTTTAGAATCCGAGTGTTTCTTTGAATAATGTAACCAGATTCTGTAGTAAGAATAATATTTCAGGCGGATCGAAGACTCTTCAATATACTTCAGTGTCAGATTCTTTCGTATTCAGAGAGTAATAATAATCTTCAGCGCGACTTTTCTTTAATAGATGAAACAAAATGCAAAACATATCTTAACCCATTAAGGACGGGAGACTCACATATTTACGTTGATTTTCGACCTTCATTCTCAACAGGAAATAAGATTAATATTGACTTGAAAGTGACCAACCCTATTATTTTCGAGTATGTTCTTTCGATCTGCGTAGTCAAAATTGCATTTAAATTACTTTAAAAACAAATATGGCGCATTTAAAAACAAAATGAACAAAATTTCGTGTGTTTCGTTTTTTGTGAATTTATTTTCGTATCAATATTGTTGCCGGATCGATGCCTTTCTGCAACCAAAAGTGCACAAAATATATGAACTTCAAATAGGAATTTTTTTATTTTGCCCCAATCAACCTAACCCCTTCAAAAAGTCAATATCTCGAAAAAATTAACCTTATTCTATCAATTATGAACATTATTCATGAAATTCGTATCACTAGTGGTATTGTTTTCCCTAAAACGGAGGTCCAGGTGTTTTCAAAGTTGCTGACCAGCAATTTCGGATTCACCATCTTGAATTTAAAAAATCTCACCTCAAATCCCAAAAAAACCCGTATACGCATTTTATCGCGATTTTGAAGCATGTTACGGAGGTCCAGGGGTTTTCGAAGTTGCTGATCAGCAATTTGAAGTTAGATTTTTGAAATTCAAGATGGCGGATCCAACATGGTGGACTGAAATTCAATAAAACCCCCGGACCTCCGTAAAATGCTTCAAACTCGCGATAAAATGCGTATACGGGGTTTTTGGGGGTTGTTCGTCACGAATGTGAGGCTAGATTTTTAAAATTGAAGATGGTGAATCAGAAATTGCTGATCAGCAACTTCGAAAACCCCTGCTCCTCCGTTTTAGGGAAAATAATACCATTGGAGATGCGAATTTCATGAATAATGTTCATAATTGATAGAATAAGGTTAATTTTTTCGAGATACTGACTTTTTAAAGAGGTTAGGTTGATTCGGGGCAAAACAAAAAATTCCTATTTGAAGTTCATATATTTTGTGCAATTTTGGTTGAAGAAAGGCATCAATCTGGCAACATTATTGATACGAAAAAAAATTCACAAAAATCGAAACACGAAATTTTGTTCATTTTTTTTTAAATGCGCCATATTTGTTTTTAAGGCAATATAAATGCAATTTCTATTCTATTCTTAAATTTATAATAAATTAATGCAAAATATAACTGATAAATATTATTTATTATTGTAAATATCAAATTCCCATTAATAATTTATGCTTTTAACTGTACTTACAAAAGTTTTTTAAACCCGATATATTTACTGAATTTTAAAAAATGTATGAAATAATTGCTACGTTTTCCAGTGGTTTTTTGATATTTTTCCAGTGGACTTGCACTTTCAAAATTCAAAATGTAACATCCTAGATCTAAACGTTGATTTTCTTTAAGTTATATACGGCTCAAGTATATCAAATTTTCGGTCTCAATCATCACGTTTTATTATTTCCAGGATATTTCTGCTCTTATGTAAAGTAAATATTACAGTTGTCGGACATTTTACGCCCTTTGGGCATAGGGGGTTAACTATACAAAAAATGCCCCCACAGCTCTGTTACCCGAACTGGGTCCATATATTGCTACCCCGATGACTACAAATTTCTGAAAGTATGAACTCAAAATTCGCTTTTTCGAAAAAGTTATGGAGGGGGAAAGAAAAATAAAAAAACTAATTTTTCTCGAAAACTACTGGATCGATTTTAATGAACTTGAAATATGTTAGAAACGTAGGTAAGACAATTTGAGAGAAAAAATATGATTTTTTTTTTTTTTTAATAAGTAAAAAACTGATTTGAAATTTTCAAATTTTTTTTTTTGGCATAATTTTTGATGTGACCACCTTCATCTTTTTTCTTGAGGTACCTTACAATGTCCCCTTTCATATATATTTTTTTCAAATTTTTAAAAAATATAGTTTTTGAATAAAAAATCGTAAACCATAGTCGTCCTGCTTGACTTGCGCATTCGCACACACCCGTGCACTCACGCACGCACGCACTGACTAAAAATACTATGTTATATACAGTTGAGACTCATGTGTAGCCAATATAAATATTCAAATGTTTTTTCGTGTTTAATGCACAGTGTTGAAATGTACGAAGTTAAATTGTACCGAAACAAAAACCGGTGCTGAGTGTATATAGTATAGGTCGACCTTAACCGATGTCAATGAGATATTTTATTATCCGGTGTGATGTCGGCGTGATTGTTGACACGAGACTCCTATATAGAAGAACTGCGAGGCAATAGGTGACTTCTTCTCCGGTAGGCATCGTTCCTTTTATTCGATAGCCATTTCATTCTCGTTATCGAAATCCATCCTTTCTTTAGTAGATTAGGAGTCCGGATGGTGCGACCTGACACTTGTATATGATATTGTGCTTTGATTCATATAGTCTATGGAAATCGGTATAGCTGAGTGCAGGTTTATATTTAGTATTTTTTTCGGAGTTATATCTCTGTGATTCTGGAGAATTTTACTTTTTACATTCTTTTGTTTACATCTTACATTCTTATTTCTTCATAATTTTCAAGATGAATAAGACCGTATTGCTAAGACAAAAGTGCCCTGGTTGCAATACTTTTTTAATAAATACTACAGGCCGAAAAAAAATAGTAACAAATCAACAGGAAGCGAATATTTACTCCACTTCTTTGCAGCAAGCAATAAATGTAAATGACATTATTTGTCAAAAATGTAGAATGTCTGTTTATAGAAAAAATATATCTGCAGAGAAATCTGAAGTAAATGTCGTAAATGATGTTGTGCCTGATTCGGTAGATAATGATCCCACGTTTGAAATAGTTGAATCAAAAGCATCGGTTTCTGAGGTTGAACGTATGGAAGTTTTTATTCGGAGAACTGGTGCAACGCATAAATCATGTTGCTTTTGTGGCGGCACAAAACATTTACGTGTCATTCCTGAGGAAACACGAATAAAAACTTATATCAAAACTCAAATCTACATTCCATCTAGGAATCGATGTTGTCGTATGCACTTGATAAACGATAGAATATACGAAGAAGATCTTATCCAACTGAAAGCCTATTTTAATACTACAAGCCTTACGGCATCTGAGTTATCAAAACTAATGGAAACTCTTTCTATTAGATGTGACTCGACATTGCTTGATAAAATAGAGGAATACAATATTTCTGAGAAACAACTCAAAATTTTTACAGGCTTAAATTGGGAACAATTAAATGAACTGAAAGACATGTTAACTTCATTGCGAAATAGTCATTCCCGTTCCGTCATTCAAGCTATTGTTGTCTTTTTGTTCAAATTACGGTCGGGTAATTCGAATGCAATGATCGCGTCAATTTTGCAATTGCAAAATGAACACCATGTCTCGGACTATTCGGCCAGTGTAATAAAATCATTTGAAGATGATGTTTTGCCACTTCGTTTTGGAGTGAATGCTTGTAGTCGGAATGAACTCATTCTAAACCATACCACTAAAATGGCAAAACATTTATTCGATTCTAACGATAAACTTTTTTTGATATGCGACGGCACATACGCTAGGCATTAAAAAAGTTCTAATAATAATTACCAAAGGAAATCGTACTCTGGCCAAAAGAAAGTTCCCCTTTGTAAACCGTTTACCATCTGCACAACTGACGGGTATGTTGTAGACATTGCTGGACCTTTTCTTGCGAATCAAAATGATGCCCAGATTTTGGAAACAATTCTCGAAAATCCTGAAGGTTTATCTAAGCTGGTTAATGAAGGTGATATTTTTGTTCTTGACCGTGGATTTCGTGACGTAAAAGAAAAGTTGGAAGAAACAAAATTTCGAGTTTTGATGCCTGCCTTAAAAGGAAAAAGGAAACAATTAACTGCAGAAGAATCAAATAATTCTCGCTTTGTTACGAAAATTCGGTGGGCTGTAGAATCCGTTCACGGTGTCATCAAGCAAAAATATCTTCTTCTTAATCATAAAATCGATAATAAGTTATTACCAAAAGTTGGATCATACTTCAGAATTGCATGTTTTCTTAATAATATTTTCGGAAAAAGATTACATTCTGATGTAGATAACTTCGATGATATTCTTCAAAAGATGCAAACTCAGAAAAATGTGAAGTTTTCTTTGGCTGATAAAGTAGAAGAAGCAGGATGGCTACGTCGTAAACTTCCGTTTGGAACTATCTCCTCAGATGATCTTAATGATTTTCCGGAATTAACAACAAATGATTTGAAAATTTTATTCACTGGTACCTATCAACTTGCTCAGGCTGTTTCCTATTTAGCAGAAATGCTTGACAAAGATGGCAATCTAAAAATGGAATTTGTTAAAGATGATTCAGCGACTTTAAAAATTAGAGTTCCGTCCCGTCACATTTCTCGTCAAACCTATAGGTGTTTTATTAAATACGAACCTGACACTATTGGACATTCTGGAATTACAGAACACACATGTGAATGTGCCAATGGAAATAGAACTGTTGGCTGTTGTTCCCACATTGCGGCTGTTATATATTATTTATCACATGCGCGTTATTTATCAAGAATTTTCAAACCAGCTGAGATATTAACTGACATATTCACCACAACTAAAATTGTACCAGTAATCGAATCTGATAGCGATGAAGACTGAACAATTGTAGCATCAGTGAGCGAGAGGCAAGATAATATATCTTGCTTTAATTGTATGGGTAACAACTCCATCTGCCTTAACTGGCTGGGTGACTCCTCCATCTTGCCTTAAATGGCTGGGTGACTCCTCTAGCTCGCCTTAACTGGCTGGGTAACCCCTCCATCTTGCCTTAAATGGCTGGGTGACTCCTTCATCTTGCCTTAACTGGCTGGGTGATTCCTCCATCTTGCCTTAACTGGCTGGGTGATTCCTCCATCTTGCCTTAACTGGCTGGGTGACTCCTCCATCTTGCCTTAAATGGCTGGGTGACTCGTCTATCTTGCCTTAACTGGCTGGGTGACTCGTCTATCTTGCCTTAATTGGCTGGGTGCTCTCATTTGTCCACCTTCACGTGGTGGGGGTGTTACGGCTAACGATCCGCTCGGGCTACATCAGATCAGGTTCAACCATGCTGAATGTTGGCCGACGGGGAGGTCCAAACTAACGGACATAAAGAAAAAGAATTATAGAACCCCACCATGGGACCTGGGTCCTAAGACAAGATCGTATTCGGACGTAAATTCCGCTTTTTCCATGTCCGGAGTGAAAAAATAAGGGGTCTCATTAAAAAGAGGCTTCATACTGAAATGACCTTAAAGGTCAACGTCAAGGTCACTATTGGATGTCCCCCTCGGAATCCAAAAACTTTTCTATTTAAACTTTTTTTTTCTAAACAGCATTCATTCTCAGATTTCCGGGTGGTAGTTTTAAATTGTGTACCCTGTATTATAGATATATATATAAATATGTATGCATGCGTGCGCGCGAGCGCGTGTGTGAATGCGCAAGTCGAGCAGGACGACCATGGTTTACGATTTTTTATTCAAAAACTATATTTTTTAAAAATTTAAAAAATATATATATGAAAGGGGACATTGTAAGGTACCTCAAGAAAAAAGATGAAGGTGGTCACATAAAAAATTATGCCAAAAAAAAATTTTCGAAAATTTCAAACCAGTTTTTTAATTATTAAAAAAAAAAAAAAAAATTCATATTGTTTCTCTCAAATTGTCTTACCTACGTTTCTAACATATTTCAAGTTCATTAAAATCGATCCAGTAGTTTTCGAGAAAAATTAGTTTTTTTATTTTTCTTTCCCCCTCCATAACTTTTTCGAAAAGCGAATTTTGAGTTCATACTTTCAGAAATTTGTAGTCATCGGGGTAGCAATATATGGACCCAGTTCGGGTGACAGAGCTGTGGGGGCATTTTTTGTATAGTTAACCCCCTATGCCCTTTGTACATGTCTCTTTGCCATATTCGTAGTATGCGATAGTACTATCTTTGTTGCTCTAATAGTCCTATCGCATACTACCTCGCTTGCATTGTTGTCTTCGCGGTGTCTCTGTCTACTACATTGCATGCATACACCTTTCTCTCTCTCACGCATTCAGAAGTCGACGGCCGACGATGTAAACATTTCGGCGCTTTGTTTATCGCTGGACTGTGTTCCGCTAATCGGTCGGACCTCTCACCCTATAGTCGCTGACGCGCTCGCACTCCCTTCCTCTCACTGTCGCAAATTTAAATTGTATTTCTGATACGGCTTAATATTTAATTTTTCAAGCTTATTATTATTTTGGTTTAATTCTTTATTACTGTTTTTTATTTATTCTATCTCTTGTGACTACGTCACATCCTCTACGGGATTTGAACCCTCACCGCCGCGAGCGAGTTTAACAAAAAAGATTTGCGCACTTGAGCGCACGCATCTAATAAACCAAACTGAAAGAAAATGCAATGCTTCGTTTATGCGGGGCTCACGTTTCGTCTAGTTTCGATCAAACTCCTTAATTAATGCAGTTATTAATCTGTGCCCAAGGTTTGTAAGAAAGAAATTGCCCACAACTCAGTCATTCTACTAGAAAAATATGCCGTTTTTATATGTCATTTCATATATAATAAAGTCATATATCAAGTTGCATTCGTCAATATGTAATATTGCATATATACAATTTTCAATAAGTCAATAAGTTGAAAGTAAGTAATCGATGAATTTATCGGTAATCCGAACCAAATAGTGTCTGAGTTTTTCAAATTTCGCGCGACAAATATTCTGCCACACTGAAAACAGTGGGAAGTAAAATTACATTTCAGTAATGTAATTATTTACAACGATTTTCATGGTCAAATTACACATTTGTTGTAGTTCTCCAGCGATTTCTGAAGGTGTTTTACCATAAATAAAGTAATATTACAATAAAACTGTAATTTTACAACAAGAATCATAGGACACAAAAATACCAGTGATAATTATGGTAATTTTCCATCCGAAACTGTAAAAAATTTTACATTGTTTGTGTAATTTTCCTTAGAAAATCACTGTACATTTACAAGCTCCACGGAAATTTTACACCTCTTTTCAAAGAAATTTTACATTGAACAGGTTATACTTTACCAGGTATCGGTAACTTTCCTGCAATTATCAGTGGTATTTTTGTGTCCTACGATTTTCGTGGTAAATTTACATCAACACTTTTTACAGTGCAGCCAATCAACTTTGAAACTCATTTTAGATGGAATGTGACACGAAATTTAAATTAAATTAAAGAATCTCAAGAATGATTCTTTAAAAATGTGAGATGATAATTAATAGAAAATTCAGAAAAAACGAAAATGAAGAAAAACACTTGAAAAAAATGGGGTATGGAAGCACATTCGCAGCCGGTGGGGACCATAGTGGAAGTATACTTCCACCATGGTGGGGACGAACCCACGACCTTTCGATTTCGCGTCGAATGCTCTACCATCTGAGCTACGGCAACCCCGTGCATTCCCTCCGATTTAATTCAAGTCATGATTCATCAGTTCATTTTTTCTGATTTTTTTCAAGTGTTTTTCTTCATTTTCGTTTTTTCTGAATTTTCTATTAATTATCATCTTAATTTCACATTTTTAAAGAATCATTCTTGAGATTCTTTAATTTAATTTAAATTTCGTGTCACATTCCATCTAAAAAGAGTTTCAAAGTTGATTGGCTGGCAGAATATTTGTCGCGCGAAATTTGAAAAACTCAGACACTATTTGGTTCGGATTACCGATAAATTCATCGATTACTTATTGAAATATCACCGAACGATAAATTCATCTTCATCTTTATTAATAAGTTGAAAGTATGTACAGTAGTCCTCCCCTTAAGTTTACTTCCCTTATGTTTTATACTTTCCGTAAGTTTTGCGAGTTTCTTCCCATATGCTTTGCCGCGCATGCGCACGGCGCGCAGATGGGTTCAATATATCTATACTCCATAAGTTAAACTTAAGGGAAGAAGCCGCAAACTTGAAAGCCCAAATGTAAAATTTAAGGGGAGGACTACTGTATGCATAGTCGATAAACAGTTGGGTCGGAATCTATCACGCGGGAGAATTAGAATACATATATTGCACGTTGACAATACCGACAGTACTTGTAACTTGTAGAAATCACGTTAGTCACAGCAACGGCCGCTCCAAATGTCGGCATTGGCGCTGAAACTAGCGTAAATTTTTGACTATGCAAGAAAACGGGACCTTTAGCGATCTGTTATTAATCTGTGCTATATATTAAAAAAAAATTATTGAAACAATTACTAGGTATAAGTAATAAAAATAACTGAAATAATCCAATAAATTTCGAAGAAAACGAGAGAAGAATCCTATAACCCTTTATAAATTTGTCCACAATATGTTCATGTGTCCACTTTTTTTGCACAAAATACTATTTTGTTCTCAGCATATACTTCATGAAGGATTAATTAAAGAAACATGAATTGATTAGTAAAAATCGAAATAAATTTGCAAATAATCAATATAACTAACTCTTTAACGTATCCAACATATCGTTATTTTCATTAAATCTTGGCCGCAAATTTTCGACTTGAATATCGTAATAGTCTATATTTTTGTTGTCATTTTTTTTAAACAATGTCTTTGTATGTAGAATATCATTTTATGCTTGTGCCAATTTTTAATTGTGTATATTGGATAGGGTTAATAAAATGTCCCGATAATTGAATTCTTGAGTTACATGTACGATGTCAACCTTAAACCATATAATTTCAATCATATAAACTAAACTATTTAATTCTACTACTAATAGATGTTACAACTATGTCGACCTTTTCTGTGGTTCTATTAATTGTTTCGTTTTCTCTGTGTATTTAATGAAAGTTCTTCAAATAAATATTGTGTAATAAATCAAATTAATTAACGCAAAAATTGTGCGACTTGGAATTTTGGAAATATGAAGTTTCAATAAAATTTTAATAAAGTATTTTGTTTATTCTTTTAAGCCGCTACATTTTTTTTTATTATATCCTGTTGCACCTTTAATCATTGAGGGCACAGTTATACCTTTTTCTGAAACGGTCAAAGATCTTAGAGTTATTTTATCGTCGGACCTTACTTGGAATAGCCATATTGCTAAAATATCGCGCTCAGTATATGGCACCCTGCATGCATTGAAATTTTGTGGCAATATTCTCTCTCCTAATGTAAAAATACTACTTGTACAATATTTGATAATGCCACATATCGACTACGCTTGTTTCGTTTATGATGATGCATCCGAATACCTTAATATTAAATTGCAGCGTCTTATAAACAACATCATTAGCCAGTCTTGCGGCAACGGCCGTAGCGTTCGGACGTATGTTTATATTCGTTCCGCGTGTTTACTTTTCCTTTTCCTAGTATATGCAAATAGAAACAGTGATTAGTGTTTTCGTGTTGTTTTCAGTGCTTCGGAAAATTCCAAACCGTTAACCATAGAATTAAGTTCAAAAACATACTTCCTAATTTATAAGGGATTGTCTCTGACTACAGAGAATCCCAAATCCTGAGTCTCCAAGGCATCTCTCTGACTACAGAGGACCCCTAAAATTAACATGTTCCCGTCTAATAAAGCGAGCTACCTATCAGTAGCTCAAAAAGAAGTATTTCCTACAGATGATCAAGCCATAGTATTTCCAGCACTAGATAATGTGAGCATCACATCATACGCCATTGCGATTGCCACTAAAATTGAACGATCTAAAATAAAGTTTATTTATCGTATGTCGAAACAAAGAATATGTTGCTATGTTGCATCTCAAGAATTAGCAGAGGAATACATCACCGTTCACAAGTCAATTACAATAAATAACACAACTCTAAACGCTAGCCCTCTGGTAAAGAGACATCAAAGAGTTATTATTTCCAACGTACGTCCTAGCATTCCACATGAAATAATAGAAAAAGCGCTCAAAGATATGTCCATCGACTTAGTTTCTCCAGTGAAATTCGTGAAAGCGGGTCTCGAGCCTAATGTAGGCTTCGATCATGTTTTCTGTTCTCGCCGAGACGTCTATGTTACGTCTAACCAGGTTGAAAAACTTCCATCAAACATGATAATTAAGCATGGAGGCCTCAACCACTACTTGTTCATCAACCCAGCAAATATAAAATGTTTCGAATGTAAACAAGACGGACATATTGCAAAGCACTGCCCATTAGGAAATATAAATAATAAAAGCCAAAATATACAGCCAGCCGATGACAACACAGCGACCAACGAGGAATCTGGTGACGTAGATTGTTTTGAAGGGAACCTCCTTTCCCCTCCAAGTATTACCGAGGCTGGTCTATCAAACGATTTCCCTCACCTAACTCCAACTGCAAGCGTATCCAAAAGACCAATATCTCCCTCGACCGCCTCGCAGATCAGCTCTACCAAGTCTCTGCAGTGTTTAAACGAGTATCAAACATTCGACTCAGATGGCTCAAACGATGATGAGAAAAAAAACTAAGATCAAAAAGTAAAAAGAAAAAGATGGAAAAAACAGAAGAAGAACCAGTTGACATGAAGTCCCAGCTAGCACCTATTGACGACGAACTGAAAGCCCATCCCGAAATGTACCCCCTCCAAATATCTCAATTAGTAAACTTCATTGAAAGAAGTAAAGGCAAACAAAGCCTGACAGAAGTTGCAAAAGACTTCGAAATTAGCTCCGATAAAGTCTATGAGATGCTGCAAAGATTATACCCTCTTCTCATTTCCCGTGGAATGAAAAATCGATTCACTAGAATTATGCGCAAAATTGAGGCCGAAAATAATCTACAAACACCGTCATCACAACACACCATTCCGCAAAATATTGATGAAGTGGTTACGCAAGAAATGGACCATTTCGCCAGTGACTAAAGCTTGTGAACCTACTTTATATAATAAAATCTCTCTTGACATTCGCTTATATACTGATAATACAGTGGAACCTGAACGGATTCAACACACGATACCCATTTATAAAATCGCTTCAAAATAAATATAATCCTGACTTCCTTTGCTTTCAAGAAACAAATTTCAAAAGGCATTCAGGAAATAAGTTAAGTGGTTACAAAAGTATCAGTAAAAACAGGACAGAATGTAACAGAGCGAGTGGAGGCGTTGCAATCTACATAAAAGATAATATACCCTACGAAGAAATTCCGCTAGTTACGAATCTAGAAGCAGTAGCAGTGTCAGTGAAAATTCCTCACAAAATTACCGTTTGCAATGTCTATCTTCCAACCCGCCATGAGCTACTTCTCCAAGATATAGTAGATCTCATCCTACAACTCCCTAAACCATTCTTAATAACTGGTGCCTTCAACAGCCACAGCCCTTTATGGGGTGATCCTTCTATAAGAAGCTGTCATCGAGGAAAGATAATCGAAACATGGTTAAATGACGATGATCTAATACTTCTGAATGATAATGCCCCCACTCATTTCTCTTCTGCAAGTGGAAACTTCAGCTCAATAGACCTGTCGATATGCTCAGTCGAACTAGCGTCTCATATTGAATGGTACGCAGATAAATATCTCCACGATAGTGATCATTTTCCACTGCACATAAATTTCTCTAACAATTATCAGTGTATTGAAGAGTATCCCTCTCATAATCAAATGACATGTTCATGGAATTTCAAAAAAGCAAACTGGATTGGATATGCAACTTTATCAGAAAAACTAATTGATGAGCTGGATGACCCTGATAACACCAATCTCACAGGAGACGATCTGATATCAGGACTTAACAATGCTATTATCGAGGCTGCAAATCAAAACATCCCTACACTTAAACGTCACTTTAAAAAAAAACTCTACCGGGGTGGAATGAAACATGTTCTAATGCTATTAAAAACTCTAAGCACGCCTTCAACAGATACAAAAAACATAAATCTGATGTAAACCTGAAAATCGAATATAAGAGATTAAGAGCTGAAGCTAGACGTACTCTTAAAGACGCTTACTTCAATCATATGAAAGGACTCTTATCTTCGCTAAATAGACAAATGTCTACGAGCGAAATATGGAAAAATATTAAAAGAATTAAAGGAAAGAAATATGAAAACATTTCCAGGGTACTACTTAACGCGAATGGAGAATCCATTACCAGCCAATCTGACAAATCAAGTTTATTTGCAATGACCTTTGCTACCAATTCCAGTGATATAAATTATAATCCCGAATTTTTAAAACATAAACAAAACTGCGAATCAAAGTACAACGCTTCTGAGGTAGAACATAACGATTAACTCTGTCAAACTTCAGTAGTGAACAAAATAAACAAGAAGATAACGAACGATATTAACAATAATTTCACAACTGAAGAACTAAATTGCGCTCTTTCTACCTGCGCAAATTCTAGTCCCGGTCCAGACTGTATTCCAAATGCTCTCATTAAAAACCTAAGCAAGAATAGTCTGAAGTACATTTTGAAATTCTTCAATTTTATATGGAGGTCACATATCTTTCCGGAATGTTGGAGAATTGCTACCGTCATCCCTATCCCTAAACCAGGAAAAGATCTTTCCAATCCCGAAAACTACAGACCAATAGCCCTAACTTGTAACCTTGGCAAACTGTTCGAAAAAATGATAAACCGACGACTGAAATGGGCGTTGGAGGAAGAAAAGTGGTTATCAGATCACCAAAGCGGCTTCCGCCAGTTCAGGTCAACCTCCGACCACCTTATTAAGCTTCACAACGATATTTGTAACGCCTTTGCAAACGATCTGCACGTAGTACTAGTATCAATGGACATCGAAAAAGCGTACGATATGGCGTGGAGAATGAGAATTATTTATATTCTTACCAAAATAGGATTCCATGGAAACCTATTAGAGTATATCAAAAACTTCCTGAGAAATCGAAAAATTGAAGTCCGAGTTGGCAATCACCTCTCTCAAAAAACAAATATAAAAAATGGAGTCCCACAGGGCTCAGTAATCAGTGTAACCCTCTTTCTAGTAGTGATAAATGAAGTGCTTTCGAAAATACAAGCTCCAACAAAAAAATTCCTCTTTGCAGACGACCTGTCCTTCATGTGCTCTGGAAAAAATCTGAGTACTACGATGAATATCATCAAACAAAACCTAAACAATCTACAAACGTGGAGTAAAATTTCCGGTTTTAAATTCTCAACTCTAAAATCACAATTTATGGTCATGAGTAAATCAAGAAATGTTGATGATACCAGTGCAAAACTTTTTCTGGGAGATAAAGAATTGATCAAAACTCAGACTATGAAAATACTAGGGTTAACATTTGATCCCACACTTTCCTGGAAAACTCATATCAATCATTTAAAATCGGAATGCAACCATGATGTTGAAGTTTGAAACGTAGGAGTCCAACGAAAAATTTTTTTTTTTGGACGAATCAATTTTTTTTTCAATCCTTGTCATATATAAACCCAATTCATGCTAAAAAAAGTTTTGTAACCCCCAAGGGACGGGTGGGGGGAGTGGTAAAAGACGTAAAACACTCATAACGCTCCATAAAAGTTGCAATTTTAGTTTGCCCACTCGTTTTATTTTTCGAATAGTTAATAATGATGGCAATGTGTAATAATCTCGAATTTAAAAAAAATCGGATGACAGGAAGGCATCGCTGGAGGGGGAAGAATGTCGAAAACCGCTGAAAATGATAAACAACGGTTAATAACTGTTCCAATTTTAGTTAGCCCACTCGTTTTATTTTTCGAATAGTTAATAATGATATCAATGAGTATTACTGTCGAATTTAAAAAAAATCGGATGACAGGAAGGCACCGTTGGAGGGGGAAAAATGTCGAAAACCGCTGAAAATGATAAACAACGGTTAATAACTGTTCCAATTTTAGTTAGCCCACTCGTTTTATTTTTCGAATAGTTAATAATGATGGCAATGAGTAATAATCTCGAATTTGAAAAAAATCGGATGACAGGAAGGCACCGTTGGAGGGGGAAAAATGTCGAAAACCGCTGAAAATTATAAACAACGGTTAATAACTGTTCCAATTTTAGTTAGCCCACTCGTTTTATTTTTCGAATAGTTAATAATGATGGCAATGTGTAATAATCTCGAATTTGAAAAAAATCGGATGACAGGAAGGCACCGTTGGAGGGGGAAAAATGTCGAAAACCGCTGAAAATGATAAACAACGGTTAATAACTGTTCCAATTTTAGTTAGCCCACTCGTTTTATTTTTCGAGTAGTTAATAATGATGGCAATGTGTAATAATCTCGAATTTGAAAAAAATCGGATGACAGGAAGGCACCGTTGGAGGGGGAAAAATGTCGAAAACCGCTGAAAATTAGAAACAACGGTTAATAACTGTTCCAATTTTAGTTAGCCCACTCGTTTTATTTTTCGAGTAGTTAATAATGATGGCAATGAGTAATAATCTCGAATTTGAAAAAAATCGGATGACAGGAAGGCACCGTTGGAGGGGGAAAAATGTCGAAAACCGCTGAAAATGATAAACAACGGTTAATAACTGTTCCAATTTTAGTTAGACCACTCGTTTTATTTTGCGAATAGTTAATAAGGATATCAATGAGTATTACTGTCGAATTTAAACAAAATAGGATGACAGGAAGGCACCGTTAGAGGGGGAAAAATGTCGAAAACCGCTGAAAATGATAAACAACGGTTAATAACTGTTCCAATTTTAGTTAGCCCACTCGTTTTATTTTTCGAATAGTTAATAATGATGGCAATGAGTAATAATCTCGAATTTAAAAAAAATCGGATGACAGGAAGGCACCGTTGGAGGGGGAAAAATGTCGAAAACCGCTGAAAATGATAAACAACGGTTAATAACTGTTCCAATTTTAGTTAGCCCACTCGTTTTATTTTTCGAATGATTAATAATGATGGCAATGAGTAATAATCTCGAATTTGAAAAAAATCGGATGACAGGAAGGCACCGTTGGAGGGGGAAAAATGTCGAAAACCGCTGAAAATTATAAACAACGGTTAATAACTGTTCCAATTTTAGTTAGCCCACTCGTTTTATTTTTCGAATAGTTAATAATGATGGCAATGTGTAATAATCTCGAATTTGAAAAAAATCGGATGACAGGAAGGCACCGTTGGAGGGGGAAAAATGTCGAAAACCGCTGAAAATGATAAACAACGGTTAATAACTATTCCAATTTTAGTTAGCCCACTCGTTTTATTTTTCGAGTAGTTAATAATGATGGCAATGTGTAATAATCTCGAATTTGAAAAAAATCGGATGACAGGAAGGCACCGTTAGAGGGGGAAAAATGTCGAAAACCGCTGAAAATGATAAACAACGGTTAATAACTATTCCAATTTTAGTTAGCCCACTCGTTTTATTTTTCGAGTAGTTAATAATGATGGCAATGTGTAATAATCTCGAATTTGAAAAAAATCGGATGACAGGAAGGCATCGCTGGAGGGGGAAGAATGTCGAAAACCGCTGAAAATGATAAACAACGGTTAATAACTGTTCCAATTTTAGTTAGCCCACTCGTTTTATTTTTCGAATAGTTAATAATGATATCAATGAGTATTACTGTCGAATTTAAAAAAAATCGGATGACAGGAAGGCATCGCTGGAGGGGGAAGAATGTCGAAAACCGCTGAAAATGATAAACAACGGTTAATAACTGTTCCAATTTTAGTTAGCCCACTCGTTTTATTTTTCGAATGATTAATAATGATGGCAATGAGTAATAATCTCGAATTTGAAAAAAATCGGATGACAGGAAGGCACCGTTGGAGGGGGAAAAATGTCGAAAACCGCTGAAAATTATAAACAACGGTTAATAACTGTTCCAATTTTAGTTAGCCGACTCGTTTTATTTTTCGAATAGTTAATAAGGATATCAATGAGTATTACTGTCGAATTTAAAAAAAATCGGATGACAGGAAGGCATCGCTGGAGGGGGAAGAATGTCGAAAACCGCTGAAAATGATAAACAACGGTTAATAACTGTTCCAATTTTAGTTAGCCCACTCGTTTTATTTTTCGAATAGTTTTATTTTCTCTTTTTCAGAAATGCAAGAAATGTAGAATGAATAAATGAAACTATAAATATGAAAGTAAATTAAACATTACTATTGCAGTTTTATATTACCTGTTTCCCCCCTCCTGTCATCCGATTTTTTGTTATATCGATAATATTACTCATATATATTGCTCATTGCCATCATTATTAACTATTTGAAAAATAAAACGAGTGGGCTAACTAAAATTGGGACAGTTATTAACCGTTGTTTGTAATTTTCAGCGGTTTTCGACATTTCTCCCCCTCCAACGGTGCCTTCCTGTCATCCGATTTTTTTCAAATTCGAGATTATTACTCATTGCCGTCATTATTAACTATTCGAAAAATAAAACGAGTGGGCTAACTAAAATTGGAACAGTTATTAACCGTTGTTTATCATTTTCAGCGGTTTTCGACATTTTTCCCCCTCCAACGGTGCCTTCCTGTCATCCGATTTTTTTCAAATTCGAAATTATTACTCATTGCCATCATTATTGATTATTCGAAAAATAAAACGAGTGGGCTAACTGAAATTGGAACAGTTATTAACCGTTGTTTATCATTTTCAGTGGTTTTCGACATTTTTCCCCCTCCAACGGTGCCTTCCTGTCATCCGATTTTTTTCAAATTTGAGATTATTACTCATTGCCATCATTATTAACTATTCGAAAAATAAAACGAGTGGGCTAACTAAAATTGCAACTTTTATGGAGCGTTATGCGTGTTTTACGTGTTTTACCCCTCCCCCCACCCGTCCCTTGGGGGTTACAAAACTTTTTTTAGCATGAATTGGGTTTATATATGACAAGGATTGAAAAAAAAATTGATTCTTCCAAAAAAAAAAAGAAAAAATTTTTCGTTGGACTCCAACGTTTCAAACTTCAACATCATATGCAACCAACGAATTCAAGTACTAAAAGCCCTAGCCTCAAAAGCATATGGCGGCGATAACAAAACTATTATTGATACGTATAAATCGATCATTCGATCGAAACTTGACTATGGATCAACTGTCTATGGTTCAGCTAGACCTAGTCTCCTTGCCAATCTTGATCCAATCCAGTCTTCATCTCTACGCCTAGCTCTAGGTGCTTTTCGCAGTAGCCCAAATGCAAGCGTCTTGGCGGAGGCTCAAGAATATCCGTTATATCTAAGAAGAAAAGAAATTGACATCTCTTATATACCTTCGTTCTTTAAAGATTCCAACAAAACAGTCAGTCTTGCAAATTTACCCCAGGCATCTATATACACAACACTGTCAAACAAATCTCTTTTGCCTAGACCATTTATCTATAGAGCCGATCAAGCTGTGAAAGAGCTTCAACTGTCTCATCTCAGTGCAGCAACCAAAAATAACTTTCCCATCCCACCTTGGACAACATTTCACATACCTATTAATATGGATATGCACATAAGAACTGCTAACAAAAAAGAAACCTCAAAAGAAATATATACCAATTTATTCAATGAATTGATGCATAAATACCCTCATCACACAAAAATTTTTACAGATGGGTCGATACTGAACAAAAAAAGAGGCTGTGCAGTAATTTACAACAACGAAAAATTTTTATTCAAATTACCTGAAAGCTTCACTATCTACTCTTGCGAAGTATATGCAATAGCGCGGGCTTTGTTATTAATAAAAGATAGAAAACCAACTAAAACTATCATACTGTCAGACTCAAAATCAGCCATAGATAGCATCGCAAACTTCAAATCCGCAGATCCCAAAATTCAGGACATCCAAACACAAATCTATACATTGACACAACTGGGGACCGAACTAGTACTAGTTTGGATTCCCTCTCATATGTGGCTCGCTGGTAATGTCGTTGCGGACTCAGAAGCTCGAAGAGCCACAATCGAAGGAGAAGTAGATGATTCTTTAAGTGTCCCTCTATCCACTACAGAATTCAAACGAGTCATACGTACCCACATTATCCAACACTGGAAAGAAATATGGACAAAACAATCTTCAAAACTTCATAGGATTAGAAACAACGTGGAAGAAAAAGCTCCAGATCCCATTCAACGCTACAAACAGTGTATCTTAACGAGACTACGAATAGGCCATACGAGAATGACTCACGAATACTTGTTCTCGAAGAATCAGCGGCTTAATTGTGATATGTGCAATGTGCCATTATCAGTGCAACATCTTCTACTGGAATGCCAAAAATTCTCTAGTATTCGAACAACCACAGGCATGCCGAATAACTTAAGAGAGTGTCTAAACAACAAAAAACTTCTAAACAAACTGGACAGCTTCTTACGCAAAACAAAAATAATCGATTTAATTTAATTAAAATTCTTTTTCTTTTGTCTTGATTTGTTAGTTTGCTCCTTTTCCATTCTTTTTTTATTTTGCAACCTTTTTACTCTTTTTCTTATTTTTACACTTCAATGTTCAGTATTTATATAAATAATGTAATAATAATGTAAAAGTCGCTAATGACCGCGTAGTTGATGCGACTAAAAACAAATAAATGTAAAAAAAAAAATATCATTAGATTTATATTTTCTCTTAGACGGGACACTCATATTACCCTACATCGCAATAAATTGGAATGGTTGATCGTCAAAATGCGTCAGACTTATTTTTTAGGCACCTTGGCGTTCAAAATGTTCTCCACCAATACACTAGCCTATTTACGTGAATTATTTATTGATGTTAATGAAGACTTACGTAGGTCTTCGCGACTTTATTCGTCCGGTTTCCATATTCCTCGTTGTCGCACTAATATATTTTTTGGGATCTACTGGACGCAATTCGGTTTTATTTTCATAAAATTTATATTTTTTGTACTTGATTATTGTTTATATTATTTATATTTTATGTAATTGATTGAATACGTACTTTCAATTCAACGTTGCAATTATTGCAAAAGCTTCGATTGCAAATGTTTCTGTGAGCCATGTTTCAAAAAAGTTCATAACAAATAAGATTGTAAATTTTCAAAAATATTTTAAAAATGAAACAAAGTAAATACCAAAAAAAAGACCAAAGAAAATACAAAAAACAAATACAAAAAAAATACAAAAAAATTTAAAAATTACAAAAAAATAGAAAAATTGTTATCCATAAGAGTCCACCTCCTCGCGGTATTAACCGGGCAACTTTGAATTCATCAGCGGCAAAGGATGTCTAATGTGACAGCGTATACAAAACTCCATCGTCAATTTTGAAAATACGTAAAATTTCCTGGAGACTATGAATCAAGTACAAAAAATATAAATTTTGTATAAATAAAGCCGAATTGGGTCCAGTAGGGCCCAAAAAATATATTAGTCCCAAATTTTGGGACTTTCCAAAGATCACGATAAATAAAACAACTTTTACCCTTGTGCAATTTTCATAACTTAACATAATTTTCATAAATTAACATAATTTTCATAACTCATAATTTTCATTTCAAAAAAGATAGAGCATGAAATTCTCTACAAAAAAGGTTCTATGCATTTTCTTCCTAAAGTCAACGATAATGCCATAAAAACTGTTTTAAAATGTTTATGACTATTGTCTGAAAAAGTATTGAATTTGTCATCGCGGCAAAAAAATTACCCTATTGTTTTTCATCAAATTTCGACGTTTCGACCCCCTACCCCCAGGGGTAGTCTTTGCCAGCTCCTCGGGCGCGGTGACCCCCTACGGGCGCAAAGTTCATTTACGCCCTTGATACGAAAATAACTATTTCGATATATCTAAAAGATGTCTTATATATATCTATAAGATATCCGTCATAGATCTTTTCGACACTTTTTAGATATCTTGGACGAATTATATGTATATATATTGTATACATAATATCATAATAATGCAGACAGCAATTAGTAAAACACAGTAAACATGTAATATGCATCGAATAGTCTATTAGAATACAAGTGCATGAAGTAAGTGTTTTGCAACTTTTATTTATTAATACTTCGGCTGGCCTGTTGTCGGGGTCGAAGTTTTGAAAATGCTCATTTTCAATTTTCATACATATAAGAATCACTATATTGTTGTAACACATCTATCGAAGCCACTTGGGCCTAAATATGATTGGACCCCCAAATATCAATATAATTTTATAATATAATTGAAAGCTGTTAGTAAACAAACGAGTCTTAAGGAATAGCCGACTCTCCACTGGGTCGAAGTTTCTGAGCGAGCGAAGCGAGCGAGGCACAACGCCAACACTAGTTTTATTTATTTTTTTTAACCTCAACTAAATGACTTTATTACATGCACATAATGGGCACACGCAGGTACCTGGGTACTCGTTAGATGTAAACTCGTGTTTCGACTTGAATTTATTTATTAATATTGATAAATAACACAGGTCAACATGGTTTTGTTGTTGGGACGATGCGGGACATTTTCGACGTAATTTTGTGCGTAGAATCAGAATCCGAAGTCATAAGAGGGCCATCACGTCAGGATTTTGAGATACTTGAGGTTAATTACTCGAAAAACGCGTGTTTTTGCTATTTTTGAGCTTATATACAGAAGACAATATTTTTAGGAGTGTTTCCTTTCATTGGATCATGTGGTACTACTCTTTTTCTTTAATATGGGATGCGCAGAATTCCATTATGACTTTTCTTCACCAAGATACGCCAATTTCAAATTACGATATACATATAAACAAATTTACCTTGAAATATTCTTGGAGAACAAGCTCAAGGTCAAATTCAATGTCATGAAACTTATATACATATAAACAACTATATAAAATATGGACACTAATAACTAAAATCACGTTTCAGTATTGTGACTTTTTTTTTTGATAACGTTAATGGAATATATCTCGTAATTTCAAAATGGCCGTAACTTTGTAAGAAAAAATCCTAGGTGATTGAATAAAACCTCATTTTGAAGGGTAAAGGTGGGACTAAAAGATGCAAATAGTACAGAAGGCCAAACAAAATTGTTGCATTCTGTACGTACCTCAAACATATCAAAATTACGGTTTTTTCGAGTACATAACCTCAAATATCTCAAAAACCTGACGTGATGGACCAATTCTGACTTTGAGTTTGGATTCTACGCATACAATTACGTCGGAAATGACCTACAACTTCCCAACAACTTCCAAGACCCTCTTTTTTGTAAACCTGTGTAATTCATTAAGGTAATAATAGTTTATAAATAAATAACAAATTGATATAATTTTATGTGCTACAAAGGTCATTAAACATTTATTCTGCACAATCAGTACATTTTATAAGTGTAATGCAGTCTTAATCGCAGACTGGTTTTTCACATTCGCTGCAATTTCTCGGCGCCTTACTGAGTCTTTTTATTTACTATTTGTTTACTTGTTCGTAGCAAATGTGACAAGATTCGCTCACTTCTATTCAGCCAAAACTGTCTCGCGACTGACTTGGTCTTATAGAAACCTCGAAAGTTGTGAGCTGAAGACCGATCACTCTTGGATTGTCAGCTGTGTATTGTAGTTGTCCATAATTTGTGTATTTCCAGCACGGCTTACTACGAATGGTTTGGCTAATTCATCGCGTAGTTGTCACAAGAAATTAAGTCCCTGATTGGTTTTTTTTTGTAATCATTTTATTATTACAAAAATTCCGCCAGCCTTCATTCATATCTGCAAATAGCGATCGGAGACCCTGTTATTATCCATTTTTCGTGAGAGCTGTTGCGGGCTCGTGAAGTAGTATATTGCTTAAGTACTTTCCAATGATGTGTATTTATTGAAATTAATTTATTTCAAACCATTCCGTTCGGTAACCCGTCAATTGATCGAATGCACAATTGGTCGAAAAAACAATTGATCGAAAGGTACAATTGGTCGAAAGCATAATTGGTCGAAAAACAATTGGTCGAACGCACAATTGATCGAAAAACAATTGATCGAAAAATAACTGATCGCATGTACAACGGCCGGAAAGTAATGGGTGTCCGAAAAAATGACCTATGGAAAAAATTACCTCTGATATGGGTTTGTCCAACTTTCCCATTGTTTTTCGCTAAATATTTTTAATTTGGATGTTGGGTTAAGTGGTTTGATCATAGTATAGTATAGGTTAGAGGTTAGGTTAGTAGTACGGGGGGTCCGGGGGGTGAAGCCCCCCCGGTAACGCTCCAAGAGTTCGAATATTATGCCCGGGAAACTTAGATGATGTTAATGGGTGCCGGAAAAAATGACCGAAGAAAAAATGGCTTATGGAAAAAATTACTAAAGCACTATTAGGTGGATGTGGGTTAAGTTTTTGTTTTAGCGGAGGGGTCTGGGGCCGCAAGACCCCAGGCATCTGACATCATTGGGATGGTGTGAAATAACAACAACGTAATTTTCTCCATAGGTCATTTTTTCTTCGGAAATTTTTTCATAGATCCATCTGATACGTTCCAACAATTGTTTTTCGACCAATTTTTATTCGACCAATTGTTTTTCGACCAACTGTGCTTTCGACCAATTGTTTTTCGACCAATTGTGCTTTCGACCAATTGTTTTTCGACCAATTGTGCTTTCGACCAATTGTTTTTCGACCAATTGTGCTTTCGACCAATTGTGCATTCGACCAATTGTACCTTTCGAGCAATTGTTTTTTCGACCAATTGTTTTTCGATCAATTGTCGTGGAATCATTCCGTTCGTATATAATCTCAAAAACTAAGACAAACTTATAGTCGGGTACCCTGGGTGTGTATCAACGTAATAAATGTTGGGTGTGCACATAAGGGTTAAACTAATCAGCGGACGATTTCAAAATCCCGAGAGTGTGAAAAACCGTGTTTCCTCTATATTCCCATGTGTACTGCTAAAACCATACGTTTTTTACTGACTATTCCTTTTACGGAGTAATCTGAAATGTACACAACTTTTTTTCTAAAATATATAATCAATACAGATAGTTGTGATAGTTGATCACTGACAGAAAAATAAAGTTCGAATTAGACTAAAGTAAAGAATCTACACGAAAGTTACCTGGTTGAACCAGACGAGATTGATGCGAAACATGAATTTATGACACACATGTGATATGGTAAAGGGAAGGAATTATAAGAAATAATTAACTAAAATTAAATTAACATCGTTATTTATTAATGATTAATAAATTGGGTCAGTCTGTAAAACATCTCATAGCTGTGACTCGCCATTTGCCCATGATGGAGTTTTTATGTATCCTCCCTCTTGGTCTCAATAAAGTCGTATAATAATAATAATAATAATAATATTATTCAGAATTATACTGAATTGAATTTAACAGTTTTTAACAATCACAACAAATATACTAAGATTTGTTTTATAGTAACGTACATATATTGCACGTAGAATACAGAAATACCACAGAAATTAAGCTCGGTGTATTAAATTATTTACAATTACATTTAAATTACAATTAAAGTATGATCTTCATATTTACAATCAATATGTAACAAAAATGAAATAGTTTCACAGTCTATGCAATATTGCAGCTCATGCAACGTAAATAATCACAAGAAGGAAAAGTCTGCATTGGGTAACTGTTTTAGTGTGAAATGGAAACCCCAATTGCATGTATGGTAAATATTAATTGCTAAAGAAAAGAAACCCTTAGGTATGGCGATACCTGTGTTGATGACAAGACACCAGACGTGAAGCTAAAAAGGTGAATGAGGGGAAGATGGAAAAGCAAGTCACTTACGGGGAGACTTTTATTAAAGAGAAACATTAAGATGTTTGTAGGTGTACAACAACGGAATCCTAGAGCTAACCTTATTGCTGCGTATTGAATGCGTTCTATTTTTTCTGTTAACGTTTTTATGTTAGAAAATAGATGATAATACCGCATTCTAGGATAGAGCGACCGAAATTCCTGTACAACATTATGAGTGCATATGGGTCGGCTCCACCCTGTGTCTCTAAGAAAATTTATTATTTTCAGAGTGCGCGAGCTTTTGGTGCATATATGGGGCATTCCACGCCAACTCACCCAATTTTAAAATCGACCATCACTAATTTTGTTCGTAATTTTTTTATAGATGCATTTCGGTAAAACAAGACTGGACAAATTTTTTTAGATTTTTAAAATCACTCGTTAACGTGTGAGAATTTTTCAAAATTTTGAAATTTTAGAAAATTGAAAATTTTTAAATTTCCACAATTCGGTTGCTACTTATCGTACAGTAACGAATAAAAATCGGAATTGTTCGTCTTGAAATGTACTTTTCTATGGGTATAATGAAAATTTAACTGGAATTTATTGACATGTGTATTTTTACGTGTTAAGTAAAAAATTCAAAATTTTTCCAAAATGGACATTTTTAATTTTTTTGAATTAAATTCACAAAAAAACTACTGAAAATAACGAACAATTTGCGGGGTCGTACAAGATGGCAAGTTGTTTCGTTAATTTTTTACAGATTTTTACATTCTTTTAAACAATTTAAATTTTTGCTAAAATCTCGAGATTTAGTTTATTGAATTCACAATTCACTGTTTTTCACTTTTTTTGTGTGTTTTTGATTTTCCGTGATTCAATGCATACATTGAAAAAATTAGAAGTTTTTAAATTGATTATGCAAATTTCGTTAATATTATTTGATACAGCTCTTTCCTTTTGTTTTAAATAAATCTGTGTGTCAAGGGTTTAAGAATTATACATGTTTCTTTTTCGAACTCAAGGCTCTTACTTGTCAGGTGAACATGTCGCTTATATCCATGTCGCATACAAAATCATTGGCATAAGCATTAAGGAATTTGTCATTACAATTATTGGCTGATGTAAATTTTGCCTTCCGAATTTCTAGTATTATAATGACATTATATTTTCTCCGTACATTTTTCTCTGTATCATACTTTTATGTGTATCTTGTTTTTACGCAAAAGCTCTTAAATAAATTGGGGCATCTTTTCACGATTACCGCTAGGTGTCGAATTACTAGCAATTAAAGCGTTCCCCAATTACATTAATATAGCCATCATCCGTGCAGGTTCTACATTACAGTCAAAATTCATTTCCCTGTTTTTTTTTCCCTATAAGAGTCATGTCCTTATATCATACATTCAGTGACAGATGTGTAAATCCTTTTCAAAAACCAAAACATGTTAAAAAAACTAATTTGAGACATTTATCGGCTGCGCAAATGTTACTATTTCCTGAATTGCCGAAAAATGTAAAAATTTGTAGTACATGTAGAAATGAGATTCAGACTTACAGAAATCTGAAAATGAAGTCACAAATATAGCGGGAAATACATATGAAGAAGTAGATCATGAAACACACAAAGTAATAGAAGAAATAGATCCTGAAATAGAGGAAACAACTCAAAAAGACTTCGAAACTGGCGACCCCAACTTTCAAACGGGGGACAGAAATCAATGTTATGATAAAAATCATTTAACGAGTCTCGAAGTCATGAATCAAATAAGATTTTTAAAATAGATTTCTAAAATAGATTATCCTGAAAGACGGAAAATCCTGAAAGTGAAAAACAGTGAATTGTTAATTCAATAAACTAAATCTCGAGATTTGAGCAAAAATTTAAATTGTATAAAAGAATGTAAAAATCTGTAAAAAATTAACGAAACAACTTGCCATCTTGTACGACCCCACAAATTGTTCGTTATTTTCAGTAGTTTTTTTCTGAATTTAATTCAAAAAAATTAAAAATGTCCATTTTGGAAAAATGTTGAATTTTGTACTTAACACGTAAAAATACACATGTCAATAAATTCCAGTTAAATTTTCATTATACCCATAGAAAAGTACATTTCAAGACGAACAATTCCATTTTTTATTCGTTACTGTACGATAAGTAGCAACCGAGTTATGGAAATTTAAAAATTTTCAATTTTCTAAAATTTCAAATTTTTGAAAAATTCTCACACGTTAACGAGTGATTTTAAAAATCTGAAAAAATTTGACCCGTCTTATTTCACCGAAATGCATCCATACAAAAATTACGAACCAAATTGGTGATGATCGATTTTAAAATTGGGTGAGTTGGCGTGGAATGCCCCATATATACGTTCGATGTGGTCTTGGAACAAGTTATAATTAAATCAGATTCCAAGAAACCGAATGTAGGTAGCTTTATGTGGTGCAATCTAGAGGCCTAGGTTAAAAAGATTGTCGTAGATGATTCGTGTGTATATATATATATATATATATACAGGGTGATCCAAAAGTCCCGGAACAGCAAAATATCTCAGCGGGAGTGCATTTTCGGGGAAAATGTTTTAGACAAAAGTTTAAGGATTTTTCCCTGGCTATTTAATGGCGATATTGAATTTGACCTTGAACATGACCTTGAAGGTTATTTCAAGGTCAAGTTAATTTTTTTAAATGGGAACCCCTATTTTTTTTCACGGATTCGGAAAGAGCACAAAATTTTACGTCCGAATATGCTATGACCGTTTTTTTCGGCAAGGTCATTTGAAGGTGAAACTTAAAACTCCCGTGACGGCGAAATATCTCAGAGGGTGTGCATTTCTTTGGAAATTGTTTCAGACAAAAGTTTAAGGATTTTTCCCGGGCTATTTAATGGTAGCACAGAATTTGACCTTGAACATAACCTTCGAGGTTATTTCAAGGTCAAGTTTGTTTTTTTTTAATGGAAACTGCTATTTTTTTTTCACGGATTCGGAGAGAGCACAAAATTTTACGTCCAAATATGCTATGGCCGTTTTTTTCGGCAATGTCATTTCAAGGCCAAACTTAAAACTCCCGGAACAGCGAATTAACTCAGCAAGAGGTCATTTTCGGGTAAAATGTTTCAGACAAAAGTTTCAGGATTTTTTCCGGGATATTTAATGCTAGCATAAAATTTGACCTTGAAAATTACCTTGAAGATTATTCTCAGGTCAAGATTATTTTTTTTTTTTAATTGGAACCCCGTTTCATTTTCTTAACGAAGTTATGAGGATCTTCCGGTATTGATAGTGGTTAAATTCATTTTGTTCAGTCGATGCTATTACTGGACGATCTGCTCTAGGGAGATCCTTTACAGTGCCGTAAACTTCGAAACAATTTATTGTTCTGCCAAAAGTCGATTTAGGAATCAGTTCCTGTCCCTCGCTTGTCCTCTAATTTTGTAAATAGAATAATAAACTGTTTAAAAAAAGTGTATACATACATCTTACGCAACACTTGTGCAAAGTGAACTTGGGCGCGCGAACAGCGACAGAGAGCACGAGTCACCAGCGAAGTAAATAAACAACATACATTCACATTGAATTTATACATACGTGTACAGTCTTATAAGGTTACATTTTGGTCTTAACTTTATTGTTTTGTGAGATACATGGATTTCCTATCTAAACGCCTTTCCTATCTAAACGTATTAAGCATCATTTCAGTAACAAAATACATACGTATATTTCGTACAAAGAGCAATGGCTGCGCTAAGTGAACGAGAAAGAATAAACATTCTCATGATGAGAGGCTGGGGTGATAAAAATTAGTATACCCATCTTGCCTTAACTGTCTGGGGACACCCACACACACACACACGCACACGCACACGCACACGCACAGGCACACGCACACGCACACGCACACGCACACGCACAGGTGACGGCGAGGGGAACCACCTGAACAAAGCACCCCGAAGAGGTGTAAACCCGACCGTACTACCTCCACGCGGTACATCTTGGGTAATGCTAAAGCCGGCGGTAGCATTGGAAACAATGTAAAAATGTTACCCATATATACGGTATTTATAAACGTATCGGATGTAAAAAAAAAATGTATATTTTTATCCGGGAACAATGATAATGCATTGCACTCTGGAAACTCTGGAAACATTACGAAAATAAAACGGGGTTCCAATTAAAAAAAAATAGTCTTGAGCTTAGAATAAGCCTCAAGGTAATTTTCAAGGTTAATTTCAATGGTGCCTCTTGCTGAGTTAATTCGCTGTTCCGTGAGTTTTATGTTTGGCCTTGAAATGACATTGCCGAAAAAAACGGCCATAGCATATTTGGACGTAAAATTTTGTGCTCTCTCCGAATCCGTGAAAAAAAATAGCAGTTTCCATTAAAAAAAACAAACTTGACCTTGAAATAACCTTCAAGGTCATGTTCAAGGTCAAATTCTGTGCTACCATTAAATATCCCAGGAAAAATCCTTAAACTTTTGTCTGAAACAATTTCCAAAGAAATGCACACCCTCTGAGATATTTCGCCGTTACGGGAGTTTTAAGTTTCACCTTGGAATGACCTTGCCGGAAAAATCGATCATATCATACTCGCTCTTTCAGAATCCATGAAAAAAAATAGGGGTTCCCATTTAAAAAAATTAACTTGATCTTGAAATAACCTTCAAGGTCATGTTCAAGGTCAAATTCAATATCGCCAATAAATAGCCAGGGAAAAATCCTGAAACTTTTGTCTGAAACATTTTCCTCGAAAATGCACTCCCGCTGAGATATTTTGCTGTTCCGGGACTTTTGGATCACCCTGTATATAGTAGATTCGCAGCGTAAATCATGTGTATATAAGTAATGGGCTCAGCACTCCCCTTTGAGGGACCCCTTTATGAATCTCTCGCGTAGAGTCGGCCAAGTTATTTGCAGTTGCGATCCTTTCCGTGGTTATAAATTTTACAAATTTAACAAACACGGTCGGACATCCAATCGACGCAAGCCTTTCGAGCTGTATATCGATGATGTCGAAAGCACCAGTGATATCATGAAATTAATAAAAAGGCTTTCCTCAACTGTCAGTAGGGGGTTATACTTCAGTCGTCAATGGTGCTTTGACCTTTTCTGAAGCCCAACTGGCTTTTTGGGAGAATATTCTTTATTTCCATCAACCATTGGGGTTTGTTTTTTAACAACGTTTCGAAAAGCTTGCATACGCAACGGATTTTCCATAACCTTTGTCGCTAAAATGAATGAATGTTTTATTTCTAGTTATGAGGGTAGTCGCCTGTTGAGCACATTTCGTTGATGTACATATGTCCAATAAGATAAGCTTGTATTTAGCTGGGAGTCGCATTAATATGTCATAATCAATTCCATCAGTTCCGCAGACTGATTTGCAGTTTTTGCTCTCGAGTGCTACATTAAATTCTTTAAAATCAAATTGTCGTTCTAGGAATTCATTCCCTCTGCACTCCGGTATCCATTGGGGATCCGTAATGCACCAAGGCGGACTGATCCTATCGAGGTCAACGTTCCGTTTGTTCTGCATTTGATGGTTTTCTGAAGTGTAAAAAGGCTTACCCATTCACCCATTTTTTTTTATAGGTTCAAATAGATGTCATGAAAGACCGTTTGTGTGAGACCGGAGCTATTTTATTGCCTCGTTCCAGACACGGCTTGATGTAATGATCGTTACCGTGAATCATAACCAATTATAAAAAACCACAACAAATAGTGATAAGAAAAAAGGTGGATAATTTTGAACAATTTTCTGTGAGTGGGCGATCATTGCCCAGATATTTATCGGAAAGGTTTGTAGATGTGAACAAATCTAGTACTTAATTATAATTAAATGCAAAGTATCCTCATGAAATGTGACTTTAGATTTAAAAGAAACTTAGGTCATATTTTGGTGACGAGAAATTCTTATGTTCTTCCGTTAAAATTGGATAATAAACAAAGTTACAAACGGAAACACTGCTGACAAATACAAAACAAACGAAACAGTGATAATGACAAGGACAGTGAATGAGAAGTTATAACAGATAAACAATGAAATAATAATGACAGAGGTTAATAAAAGAATGGATAAAAATGACCAAATAATAAATCATAATGATGGGATAAAATTAATAAATAAACCGCTGGTGGAAATAGGTTTGCGATTAAACCTTTAAATGTTCTATTCCGAAATGAATTAGTATTCTAAATTCTGATGAAACAACAATAAACAATTATGATATAGATCTGGAGAGTTCAACTTTTCATCATCTCGTCGCCGCGTCAAATGACACAAGAGTAAACTTTTATTTTCCCGCTTTCTCGTCTTCGCATCGAGCACGCGAGAAGGCCTCGTGTGAAGAAGGAAGAGAGAAAGAAATTGTCGAGTGAAGACGGCGGCTTTCTCCCGAACAGTAACTAACATTTTATCGTGCATTTTAAATCGATTCATTATCGTGGAGTATATCGATCGTAGTAATTAAAATTACCATATACCGTCATTACCACATTTTTAATATCTGCTAAAGATAGATAAGATAAAATGTTGTGCGTTGCCAAATCTGGAAGATGACGAGTATGAAAATGCGACATCTTCCTTCAAGGTTTAAATTTTAATTTTATCAGGTGAATGACATGTAAAATACTGAAAAATTATTATTTTGAATTTGTTACCATTTATTACACATATTACATAGTTTTATTTCATTTTTGTGATCAAAATTGCACGTATTGACGTTCGAAGAATGTATATTTCCTCAAAATGAATATTTTAACAATAAAATTTGTTTTCTTTTTTATTTCTATGAAGGGATGTGTGTTAATACATTTCAAGATAATACAAGAGAGAAAGAATTTGTCGTGTGGAGACGGCGGCTTTCTCCCGAACAGTAACTAACATTTTATCGTGCATTTTAAATCGATTCATTATCGTGGAGTATATCGATCGTAGTAATTAAAATTACCATATACCGTCATTACCACATTTTTAATATCTGCTAAAGATAGATAAGATAAAATGTTGTGCGTTGCCAAATCTGGAAGATGACGAGTATGAAAATGGGACATCGCCTTTGCTCCATTTTCATACAGGTGCCTTCTTTCTTTTCCTTCTTCTACAAGTATTTCTAAATCGTTGTAATACAACGGGAAGGTCAACTCATAAATATTGCTGCTAAGGCTTGAAGCTAATTGTTCGTTTTGAGAGCAATGCATGAGTTGGTCTTTAGTTTTACCACAAACAATGTCGTACAGCGATATATTAGTGTCAGCAATGACAGTGGATCTCATTCGTAACAACTCTGCCTTACATTCATCATGAAATACAACCAATTTAGGAATGGAGTGCAAAATTTCAATGATACTATCTTTGACAAACATTTTCTTTTCCATCATTTTTACTATATACTTAACGATGATGTATGTAAAATTTTCATTGAATAACAGCGCTTGTTCAAAGACGGTACAACCTGTATTGTCCACATCATTGATGCTCAAACCGTTTCTTAGCAAAAACAGTACGAATTTTTCCACTTGTTTTACGTTTAAGCGTGCTTTCTTTATGTTCATTTGATTTTTGCTATGAAGTTCATAATTATGTTCTTTTACAAGCTCATAATAATCAGAATGTAATTGTATTTCGCAAACTAAAACGTGAAACAAAGTTTTGCCATTTCTGTCTGGCGTGCAAAAATTCGCTCCATTGCAGACAACAAATTTGAAGAAGTTGAAGGACATCGTCAACATGGCTAATTTGGCATCGTCTGGTCGTGGTTCGACTTTCATTCTCCTCAACAAATGTAAGTCAGCACCATGAAACACCATCAATTTCACCAGCTTGGTTGTGCAGTACTTTATTGCTCTATGGAGCGTGGTAAATCCATTTCCTTCGGGATCATTGTTGACACTAGCTCCTTTGCTAATCAGTAACACGGCAATTTCATACTGATCGCGTTCCACGGCAAAATCGAGAAGAGATCTTCCAGAAACGTCGCGATCATTTAGATCAATACCTATTTGGAACAAATAAGTTAACGTCTGTTCATATGCACTACTAGACACAATGCGACTATTTAGCTCTTTAAAACACAGATCGATTGGAATGTGAGTAACGTTCCTCAACATAACTTTTAGCACGCTTCGGTAATCGTTATGAAATGCTAGTGCAATCGAGGAGTATAAATTTCCAACATCTGCACCAGCGTCTATCAATAGATTAACTATTTCTGCATTGTTACTCTCGATAGCGTTGGATATTGGCCGCCTGCTCCATTCGTCCATGGCATTTACATTGCATCCACTCTCTACTAATAATTGAGTTGCTAAGATATCTCCAGATAATGCAGTAACGTGTAATAATGTTGTCCTAAATATATCGGCGGCGTTTGTGTTTGCACCAGACGTCACCAATGCTCGCAAATTCTCATGATTGCTGAGCTTGTTTTTTATAGTTAAAGGATCACATTTTCCGAAAGAGTCCAGCTGTAACGTTGCGTGAATTAGCATTGATATTACTTCTTCATAATTAACGCATTTTGATTCGTAGTTGTGATATACGTTGAATACTAGTGGGACTGTATAAAAAGCAGCAGTTTTTCCCTGACGGTCGATACCTTCGATGCTCGCACCAAGACTGATAAGTTTATAAATTTCTTCCGGACTTCCATTTTTAGCTGCCCAATGGAGTGGAGCCTCACTGGGCAGATAGTAGAAGTCATCCCATGAAGGGAGAAGATTTTGTTCCTGGAAGTCACCAACGATCCTGGAGTCCATTTTGATAAAAATAAGGTGTAACAACTGTAATGAGACAAACAAAAACAAGTTATTAAAAAGATTCATAAATATTAATAAAATATATAAAAAATCCAGTTGTCTTTTTAAACAAAAAAATAGTACATTATGCGCCCGTGACCAATAATGTATTTTGTTATCCGATTGTCGTAGAACTCGATAATTCACAGCCGAAGGTTTCACACTGAAAACATTCATAAAAGTAGTTGTGGTAAGCGTTCAGCACAAATTTTTTGAACCATGTTCAATCTTTCCTACTTCAAGAAATTCCTTTATTTTTAAAATTGATTTTTTTGGCAGAATGTTCGAGATGGCACAACGAATTTTTTCATCTACGTTTTGAGTTGTTTGTGACCTATCTTCATGAGTTTTTTCAAATCTTGGCAATGTGTGCTCATGTTAATATTTGATTTTTTGCATTTTTTTTTAGTTATTTTTTTCCATGTTTGCACTTATTAAAACCAATTTGCTCTAAGAGAAATGCATATCGCCAGAATGATCAGTATAGATATAAATAACAACCACTCTTGAATATGAACATTTAAAAAAAAAATGAAAGTTATTTATTGTAAGGGGAAATCATTTCGAATTAATAATTATTTTTTCTCATTTATCTATTTTTATCCAAAAGAGTAATCGTAAAAATATGTGGAAAACATGTTTATAATTGGTTTTTAATGTTTTTTTTTAACATTCAGAATACATAGAGTACACAGTTTTATCTCGATCATGTAAAATTTAACAATTCCGCCGTCCATCATGAATCCGCCATTTTGAATTTGCAATATCTGAGGTCAGATTTGTAATTAGCAATCTCAAAAACAGCCGAGTAACAATTTTCAGCTGATTTCCTTGTAAAGAAAACTAACGTACACTGTAAAAAAGAAATGCGTTAAATTTAATGAACATGTAAAGGAAGCAAATATCAAGCAGGTACATTAATCCTTTTTCATGTTCATCTTGAAAATCTCAACAACGAATGCATTGAATCAAATGCACATACATTAATATTAAGCAGGTTCATTACTAGCTTACCACGTTTCCCCTACATTAAAATTAAAGTACATGGGCATTAAATTTCAGTCGCATGCGTACAACATTGCAATTTGTATCCAGAATATTACATTCGCTGAAGGAATATTTTGGCAAAAATATTTAAAATATTCCTAATAGGAAATTTTCTGGCCAATTAAAAAAAACGAAACAAATTTTGAGAATTATCGTCATATTTTTTTTAAATTATGTAAATTCTCTGTTATATGTATTATACGATACTTTTGTTGCTTAAATAACGATCACAAATAAGTTAGTAAAGCTCGAAAACAAACAAGAAAATAACGCTCGTCCTGGTGGGGAATCGAACCCGGGTCCTTCGCTTACTATAACGCTAACGCCTCAACCACTACGCTACGCTCGCTCTTATCTAATTGCGTATGACGAAGGATGGTTACTATCCGTAAAGCCTCCATGACGAAGAAATTATTATCACCCTATACAAATTTGAATACTTTGCACTAATGTACAATGAAAGTCCATTCGAGTTTATGCCTTTATTGTATACGTCATGTATACATATTTCAGTTCCAGCCGAAATCATTTCTGCGTTTGACGCAAATACTATATGGACGATTTACGCAGGTGTTTTATTCCTTGCCTTTGTAACGAGTAATATTTGCATAAAATACTTAATCATTAGTGAAGGAGGTTCTAAAGTGCTCGACCGATAAGGTAGGAATATTCACTAAAACCCGTAAATAAAAAGTGATTGAAACGATTTTTCGAAATTCGGGGTCTGTAAGAACAATTTTAATTACTATACATGGTATCATAGAAAATAACAGAGACATTAATTGAAAACTGTTGATAAAAATCACTGATTTCCGAAGATTCACGGTCAGTTCTTAATCAATATCTTTGGTATTTTCTAGGAAACTGTTTATAGGGATTATAATTCCCCGTACAGAGCCCTTAAACCGACCGAATAAATCAAATTTATTAAAGAAAGGCATGAAATTTAATGCAATTTGAACGTCCTCCTATATTAAATTACAGTATATTTCTCGTACAACTCCATTACATTTCATGCAAAATAAACATTAATTTTCATGAAAATGTATACATAAATCAATTTTTCATTACTGAATTGAAATTTCTTGAATGAATTCTTAAAATTCATGCACTTAAGCATTACATTTCAGAAACGTCCATTGAATTTCATTTAAATATACCTAAATATTAATTTAATGAACGGTTACATTAAACTTAATGTACTAATGTATATTAAATGTACATTAAATTTCATGACATTTTTTACAGTGTATGTAATTGTATGGCAAATAATGTAAGTAAGTATGACAAAAAATATCTATTCTATAATAATGCTTATAAGAAAATAACTTTATGTAACCTCTAACGCGAAGTTAATACAAAGTAAAATAATATTTGTTATATTTTGAAATTTCTTTACATTACCCTGTAGAGAATTGTTCTTTTTATTTTATAATTTTATTAATTCGCCGAGTAGCGAAAGAATATAATTATTACATGGAGATACAAGTGTTCGTGCTTTTCATAACCATATTAGTCTATTATGGGAATCTATTTTACTTGATTATTTTATAAGATTATTTGATTTCTAATAAACACTCGATATTCTCGCTATACACAGCTTAAAAATTAGTGTTTAGGTAATCTAGAAAAAAGAAACAATAATAATCCTTCAAGGTTTAAATTTTAATTTTATCAGATGTATAACATGTAAAAAACTGAAAAATTATTATTTTGAATTTGTTACCATTTATTATACATGTTACATAGGTTTATTTCATTTTTGTAATCAAAATTGCACGTATTGTCGTTCTAAGAATGTATATTTCTTAAAAATGAATATTTTAACAATAAAATTTGTTTTTTTATTTCTATGAAGGCGATGAAGATGTTTGTTAATACATTTCATATGCTTTTGTCATTAAAACTAATTAAATAGTGTTTCAAAAATGTAAAAATTTGTAAAGAAAAAGGTGTCACTCAGGAGTGACGCGAAGGGTTAAATTATTATATTGCCTTTATGTTTATTGTGCATTTTCACCGTTCATAATGCGTGCTTTTCCGGTAATGTTTTATTTGTTCAAACCTTTCCTTTATCTCATTTTTGTGTTCAAAATTGCATGCAGGACTTAAAGGGATAAAACAGTTAATAACGTTATTAATAATGACAAATAACAATTAACTTTTATAATAACGAAATTTTAATTAAATAGGGAAAAATATAGTATTTTAACTATATTTTTACAATACTACTTTTTTAATGTTTTCATTAGACGTGAGTATAAACAATTTATATATATTTGTATTTTTAACAATTAGCTACTAGATTTTTAGGAAAACATTTAATAATTGTGACACCTCAATGAAAATTCTGAAATCAGCTTAAAAAATGACATTCATTCGTTTCGCATTATTATTTCGTCATTATTATTTAAACGTTTTTGGAATATTCTAACAAAATTTATATTGTTTATAATATTTCTAGTGCAGAATATTTCAATCTTCCTGGAATATTCGTAACGTTGATTTCATTGTTCCTGGAATATGGAGGGAAAATTACTTTGGAATATTCCCAATGTTACAAAGGAATATTTTAGGAATATGGATGGAATAAAGTGTGCTATTACGGGTTATTAACAATTTTTTTTTATTTAAAATTATGTTCGTACCGATAAATCTATATGTTTTCAAATACTTATTTACGATATGAGTGATTCTCTTTAAAAGTACACCGAAATTTGTCGCTAATGTTATTCGACTGTTTCGAAATGAAATACTATCATAAATATTATGTTGTTGCAATTTCCTATAAATTGATTCTTAAACTAGAATATATTGACTACTTTTTCATGCATATAGATTAAATGTAAAATTTGTTTTTTATTTTAAAACGAGCGTTGGAAACTTGTTGTCAAATTTTAACAAAAATGGCTATTTAATATATTTATTTCCAGTAAACTAACCTAAAAATATAAATAATTTAATGCTTTAAAAATTATTTTCAACTATGCTCTTTATAATGTATAAGGTAAATTACGTATAAATGTTGTTTTTATATCTTATATTACTGCTTAATGTTTGAGCTTTTTGGCGAGTAAAAATGTTTACCCCTTAAAATAAATAATTTTCATATTAAAATACCTACAAAAATTCAAAAAATCGAATTTTAACGTAGACGCACTTCACCACAAAATTTAAAAAAAATCAAGAATATAGGGCTCATACCACTCAAAAATTGATGAAAAAATTTGTTGTGCCAACTCGAAAATTCTGGCAAAAAATCAATTTTAAACTTAAAAGAATTTTGTTAAGTAAGAATGATTGAGTCTATAGAGTTACAAAAATTTGTGCTGAAGGGTCACCACAAAGACTACTTTTATGAATTTTTACCAACTCATTCACTAAAAGAAAAATTAAATATCGAAAAAAGGCGTTTTTTGACATGTGGAGGGGTGCGAGAGATGTTTTCGCCATATGGGTACCTTATTTTGACACTCCAAAGTACCTATTTACTGGGTAAAATCGATAATCCAGATACAGGGGCATTTCACCTATCTTAACCCTAGATACTCTTTTTAACAATTACTCACCACTATTAGCACTTCTGATAATATTCCTTCAAACTGCTCGTTTTGTTGATTTTGGAAGACTGATATTGGCGCTTCGAACGATTGGCGATTCCAAAAATTGTCACACTCGAAATTTGAAAAGGTGAATAAGAACTGCAGTGCAATAGTGCTTTTCTTTTAGAACTGAATGAGAAACTATAGAAGAAGAACCGGAGGTGTCATTTTATATACTTTGAGGGTAGCCTAGCGAACTTGTGGTTGGTAGGTAGAGTGGGGAGATTTTTAGGCGCAAATTCCCAACAAGCATCGAGGAACGTAGACGAAGTCGTAAATACTGGAAATGTTAGGCTTCTTAACTACTTAATTACAATAATGCGATTATATTAAGATCTCGAGGCAGCTTCGTCTCGGTGACTGGACCTTACAGGCCGAACCTAAGGTCTTAAGATGGATAATCCGTCTGGACGTTTTGTCGATTCTTAAGCATTCCATCTAATAATAAAGAAAATAATTCGTCAATATTGTAATTGTAATCAGCCCATTATGTCCTAACTCTAAGAATGGACATTTTTCCACTACAGTTCTTAAAGGTTGTATATTATATAAAAAAAGTTTAACGAAAGATTCGGAAAGTTCAGTTAATTTTATGCCGGAGGGCCTGCTTTGACATATTTTAAACCACTGAAAAATATAATGGAACAAGTAATGTCAATTCAGGACTTAATGGGTTAAAACAGTTAATAACGTTATTAATAATGACAAATAACAATTAACTTTTATAATAACGAAATTTTAATTAAATAGGGAAAAATATAGTATTTTAACTATATTTTTACAATACTACTTTTTTAATGTTTTAATTAGACGTGAGTGTAAACAATTTACATAAATTTGTATTTTTAACAATTATCTACTAGATTTTTAGGAAATCATTTAATAATTGTGACACCTCAATGAAAATTCTGAAATCAGCTTAAAAAATGACATTCATTCATTTCGCATTATTATTTCGTCATTATTATTTAATCGTTTTTGGAATATTCTAACAAAATTTATATTGTTTATAATATTTCTAGTACAGAATATTTCAATCTTCCTGGAATATTCGTAACGTTGATTTCATTGTTCCTGGAATATGGAGGGAAAATTACTTTGGAATATTCCCATTGTTACAAAGGAATATTTTAGGAATATGGATGGAATAAAGTGTGCTATTACGGCTTATTAACAATTTTTTTTTATTTAATATTATGTTCGTACCGATAAATCTATATGTTTTCAAATACTTATTTACGATATGAGTGATTCTCTTTAAAAGTACACCGAAATTTGTCGCTAATGTTATTCGACTGTTTCGAAATGAAATACTATCATAAATATTATGTTGTTGCAATTTCCTATAAATTGATTCTTAAACTAGAATATATTGACTACTTTTTCATGCATATAGATTAAATGTAAAATTTGTTTTTTATTTTAAAACGAGCGTTGGAAACTTGTTGTCAAATTTTAACAAAAATGGCTATTTAATGTATTTATTTCCAGTAAACTAACCTAAAAATATAAATAATTTAATGCTTTAAAAATTATTTTCAACTATGCTCTTTATAATGTATAAGGTAAATTACGTATAAATGTTGTTTTTATATCTTATATTACTGCTTAATGTTTGAGCTTTTTGGCGAGTAAAAATGTTTACCCCTTAAAATAAATAATTTTCATATTAAATACCTACAAAAATTCAAAAAATCGAACTTTAACGTAGACGCACCTCACCACAAAATTGGAAAAAAATCAAGAATATAGGGCTCATACCACTCAAAAATTGATGAAAAAATTTGTTGTGCCATCTCGAAAATTCTGCCAAAAAATCAATTTTAAACTTAAAAGAATTTTTTTAAGTAAGAATGATTGAGTCTATAAGGTTACAAAAACTTGTGCTGAAAGGTCACCACGAAGACTACTTTTATGAATTTTTTACCGACTCATTCATTAAAAGAAAAATTAATTATCGAAAAAAGGCGTTTTTTGACATGTGGAGAGGTGCGAGAGATGTTTTGGCCATATGGGCCATGGGTACCTTATTTTGACACTCCAAAGTACCTATTTACTGGGTAAAATCGAAAATCCAGATACAGGTGCATTTCGCCTATCTTAACCCTAGATACTCTTTTTAACAATTACTCACCACTATTAGCGCTTCTGATAATATTCCTTCAAACTGCTCGTTTTGTTGATTTTGGCAGACTGATATTGGCACTTCGAACGATTGGCGATTCCAAAAATTGTCACACTCGAAATTTGAAAAGGTGAATAGGAACTGCAGTGCAATAGTGCTTTTCTTTCAGAACTAAATGAGAAACTATAGAAGAAGATCCGGAGGTGTCATTTTATATACTTTGAGGGTAGACTAGCGAACTTGTGGTTGGTAGGTAGAGTGGGTAGATTTTTAGGGGAAAATTCCCAACAAGCATTGAGGAACGTAGACGAAGTCGTAAATACTGGAAATGTTAGACTTCTTAACTACTTAATTACAATAATGCGATTATATTAAGATCTCGAGGCAGCTTCGCCTCGGTGACTGGACCTTACGGGCCGAACATGACCTTACGGATGGATAATCCGTCTGGACGTTTTGTCGATTCTTAAGCATTCCATCTAATAATAAAGAAAATAATTCGTCAATATTGTAATTGTAATCAACCCATTATGTCCTAACTCTAAGAATGGACATTTTTCCACTACAGTTCTTAAAGGTTGTATATTATGTAAAAAATGTTTAACGAAAGATTCAGAAAGTTCAGTTAATTTTATGCCGGAGGGCCTGCTTTGACATATTTTAAACCACTGAAAAATATAATGGAAAAAGTAATGTCAATTCAGGACTTAATGGGTTAAAACAGTTAATAACATTATTAACACTGACAAATAACAATTAACTTTTATAATAATGAAATTTTAATTAAATAGGGAAAATATAGTATTTTAACTATATTTTTACAATACTACTTTTTTAATGTTTTAATTAGACGTGAGTGTAAACAATTTACATACATTTGTATTTTTAACAATTATCTACTAGATTTTTAGGAAATCATTTAATAATTGTGACACCTCAATGAAAATTCTGAAATCAGCTTAAAAAATGACATTCATTAATTTCGCATTATTATTTCGTCATTATTATTTAATCGTTTTTGGAATATTCTAACAAAATTTATATTGTTTATAATATTTCTAGTGCAGAATATTTCAATCTTCCTGGAATATTCGTAACGTTGATTTCATTGTTCCTGGAATATGGAGGGAAAATTACTTTGGAATATTCCCAATGTTACAAAGGAATATTTTAGGAATATGGATGGAATAAAGTGTGCTATTACGGGTTATTAACAATTTTTTTTATTTAAAATTATGTTCGTACCGATAAATCTATATGTTTTTAAATACTTATTTATGATATGAGTGATTCTCTTTAAAAGTACACCGAAATTTGTCGCTAATGTTATTTGACTGTTTCGAAATGAAATACTATCATAAATATTATGTTGTTGCAATTTCCTATAAATTGATTCTTAAACTAGAATATATTGACTACTTTTTCATGCATATAGATTAAATGTAAAATTTGTTTTTTATTTTAAAACGAGCGTTGGAAACTTGTTGTCAAATTTTAATAAAAATGGCTATTTAATGTATTTATTTCCAGTAAACTAACATAAAAATATAAATAATTTAATGCTTTAAAAATTATTTTCAACTATGCTCTTTATAATGTATAAGGTAAATTAGGTATAAATGTTGTTTTTATATCTTATATTACTGCTTAATGTTTGAGTTTTTTGGCGAGTAAAAATGTTTACCCCTTAAAATAAATAATTTTCATATTAAAATACCTACAAAAATTCAAAAAATCGAACTTTAACGTAGACGCACCTCACCACAAAATTGGAAAAAAATCAAGAATATAGGGCTCATACCACTCAAAAATTGATGAAAAAATTTGTTGTGCCATCTCGAAAATTCTGCCAAAAAATCAATTTTAAACTTAAAAGAATTTTTTTAAGTAAGAATGATTGAGTCTATAGGGTTACAAAAATTTGTGCTGAAAGGTCACCACAAAGACTACTTTTATGAATTTTTTACCAACTCATTCACTAAAAGAAAAATTAATTATCGAAAAAGGCGTATTTTGACATGTGGAGAGGTGCGAGAGATGTTTTGGCCATATGGGCCATGGGTACCTTATTTTGACACTCCAAAGTACCTATTTACTGGGTAAAATCGATAATCCAGATACAGGGGCATTTCGCCTATCTTAACCCTAGATACTCTTTTTAACAATTACTCACCACTATTAGCGCTTCTGATAATATTCCTTCAAACTGCTCGTTTTGTTGATTTTGGCAGACTGATATTGGCACTTCGAACGATTGGCGATTCCAAAAATTGTCACACTCGAAATTTGAAAAGGTGAATAGGAACTGCAGTGCAATAGTGCTTTTCTTTCAGAACTAAATGAGAAACTATAGAAGAAGAATCGGAGGTGTCATTTTATATACTTTGAGGGTAGACTAGCGAACTTGTGGTCGGTAGGTAGAGTGGGGAGATTTTTAGGGGAAAATTCCCAACAAGCATTGAGGAACGTAGACGAAGTCGTAAATACTGGAAATGTTAGACTTCTTAACTACTTAATTACAATAATGCGATTATACTAAGATCTCGAGGCAGCTTCGCCTCGGTGACTGGACCTTACGGGCCGAACATAAGGTCATAAGATGGTTAATCCGTCTGGGCGTTTTGTCGGTTCTTAAGCATTTCATGTAATAATAAAGAAAATAATTCGTCAATATTGTAATTGTAATCAGCCCATTAAGCCCTAACTCTAAGAATGGACATTTTTCCACTACAGTTCTTAAAGGTTGTATTTTATTTAAAAAAAAGTTTAACGAAAGATTCAGAAAGTTCAGTTAATTTTATGCCGGAAGGCCTGCTTTGACATATTTTAAACCACTGAAAAATATAATGGAAAAAGTAATGTCAATTCAGGACTTAATGGGTTAAAACAGTTAATAACGTTATTAATAATGACAAATAACAATTAACTTTTATAATAACGAAATTTTAATTAAATAGGGGAAAATATAGTATTTTAACTATATTTTTACAATACTACTTTTTTAATGTTTTAATTAGACGTGAGTGTAAACAATTTACATACATTTGTATTTTTAACAATTATCTACTAGATTTTTAGGAAATCATTTAATAATTGTGACACCTCAATGAAAATTCTGAAATCAGCTTAAAAAATGACATTCATTCATTTCGCATTATTATTTCGTCATTATTATTTAATCGTTTTTGGAATATTCTAACAAAATTTATATTGTTTATAACATTTCTACTGCAGAATATTTCAATCTTCCTGGAATATTCGTAACGTTGATTTCATTGTTCCTGGAATATGGAGGGAAAATTACTTTGGAATATTCCCAATGTTACAAAGGAATATTTTAGGAATATGGATGGAATAAAGTGTGCTATTACGGGTTATTAACAATTTTTTTTTATTTAAAATTATGTTCGTACCGATAAATCTATATGTTTTCAAATACTTATTTATGATATGAGTGATTCTCTTTAAAAGTACACCGAAATTTGCAAAGTACTACATTCACGCACTGTAAAGTAGCGTGCGCTAAGTGTTTACTTAGCACACTGTTTTTACTGCGCAAACTGGAAACAGTGTTTATACGTATATCAAGAAATACTTCTATTTAAATCTTTATCGCCTTTTTTAAAGTTAATCTTTATTTCAGGTATTTTTTAGTTACAAATAATCGCAATATGAATTCAACAGTAAGTTTAATGTGTTGACGTAATGGGTTATGTAACAGAAAAGCTCTACATAATTCGTACGGCAATTGTCGAATATTTTACTCATTCAGGGTTGTAAATTCGCATTTTATGCCTCCAAAATTTGCATCCAAAAGCGGGAGTAAAACTCACATTTTACGCGTAGTAATGCGAAAAATAATTGTTTTCTTTGCGCAGTTAGTAATGAAAAACTTCACGCGAACAATTGCAATAGAAAACTTTCGTCAGGTCAGAAAAACGGGCAAACTTCTAGGAAGCAACCGAAAAGGAAAACCAGAAAATAATAATATTGTATTGTAAGTAGTATTTGTAAAAATTGTTTTTTGTACTGTTCTAAATAAATAATTATTAATTTTAAATTTCAAACACTTTAATTTTAGAATTCGGTCCATCATAATGGATCCGCAGTCTTTAATTTAACATATTTAACAATTTATAATCGTCGAGTAACATAATTTGTGATTTTTATATGTATATTGACTAATATTTAGCGTGCAATATAAATAATATCCTCATTTAATGCATAATCAATTGATTTAAGGATGGCTACAGCATTAATAATAACAATCATGAATTTTGCGCAACATTCGATTCTCACTTCAGAACCTACCCACAACATATTTCACACAAAAAAAAATTATTTCCATAAAAAATTTGTTCGTTAAAAATTTGCGAAAATGTGTACTTTTCAAGAGAATCACCCATATATATTTCTGCCATTAATAATTGTTCTCACTCAATGCTCAATAATTAATGTGCTGCAATTTGATAATAGACAAAGCATTAAGTAAAGACAACATACTGAAAGACTTCGATCTAGATAATTTCGTCTGGTCTATACCTAGACTGACCGGGCGACGTCTACGGGTGCACCAAAGGATATTTTGCGTACATTCAGAACACCATAAAATTTTTCAAGCAACTTCTTCGAAATCAAAGTAATTCTAATCATTTGTTTAATGAAATGACCACTTAATAAAAAAATGTTATTAATGAATTTAGTGAACTTTAAAAATCGATGCAATATCATCAATAATATACACATTGGCCCTTATTCCAAGCATTCCACAACTGGCTTGTCAAAAACTTGGCTACCCTTTTAGCCAAGTTTTGGGAGTTAAGAAAATAGCGCTGTCATTTAGTAATCTGTTTATGGTGTTAAGTACTAAAAGTATAATGATATCCCACATTACAAAACTATTTTTCTGAAAATGAAGTTCTTGCGATTTTCAATATGGTATCATGTTTCGAGATAGCGCCATATTATCATTCGCCAAAAATGTATCCTAAATATTTGAAATTGCAGAAATGTACAGGAAGTAAAACAGTAATTATGATATTGACATTGATATGATTACAAAGCTACGACACATGCCCCTCCGTTAACGGTCTGGTGCTACCATTATAGCCTCTAAACCAAATGTTTTTACTTAATTTTCCTATTATAGTGCGCAAAGTTCGATTTTGCACACGTATTTGCTTGTGCAAAGTGCCACTTTCCCACACTTTACTGCCTTATTATAATTTAGCCTGCGGTAAAGTAGCTATATAGGTATACAGACATGCAGAGTAGAAAACTTTCATTTGTTTTACTCTTCAATCGCTGTTCTTCAGCACGGAAAACGAAAATCGTATATTAATTCTATCTAAAATAGTAATGTAATTGAAAATGTACCCGTAAACGCGAATACGAATGATAATTTTAATTGCTTAAAATTTTATCAAATTATTAATTGCATTGTAACAATTAATATTAATAAAAATTAACAGTACTAACGATAATAAATAATGTATTATATATATTTCTAAATTCAGTCTATTTATTACAAAAGCATTTACAAATACTGCTTTGGGTCGGGGGGCTTTGCCCCCCCCCCCCGAACCCCCTTCTCCGCCGCCCTTGCATCACCACTTTAAATGTTGTATTTATAGGTGTCAAACTTTGCGCACTTAATAGGAAAAATAGTATACGATACCCGTGCGCTGCGTAGGTATTCTCCCGCTTGCTTTTTTATCACCCTCGCTTCGCTCGGGTGTCAAAATTCGCTACTTTGCGCACTCGTATCGTAATGTTCTATTATTATGCTTTGCCCCCTCATCTCATTATGCAATAATAAGTACCCCATATTTTATATTAGTTTTGTTTACTAATAGAGTTATATAATACCAGATTTGTTGTCATATCAAATATTTTAAAGATGAATATTTTGTTGTGCAAAAAAATGTAAATGCTGTGATGATAAATTAACTGGAATATGTGCGTAACAAAATGTAATAAATTGCAAATAGTACAATAATGTATTGACTGACAAAGTAATGCATGTATTCTGAAAAGTGCAACCGCAAGTACTTAATACCTTGTGGAGATATTTGGGCTAATGAAATAAACTACGGAGCGGAAGACTTGGACCTCGACATCAGTGATTCTTTTCACCAGGTGCTCTGAACATAGTATTCCGGACTACCCTTTTAAGACCTGTAATGTTAAGTTAACGGAAAAGAAAATTTTAACCATAGTATGAAATTAAATGCTGTTTACACACAATTGTAAAGGATCTCTGAGATTCTATTTTTTTTTAAATTTTTTTAAATGTTTTTTGTCTTTTTGGTAAACCTTCGGAAAACGGGCATCCTCGTAAAAAAAAATTGTGTTAAACTATTTCGATGTATTTTTGCCTCCTGAAAACGAATATGATGATAAAATTTGGCGCTCTTTTGAATCTTGGCCGTTATTTTGAAAAAACAGCCAAAAAACATAATTTTTTTTAGTTTTTAGCATTTATTTCAAACAAATACAACTCTGACAAAAAAATGTTTCAAACAAAAATTGTAGAGCGGAAAATTCTCTACAAAAAATGTTTTATACGTTTGTTTCATTATCCCAACGGTAAGGCTGCAAATGAGCGCCGAAAGTGCGTATAATGTGTTTCAGCAAGTTATACGTTGATAAAGTAGGTTCCCTTCAAAAAATTAAATCAGACGAAAGTTGTAGGAAGTGAACCCGGCCGGAGATTCTGACCCGGCTTTTTGATGATGCCCTTGGTTCACCTTCCTACCTGCATTTGGAGGAAAAGGGGGATCTGGGGGGCGGAGCCCCCCCAGCACGCAAGCACTCCCTAGGTTCACGCATTACCTTTCGAACGGAAGGAAATAATATGTTGTGAAATCTTAAGACAATGGGTAATCCTAGGGGTGCTTGCGTACTGGGGGGCTCAGTCCCCCCAGACCCCTCTTTTTTATACTAGCCTAACCTCTAACCATAGAGATATGGAAGACAATCGTACCCACGTGATATTTGTTGTCCGTGTGGAGGTCAAAGTATGATAATCGTCTGCGTTACCGGGAGATGGATTCTTCCGGGCGAGGATTAGAGGGGCCCCGAACGGTCACGTGGATTCGTAAGGTTGAAAAAGTTAATACAAAATGCATTTTTTGTTTCTTTGTGAAAATTCCACTCGTAGTCGTATTTCATCAAAATGTTGTATTAACTTTTTAACCACCTTAAAAACAATTGATTGATATCAAACTATTTGGAATAGTTTAAGAAAAGCAAAATCTACCAAGTATCATGGTTATATTTGAATTTTTAGCACAATTTCAATTTTTATTGCATACCAAGCAACTGTTTTTTATCAAGTTTGGTTAAAGCACATAAAAATGGAAATGGTGCTAAAAATTCTAATACAACCATGAAACTTGGTAGATTTTACTCTTCTGAAACTATTCCAAGTAGTTTGATATCAATTAGTTACTTTTAAGGTAGTGAAAAAGTTAATACAAAACACTGGTGAATTTGGGCTCCGAGTGGACTTTCGACGAAGAAACAAAAAATGCATTTTTCTTGAAAAGAAGCAATCGATGAGTACCAAATTAATAATATTACTTTTAAAGAGTGCAAAATGTAATTAATAATATATATTTATCACAATTTGCAGCCTAAATTGTATTTTCTTATATGAATGATAAAACTCCCATCGAAAAGAGGAATTAGCTGACTTAAATTCTTATATCGTTGATTATTGTAATGGAATAAAGTCAAGATGTAGTTTTTAAATTATTTATTTGTTATTTTTGTACATCTAAAAGTCTTGAAGGCATAGACGTAGAAAATTAATTATATATCGTTCAAAAATAAAGACAGGAAATTTTGGGTAGATATATGTTAAGCATATACACATGATAATATAGAATACTACATTGAAATTTTTCACATTCGTAACTCCCTGAAACTTCGTACTTCGTATTTCACTGCTGAAGTCAGGTTAAACGCTACAAATATGGAGCACACTCTATCGTTGACGAGTTTTTAGAGCCGCGCATGCGCGTCTGTAATCTCGACTGTATACATAGTTTTATTTACTATCTAAATAGTCGCCGACAGCGACGAGGGTAGTAGACATAACCATTTAAACGGGTAGTAAATTTCACCAATCAAAATTGGTTACCCTAACTAACCTACTTTTAATACATAGACATCTTTCGTAATAAGGATTACCATTTATTTCTTGTTACTGTGACAATCGTCTTTTTCTAATTTAACCAATAAGTTTGTTACAGCAGCCAATACTATTCTTACTACTTCAAAAGTAGTAAGAACGACAATCGAGTTTTTCCATGTACAATGTGAATCATGAAGGTCTACACCGCCTATAAATTTATTATATAAGGCAAACGCTCTCGGAAATGGTATGTCGTTTTATCCTTTTCTTCTTTACTGTACCTTTGTACAGACGACAGTGGTGAAACTCCAGTAGCTGTAATAAGTATAGAGACTAGTTTCCTACCCAGGACAGTGATGTAATTAATACTACTGTTTTCGTCATGTTGCGCTTGAAAAGTGCCGCCTTTAGCATTTGTAGCTACACTGTTGCTGACTTGGATTCTATTTTGTCTAACTGTTCCTGTTGACTGCAAACCAATTTTTTGTAAATGCACTAATAAATCTGGATTGGTGAAATAGTTATCAAAATATAGGTGAAAGTGCTTTAACTTTTTCGGGACAACAGAAGAAAAGATATTGTGACATCTGGAGTATGACCCTACTTCCTAATGCACATTCAGTTAGTTTCGCTCTAAGTTCGGAAGAATTGAAACTCGATGTCTTACCGCAGTAAATATCACAGTCAAAAAGAAATTCTTCCACACTACAAATTGCCTACAATTTGATTCCGAACCGGAATCATGGTTTATTTCTTATAAATTGTTTTATTCCCACGCGCCCGTAATATTTGACCATGAATTCATCCACTGACAAGGCAGTGGAAAAGAAACCAAATTGTCGTATATTTCTTCGAAAAAATGTTAAAAGGAACACGTACTTTCCATGCTTTGTCTTCAGGATTCTCATTGTTTGGCTTTGACAGCTTTATGTTTGACTTTATTTGCACCAATTTATTTCGAGACATAGCGAAAACTACTGGTTCACAACGTAAGAATTTATTGGTGGACCAATAATCTCTCTACGATTTTTTTTTATTAAAGCTAGATTGGATAATTATCCCTAAAAAGATATTTAAATCATTCTCTGAAATGTTATAAACATTGCAGCGTGTAGCTTCTATTATGTAAAGTTTTAACTCCTTTGAGAAAAAAAGTTCAAATAATTCTGTCAAAGAAAGCTTTCGGATTGTTTCTTTTTGCTTTGTAGTCAGCAAAATGTTATTCTCTGGAATTTCAGAAAACTTCCTTTCCCCAATTAACCATTGAAAATTATGATTTGGTTCTAATTTTGTTTGATTTTCTGTATAATTTTTCTTCATTTTGACTTTTATCATATGAGCTTGTTACAAAATTTTCAAAGCTCTTTTCAAGTCTCATCAAGTAATAAATTTTCTGAATCCCAATCATCTTCGGAATCATCAGGGATAGGAATAACAATTGCTTCAATCTCCTCCTCATTTTCTTCGACTTCAATGTGCTCTTTTGCACATGATCTTTTTTGGCGCTTTGCTTTTGACATCATTAAAAAAAGAATAACTGAAAAGGGAATTACGAAAAAAAACTCTAATCGGCTGAAACATATGATAAAATTCGAAAAGTAAATCTGGTAACAAAGCATAAAAAACTAACTACTCATGTACTAAACCAGAATCCATTGCTCTAATGAGATTGTAAAAGAGATGCATGTGTAAATGAGCGTCGTGTTGTTATCGCCCCTAGCCGAGAGATTCCGCTGCAACGTGAAAACCGAACATCGTGTACGCCGCGTAGCGTGTCAATTCTAAACTAGTCTCTATAGATATATATATATAATAGAGATGTATATATGTACTTACTATAGTAGGTGGAGTTTCACCACTGTCGTCTATACAAAGGTGCAGTAAAGAAGCAAAGGATAAAAAAGACATTCTTTTTCGACCGCCATATTGAATTTTTAAAATAAATTGACATTTTTCGTTTTTGTACGGCATATTGCATCCGCCATTTTGAATTTTTGAAAAATAACTTCAGATTCGTACTCAGGGACCCCAAAAAACCCCCATATGCCAAGTTTCATTGAAATAAATTTAAATTTCTAATATAAGGATAAAGGATAAAGGATAAAGGATTTGGAATTTTCCCCCGCTTTAATGACTTAGATGCCTATTCGCGGGTCGGCTCTCGGGTGGAGAGGTATAGGATGGACAACACATAGACATTATACATGACGAAACAGGACAACACAACACCCACCCAGAGCCAGTCCCCCCTCCCCAATATCGGTACCACCAGCAGATTCGGCGGTCTGTGCCTTAGCGAGTACGACGCGGGGCTTATCCCATCTTTATCCGAGATAAGACCCACGACGTATCGACCGCGGATAAGACGCTGACGGTACCGATTACTGCCGACGGGGGTCGGCAGCGGTCCCAAATTCGTACCTTCGCCCAGCAAAGTTCCCCGGTTATTCCACACTGGACATAACATAAGCAGAGAGAATTGCACAGACGGGGATTCGAACTCGGGACCTTCGCGACGTTCAGTTCGGGCGGACTAAGACTGACGCCTTAGCCCGCACGACCATCACGCCGACTAAATTTCTAATATGTCGATCACCATATTGGCTCCGCCATTTTGAATTTTTGAAAAATAAAGTCAGATTCGTACTCAGGGACCCCAAAAACTTACATAGTATTGAGTTTTTGAAGATTTAGTACACTATACTAATATTTTACAACAAAATAATCACTTCCGTCGCCATTTTGGAGCCGCCATCTTGAATTTTCGTATATGTTATTATGAAACCTTAAAGCTGAGACATCGAGGACACAACATTTGGAGGTTTTAGCACGATGACTTTCCTTGTTCGACATGAAAATATTGATTGAAAAATATTTTTTAAGGAAAAATCGTGTTTTTTTGTAAATAATTGTTTATAACTTTTTACGCGATTATTATAAACGAATTTTCACAGCAGAATCTGAAAGAGCGATCAATTTTACGTGGAAAATGGTTTGTTTCACATTTTTAAAAATATTTTTTAATGCCAAGAAATATCCTTAAAATCTTGGTAAAATTTGCGCCCTCCTGGGGGTTAATGGGTTAACCACTCGTGTCGGATGACGACTCACTAATGCGTAGAGACGAACTAATTGTCTATGAAAACAAAACATTATTAGACACAAGCCAGTTGTGTCGGAAAAACAAACCACTAGTATTTTCTGCTCTCTGTACATGATACATGACATTACGCCAAATTATTTAAATTCTTAATACCGTTGTTTACATTTTGTTATAATCGTTTTCAATATCTTTCCAGCAATCAACTACGAAGATTTTTTTGTAAATTATAAACTACACTTCCAAGATCATTAGTATCATAGTTCGCCCAGCTTCTAGGTTTACACATTTTTAAGCATTTCTTGTCATTTTGAGTATGAAATGCACCAGAAATGTATTTGCGATACATGATAATTAAAAAAGAAAGTATGTAATAATATACTTGATTGTTACAGTCGATTGTCGATGATATGAAACAATTTAGATAAGAAACAGTCCCTCTTGTTGGCTTCTATGCTCTTTACCACGATTAACTATTGAAGTGTAACTGGGAACAGCTTGACGAGATTAGTGTGTTGACATCGGTTTTCTGACATCCTGGCTGTTGAAAAAGTAGAAATTTTGTAGCTTCGGAAAATTTATTGAAAAGTAAGTAAACATTTCTGAAATGTAATCTTCCAGTGATCTTGGGAGTACATTTTTTCATTTAGAAAGACATCTCCGTAATTGACTATAGGAGAAAGGAGAAAACGATTAGAAGCATGTGTTACTTCTAATTATCGTATTAAGAATTTACGGCTTTTCACGTAATGATATATTCTGCAGTTATTTCAAGCTCCGAAGGTCTTCCATCTTCGTCTATTTGCATATTTAAAAATATTTTCTGTCATTTCAAGCATGAAGTGCACTTGCGATAAAATTGTGATACGGAATTATTCATAATGAAAGTGTCTCTTGATATATTTATCTTCTACAGTCGATTGTCAAAATTCATTAATAACATTTTATTGTTAAAAGGTAATTTCATTAAACAAATGATTACAATTACTTTGATTTCAAAGAAGTTTCTTGAAAAATTTTGTGGTGTTCTGAATGCACGAAAAATTTGCTTTCCAAATTATTGTATATTGCATTAATGGATAGTTTTATTCATTAGAAAGAACTTGGTCTTATTACATAATTTCGCTGTTTTTTGTAGAATAAGAATATAGCCTTATAATTGTACATAATTTAATTCTTATAGCATTTTTTGTAGTAATTATGTTTTACTAATAAGAACTTGGCGAGTTTTTTTACAAGAAGTGTTATTTGTGGGATTACTATTACCATGAATAATATTATAGGCTTTATTGCTAAGGTAAAATTATCAATGAACTCAAGCTATGACAAAGTGCGAGCCACCGCTCTAATATTCTGTTTTATAAACTGACAATAATTCGTATTACGAAAACAAAATACGAAAACATTCCAAGAAAGTCGCTTCAAAATTTCTGTAAGAATTCAGCTCGATTTAAATTGGAAAATCTACACGATGCTATTCTCGTCGTCTATGTGCACCCACTTACGTGCTATATTTGCGATGCTGGAAGAATCGGTAGTCGTTTAAGCAGCACCTCTGACAGAAATTAAGGATTTTAATATAGAACAGCACCTTCTTTACAACCTACAGTCGGTTTAATATACTCCCACCAGAGATAACAAAACAGCACATTTTGTCGCCCGAAATGAACCCGAATTTAAATCTAGAATTCGACGAATTAGAATTGAAATGAATTATGAAATTCAAAGTTTAATTTCTTATATTTTAGTGATCCATATCATGTGTAACAGTTGACGTTGAAATACCCTGAAAAGGTAATGGGAAACGAGCAAGTAGCCAAACTAATACGTACAGAAGATAAATTGATTACAGAGCAGCCGTTCTTGGCAACTAATAAGAATCCTGTTCAATTGAGCATCGCCGTTCCTTTCATGTCGGCAAAAGACAATTGGAAGCTGCATGGCCAAATTCTAAGCATCGTTTTCGAACATATACTATTGCAAGAATGAAAGCCAGAATCAGTGAACAAACTGGAATGCCATCAGGAAAACAGAAGTTGCAGAATGAGGGAGTGTTCTTTAAAGACAACAATATATTCCAGCTTATTATAATTTAGAAGGAATTAATATTATCAACCTTCTACTAAAGAAAAGAAATTACGTGTGCGAATAAACATTTTCTGATCAGGTTGTCTCAAGAAAATCTGTGTGTATATATTCTATGTAACTATAAGTATTCTTCCACAATATATAGATAGTGATTCTTTAAAACATTCAACTCATTTAGATTTATCAAAGAATAATGATTAACTTCTTTTTCAATTGTAAGTGGGGAAAATTTTATTTACCTTTTCCATATTCCTGTGGATGGTTATTCTGAATCCAACACTAACTGTACATTTTTGTTAGAAAACGTAAACTGAGAAAACTGAAAGTTATTAACACAGCCAAATAGTTTAAAATTAATGAGAACTATGCATTTAAATGTAAAACGAGATACAATACAAAATTAAATTTTATATTGTATACTGTACATATTTTGATATCGGAATTCAATTTAAAAAATATACATGACTGAAGTTACAAAATATATTTTAATCGTCATACCTTTGAAATTAGTAAAAAGAACATATCATATATATAAATAAATCGTGATTCATTATGATTATAATATCCGTTTTTGAATTTCCACAATTTTAAACCATTTTTAACAAAAATTTGTATTGAATATGCTTATGAGTAGCTTATGCACATATTAATGATATATTAAAAAATGTACTATACAGCGAGCAACACACACAGAAATTGCATCAATGGAAAGAATTTCGCAATATGGTATATAATTAATAATGTTTTTACTTAATTTCAGAACAATTTTATCATTACTGAATTACTATTTAGTGAATATTGACTTGTCGAAAATCAGATTGTATTTAGAAATAAAAAATAAACAGGATTCATGCTGAAAATCCAGTCACAAGATAATGTGTTTTTCATTTGTTTCAGTTCAGCATTGCAGTTAGCCAGGAACTCTGGTATTTTCATTTTATGTTTTAACCTCTGGTCCTTCCACACCAATTGCAGACTCTCTGTCTTAATACCGATTAAGTCCATTTTTAGCAGATGCTGGGCGAGAGCTATAATTTTCCGTGTACTAATGCGGGAAATTGCAAATTTCGGATCGGCGAGCAATTGCTGCAGAGACTCGTCGTCGATCACGCTTTTCACGCTGGTCCTCGATCGTATAAGTCTTTCGAAGACTTTATCTGAGCCCTCGGATTTCGAAACAAATGCACTTTTAAGCGCGGTAATGTTTTTGCACATCTTAATGTCTACGTTGCAACCGCGGTCGATCAACATGGCTGCACATTCATCCTGGCCATAGTACGCAGCAATGTGCAACACAAGATTTCCGTGTTCGACAAAATGGTGCAGAGTCTTGGCAGTTTCAAAATCGAACTGATATCGTGCGAATAGTCGCACAAGTTTTTTAGACCCGTGAGTTAATACTTCTTGGGCCACTTCTCTATCGATGGGTTTACTCGCGTCGAGCAGCATTCCCCTTTCGAAAAATGCCTCTAAAATTCGGCATACTTTTGCTTGCAACATTCTTCTCCCAGCAGCTCCAACAGCGTTATAATATTGCAAAAATTTACTTGAGACTGCTTTCATTGGGTAAAAGGTGTTCGAATATGTTAATTTTGCTCCGTTCTTCAATAAGATAAGTATCACATCTACGTTGAGGTTCTCACAAGCGAAGTAGAGTGGCGTAGCCCCAATCTCATTAACTTCGTTAACATCATATCCTTTTTTTAAAAGATATCTTTGCGCAACTTTCCCACCTTTGCTCACTTGCTCCTTAATTTGCTGTTTTTCTGCATCTGACATCATGCGTGGAATCTGAACATTCGTCGGGCAAACTGGTTGCCCTGCATTTGCTGACACTATGGATTTCGTTTTCTGTTTTCCGCCCATGTTTAAACTGCACTACTGTTGAACTCACAAGTTAAACTCCGAGGGTGGTATAGTACCTTAACGGACTACTGCACGGAATGAAAAATGGCAATAGGAAGACACCACACTTAATGCAAAATATTAACCACGCCGTCTGATGTCACGTGTGCTCAAACGCGGATCTACTGTTGTACTACAGATGTGTTGTTCTATCACGTATTTTGACGTTAAGAATGCGATACTCAGTGGAGCCTGTGGAGCTGTAGCCCTGCCCCTTCGTTACTCGTTCGTTTACTATAACAGCTTTCAATTATATTATAAAATTATATAGATATTTGGGGGTCCAATCATAATTAGGTCCATGTGGCTTCGATAGATATGTTACTACGAATAGTAGACATCGAAATTATCCGGGCTAGCATTAGACAGGACTAAACAGGATTTGGCTGGACACAAACAGTTTAAGTCTATTTGATAGTTTTGTGCAGATTTAGAAATGTGCATGACTATCTAGACAAAACGTGGCGATTTAGTGTTAGCTCCTGTCTAGTTCGTGGCTGATTTATATATCTACTAAGGTAAAAATCGTTTCCTTCAAAACTCGACGTTAACGTATATCTTATTTCGACTCACATAAATAAAACAGAGAAAATGCATTCTTATTATAAAGGGACACTTAGTTAATCCAACGCATGCTTCATTTTGTTGTATGTACACGGAAAAAAAAGTCCACATGATGGTAGTATGTGACATTTACGATTTGTTCAAATAGAGAATATAATCATAAAATATATTTGCAAATTAGGGAGAACCCGACTATATGCACACAAAAAAATAAAACGCTGGGGAAGAACTATTTTCCCTTATTAACTCAATCCTTACTAAAATAACAAGGATTCCTTCATAGGGCAGCTAGATAACCTCTCTGTTATAAAAATAGTAATTTTGCTTACTTAAGAGTCTAGAAAATTTTTGAAATAACAAGGAATCCTTGTTAAACTAGCAACAGAGGTACAGTTATTTTAGTAAATGATATCGTGCTTAATACCGAAGTGATAAATTATTGAATTATCTTAACTACGAAAGTAAGATTACGTATAGTTGCTATACAAATATTATGCTTAATAAGATAAATAAAACAATATACTGTTTGAAATAGCAAGCGTGTACGTATGTATGGGACACCACGAAAGTCTAATGTACCCTTTACATTTAATTTAAACTTTATTCGGTAATAAGTTCGGTCAATGAAAAACATTAAAATGATTTTATCCAAAGTCATTACATTTCAATTATAGTTTCTTAAATTTAATTATTTTTAATGAACATTATTTATATTATGAGAAAAATATATAATGTATTTTGATTCTGAACTTTTAAATATTTATTGTCATTTGAAAGATCTGTTTCTATGTAGTCAATAGAGCCGTTTCTTTATACCATAAAAAGTTTAACTTTAACAACTTAAAAAGAGTAAAGGCTATTTTTTAATCGTTTACCATATATTCATTCTAGACTTTTCAAGTTATCGAATTTGAAGCGCTATTATGAAATTAGAAAATGATGTTTCTAAGAAATGGGACCGTAGAAATATCATCTAGTTCAATTGCAAAGATTGTTCATCTTCCATTTTGGAAACTTTGTAATATGAAGTTTTCTTTATCTTTCATAGAATAAAATATTTCAATCAATGGAGATTTTGAAGCATCGATGGACATAAATTATATTAATTAATTTCCCATTCATTAACTTCATTAGTGACCCATAATTTTCTATGTCTTTCTAATTACTACAATTAATTACTACAAGTAAAGTTTTTTATTAAAATAATTAAGAATTTATGATTTGACATAAATAGATGATTCCTCCAAAAGAGTTAAATTATTTAATTTAATGGAATTTATGAAGAAAGAATTGTTTCATTGGCCTGATGAATGATTCGTCCCACAGGGCACGAATATTAATATACATTATATGACTAATTCAACATTTTCGCACATGCCTCGAAATATATTTTTGATGAAAATGTAAATGCATTTAAAAAATGTCCATAATTCGCAAAGTCACACTTTTACGCCCACTATGTAAACAAGTAATAATTTACTTTTTAAACGGGTAAACGTATGATCTTTCAAATATCTGAAACACAAACTAAAGAAACGTTGACATTTTTTGATAATGTCAAATTTACACATTGTATTTTAAAAAAGTAAATATTTATTTTTAATTTCATAATATTGTTACGTGGATCGACTTCGATTAATTTTATCTTTATTATTAATAATTTTCTTTAATCAGATTATATACACTATTCTATATTTACCATTATATTCCAACAGCTCACTTGGTTATGATATTGAAAGTATGAAATAAAACACTACGTTTTATTAACACTATCGAAAAATACTTTATTGTGTAAATCCTCAGTGACGAGCTCCGGCTCAAGTCGCTTCCTGAACACAAGTGACTAGTTGACGAAAAAGGTCGTTGTATCTTTTCAACTTTTAGAACGTTCGCGAACAACCGAATTTGACATTCCGCGAAACATTACTAAATGTCAACGGTGACAGCTCGTTCGAATATCAAATTATTATACAATATCAATACAACTAAGCCTAAACTCATACACTTATACAAAGATTATTTCGTGTTATTCATGCTCCCACAAAAAACACTTCTTGTAAAAAAACTCGCCAGGTTCTTATTAGTAAAACATAATTACCACAAAAAATGCTATCAGAATTAAATTATGTACCATTATAAGGATAGATTCTTATTCTACAAAAAGCAGTGAAATCATGTAATAAGACCAAGTTCTTTTTAATGAATAAAACTATCCATTAATGCAATATACAATAATTTGGAAAGAAAATTTTGCGTACATTCAGAACGCCACAAAATTTTTCAAGAAACTTCTTTGAAATCAAAGTAATTCTAATCATTAGTTTAATGAAATTACCATTTACTGAAAAAATGTTATTAATGAATTTAATGATTTTAAAAATCGCTCCTCACTTCCTTCTGCCACATATTATGGCAATTAAAATATGTAACTTATGCGGAAAAAAATCACTGCAAAAATAGTTCTTAAATGAGGAATTCCGCAATACTTTCAATATTTAACCGATAAAAAAAATAACTAATGTTTTTATTGGCACGCAGTTGTAATGTTGTTTTTATTATTGTATATTGTGTAAATATCAATATTTATATTGCGCCACTCATTTTGTTAAGAACTTTTTTTTTTTAAGCAATATTCAGAATTTTCTCCAAAAGTGACGTTTTTTGTACAGTTTCTGAATAAGTCCTTATAGAATCTATTCCATAATTCTTAACCGATTTTTCTGATTCAATGACAAAGTTTGGACACAAACAAAAATTAAATGAAAATGTTACACACAAAAAAATGGCTACAATGCTGCACAATTGTTTATCCGTGCACAAATCGGTTTTCGTGATTTTTATGTCCGCAAAACACCGTTCGCGGCTCGACATGCGATTTTCTCTCTCTCTCTCTCTCTCTCTCTCTCTCTCTCTCTCTCTCTCTCTCTCTCTCTCTCTCTCTCTCTCTCTCTCTCTCTCTCTCTCTCACACCATTCCGGAAACATACGAAAGCCACCCTAATATAATTATTAAAATGTACACAGCTTTCAAATTAATTACATATTCTTTATTATCTACTAATCTAATTCGTAACAATATAAAGGACTACATAACAAATAGTAACATTCTTTGTTTAATTAATCAATATAATAAAATTTTAATTCGTAATAATAGAAAGGAATATGTAACAAAAAATAGTATTCTTCGTTTAATTAATTAATATAATATTTTTGTTTTGTCTTTATTTCAGGTCGGTACAAGTATAATCACTTGAAAATAGTGACATACACTTGAAAATATAGCAAACAAAAAAGAGCAAGGTATTTTGCGGTTTTTCAAATTATAGTAATAACGTGCCATTCAAAAGTAAGAGATTTCGAAACAGAGGGCGCACATAGTAACAATTTTTAAAGCCCTGCAATTTTTTTTGTTACAAGACACGTCAATTTGAAAAAATTACTTTCAATGGTTATTATGAATTCAAACACACATGCATTATTTTTTTTTTCGAAAAATCGAAACGTACATTTTTAAAAAAATGGTATGTAAAAATAATTAATTTTTATGAAAATTTAGTTTCTTCCATTTTTGATATTATATTTTATTTCATAAGATGGGCACGCTCTCGTAAATTACATGTTTTAAAAGTATAATATCGAAAGATGATACAAAAAAATGTTTGCGGTCCTGTCTAAAAACGTAAATTTTTTTCCATCCGGAAGACAAAAATACAGGACAGTTTCCTACGCAAATCTTTAAAAATAACATAGTTTAATTTTTTTCATGCGAAAATTATTATTCTCCATCAACAAAAATAATTGTGATATTTTTCTACATCCACTTTATACAACAAAAAATTTGTTGTTCATCAATAATACTAAAGTTATTATTTTTATGTACAGTTTCCAAAATATTAAAAGTTTCGCGAAATATTTCAAATACATTCATCAAAATATATTATTACGAATTATTGTAAGAAAAACATTCCTAATTATTGTTTATAAAGAAGTCCAGCTTTACCTGTCCGATTACTGTATTTTTAATACTTTTTTGTTTGTAAATGTTTTTGAAGCATTTTTTTAAAGAAATGCAATTGGTCGAATAGTTTCGTATGGTCGAAAGGAGGAATCATGAGCCATTAAAATTAATATTACATTTTTAAAAATCGTTTCCATTGAGAAGATTGTCTTGAGTGGTCTACTTTAAAGGCATGAATATGTTTATCACGCGTGTATATTTTATATAAAATAATATTCAGAGAAATAAAGAAGAGCCCTCATTTTTTTTTTTAAATTAAGAAAAAACATTTCCATCTTTTAAGTTGCATTTAAAATATTAATTTTCTAACATTTCCCAACAATTCTGAATCGTGCGGACAAGTTTCCGACTTCAGGAGAACACCTGATGGAAAATTAAAAATTTGTATGGACAAAGGAAATGGACAATTAAAAATTGATAGTTGTAGAATACCATGGAATTGGTTCATAGAGGTCTTAAATGCCATTTAATTACTATATATTACTATGTAGTAAAAAGTAATCAAACGTTTACATCAAATTATTTATTGCATCTGCATTCAAATTCTATAAATTAACCAAAAAATAAGAATCTGGGCTAAGGCTGTTCGCAGACACTGTTGTTCAGATTATTTAAGCCTAAATGTAGATTCTGCAGCAGATGTGACTGAAGTAAGAATTAGTGCAGAATCTGGTATGAAGAAACTTTAGTCAGGCTGCGATAATTTTGCTCTCAGAATCTTGTTATAGAAATTTCATAGACTCTGCAAGTGAAGATAGTGCTGCTAGGAATGTTTAGGTTAGAATATTAAATTAAATGCAAAATATTAAAGTGTATATAATACCATTTTATTATAAAATAACGTACATAGCGGCTATGGTAGGTCTTAACTACTCGGGTTAGCTGCCTTAAAAACAATCATCACTTACGATTGATTTGCGACGATAATACAACAACGATAATATCTACAACTTAAAATCTACTTAGGCAAGAATAAAATAGGCAGAGTAAGAATTCTAAATCGATGAAATAACTAAACTATAATACAAATCAATAGAGATACGAAAAGTACCTGAAATGTCAGGTTACCTCTGGTCGGAGTTGAATTCGATATTGAAAATTGCAGAAATTTTCGAAGATACATCGTCTTTGTAGACTCGAAATGTAACCCTACTTTCATTGTCGTACAAACGATTCTTTTTAAAATTGAAATTTTTCAAAATCGAATTTTTGCATAAGATACAAAAATAAGTCTTTCTTATCGCTTCGAAGTCAAATGTTTGATTACTTTTTCATAAATGACCGCACTTTATTCACGCATTTGTCCATAAAATTCTTTTTCCTTTTCGGTTCCGCATCCACCTGCAGAGAAAGCAACGAGCCTTGACCTTTAGCAGTCTGCTTATTCTCTACCGATAAACTATCTTCGTTATCTAAATCCGCACCACAGCTCTTCGCTTTTGACAAACTTGAACTTTTTGCCCTGTCTCCAGTTTCCGGGTAACTTTCCTTCTCTACTGTCGATTCGTCACTGGATGATAAAATCCTTGAATTGTCTTCTGTACTCTCTTCTTTCGAAGTATCAGGAACGTCCGTGGTGGTATCTTCCGAGATTACGTTCTCAACTTTACTCTTCTGTTCACTGTCTAGATCTTCATCGTTGAGTTCTAGAAGTTTCTTTTCGTTGTCGAGTAATCCGTCGAGACTTTTGGATCTTGGTCTTGGGATAGGCTTGGCTTCGACAGTCGATACATTGTTCTCCTTTTCTTCGTGGTTCGTGAGATCCAGCGAATAAGACCGGACAGACGTCAGAGAATGCCTTGGAGGCCTTTGCGGTGTTACGTTACCACCTGGATTTGTATGGACGAATTTTAGTCGAGGGGAAGTGGGAGGTAAAACCATTAATCCACGACATGGACTAGCTGTTGTCCTAATCCTGTAACGAAATAACCATCTTAATAGTTTTTCTTTACCGTATTAGTAAAGGAACATAACTAATGAACATGCATGATAATTCTGGGTTGAAACTCGGGGAGTGTCATTTTTATCAGTTTAACCTTTTCGCTCCGGCACTGGTCCATATATGGACCAACAAGAAAAGCGAACGTAATAGATGTTCAATTTAATGCACTAAATTTAAGAAAAATATTTAAAAAAATCCTGGTTACTTCTATGACCTTTAAAATTTTTGAAGGTCAAACAATGAAAATGCGTATTTGCGTTTGAAAATTGGTGAACTAATCTTTATGAACCATTTTTTAAGCGCTAATGCCCAGTTGTATGCTTTGACCTTCAAAGTTCAAGGTCAAAGAAGTCACTAGAATTTTTTTATCGTATTTTACAGTTCATAAAACATAGGTCCATCAATTTTCAAGCTCAAATACGCATTTTCATTATTTGACTTTCAAAGTTCAGGGTCAAATATGAATCTGACATTTTTTTCACTATTTTTATTGCAATCAGTATTCTCTCCGCGAGAGGTCCATGTATGGACCAGCACTCCGAGTGGCGAGTTATCGTCTTTTCGTAAAAAGTTGCAGTGAAAAATTACTACGTTCAAAATACATACATACAACATGTGCACACGAGAATTTCAAAACATTTTCGTGCTAAAATAACAAATAATTTAACAACATCAAAGTGCAAGTTTTACATGCAGATAAAATATGTGTAAACAAGTCTATGTACGGACAACATTGAAAAACAAATAAGACAGTCACATCGTTAATTAACGACTGACCTATTAAAGTAGAATCCCCATCGTATTTCTTAATCCTCTCTGTGAAAATAATGCAAACATTGGATATATTTTATAATTCTTACGCAAGTTATAATTAATGTTTCATTTAGCTGGAAATGTAAAGTTTATTTATAAGGTTAAATTAAAACAGAAATCAATTTTACCTTGTTGGTACAGCTGTGGGCGGACCATCTAGTCATTCTTTCCCCGTCGTTGAATCTTTGTCGCTGCTCTTGCTTTCGTTGCTGAGCATTCTTTGAATTGTTGGTTGTCGCATATTTGTTGTGTTTGGTGTACTCGGCGCAGAAACGTCTTTCTGGACGATGGACCGCGTCATGCCACTACTTAGCTCAGATCTTGGTGGAATTTCTCCTCGCATAAACCTGCAAACAATATTTGCATAATTTCATTATAGTATTAATAACTTATGGAGAATTTAAGAATCTTTAATCGTTTTCAAACGAATATTCGTGGTATTTCTGAGTCTTTAAGGTTGAGGTTATGTACATAAATATAGAAGCATTTATGGAACATAACCTCAATCTTAAATACCAGTATTTACCTCGCACGTATTCGTTTAATTTCGTAATAAATTTTGCGAATATCGAAAATTTAGAAATAACTCAAATGCAAACTGAAAAATGTTGCGTACGATCTCATTTCTGATTTATGGTATTCAAAAGATTCAAAAGGAAATAGGTCGGACTTTTTTAGTTATCTAATGCATTTTATTTCAAGTTTTCTGGACAGTGGAACGGAAACTGCGCCACCTACATGCGCTCATTATACCACGAACGGAGCGCAGTAGTCTCTCGATGGGACGGTTTCCTTACCACTTTTTTCCGTGCATTTTTAAGACAAAATATTCTTCAGACAAATGTAAACGAAGTAATGCAAACGAATAAAAATATTTCAGCAAACAAATCCCCCGATTATATTCTACGACAGATGGCGTCCGTTTCCTATTATTTTCAGAGGAAAGAAGACAAATAAGAAACTCCCTTAATTCTTGTTTGTTGGGAATATCAAATTAAGGCCTAAATCTAATTGTTAGAAATAGAAAAGACATACAATTATCTAATTCTATTCTTTATAACAACCCGAGAACTTTTCGACCTAAACCGTTTTATTTCCCAATTATTTCTTTATAAATCAAAGATTTGTTTACAAACCTTTCAAGTTTGTCTACGCAGGCATCTTGATAGTCATGGATCCACCGGACACCATTAAAGTGACAAATGGCTCTCATATCTTCCGGGAGCTCTTCGGGCTCCGGCCATTTGAAGTTGTCGATAATTGGAATGATGTTACATTGGGATTGTAAAGCCGCCACGATTTCCTAAAAAAATTTAAACGTCACGTGTTAAACTTCATCTTTTCATCAATTTCATTAACATATATAAAATAAAAAATTACCCTGTGCACCCAATCTTTGCCGGCATTATCGTGCGAACACCTATCCAAAGCACTTGGTGTTAGCACCAATAGGAAATGTTTGGCTTGTCTGATGCTCTGCAATAAATTGTTGTCGAATTTCCCGGCTTCGAGCCTCTCCACGTCAATGAAAACCGTGAATCCCCTAAGTTGTAAATGAACTTTGAGCAAACTGGCTAATTGCGAACCGTTTGATCTCCTGTAACTCACAAATACGTCTAAGGATTTGTCTGGTGCGTCGTTTTCGCAGGAATTGAACTGATTGTGCTCCATATTTTTAATGGCGTCTAGTATCCTTATTCGGTGAATGCTGTTGGCGATTCCGCATTCTGTCAGTAACTGATCCTCTGTTAAATTCCTGATGGAATCTTTGTCAACGCCCGCGTTAAGCATACTGTACGTATAAATAGAAAACTCCTGACCCATTTGTTGCAAAAAATTGTTTAAATTTCCTGCATCTCTGCTGCTGTAATCAGCCATCTTCTTTAGATTTTGGAGCTCTCGTGTGAACCTCCTCCGTCTTATTCCATTCGTAAGACCGATGTCGTCCCGTAAATTCTCTTCCGTTAGCTGAAGAAGTAAATCGCCGTCCACTCTACTTTCTACGAATTTTTTTGTACAATCAGAAAATCCGATTTGTTTAACCCATTCCTGAACGTCTTCGGTGGACCAAAGCGGTACTTGTTGGCTAAGTTTGTGTGGAATTTCTTCTCCAATAAGACCGAGAGCTTGGGCAGCGTATTTTGAAGCTATTGCGTTTGGACAACTGGCAACTTTTTTCAAAGGTTCAATGGCACCGATTTCCTTAAATATCTCCGTATTGTTTTGTTGTTTCTTTATTCCAGCTTCCATACAGAAGTGGAAGGCAGCTAAGTTTCTCGCTTCTTCTCGCTTGGAACTAAGAACAGGAACTAATCGTTCTAACCAATTTTTGCTCTGTCCGTGAGCATGCGCTAAATTCGACTTGGCGAATTCTGAAGGACTATGAGCAGTTATAAATGGTTCTACCAGGTCCAAAGTACCAGACTTTAGAACTGCTGCTTCGATTTCTTTGTTCGCTACCAGGACAGCGATTGCTAGACAAGCGTAATACTTGATATTGTCGTCGTTGTGGAACGCTAACGGGAACAACCACATCGGTACTTTCCTCTTGATCATGGCTTCTTGATTCTCAGCTCCTCCATAAAGCGAAAGATTGGCCAGGGCTCCTGCACAATGCCTCAAGGTCTCAATATCGTTTTTACGGCATTCGAATAGGACGGCATCCAATCCACCAAGTTTCACGACGTCGCTGCAAGTACCTTCGCTGTGCTTAAACAGATGTTCCAAAATCCCCGTTCCAACTCTGGCGTGATCTGAGTCCGTGTTCTTGGTGCAAACGCAAGCGACATTCACGACCTTCTCAAGGCCGTTCTCCACGACATGTGCCCGGTTCTCTGTCGTTAAACATTGCTCCAGCAACCTGGCAGAAGAAAACTGGAGATTCGTGTCATTATCTATGCAATTGGTCATCAATAGGTCCAATCCTCCACTAGTTCGTAAGGCGTTGCACAGCGTATAACCTAATTCATGGCCGTGCTTCGGGACTTCCCAAGATTTTTTAATGATTTCGTTCATTCGCTCTAACATCAATGGCGCTTTTGCGCTTTTCACACCGGTTTCTTTTAGCCTTTCGACGAAGCTGTCGAGGAACCCAGAATACTTGACGATTGCCTTGTCGATGTCTTGAGAATTTGATTCGCAGCAAAGATCGTCTAGGTCATCTAGAGGTAGAGAAAGGAGCTCATCATCAGCAGGTCGTGTACCATTCATCAACTGGTTGACGGCGTTCGCTGCCGTTAACATGGATGATGCCTTTCCGGTTATACCTTTGGAAGCTATCGTGATGCTCGATTGGGAACTAGCTGCCATGTGTTTTTCATGATTGTAGATACCCGACGACGTGACCGTCTGCCGCTGCTGTTGCGCCGCCATTGCTTTCTGTAACACAAAGAATTGCTTTAGAAAAATTCTTAGGCTACCAAATTACCTAGATTAATAACAAAAATCAATTTTACGAGTAAATTTTGAAAAGGACGTTAAAAACATTATTTGAAATTTACAACTTTGAAAAACTAGGTTAAATGCAACAGGCAAAAAGTATATGTTTTTGATGTGAAAAACCTTATGACCTAACAATCAATAGTTTGCGTGTACAAAGTCCATTTCTCGAGGGCTATGAAATTCATCGATTTACCACAAAGTGGCGCATGCCGCGGTATCCCAAGGGAAAATCGCGATAAGTTTACTGTCCCATACTTATGTAAAATATGGTTTACCGGCACTTTAAAAGTACTTTCTTTCAAGAAGGAAAAACCATTCATCAAGATTGGCACGCAAATTTTAATTAGTACTAAATTACAACAAGACAATCTGAATAGACCAACGATAATATTGACAAAGCGTTACGGTTTATATTTCATTACATCAGAATCCAGGTTAGTCGATTAAAATGTTTCTAAAAAAGATATTGTGAATGAAGGTCTTATCTTAAACCAACTACTATTGATAACGATATTCTGATGAAAACAAGTAAAGAATTGATTTTTACCACAAAATTAGGCCTTTTTTATATTCCTTAAATTTTTTCTGTAACAAAAAAATGTTTAATTATACCTTTTCTGTGCTGAAGGAATCGCTTTGAAGCTTCATCGTTGCCGCTGCCACATTGTTGCTCTCCTGGTGTGAAATGTCACCAGATTTAAGACTTCTCTGCTCCTGAAATTTAAGAAAACACTAAATTAATTTTCTGTAGTAATTTTATTGAAATTAATTTACTCTTGAATTTCTCGTTAATTATTTAATGTTCAACAAATGATGTGTTCTATTCTGTAAATATTAAAATTTAAATACGTTTCTGCAGTGAATTAAGTGTTCCAAAATACGAAGGAAGCATTTTGTCACGTGCAAATATTCGAAAACAAGGTGGGACTTCAATAAAACTGTTCGAAGCATGTGACTTAAATGATACGTAATAAATTGTTTACATATTTTGTCATTGGATAACATCTTTATTCGCATGGCATATTTGAGAATCGAGAGTATTTAATTAAGCATTTATTCTTTAAATTTTAAAAATATTCTGACATAATAAATTGCAAAATTATTAATTAAATTATTATTTTTTAATTTGGGAATTATTTAATGATTTTAATATATTTTAAGTTCGAGTATCAGTTATGCCCGAAGATATCAGTTCCAATACTAAGCTACTGATTTTATCAAAATATGTTTTATTACCCTAAATTTCAATTTTGTACTTGAACTAATTTTAAACAAAATTTAGAATTAATTTTAAAAGTTTAATTGTTAAATGTCATTATTAAAATGAAGAAATATCGTAAAAAATGTAAATAAATCTTGACCGACCTGATTCGAGATTCTCGTTCTACAAAAACATTTGACGGCTTTTATGACATTGGGTGTATATTTACTGAAATCGAATAAACCCGTACAGAACTGATCGATTTACACATACTTGGACTGAGTTAAAGAGTTAATTCACTCGTGTTCACAGACTTTTACGAAGTGAATTGTGCCAGACACGATAAAACGTGGAACGGTGGCATATCATTGCGATACGACATTCTGATATCTTTGGTCCTGCGTGACGCGATACATTTTTTAAACGTCCACGCTTTACTGATTAGCTACTGGCTGTTTTCTTTAGTTCAAAAATAAGATAATACATTGTTAAATTGTGGAAAAATGTAAATATTTTATTGTCTTTCAACTTGGTTGTTGGTTTTGTTTATACTTGGCTGCATTTCAAGTATCGTACTGAAGAGGTAAGATACCTTCTTCGAGAATTATTTTGTTGGATCAACAGGTTACTTAACCATTAAAAAATTACATCTAAAATATATTATAAAAGTGAATGATTTGCAAGTAGTAAAAAAATGTGATTGTCCAAAGAAGATTTGACAGTAAACTTTTAGCATTTTGCCAAAATGTTGTAATTACTCTCCATTTGCTTAACATGTACCAAATTCAGTCACTAGATGGCGGTAGTAGATTCACGTATTAAAATAACCTACAAGCGCTTCAAATCGTCAATGGTTCCAAAAACTATTTCTAGCAGCAAGTGCTTGCGAAGAAGCAAAAACCTCTTAGCGAAGAAGCCAACATGGCCCGAAATATATCATCCAAAACACGAAAACAAGACACGAACAAAGTTTTGGAGGCCTATTGTATGGTCCAAACATCATCGATTAAAGGTAAATACTCAATTTCCTCGATTTTATATCTATTTTAATCTCGTTTTTCTAGAAACTATGATTTTGGACACGAGCGTGACTGTAGCGCCTTCGACTTCAAAATTTTAGTCGACTTTCTAATCACATTTTGTAGTAATGAATGTGGAATTTTCTCTGTAAGTTGAAGCTGTTTCTATACAGAAACGAAAAATGTTTAGTTTTTCGTTCCAGGTAAAACATTACCCCATTAACCATGGAATGCACTGGAATTTTACCTCGAGTTCAGCGTTTATATTTCGTATGAAAAAAATCGAGAGTACATGAATTTTGTTGTTTCACGGTCACTCTTACGAATGGCGATGAGAAAATGAAAAAAAAAACAATTTCCAATATTTTTTGCATAAATATGCTAAACATCATGCTTTTCAGGCCGTTTTTTCTCGTTTCCCGTTTCTCATACATTTTTTTTTGTCAAAATGCACTTCGACAAATATCGACTTAAAATAAATCAGAAACGGGTACCCGATGTGTCCACAAACGGAATCCATCATACTTGATTTATTTACTGGCTTATTAACAAAATGGAGGTCGATAAGATCAAATAATTGTGCGTTTATTTTAAATTGTCCATCGTCGAACGTAAAAATTAATTGTATTGGAACAAAAATTGTTATTCGGGGTTTTTAGGATCGCTGATCTGTTGTTAATAGTGGTAAATTAAAAATGACGAATCCAATATGGCGGACCTAAAAAATTAAATATTCATCGATTGTTGTGTCTTTCAGAGTCTCTGTATATTTTCTCGTTTGTTTCGGAATTCATGATTATATTTTCGAAATTCAAGGTGGCGGATCCAGTGTGGCATGCGAAAAATATTAAATATTAGATGTGGTGCGATTTTGTAATGAAATTAGTCGAGAAAATGAAGTTTTGCACCTAAATACCGGCATTATAAAACATACTTTTCAAATTTTTTATTGGCCTTTTCATTCAGCCAAAAAAAAAATTATTTTTCATTCTAAGTACCAACAAAAAATAAACCGATGTGAAATTTCATGCTCTTTCAAAATATGACTTCAGAATTTTTCTAAAGCCAATGCGTACAAAGTTATAAACAATTTTTGGCAAAAAAATTCGTTAATTTTTAATGAGAAAAATGTTAGATCTAAACTTTTTATAAAAAGCCGGTGGTATACGCATCCGATTCCACATAGAAAAGTTTTCTGAAAGCCTAAATTGTAAAATATACGTAGTATAAGTTTAAAAATAAATTGAAAAGTATCCAAAATTGCGGATCAAACAGAAAAAAATCGTCGAAAAGTTCAGGAATTTTTTTATTTATAAATGATGAAAGTCACGTTTTTTTGGAAAAAAAATCATATGTAGTATTTAGTGGTTGTATTTTTCGGAAAATCTAACGAAAGATTCTGAGATTTAAATTAATTTTGAGTCCTAGAAGCCTACTTACAATTTTTTTAGAACCTTTTGTTTATTTTAATGAATTAAATTTATTACTTGTTATTTTCTTTATTATTTATATTATGTAATTCCATAATTATTTCTTATTTGAATCTTAAATTTATTTACTTCATCATTGGTTTTAATTATCCTCTGATTATTATTCATTAAAAACATATTTCAAGGATAATAATTTTTCAATTTAGTTTCTTGTTTGTTTTATTTACATTTTAATTTATGTGTTTGAAAAATGTTTTTTTTTTATTCATAAATTATTTCTAGATTATATTTTTA